>CM046435.1:37167855-37770355 GCA_025506505.1 Flaveria sonorensis | reverse complement strand
ACACAACGCTAATTTAAAATGATAATATTATTAAAAGTCAATATTCATGACATACATTTAAGAAATATAGCAAGTTCAAACATCCAACAATACATTTCAAAGTCACAAAATGATCAATGTCTTTTATTTTAGTCTAGGTCCAATCCTAGATGTATGTAAGTCTTCAAGGCATGCTAAACAGTATCATTTCCTGAAACATATTAAAAATAAAAAGGTCAACATAATGTTGGTGAGTTTTCCATAGTTTTCATACATAAATATATATAAAAGATGGCAATCCATGTCATAGGTTATTGAATAAAGTAACTAGGGATAGATGAACAAATGTAACAATCAAACCTTGACAGATTACAAGATTACAAGATTAAACGATTAGCTAAGTGTACTTGGTTTAACACCAAGTAGGCTTGTCAGGCCCATAGATCTATGACGTCGCCAGGCTAGCAATAGTTAATGATTGTACATATTATAGTCATCACATGGTAATTACAAGAGTTCAACTAACCACGACAATTAAGAAGAATTGCCCAAGTGTTTACAAGATTCAAACGAGTTTACAAGTGCATTTATCATAAGGTTAACATGTTTCACCCCAAAGTATGAAAATATATAAAAGGGGTATGGAAAAACTCACTTGATAATAAAGGATGAACAAAAAATAGGCCTTGTATATAATGCCGAGGATTCATTACGTTCACCTAAACGAAACGTCGTATTAAGTTAATCATGGTGATTTTGGTATTATATTTATAAACCATTTGTCCATGATTTTCATGTTATTAAATAAGTGTAATTTGTTATTATGTTGGTAATTAAATGATTTAAATAAGAATTTTAGTGATAATCACTATTGATAAAAGTTAAAATTTTATATTCAAATGGTTATTATTTACTTTTAAATAAATTCATATTTTATAGATTTAAATGATTAAAATAATCATTACAATATGTGTACATCTCTAAACATGCACATATATATTTATTTTCTAAAATAAAGATTTATATAACGAATTTGTAATTAAATCCATAGTAATAAGAAGTTTATTAATTTGAAATTAATTAATAATTACATGAGATTTATCAAAACTACAAGTTAATAATAGATGATGTCTTATAATTTCCTTTTTATAATATTTAAAAATAATTAAATAAAAGGAAATAATGATTTTTTAAAATGAAATTAAAAGAAAATAAATCTTATATCTTTTTTTTAAAAAATGATTTTTATATAGTTACTAATAATATTTAAATCATTTTCTGGAATTTAAAAGTTAATAAAAACTTTTTTAAAAATATTGGCAGGGGGCCGGGGTCGAACCCGGGACCTCCTGCTAGCCACCCTTGTTTTAAACCGGTTGGGCTAAGGCCCAACTAGTGTTATGAAATGAAATTTTATTTTTAAAACACTTTTTCCAGAACATCCCCAATTTCAACCCAAGAACCCTAATTCGAACGAATCCAAAATTGATCATCAAAATGAGTTTGATAATGAAATTAAGATTAGGGTTTTGATTACCCATATCAAACCGAGTGTAAAGTCCCATTTTATTACCTATTTTGGTGTTGTTCTTGGTGATTTTAAACGCGAGCAAGTCTTCGGCTGTTCACAATTTGGGGACTTCATTTTGAGCGTGATTTTGGTAAAATTGAGAGTTCAGGTAGTGAAAAGAAAAGGTTGAGGGCATTTGCCCCTGTTTTATAGTGTTAATTTGACCGTTTGAACATTCGACGAGTTCACTTTGTTCTCGGTTGTTTCAGGTTGAAATTAAGTGTATTTAGGTCTATTACAGGTGAAATTGATACCACCATTAACTTCGAAATAATTATACCAACGTTTATGCTCATTTAATTTCAATAATATTGCGTTTTTAATGTGAAAACGGATTGAAACTTTGATAGTTTCGGTTTAGGGTTCAATGGGTATTAACACTGCAATTAACTTCAAATTAAACGCATCTATGTCTTTAGCCGGGTTCGCTACAGGTTTAGAAATGTTTTGGGGGTTTAACTTTCGAGTTTTATAGGCTTTTAGGGTGTCGCCAAAGCATGCCATCGTGCAGCCGGTGAGATGGCCAGAGATACAGGGATGGATTTGTTATAAGGGAAAAGTTACACTTTGGTCCCTCGCGGTTTATGAGTTTGCATTGTTCACCCAATAGTTTCATTTGATAGATTTTTCAGTTTAGCCCCTGGAGTTTAAATGTTTATTATTTTATGTACAAAACATATATTTACAAGTTTTTAAATTTATAAAACTTATATTTCTTTTATTAATAATAATTTTAATAATTGTTAATATTATTTACCATTATTTTATCATTTTATTATTGTTATTATTATTATTATTATTATTATTATTATTATTATTATTATTATTTTTATTATTAGTATGAGTATTATTATTACTATTATTTCTATGGTTTTCATTAGGTAATGAACGATTTAATTATCATTAAACTAATGCGATTTCAAAGAATTACAAATAAGTCCTCATACTAGCATTAATAACAAGACAAACCTTTACAGGAGATAACGGAAACAATAACGACTACTTAACAAATACACGAGAGGTCATAGTCTCCCCAACTTTAAGAAATTTCGTCCCGAAATTAAAAGACAATACTAAACGAACAGATGGGGATATTTCTTCTTCATGAAATCCTCGCGTTCCCACGTGAATTCAGCTCCTCGTTTGTTTTCCCAACGAACTTTGACGATCGGTGTGGTAGATGTACGGGTCTTCTTCAACGTTCGATCCATGATCTCGACAGGTTTCTCAACTAAGTGCAACGACTCGTTAATTTGAATTTCCTCCAAAGGAACATGCAAATTTTCACCAGTCAAGCATTTCCTCAGGTTTGAGACATGGAAGACAGGATGAACCCCGCTAAGTTTGGAAGGTAGTTCCAGTTTGTAACACTTTCCCAATTCTTTTCAGAATCTTGAAAGGTCCTATGAAACGAGGAGCTAACTTACCCTTCTTCCCAAAGCGAACAACACCCTTCCATGGAGAGACCTTAAGAAGAACCATGTCGTCGACTTGAAACTCCAACGGTTTGCATCTTTTATCAGCATAACTCTTTTGACGACTTCTAGCCACTTCAAGGTTACTTCGGATTTTGGAAACTTTGTCGGTTGTTTCTTGAATAAGTTCAGGACCAGTGATGAAATTCTCACCAATGTCAGTCCAATAGATCGGAGAACGACATTTACGACCATATAAAGCCTCGAATGGTGCCATCTTGATACTTGAGTGATAACTATTGTTATATGAAAATTCCGCTAACGGCAGATGCGTATCCCAGTCACCACCAAAATCAAGGACACAAAGGCGCAGCAAGTCCTCAAGGGTTTAGATTGTTCGCTCGGTTTGACCGTCCATTTGAGGATGGTAAGCCATGCTCAAATCCAGTTGGGTGCGCAAAAGTTCTTGCATCGAAGACCAGAAATGCGAAGTAAAACGGGCATCACTATCGGAGATAATATGCAACGGCACACCATGACGACTCATAATTTCATCGATGTAGATACGAGCCAATCTTGAAACTTTGTATGTGTCTTGTATTGGTATGAAATGTGCCGTTTTGGTTAAAGGGTCAACAATCACCCATATGCTATCATGGCCACGAGAGGTACGTGGTAACTTGGTTATGAAATCCATGGATATGTGTTCCCATTTCCACATAAGGATTTCAGGTTGTTCAAGTAAACCACTAGGCCGTTGATGTTTGGCTTTGACTCTTGCACATGTGAGGCACTTGGAAACATAAGACACGATATCTTTCTTCATTCCCGACCACCAATATTGACCACGCAAATCCATTACATTTTATCGGACCCGGGATGAATAGAATATCGGGTTTGATAAGCTTCGTTCATAATGAAGTGACGGAGATTATCGTGATTCGGGATCCAGAGTTGGTTCAAGAAATACCACATGCCGTTCGGTTTTGTCTCCAGTTGTGACCGAACGTTAAACGCCAGATCGTCATCTTTCCCTTCCTCGGTTAATGTCGCTTGTTGAGCCTCGCGGATGCAAACCTCGAGATCACTATCAATCCTTATGTTTTGAAGCATGATAGTGGCCTCGTTAACATCCACATGAATCTCGGTGTCAATTTCTCCTAACGTGTCAAACCATTGTCTTCGATCTCTGGATTCCTGAAGCGAGGCAGTCTTGTTGTGGATCTTACGACTCAGCGCGTCGGCTACAACATTCGCCTTTCCAGGATGATAGCGAATGTCACAGTCGTAGTCGCTAATCAGTTCAACCCAACTCCTTTTTCTCATGTTGAGATCCTTTTGATTAAACACGTGTTGGAGACTCTTGTGGTCAGTGTAGACTATACATTGCGTCCCGTAAAGATAATACCGCCAGATCTTCAAAGCAAATACCACAGCACCAAGTTCGAGATCATGAGTTGTGTAGTTCACTTCATGAACCTTCAATTTCCTTGACGCGTAAGCTATGACTTTCCCTCGTTGCATGAGAACACAACCAAGGCCTTGACTATACACGTCACAATATACGGGGAAGTCATCGTTTCCATCGGGGAGAGTTAAGATAGGAGCATCACACAGTTTGTGTTTCAAAGTCTCGAACGCATCTTCTTGTTCAGGTACCCACTCAAAAAGTCTATTCTTTTGAGTCAGCGCCGTAAGCGGTTTAGCAATCTTTGAAAAGTTTGCAATGAACCTACGGTAATAACCCGCTAAACCCAGAAAAAAACGAACCTCGATTGGGGTCGTGGGAACACACCAATTCTTCACGGCTTCTATTTTTGCATGATCAACGTGAATTACTTGGCTATTCACCACGTGTCCTAAGAATTGTACTTCTTCGAGCCAGAAATCACACTTGGAGAGTTTGGCATATAATCGTTCCTTCTTCAAAAGATCGAGAACTTGACGTAAATACGACTCATGATCGGTCTTTGTCTTGGAATAAATAAGAATGTCATCAATAAATACGATCACGAATTTATCCAAATACGGTTTACATACTCGATTCATGAGATCCATGAAGACAGCAGGTGCATTAGTCAAGCCAAAAGGCATAACCATGAACTCATAATGTCCATATCGAGTACGAAACGCAGTCTTTGGAATGTCGTTGTCATGAACACGTAATTGATGATACCTAGAACACAGATCAATCTTTGAGAATTGTGTAGCTCCTTGAAGTTGATCGAAGAGATCATCAATTCGAGTAAGAGGATATCGGTTCTTGACGGTGAGTTTGTTGAGTTCCCGGTAGTCGATGTACATATGGAAAGAACCATCTTTCTTTTTCACAAACAGCACGGGTGCACCCCATGGTGAAGAGCTAGGTCGAATGAAACCCTTATCGGTCAACTCTTGCAGTTGACTAGCTAGTTCTTGCATTTCAGACGGTGCAAGACGATAAGGCGACTTAGCCACGGGATTCGCACCAGGAATAAGGTCGATTTTGAACTCAACTTCTCGCACGGGAGGTAACCCACTAAGATCCTCGGGAAAATCCCGCACGACAGGTATATCCTTCAGTTCTTTACCCTTGGCTTTCATGTTGACTACGTAAGCCATAAAATCTATGTAGTTTTTACTTAAGCACTTTCGGGCCTTGATACAAGACCTGAGTTTAAGTCTTTGGGATGATCTTTCCCCAAAGACCTTTAAGGTATCGCCCGATGGTAAAGGAATTCGGATGCATTTCTCGAAGCATATAATTTCCGCGTGTTGCTTGGCTAACCAATCCATGCTAATAATGATGTTGAAACTCCCCAGTTGCAATGGAATAAGGTTGATAAGAAAATCATGCTCGTTAAGACTTAAGGTGCAATCGCGTATCACGACGCCGACTTCGATAGACTTGCCATCGGCTACTTCGACCGTAAAAGATCTCTCTAAATTAGAACGTGGCTTGGAAAGAATAGGCTCGAACTCTAAAGACATGAAACTCGTATCCACACCCGAATCAAATAGTATAGAAGCATAATGACTATTTACAAGATACATACCTGCTCAAATAATAACCTATTATTGGCATAATGAACGCAGGTAGGGATTTTACAAGACAAAAGAACGATTAAAAGAAATTAATGACATACCATTCCCCACGTCGTTATTGGCTTGAGCTTGGTTGGCGTTGATGTTGAAAGTCCTTCCTCGAGCCGGTGGCACAGTTCCCACATTGCGAGGACATTGTGGACGGAAATGTCCAGGTTCACCACAGTTATTGCAGGCTCGATTAGTCACCAACGCAGCATTATTCGGAGCATGAAGGCAAGTAGCCACCAGATGCCCTTCCCGCACAACTAGCAAACTCGGCAAGGAGTGTTATTCGCGTGATGGTAATTGCAAGTATTGCACATCGGGTGTGGCCCGGTATAAGCCCTCACCACGGGGGCTTGATTTGCAACGACAGCTTTCCTTTGAGGGGTATTTGGTGCTGTCACCGCGTAATTACGAGCTGGTGTGAACTTGCGCTTCTTGCCTTTGAAAGAGGACTCGGCCTTCACCTCCTTTATAGCCTCGGGAGTCACCTTCACACCAGTCTTGGCACCTTTCACCGTCAAAGTACCAGCTCTAATATGGTTTTCAGTAAGCTGGGCGGTTATATTAATTGCCTCCTCGAAAGTTATGGGCCTACTACCCATCACGGCATCTTGAATTTGAGGTGGTACCCCCTTAATAAACTTCTCGATGTTGCGGGGCACGGTATCCACCATGTCAGGTAGGAGCATGCTCAACTCATGATGCCGGGTGGAATAAGCCAAGTGATTGCCACTATCTTGCTTGAGGTTCCAGAATTCCTCCTCCAGCTTTTGAAGTTCACTCCTCGGGCAGAACATTTGGATCATTATGTCCTTAAATTCTTCCCAAGACAACGCCAAGGCAACTTTAGTACCTCGGTTCCTTTTCTCATTATTCCACCACGTGAGTGCCCGTTGTTGAAGGACACTTACAGCATAGCGGACCTTGAGTTCATCGGGACACTCGCTGACGATAAACGTATTTTCCATACTTTCGAACCACTCGAGAAGTCCAGTGGCTCCTTCTTTTCCACTAAAGTTAGTGGGTTTGCACGAGTTGAAATGCTTGAATGTGCAGGTGCGGTTGTTCCCACCTTAGTTGTTGCTATTTTCCCCTTGACCATTGTTGTCACTACCACCATTGTTTCCATTGGTGTTGTTATTGTTCTTGGCCATTAGGGTGCTGCTAAGTTCAGCAACCATCGTCGGGAGTACGACAACCATTTGCCAGGTGATCATTGCAGCGAGTTTACGATCGGAGGTAGCATGCTTTCCTTGATGGCGAGACATTCTATAAGATAAATAAAGGAAATATTAGTAGTCGAAGATAAACTAGTTCAAAGAACACAGGAATTTTAGATATTTTACAAATATAGCCAGGATGGTTCCAATTGGTACCACATAGCCAATAGGAACATGGACACGTCGAGGTGACTTAATCCCTATTACCTAGAGGAAGATATGTATGTTGACCATAATTTAGCACTCATCCCAGAAATCCCCAGGTAAGCATAACAGGTCTCGCAATGAGATTTATACGAAATGCTTGCCTTAGCCCGAGGGCCTTTTGCCAGGAAATCCAGAATACAGGTGTTTATGTGTCACACACTTCCCTAAGTCTATTAGAATTAAAGCCTCAATGAGATTTTCAAGATTTAGACATATCGTCTAAGGAATTTTTCCACCCGATAAGGTGCGTAGATTTCCACATGTAGTCGAGAATGAGATTTAGAAAGGATTAGATGCGGTAGAACATAGAGGTGTAAGAAGAGGATTAGAAAGTTGGGGTTTACAAGGTTCAAGGCATATTCCTAAGGCACTTATTTCTAAATGTAAGCAAATAGACATAAGGAATTAATCATGCATCATAATAGGCATATAAGCATACTTACATGATCATAGCAATTGTCATGAAAAAGGTCCCTAGTTTAACCATAGTCTAGGCCACCATTTCTAATAACCTAAATCCCTATAGTTATGGGCTCTGATACCAATCTGTCACACCCCAACCTTAACGGCGGAAACATCGAGATGTGAGGGTTAAGATTGCTCATGCCACACAACGCTAATTTAAAATGACAATATTACTAAAAGTCAATATTCATGACATACATTTAAGAAATATAGCAAGTTCAAACATCCAACAATACATAAGAAATTCAAAGTCACAAAATGATCAATGTCTTTTATTTTAGTCTAGGTCTAATCCTGGATGTATGTAAGTCTTCAAGACATGCTAAACAGTATCATTTCCTAAAACATATTAAAAATAAAAGGTCAACATAATGTTGGTGAGTTTTCTATAGTTTTCATACATAAATATATATAAAAGATGGCAATCCATGTCATAGGTTATTGAATAAAGTAACTAGGGATGGATGAACAAATGTAACAATCAAACTTTGACAGATTACAAGATTAAACGATTAGCTAAGTGTACTTGGTTTAACACCAAGTAGGCTTGTCAGGCCCATAGATCTATGACGTCACCAGGCTAGCAATAGTTAATGATTGTACATATTATAGTCATCACATGGTAATTACAAGAGTTCAACTAACCACGACAATTAAGAAGAATTGCCCAAGTGTTTACAAGATTCAAACGAGTTTACAAGTGCATTTATCATAAGGTTAACATGTTTCACCCCAAAGTATGAAAATATATAAAAGGGGTATGGAAAAACTCACTTGATAATAAAGGATGAACAAAAAATAGGCCTTGTATATAATGCCGAGGATTCGTTAACGTTCACCTAAACGAAACGTCGTATTAAGTTAATCATGGTGATTTTGGTATTATATTTATAAACCATTTGTCCATGATTTTCATGTTATTAAATAAGTGTAATTTGTTATTATGTTGGTAATTAAATGATTTAAATAAGAATTTTAGTGATAATCACTATTAATAAAAGTTAAAATTTTATATTCAAATGGTTATTATTTACTTTTAAATAAATTCATATTTTGTAGATTTATATGATTAAAATAATCATTACAATATGTGTACATCTCTAAACATTCACATATATATTTATTTTCTAAAATAAAGATTTATATAACGAATTTGTAATTAAATCTATAGTAATAAGAAATTTATTAATTTGAAATTAATTAATAATTACATGAGATTTATTAAAACTACAAGTTAATAATAGATGATGTCTTATATTTTCATTTTTATAATATTTAAATTAATTAAATAAAAGGAAATAATGATTTTTTAAAATGAAATTAAAATTAAATAAATCTTATATCTTTTTTTGTTGATAAAAAGATTTTTATATAGTTACTAATAATATTTAAATCATTTTCTGAAATTTAAAAGTTAATAAAAACCTTTTTTAAAAATATTGGCAGGGGGCCGGGGTCGAACCCGGGACCTCCTGCTAGCCACCCTTGTTTTAAACCGGTTGGGCTAAGGCCCAACTGGTGTTATGAAATGGAATTTTATTTTTAAAACCCTTTTTCTAGAACATCCCCAATTTCAACCCAAGAACCCTAATTCGAACGAATCCAATATTGATCATCAAAATGAGTTTTATAATGAAATTAAGGTTAGGGCTTTGATAACCCATATCAAACCGAGTGTAAAGTCCCATTTTATTACATGTTTTGGTGTTGTTCTTGGTGATTTTAAACGCGAGCAAGTCTTCGACTGTTCACAATTTGGGGACTTCGTTTTGAGCGTGATTTTGGTAAAATTGAGAGTTCAGGTAGTGAAAAGAAAAGGTTGAGGGCATTTGCCCTGTGTTTTATAGTGTTAATTTGACCGTTTGAACATTCGACGAGTTCAATTTGTTCTCGGTTGTTTCAGGTTGAAATTAAGTGTATTTAGGTCTGTTACAGGTGAAATTGATACCACCATTAACTTCGAAATAATTATACCAACGTTTATGTTCATTTAATTTCAATAATATTGCGTTTTTTATGTGAAAACGGATTGAAACTTTGATAGTTTCGGTTTAGGGTTCAATGGGTATTAACACTGCAATTAACTTCAAATTAAACGCATCTATGTGTTTAGCCAGGTTCGCGACAGGTTTAGAAATGTTTTGGGGGTTTAACTTTCGAGTTTTATGGGTTTTTAGGGTGTCGCCGGAGCATGCCGTCGTGCGGCCGGTGAGATGGCCGGAGATACGGGGATGGATTTGTTTTAAGGGAAAAGTTACACTTTGGTCCCCTGCGGTTTATGAGTTTGCATTGTTCACCCAATAGTTTCATTTGTTAAATTTTTCAGTTTGGCCCCTGGAGTTTAAATGTTTATTATTTAATGTACAAAACATATATTTACAAGTTTTTAAATTTATAAAACTTATATTTCTTTTATTAATAATAATTTAATAATTGTTAAAATTATTTACCATTATTTTATCATTATTATTATTATTATTATTATTATTATTATTATTATTATTATTATTATTATTATTATTAGTATTAGTATTAGTATTATTATTACTATTATTTCTATGGTTTTCATTAGGTAATGAATGATTTAATTATCATTAAACTAATGCGATTTCAAAGAATTACAAATAAGTTCTCGTACCAGCATTAATAACAAGACAAACCTTTACAAGAGATAACGGAAACAATAACGACTACTTAACAAATACACGAGACTTCAAAGCTAATCTTAGGGTCCACCTCAACATCCAGTTGACCAAAAATCTCACCTGCTAGCCTTTGTCTATATAATCTTGATCTCAACTTGAACTCTTCTAGCACCCTTCCTTGAATCCAATCTGCTAATCTTTCAGCTTGTCTGTTTTGACTTGGGTTGACAAGTGGAAGATCAACCAGATGGATGCACTCATAGAAACTCAAGTTTGAAAAATTGAAGATTTCTTGTCGACCTTGAGCTCTAGAGATGACAAGAGCCCTTCTTTCTGTGTCGTACCTCCATCCCATGATTGGGTTCTCATAGTGAAGAGATGGGGTAGGCATGGCTCTGGGTATACCCTCATCAAACAGGCTATGTATGAGTGAGTCCACATCAATATGGACTTGAGGAAGTTGTTGAGTATGGACTATTGCAAGTGAGGGTGGTGAATCCTCAAAGTCCATACTCTGAGAAGAACTCCTAGGTTCTTGGATTGTTCGGACTTTCTCCCCCTTTTTGGTAGCATCACTTTCTTGCATAAGTGAGCTGGGGGTTGTGTCTATCACATTCACAGGTTCTTGTGGACCTAGTTGAGTTCTCTTGAGTGGTCTCTCGGCTAACTTGCCCTTGAGATCGATGATCTCAAGTTGCTGGTCATTGACCCTCCTTTGTAATATAGTCACCTGAGATTCTAAGTGACTAATCTTAAAGACTAAATAGGTTCAAGTTTTAGTCAGTTTGTGCACCTTTAGTTTCAGACTCCCCTCATCTTCATTAGAAGAATCACAAGGGGATGAGAGAATAGGACCAAGGTCTTCTTCCTTATCACCAACATGTTGTTCTTGGCGGCTGCATTTCTCCTGCATCATGACAACTTCAAGATAAGTGTCAAGAGGCTGGGTTGCCATAGTTGAGGTCTGAATAATGTAATCACTTGCTAAAGTAGGAGCCTCTTCCATATGGATCTCCTAAAAAGGTTTAGGGAGATCCACCTCAGTAGTGGGTAGATGATGTGGGCTAGACATGGGTGAGACAGGAGTACTCATCACTCCTTGAGTAAGGGTGGAAAAAAGAGACTCATGGTACTCACTAAAGCCCATGTCTTCATCATCGTAGAAGTCAAGGTTGGGAATTGGTTGGTTTAATCAAGTGGCTGGGGATGTAACTGTCCCTGTAAGCTTGTTCACTAGAGTGTTAAGACTCTGAGTAAAGGCTTAAGGCTGTTGGGGTTGTGAGCTCCTCAGACTGAGCATGAGGAACCTCAGCACTGATCATTTGAGAGATGGGAGTGGTTTGCTCCTCAGGGAAGTAGGAGCTCGAGTTTTCACTTCCTCCTACATAGGTGGTGATATGGGGGCCTGCACAAGCTGAGTAGCATGTACAGGGGTTCGTTTGGTTTTTCTCTGGTAGGTGATGGTTATTGTAGGCTGTATTTGTGGTTGGGAGGTAGAAGGTGTGGGTTTAACACTAGCTGGTGCTGCTAGCTTGCCACCTTGAGCAATGAGCTCTAACATTTTTGGGACTAGGGCTGTTTCTACCCCGGAGAAGCCAACAGTTGGCTTCCTTATGGTTTTGAAGATACCGGGCTTCATCTGTCCCAGTTTTAGAATATTACCTGTTCCCCTCAACTGTGTGCCCAGTTCACAGTTAAGAATGTGCTGGAGATATCTAGGGAACATGTAATACTCTAGGGAGTCTAAGTTTGCAAGTAAATTGGTATAAACAAATTGTGAATACCTAAACTTGACCCCCTGAACCATCCCATGGACTATAAAGGAGAGGTCTTCTAGAATCTGGTCCTAACCTCCATGCTTGTTGGATAAGCTGTGTATGACAACATGGAGGAGGTACTTCCACTACGAGAAGACCTTCCCCTTTCTGAAGGTCTTGACTGAGAAGTCACCTGCATAGCCCATCTGCTCAAAGGAGTGGTTAACGACAGCTTTAGGAAAGACAAATCACCTTCTACGTCATCCAGCTGAAGATGAGTGTTTATGGTGGCCGGAGTGATGAAGATTGTCCTCCCCTTCACTGTGACAGACAGTACCTTCTCTCCATCCATGGTGATCTCTTGGCAGGTCCTCCAGAATTCTAAAAACTGATCCTCATAGAGAGGTGGATCAATGGTGAGGGAGGTGAAGTAGTTTGACAAAGAAAGGTAACGGCAAACCTCTGAGAAACCGGAATCTTTCTCAGAGTTTAACAGAGCAACCTGATTATGTTGCCTGTGAAGATGCATGGAAAAATCAGGTTGGTTTCTGCAGTTAAGGTTGGCCATTTGAAGTAGCTTTACGATGAAGAAAGATAAGAACGAAGGTGGTTTGTGGGTGAAATTAGGTAAGGGAAAATGTAGATGAAGAGGATAGTGAGAAGAGGGGGAACTATTATGAGAATATATATGAAATAGATTTTAGACAAAGTTAAAGCAAAAGGATAAACTTTGAAATCCGGATGTCGGTCCCACCTCTGAAAAAGTGTCCAAAAAGGTAGTTTTCTTGGAAGTTGAAAATCTTCTGAAGGTAATTTTGCTTCGGAAGTTTCAAGAAAAAGCTTCCGAAGCCAATTTGGCTTTGGAAGATATTCTTAAGAGTTTTGAAAATTTGGCTTCGGAAGAAAAATACTTAGAAAATTTTTCTTCCGACACATATTTGGTTTCAGAAGATATTAAGACTTGGGAGTTTTATTCTAAAGAGAATAAACCTTCCGAGACTTAATTGCTTTTGGAAGATATTTGTCCTTCAAATACATGTAAGTACTTAGAAGCATATTTAAGCTTCAGAAGATATTCTCAGAATTTCTTCCGAAGGTAAATTTCTTATAAGTAGTTATTTCATTTGAAGACATAAATTTCTTCTGAAGTCAACTTGAAATCTTCCGAAAGAAAATATGTTTTGAGAAATTGTCAAAAATCTAAGGAATATTATTTTAAAGATTTTCTTCCAAAGTAAATTGGGCTTATGAAGGTGATAAAATAGAAAACTTAGGACACACAGGTTTTAGAAATAAAGTTGATTTAAGTTTTAAGAAAATATACTCAAAGTTAATCATCCTAGTAGCTAATACAAGATATTTGAATCTCTGTTCATCAAAAGCTTTAGTGAACAGATCAGCATATTGTTCATTTGTGTTAACTTTGACTAGTGTGATTAATCCCTTCTCAAAGTTATCTCTAATCAAATGATACCTGATGTTGATATGTTTGGTCCTTGAGTGCTGCATAGGATTCTCTGTAATAAAGATAGCACTATTGTTGTCTATGTGGATGGGAGTCTCTTTGAAGTTGAATCCATAGTCCAACATCTGATTCTGAATCCAAAGCACTTGGGCACAGCAGCTTGCAGCAATAATGTATTCAACTTCAGCAGTTGATGCAGACACACAGGATTGTTTCTTTCATTGCCATGAGACAATCCTTCCACCAAGGAATTGACATCCCCCAGATATAGACTTTCCAGTCATGTTACAGCCACCATAGTCACTATCTGTATAGGAATACAAATTGAAGTCAGAACTCTTTGGATACCAAAGGCCAAGCTTGGGAGCACCTTTAAGATATCTAAGAATCCTCTTGAGCAACTAGGTGTGACATCTTGGGGTTGGCTTGATATCTTGCACAGATGCATGTGGCAAACATGATATCAGGCCTGGTGGCTGTGAGGTACATAAGAGACCCAATCATAGCCTTGTAAAGATGTTCATCCACACACTCCCCTTCAAGATCAGGTCTAAGGGAGTGGTTTCTGGCTATGGGTGTCTTAGAAACTTTACAATCAATCATGTTGAATCTTGTAAGTATGTCTTGTACATACTTTGACTGACTTATGAAGATGCCATTGTCAACTTGCTTCACTTGAATTCCCAGAAAGAAATTAAGTTCCCCCATAGCACTCATTTCAAATCTGTTCTTCATCAACCTCTCAAAGTCTTTATAGAGCTTTGGATTAGTTGACCCGAAGATAATGTCATCCACATATACTTAAACCAGCATTAAGTCATTCCCTATTCCTTTGATGAAGAGAGTTCCATCTATAGTACCCCTCTTGTAACCATATTGACAGAGATACTGAGATAGTGTCTCATACCACTTTCTTGGAGCTTGGTGCAGCCCATAAAGTGCTCTATCAAGCTTGCAGACATAATAAGGATGACCTGGGTCTGCAAAGCCAGGTGGTTGGTTGACATACACCTCTTCATCAATCACCCCATATAGAAAAGCACACTTGACATCAACTTGGTAGACCTTGAAATCCTTGGATGCAACAAAAGCCAGGAATATTCTTACAGCTTCAAGTCTTGCCACAGAAGCAAAAATATCTGTGTAGTCAATTACCTCTTCTTGTGTGTACCCTTGAACAACTAGTCTGGCCTTGTTCTTGATGACAAGTCCTCTATCATCCTTCTTGTTTCTAAAAAACCACTTGGTTCCTGTGGTATTCTTCCTATAAGGAAGAGGACATAGGTTCTAAACTTTTTGTCTTTTGAATTGAACCAACTCCTCTTGTATTTCTTCAACCCAACTTCCATCCTTCAAAGCCTCATCAACTTTCTTTGGCTCTACCTGGGACAAGAAGCAAGAGTATAGACAAAAAATTTTGTCATGGTTTTGTCCTCTTGTTCTCACCCCTGTATCAACTTTTCCAATGATGTTTGTGGTGGGGTATGACTTGTGGATCCTGAGTTGAGGGATCACATCAAGTTGATTAGAAAGATCTAAATTAGAGAAATTTAGATCTGGCAGTGAAGTATCACCTACCACATCAGCACACTTATCAAGAGAGACTTGATCCAATGAGTGTGTGACATCATTTATGTTGTCTTCTATGGAATGGTTATCAGCATCAAGAAATTCTTGATCACTGTCACCACCTCCATTTCCTCTTACATTTGAAGCTCCTTCACCTGAGTTTTAAACCTCTGAGCTAGAATTTGAAGGCATCTCAGATGTATCAGCTAAATTTGTTATGTTTGTGCTGATAGGATCTTCAATTGTAGGGTTAGTTACCATTGGAGCTGAAGTAGTATTCTTGCTTGGTCTTCTCAGCTCAAATCTTAGGTCAGGATCTCCTGTTGATAAATTACAAGTAGATCCTAAAACATTCTCACAAGACTTGTTAAAACAGTTGATAACTAAATCAAGATCAAATAGCCAATCCAGACCAGAACCTTTCACACTGGGAGTGTGCTCATTGAAGGTCACATTGACTGACTCATCAACTACTCTAGTTCTGAGATTGTATACTCTATAAGCCTTATCTTGGGAAGAGTATCCAATAAAGTGTCCATCATTTGATTTCTCAGCAAACTTGGCTACATGATCTTTGGTATTCAAGATGGTGCAGGGACATCCAAATGACTTGAGGAAACCAATGAATGGTCTCCCTTTGTGACACAACTCATAAGGAGTCTTACTATGAGTCTTAACTACTAAAACTCTGTTCTGCACATAGCAGGCTATGTTACCAGCCTCTGCCCAGAAGGTGATAGGCAGTTTAGAGTTAGACAACATAGTTCTTGTAGCCTCAATAAGTTTTCTGTTTCTCCTCTCAACAACATCATTTTGCTTAGGAGTCCTGGGAGCACTATATTATCTTGTAATACCCTTTTCATCACAAAGTGTATCAAGGATTTGGTTCTTAAATTTTGTTCCTTGATCACATCTTATGGTCTTGACCTTGTGATCAGATTGATTCTCAATTTTCAAAATGAAGTTCTTCAAGATCTCATAGTTCTAAGGAAAAATACCCAAGTGAATCTTATGAAATCATTTATGATCACTAAACAATATGAGGTCCTTCCTAAACTCATGACACTAGTGGGGCCAAAGAGATCCATTTGTAATAAGTGTAGGGGAGTAGTGATGGAGTTTCTTTCTTTTGGCTTGTGAGACACTTTGTGTTGCTTCCTTTTCAGGCATGCAACATAGTGGTCATCACTTGTAAACTCTTTCATTGGCTTTCTAGTTACCAAATCATTCTTAATTAATTTATTCATGTTCTTAAAGTTTACATGGAATATTCTTTTATGCCAGAGGAAAGACTCATCACTATTTGCTTTAGATAGAAAGCAAGAAACCTCTACTGAGGGAGATGTTTCCTACAAGTCCATCTTGTACATGTTCTCTTACCTGGGGGCTTTGACCAGGATATGCTCTTTAGGAATGATCACCTCGGGCTTGAGAACAATGCACTCATGCTCAGTAAAGAGCATGTTGTGTCTCTAATCACAAAATTGGGATACACTCAGTAGATTGTACCCAAGCTCCTTAATAAAATTTACCTTTTCAATGGTGAGCTTACCATTGGTGACCATGCCCCTTCCTGTAATGTAACCACCAGCATATCCTCCAAAAGCAACTGGTCCTCCATCAATTTTCTCAAAATTTTGAAGCAGAGAACCATTGCCAGTCATGTGCCTGGAACAACCACTATTAATGATCCATACATTTCCCTTGGTCTTTAGCTATTCCTATACAAAAAAAAAAGTGGTTAGTTATATTTGAAAACCCAAGCCTCATTGGTCTTGGGCTTTTCAAAGTGATCTAAAGACAATGTAACAGTAACTGATCCTATGTTCAAGCTTTGAGGATCATTAGCTGTTGTTGATGAAGAACTTTTAGTCACCAGGTCTTTCTTCATCTTCCACACCATCTTTAGAAGATTGG
The DNA here is from genome assembly GCA_025506505.1 of Flaveria sonorensis. Taxonomy (NCBI): domain Eukaryota; kingdom Viridiplantae; phylum Streptophyta; class Magnoliopsida; order Asterales; family Asteraceae; genus Flaveria; species Flaveria sonorensis. The sequence continues at coordinate 37,753,074 of CM046435.1, read as the reverse complement.
ACTTGACCTTCAACACCTTGGAAGTTTTAACAACTTCTGAAGTTTTGGAGACTGGACCTTCGGAAGATCTTGCTTTCACTCCAGTAAGCTTCGGTACATTGGAAGCTTTCCTTTCTTTTGAGATCAAATTTTTTTTCGAAGGCAAGTTTTCACTTGTCTTCTTCTTCACTTTGGAGCTTTCAAAGGAAAGAGATTTTCCTTATTAAGCTAGCTTTTCCTTCTTCTTCTTAGAAGTTTTCTCTTTGATCATATGGATAGTACTTTTAGGATTGTAGATGCAATCCTTAGCTAGATGAGAAGTACTACCACACATGATGCAGTCCATTTGCTTTATTCTGATAGTCTTTTTCTAAGACCAAGACTGAACTTGATCACTTTCCACCTCCATCTTCATCTTCCCAGATGATGCAACAAGCTTCTTAGGGAGAGGCTTGCTCTTAGAGCTACATGGTTCAGGCTATGTAGCAATGGTACACAGCTGCTCAGCCTTCTTCTCTCTGCTGGAATGATTTGAACCTGAGCTAGGACTCCTGGTACTAGAGTTCATAGTAGAGTCTTCAGCCTTCACTACTTCAAATCCTGTAAAGATAAACACTTGTTTCTGCTTAGAGTTGAAAGTGGCCTTGATTTCTTGAGCCTTCTTTGACTTTATCTTGGCTCTCCAGATCAAGTTCTTCCTTTTGTGAATCCAAGGATAGAATCAGGAATTATCAGTTTGATTAAACAAATAAAGATCGCTGAATTATCAATATTTGATTTTTATTTTAATTGTTTGTGAAATTGAAATCGATAAACAAAATATAAAACAAATTGAAAGCAGAATAATATAATGCAACAAAAGATTTGTTTTAATTGTTTTTCATTAAAACACAATCGATTACAATTGCTATGATGCTCTGGTGATCTTGTGATCTCCAATGATGTTCTTGATGTTTTTGCTATTTTGTTATTTTTTTTAAGTGATTGATTGATTGATTGATTGATTTCGATACTAAGAATATGTCTCTTTATAGTTGTATCGATCGCCCTCAATAACTTAACACACTCTCCTAAAAGTGTGGATCCATGCCTTTTTTTTAACGGCAGAGGGATTTAACAATGGAAATTATAACTTTCCTATTGTGATAAGTTAAAGTTATAACATTTTTAATGTGACATCCTAAGTTCTCTCACATAAAGTTAGTCTTTCGTAGATATTGACTTGATGACATCACTTTAGGCAGCTGCTTGTTGATAATGTGTTGGTACTTGATGAGTGCTCATGCAATTTGTTCTTCCATAGGAAGTTGGTCTTCCATAGGAGTTTGGTCTTCTGTAGGAGTTTGGTCCTTTATTCTTGAACTTCATCCTCAGGAGCAAATCTTCTTTCGCTGCAGCTACAGGAACTTGACTTCAAAACTTGTTCTTCAGTAGATATTGAGCTTCCGTAGGAGATCTGCGGATGCACATCACTTGTTCAGATATGCTCCGGAGTACATCTACGGAAGAACAAAATTGTTTATCCACAGTTGTTCTTGTACTTTGTCAATTTTTCCAAATTGACCAAGTATGATGTTTTTCCTGCAATCACATAAAATCAACACAAATAATATTTGGGTTAACATATATTTCATGCATTATACAATGATAAAGAATTACAGAAGTTCATTACAAGAAATGAATTCATCATCTAAACCTATACAAAAGATCTAGACCTAACACCTTTAAGACTTGGTCATCCCAGCTTCTTCATCTCTCTCCTCAGTAGAATAGTGACCCTTATTAGGATGGTCTTCTTTACTCTTCTCAAACACATCCTTCACTATCTCCTCCTTATCCTCTTCAGCAATGGGGTCTATGAGAGGAAGCTCATCTTCACAAGTTTCACACCTTGGAGATCTTATAGATAAAAGAGTGTGTGGAGGATCTATCTCAGTAGATCCCATTCCCTGCTTATTTTGATAACAAACTTGTGCATGCAGAGATGAGGATATCATGTTCTTGAAGGTCTCTTCTTCAAGAACAAGTTTTTTTGCCCAGGCTTTGCTAATCACAAGCTAAGCCTGGCATTCAGTTAACTTAGTGATGAGATCTTTAATCTGAGTCCTGTAGTTGGTGTGTTCATGCTTTAGAGTTGGAATGGTTTTCTCTAAATCTTCTATTTTTAGTTTGTAATTATTTTTAGCTCTTTTGAAATCAGCTTTTAAGATATTTAAGGACTCAAGATCAGATCTCATCTCTATGTTATAGGACCTATATTTATTGACTTTAGCAATACATTCAGGTGTACAGAGATGTTCCAATTCCTTGGCTTCATCATGATCTGCCATAAGTGCTTGGTTTGGAGATGCATTCTTCACCTGAAAGCTCCAGTCAAAGCCTCCTTCTTCAACAACAACTGTAGCTTGTTGCCTGGGCTTCTCATTCTGGTGAGCTCCTTCAGTGTAGTTTGGCTTGGCTTGTGCTTGGCAATCATTTGACTTTGGTGCCTTGCACTCTCTGAAAAAGTGTCCCATTTGGTTATAGTTGTAACACTTCACCTTGCCTATGTCCAGCCCAAGCTTTCCACTGGACATATTGCTAGGAAACTCCCTCCTAGTCCTCTTGTAGAACTTCTTGGCCCTATGAGTGAGAAGAGCCATCTGCTAGACTATTTCCATATACTCCAGATCATCTGGATGGATACAGTCCAGGTCTTTAAGAGTGAAGATAAAGTTTCCTTTACTTTCATTAGAAGACACAAAAGCTTATGAAGAGGTTGTCTCTTGGAATGGGCTTCCAGGGATGTAGCTCTCCCTTGGTGTCTTCGGGAAGTTGATGAAACGACCCTTCTGTGAGTTTTCAGGGTAGCAGATGAGATGGTGTTGTGGTTCTCTGCAATCCCTTTCAACCAAATGAAGGGTTGAACTCTGTTGGATGCTGGAGTTGCTAGATGAATTTTACATGTTAATCTCCATCTGGTAGCCACTGAGTATACCATACAACTCAGTGAGAGTGAGAGTCTTGAGGTTTTCTATCCTCTGAATGACCACACAATAGTGTGTCCATTGTCTAGGAAGAGAGGACGTGAACTTCCTCATAATATCCCTGTTCTCAAGAGTTACTCCAATATCCACTAGAGTATCCACAATCTCAACATACCTGAAGTACTGTTGAGTCATGGTTTCACCTGTCTTAAAGGTGAAATTCTCAAACTACTGCTTCAAGAGGTCCTTCTTGTTCTCTTTAGCTTTATTGGACCCATCATACATCAGCTTCAGTGCATCCTACAGTTGCTTGACAGTCTTGCACTTCTTGAAGCCTTTGTAGATAGAGTTTGGAAGAGCAGTTTGGAGGGCGGTCATGGCCTTCTGATCAATATCAATCTTCTTCCAGTCTTCATCAGAATAATCAACCACTTCCTTTGGTATCATCCCACCACCAACAGCAGCTGAAGGGGTGGATGGTACATGAGGTCCAAAGACTACTGATCCCCACATCCTGGAGTCCTGAGACTTGATGAAGCCTTCTATTCTTTGGCACCAAATGTCAAAGTCTTCAGGAGTAATCAGTGGAGACTTAGTCATAGTACCAGTTTCCATGTCAGCCTTGGTGATAGCAGCCATTTGAGATGTTAAGTATTTTGTGAGATTGAAAGGATTAAAGATGGTAAGATCTTACAATCAAGAGCCTAAAATGCTCTGATACCAATTGCAGGACCGCATGAAGGGTGGTTATTATAATCAGTCTCATAATGAGGATAGATTTAGAACACTTAATAGATCAAATAGGGAACCGGGTTTGGGTGATTTGATACTAAGAACACAAGTAAGTAATGAGACAAAACTAAGAACACAAACAGAGAAGTATGGTTTTCAAGGATGCTGTATATTGATCTCAAGTTCTATTACAAGTGTTACAAAGTATAAAAGAATTACAAGGACCTGAGACACTTTATACTACATCCTACAAACGTCAATACTTAGAAAGACATTTGGAAACACTAATCTAGATAACAAAATCAATGTAGAGTCAAAAGGCAGATTGTCTTTTGACTAGTGACTATGACATGCCATAGCTCACATCCTTTTCTAATATAAAAAGGTTTACAGGTACAATAGTTGGAAGTTACAGACAAAGACCTTAATCTACAGTTTACAAAAGTATGGACTTTTCACCAACTTAAATAAGTTGGTGAGCCTTCAGAGTTGTAGCGGAAAGTGTGTCAGCTTTATGTAAAGTAGTTCAGAGAAAGCATGTCTTCTTTGTCTTTGGAAGAAATCAGTCTTCACAGCAAATTGGCTTCAGAAGACTTTGTCTCTGAAGCTTTGGAAGACTTCATCTTTGGCTTCGGAAGATTTGGACTTTGGCTTCGGAAGATTTTACACTTAGAGTATTTTCTGTGGAGGGTGTAAATTTTCCGAAGCAACTTCTACCTTGTACGTCCAGTGCATGCATGCAAGAAGACCTTTGGTTGTTTTGGCTTCTTTAGTTGCATCAGCCTTATAATCATTTAATATTACCTTACATATATATATACATATATACATATATATATATATATATATATATATATATATATATATATATACGTATATATATACGTATATATATACATATACGTATATATATACGTATACGTATATATATACGTATATATATACATATACGTATATATATTTATATATACGTATAGATATACATATATATATATACGTATATGTATATATAAATATATATACGTATATGTATATATATACATATATATATATACATACACATATACATATATATACATATATATATACATATATATATATATACACATACATATATATACATACATATATATACATATATATATACATATATATATATATACATACATATATATACATACATATATATATATATATATATATACATACTGTGACATCCGGTAATTTTCCGTTACCAAACTTCGTTAGTTCCGTTAAGTCTTGCATACACGTGTCGTTAGCACACACTAGTTGTCGTTGAACGTTGGTGACTTAATAATAATTAATAATGATAAACAGATAATTATTTAACTACTAATTTTGGTCATTAGTTGTGCTTATGCGATCTAAATATTATTTGTGAATTTTATCGCGTAACGTGGAAACGTGTGTATTTAATTCGTGTATTTTTGTGACTAGTGAAAATAATGCATATGATTATTATTGTTGATTAATAATGTTTATATTAGTAAGTTAAAACCTTTTAAAAAGTTTTTAAAAACTTAGTTTTTTATAAAATATAAACAAAGGGGGTTAAGTGTAATTTCCTAAAACTAAAACTTAACAAAAATAAAAACAAAACCCAAACCCTAATCCCCCACATCCCCTACGGCCGTGACTTCACCTTCAAACACACACACACTTTGGTTTTCATCAGGAACAAGCAATTCCATTCGATTTTGGACCGATTTCAAGCATCACAACAAGTTAGAATCATCAATTGCAAGCCATTACACGTTTAAAGGTTAGATTTTTACATGTTTTTGATGCTTTTTCATGTTGGCCGAAACCCTAGTTCGAAATCTGCAATTGAATGTCGATTTTGAGTTGTTTGTTGATGTTATTATGTTAGTTAGATTGTATATATGTTAGTTAACGTTGATTGTGCAAGAAAGCTTCGATTTTGATGCGTTGTTCATACGTTACTAATAATAGTAACTTTATTTGCATGAATATGGTGATTTGATGATGAATTGACGTTGTTAATGTGTTAGTGATGATAATTGGGTGTTAGATTGATGATATGAATGCTAGAAATTCAAGAATGAATGTTGTAGTTCATGTCTTACTAAAGATATTAACTTTTGGCCATGAAGGTTGATGAATTGTGGTAATTGGATGTTGTTGATCATCTCTAGATGCTATCATGAGTTTGAATTGGTATATTATTGATGAATTCATGAATGTCTTGGGTGTTTGATAGATTTTGGGATGTGCTTTCCCAAAAGGGAAACTTTATTTGCACAAAATCTTGAATATGATGGTTTGAGTATGTTTGTGATGTTAGGATCATGTTAGTATGTTCATGGATGATTTATAAGGTGGTAGAATGTATTATTTGGGTTGTATGAATGTTTAGTTGGTTAGTTATCTGATTTGACCTGTTTGTGGGAATTCATGGTAATGGGTCATATGGGTATGTTAGGACTATTGTTGGTTTGAGGTTGATCATGGTTGAACATTTTGGATGATATGATTTTTGTTAAATGGTATGTTGATGATCATCATACACGCATGCGAATCTGAGGCCCCTACATAGTAGGATTGGCAGGGTTTAGGGTGTGAACTCGTGAGTGGCTTCACATGGCATGCTGTGCATGATCTGATCCTACGTATGGTGCTTTGGTTGTGTTGTAGTTATGTTGAGCATGATAATTGTTTGAGATTCGAATGACTTGTATGATATCTGGTTGTATGATGATCTAGGTAGTACATGTGGGTAATGAAGTGTCATATGTGATCAGCTTGTATGTTAACCATGTGTGATGTACTATTATGCTTGTTTGAATGAAATTTCACCTATAATGTCACCAACGGGTCAAACGAGTCAACTGGGTCAAAATTTGTCTTTCTTAAACCTTGAGTTCTTTGGTTTATAGAGCACTTAGGGTTTCATTATGATTCTATATACACGTACTTATGTACTCATGTGTTCTAGGTGACCTCTGAGGGTTGTCTATCCACTCTTTCTTGTCAATTTAAGCCTTAAGTAATTTCTTACGTGCATCAGGTGAGTTCATGCCCCACTCTTTTACATACTCTCTTATGGGGGAGATAGCATACTGGTTTTACAAATGCTTACTTTATATGAGTTGTGTATAGTATGATATAGTGTTGAATACCATGAAAGTCCTCACACTTTCGGATTGTTAATAACGATGATTAGCGGGAAATCTTGGGTAGTACTACTGGGTCTCACGAGCCCCACCTGTGCGACTCGAGGTCAAACGGGTGCAATTTTGTCCTAACAAACATTGTCACGACCTGGTATGTCGTGGCAGGAGGCAACAAACGTAACACAGTCAGCTTCAATCGCAAAATCACTATGATTATTACTATTTGTTTATAGACTAGCTATCTATTACAATACACTTCTTATATTGTGCAACTGTTATTGATTTATGTTTAACGCAAACTCTTGAACTCACCAACCGTTGTGTTGACTCTTTTAGTATGCTATTCTCAGGTTGAGGTTACCATTACATAGGAGCACATTACACGGGTCAGCATCATTGTGTTGTCAGCATGTTATGAAACAATGTTTTTGGGATTATGTTTGTTTAAACTTTATGCTTTGGTTTTGCATAATGCTTGGGCGCTTTTATTTGCGCATTTTAAATCATGTTACATTGTTTTGGGTTTTTCTGTTTTATTTAACGCTTCCGCAGTATTTAAAGTTAAACTTTAATTTTGGAGGTTTGTTCATATAGAGTCGTTTTGAGTAACTAATGACTGAGATCCTGGTATGTCACGCGTCTCGCGGTAAAACCTTGCACGCTGATTTTGAGGGTGTGACAGATTGGTATCAGAGCCATTGGTTATAGGGAACTAGGTTGCATACACACTAGACTATAACCGTACAGTTGTTAGTTACTTGTCGCTTACTTCCTTACTGTATACTCATTGGCATACGCATCACGTACTTCGCAGCATGGCATCGTCATCCAGAAATTTAGGCAAGAGACCTGCACGATCTGAGTCACCTCCTCCTTCTCCCGTACCTGATAGGGGATTTAACTGGCCCCGACATCCTTATCCTCCTGGCAAGATAGACTGGGATCAGCCTTTTATACCGCCTGAGCTCGATCCTCCGCGAAACTAGGATTTCTACCCCACCTACATAAACCTATGGCTTATAGAGAGCGTGTACCACCAGTAGCTACTACCCGACCTAGGACTAGGTCATTGACAGCCTCTGCATTGCCTACTCTTCCTACCTTGGACATCCCTCTAGAGCAGGCGTTTGCAGCTTTGGTAGTCACTCTAGACACAGAGCGACAGCATATCCGAGGACTCACTGATGAGAACTCTGCCTTACGATCTGAGATGCGTCAGTTGCGTTTCCAGGTAGAGACGCTTCAAGAGCGACTCTCGATGGCCATTGGTGGACATCATACTTTGGCAGGCAATGTGCTAACACTTACTAAGTGCATCGGCGCGTAGGATCATCAGAACATAGTGGTAGATGATAGATTTGCTGAACTCGAGGCACAGCTAGCAGCACTTCAGATTGCTGAAGCCCCTGCACTTGGGGAAGACCCTAATGAGGAAGAACCAGAAGAAGATCCGGAGGAAGAACTGGATGAAGTCTAGAAGTTGGAGGCTTTCTGGCAATTAAAGGTGGAAGGAATCTGAGATCAAGGTTTACACCACGAGGTCTCACGAGTTGGCAACGCTTTGCCCAGGCATGATCGACACGCCGGTTAAGCGGATTGAGCTCTATCTACGTGGCTTGGTTCCTGAGATACAGAGCATGGTGACTACTGCAAACCTTCCTACTATTCAACAGGTGATCCGACTAGCCCACAAACTTACTGATCAAGTGGTAGAGCAAGGCAAACTACCCAAGCGGGGCGCTGTGGCAAGCGTGCCCGACTATAAACGCAAGTGGGATGGGACAGCAACAAAGGATCGTCATTAAGCAACCAATCTCAACCTCAACAAAAATAGCAAAATCAGCAACAACAACGGAGGTTCGATAACAATCGAAGCTTTAACCATGCGACTCCCTCAAATCAAGGACCCGGTGGGTATGGCGAAAGACAGCCGAAGTGCAACCGGTGTAACTACCACCATGTGGGTCGATGTGATAATTTCAAGTGCCAACATTGTTGGAAGATTGCTCATGTCACCAAAGACTACCGTGGTGAGCTAATGAAAAAGCCACAACAGTCCCAGGAAACTCCCAAAGGCTGTTTTGAATGCTGAAAAGAAGGCCATTACAGACGCAACTATCCCCAACTCAGGAGGATTGGTAATGGCAACAACAACAATGGCAACAACAGCAACAATAACATCGGCAACAACAACAACAACAACGGTAATGGCAACAACAATAACAACAACAATGGTAATGGCAACAACAATGGTGGAAATAATAATGGAGCCAAAGGGAGAGCCTTCGTCATTGGCTCAGGTGAGGCTCTAAATGATCCTACAATAGTAACTGGTAAATTTTCGGTTAATGGTCACTTTGCTACCGTATTATTTGATACTGGAGCTGATAGAAGCTTTATTTCCACTAAGTTTAGTAGTCTTTTAAGTGATATGCCATCAACATTAGAATCTAAGTACACCATAGAGTTAGCTGACGGTAAACAGATTCACGTGACACATATCCTTAGAGGCTGCAAGATAGAACTTTCTGGTCATACCTTCGACATAGATCTCATGCCTATCACACTTGGAAGCTTCGATGTAGTAGTCGGCATGGATTGGCTTTCTGACAAGCAAGCGGAAGTCATATGTCATGAGAAGGTTATACGGATTCCTAACGGTGAAGAAATTCTCTCGGTTAAAGGTGATAAGAGTGGTGCATTGATGGGCATCATCTCGTTCATGAAGGCACAGAAGTTGTTACGAAAAGATCGTCTAGCCATATTGGCACTTGTCACTGACAAACAACCAGAGGAAAAGAAGATAGAGGATATCCTCACGGTTTGTGAGTTTCCCGAGGTGTTTCCGGAGGACCTGCCAGGACTACCACCTCATCGTCAAGTCGAGTTTCAAATTGAGTTGACTCCAGGAGCCGCTCCAATTGCGAGAGCACCTTACCGGTTAGCTCTGAACGAACTGCAGGAATTATCCGCCCAACTACAAGAGCTGTTGGATAAAGGGTCGACCGAGTTCGTCGCCGTGGGGAGCGCCAGTTCTATTTGTCAAGAAGAAGGACGGTACATTTCGAATGTGCATTGACTATAGGGAACTGAACAAAGTCACGATCAAGAATAGATATCCCTTACCTCGTATAGATGATTTGTTTGATCAACTGTAAGGATCAAGCTATTACTCTAAGATTGATCTGAGGTCTGGGTATCATCAGCTGAGAGTTCGAGAAGAGGACATCTCGAAGACTGCCTTTCGTACACGATATGGTCACTATGAATTTTTGGTCATGCCATTTGGGTTGACGAATGCACCGGCAGTATTCATGGACCTCATGAATCACGTGTGCAAACTCTATCTTGATCAGTTTGTTATCGTATTTATTGATGGCATAATAATATACTCAAGGACTGAGGAAGAACATGGAGAGCACTTACGTTTAATCTTCGAATTACTTAGAAAGGAACAACTGTACGCAAAGTTTTCTAAGTGTGATTTCTGGATACGTGAGGTGCAATTCTTGGGTCATATTGTCAACGAGAAGGGAATACATGTTGATCCTGTGAAGATTGAAGCGATAAAGAATTGGTCTGTTCCTAAGACAGCAAGTGAGATACGAAAATTCCTTGGATTAGCGGGATATTATCAACGGTTCATCGAAGGATTCTCTAAGATTGCACAACCTCTCACAGCCTTGACTCATAAGGGAACAATGTACAAATGGGGTGAGAGTCAGGAATCTGCTTTCCAATTGCTGAAACAGAAACTGTGTAGCGCACCAATATTAGTGTTACCGGATGGTAGTGATGATTTCGTAGTCTATTATGACGCTTCCATTCAAGGGCTTGGATGCGTCCGGATGCTGCGGGATAAGGTGATAGCTTACGCCTCTAGACAACTAAAGGTTCATGAGAAGAACTATACCACCCATGACTTGGAATTGGGTACGGTAGTTTTTGCCTTAAAGATCTGGAGACACTACTTGTACGTTACCAAATACACTATTTACACCGATCACAAGAGTCTTTAGCACATCTTTGAGCAAAAGGAATTGAACATGAGGCAAAGACGTTGGGTAGAGCTACTGAATGATTATGATTGTGCCATCAGATATCATCTGGGGAAAGCAAATGTAGTCTCTGACGCGCTAAGTAGGAAAGAAACTGCTAAGCCTCGATGTGTGAGAGCTTTGTAGCTTACCATTAGCACACAGTTACCTGAACAAATCCAAGATGCTCAGACAGAAGCTCTGAAAGCAGGAAACATTGGGTCTGAATCGTTAAGGGGAATGGAAAAACAATTGGAAGTAAAAGCGGATGGAATTCGTTACTTCATGGACAGACTTTAGGTACCTCTACATGAAAATCTGAGAGACTTGGTCATGAGTGAGGCACATAAGTCTAAGTACTCTATACATCCTGGATCTGACAAGATGTATCATGGTCTGAAGGCGCACTATTGGTGGCCTAACATGAAGGCGGATGTAGTTACATATGTGAGCAAGTGCCTGACCTGCTCAAAGGTAAAAGTGGAGTATCAAAAACCGTCTGGACTATTACAACAACCCGAGATCCCTATGTGGAAGTGGAATCAGATATCAATGGATTTTATTACTAAGTTACCTCGAACTTCTACTGGTTGCGACACAATATGGGTTATCGTGGATAGATTAACAAAGTCTGCTAATTTCCTAGCGATAAAGGAAACAGACAAGATGGAGAAATTAACCCGACTCTATGTGAAGGAGATCGATTCGAGGCATGGAGTACCGATCTCAATTATTTCTGACCGCAATTCTCGTTTCACATTGCACTTCTGGCAATCACTGCAGAAATCTTTAGGTACGCGATTAGATATGAGTACTACTCATCATTCACAGACTGATGGTCAAAGCAAGTGTACTATACAAACTTTGGAGGACATGTTACGTGCTTGTGTGATTGACTTCGGGAATAACTGGGAAGTTCACCTACCATTGGTGGAATTTTCTTACAATAACAGTTATCACACTAGCATAAAGGCAACACCTTTTGAAGCGTTGTATGGGCGAAAATGTAGATCACCAGTTTGTTGGGCTGAAATTGGTGACAGCCAGCTAACGGGGTCCTGAGTTAGTATACGAGACTACTGAGAAGATTGTACAAATAAGGAATCGTATGGCTGCAGCGCGCGACAGATAGAAAAGTTATGATGATAAGCGACGGAAACCTTTAGAGTTCCAGATTGGTGAAAAAGTCTTACTGAAGGTCTCACCATGGAAAGGTGTGATTCGGTTTGGCAAAAGAGGAAAGCTAAATCCGAGATACGTTGGACCATTTGAGATCTTGGAAAGAATAGGTCCAGTGGCTTATCGATTAGCCCTACCTGATTCGCTGAGTGGAATCCATGATGTATTCCATGTTTCAAATATAAAGAAGTGTCTAACGGATGAAACGATGATCGTACCGCTTGAGGAAGTACAAGTAGATGAACAATTATGCTTCATTGAGGAACCAGTCGAGGTGATGGATCGTAAGGTAAAGGCACTTAAGCAAAGCAAGATACCCATAGTCAAGGTTTGTTGGAACTCGAGACGTGGACCAGAATTCACGTGGGAACGTGAGGACCAGATGAAGCTTAAGTATCCTCAACTGTTAGAAAAGACGATGCCAGCCGGTGAAGGTATTGATTTAAATTTCGGGACGAAATTTCTTTCAACATGGGGATGATGTGACAACTCACCCGAAACTCACTCGATTACTTTGTGCCAATGCAGTAGATCAGTGATGGAACACTTCACCATGTAACGCAATTTTCAGGACGAAAATTCTTTCAACATGCATATAATGTGACATCCGGTAATTTCCCGTTACCAAACTCCGTTAGTTCCGTTAAGTCTTGCATACACGTGTCGTTAGCACACACTAGTTGTCGTTGAATGTTGGTGACTTAATAATAATTAATAATGATAAACAGATAATTATTTAACTAATAATATTGGTCATTAGTTGTGCTTATGCGATCTAAATATTATTTGTGAATTTTATCGCGTAACGTGGAAACGTGTGTATTTAATTCGTGTATGACTAGTGAAAATAATGCATATGATTATTATTGTTGATTAATAATGTTTATATTAGTAAGTTAAAACCTTTTAAAAGTGTTTAAAAGCTTAGTTTTTTATAAAATATAAACAAAGAGGGTTAAGTGTAATTTCCTAAAACTAAAACTTAACAAAAATAAAAACAAAACCCAAACCCTAATCCCCCACATCCCCTACCGCCGCGACTTCACCTTCAAACACACACACACACACACACTTCGGTTTTCATCAAGAACAAGCAATTCCATTCGATTTTGGACCAATTTCAAGCATCACAACAAGTTAGAATCATCAATTGCAAGCCATTACACGTTTAAAGGTTAGATTTTTACATGTTTTGATGGTTTTCATGTTGGCCGAAACCCTAGTTCGAAATCTGCAATTGAATGTTGATTTGGAGTTGTTTGTTGATGTTATTACACGTTTATAGGTTACTAATAATAGTAACTTTATTTGCATGAATATGGTGATTTGATGATGAATTGATGTTGTTAATGTGTTAGTGATGATAATTGGGTGTTAGATTGATGATATGAATGATAGAAATTCAAGAATGAATGTTGTAGTTCATGTCTTACTAAAGATATTAACTTTTGGCCATGAAGGTTGATGAATTGTGGTAATTGGATGTTGTTGATCATGTCTAGATGCTATCATGAGTTTGAATTCGTATATTATTGATGAATTCATGAATGTCTTGGGTGTTTGATAGATTTTGGGATGTGCTTTCCCAAAAGGGAAACTTTATTTGCACAAAATCTTGAATATGATGGTTTGAGTATGTTTGTGATGTTAGGATCATGTTAGTATGTTCATGGATGATTTATAAGGTGGTAGAATGTATTATTTGGGTTGTATGAATGTTTAGTTGGTTAGTTATCTGATTTGACCTGTTTGTGGGAATTCATGGTAATGGGTCATATGGGTATGTTAGGACTATTGTTGGTTTGAGGTTGATCATGGTTGAACATTTTGGATGATATGATTTTTGTTAAATGGTATGTTGATGATCATCATACACGCATGCGAATCTGAGGCCCCTACATAGTAGGATTGGCAGGGTTTAGGGTGTGAACTCGTGAGTGGCTTCACATGGCATGCTGTGCATGATCTGATCCTACGTATGGTGCTTTGGTTGTGTTGTAGTTATGTTGAGCATGATAATTGTTTGAGATTCAAATGACTTGTATGATATCTGGTTGTATGATGATCTAGGTAGTACATGTGGGTAATGAAGTGTCATATGTGATCAGCTTGTATGTTAACCATGTGTGATGTACTGTTATGCTTGTTTGAATGAAATTTCACCTATAATGTCACCAACGGGTCAAACGAGTCAACTGGGTCAAAATTTGTCTTTCTTAAACCTTGAGTTCTTTGGTTTATAGAGCACTTAGGGTTTCATTATGATTCTATATACACGTACTTATGTACTCATGTGTTCTAGGTGACCTCTGAGGGTTGTCTATCCACTCTTTCTTGTCAATTTAAGCCTTAAGTAATTTCTTACGTGCATCAGGTGAGTTCATGCCCCACTCTTTTACATACTCTCTTATGGGGGAGATAGCATACTGGTTTTACAAATGCTTACTTTATATGAGTTGTGTATAGTATGATATAGTGTTGAATACCATGAAAGTCCTCACACTTTCGGATTGTTAATAACGATGATTAGCGGGAAATCTTGGGTAGTACTACTGGGTCTCACGAGCCCCACCTGTGCGACTCGAGGTCAAACGGGTGCAATTTTGTCCTAACAAACATTGTCACGACCTGGTATGTCGTGGCAGGAGGCAACAAACGTAACACAGTCAGCTTCAATCGCAAAATCACTATGATTATTACTATTTGTTTATAGACTAGCTATCTATTACAATACACTTCTTATATTGTGCAACTGTTATTGATTTATGTTTAACGCAAACTCTTGAACTCACCAACCGTTGTGTTGACTCTTTTAGTATGCTATTCTCAGGTTGAGGTTACCATTACATAGGAGCACATTACACGGGTCAGCATCATTGTGTTGTCAGCATGTTATGAAACAATGTTTTTGGGATTATGTTTGTTTAAACTTTATGCTTTGGTTTTGCATACTGCTCGGGCGCGTTTGTTTTCGCATTTTAAATCATGTTACATTGTTTTGGGTTTTTCTGTTTTATTAAACACTTCCGCAGTATTTAAAGTTAAACTTTAATTTTGGAGGTTTGTTCATATAGAGTCGTTCTGAGTAACTAATGACTGAGATCCTGGTATGTCACGCGCCTCGTAGTAAAACCTCGCACGCGGATTTTGAGGGTGTGACACATACATATATATATATACATATATATAGATACATATATATAGATATATATACATATATATATATATATATATATATATATATACATATATATAGATATATAGTTACATATATATAGGTATATATATACATATATATACATATATATATATACATGCATATATATAGGTATATATATATACATATATATGTACATATATATATATACCTATACTCATAGGGAATCAAATCGATTTATGGATGGAATCAGGTATGCAGTATTTACAGACAAAAGTATGTATATATATATTTGTATATATATGTATATATATATAGGGGAGGGTTTCAATGGAAACCTTGTTGTAATTAAAAACTAATAAAACCACTTTTTGATCATTTTGATCTATGGTTGACATTAATTAGTGGTATTTTAATAATTTAATTAAAGATTGTGAGTATTTAATAAGACCTTAATTATAATTAGAAGAAAACAAAATAATTAATTTGGTAACCACCACATATAGTAAAATTCTTCTTAAATTCACTCAAATCTTTTCTATTTTCTCTCACCTCTCTTCTATTTTAAAAAAGGTTAAAAAAATCAAATATATTTTCATTTTCTATTTTAAAATGAATGATTAGTTTGATTTTTTTCAGTTGACGTATGTTTATATAAGTTTCATTTATGTATATCTAAGTAAGTTGCATTTGCGTATATGTATGTAAGTTGTATTTGCGCCTATAAACCTGTTGAATCTAACCTACATTTATGTATATGTAGGTCACATTTATGTATATGTTCCTGTTGAATATATCCCACGTTTATGTATATAAAGTTGCATACTAGTTACGTATATGTAGTCAATAACCACCACCTATTATAAGTAATATGTAATTTACATGTGTTGTGATCCAATAATAACCACCTGTTACATATACTTACTTGTTACATGACTAGTTACAAATACATAGCCACAGGTCGTTACATTATTTTACCTAAATATAACCGATATTCATACATATATGTAAACATAGGTTTACATATATGCATACATAATATTTACTTATATCTAAACGTAATTTTCAAAAAGATCTAAGAATGAAAAGATAGGGAAGAAGGGCTGATAAGTTTGGAACTAAAAATCTTCTAGATACGTATATGTAACTACAAGTTATCTATGTAAAACTATGGTTACGTATATGTAACTCGAAATAATCTATAGTTTACATATGTAACTCATACTTACATATACGTAACCCATGTACGTAACTTACGTACATGTAATCCATGTACGTAAGTTGCTAGGGTTCTTAAATCTTCATCTTCTTCATAATGAATGGGAAAAACACCAAGAACACACACTAGTGTGTGTTTTTATATATATAATAATTACATGATTTTATCCATAACTGGACGTGATTAGTTAAAAATCATGATGAAAACAAATATAAAGATCACAAAAATCAATATTTTAAAATCATATAACATTAACTTGAACTTTGAAACCTTGAGTTTGTTGTTCACCTACCAAGCGATACTGGAATCAATCCCATGATCAAGAGGGGTATTCGAGGTTTTGCTATAAGAATCAAGATTAAACAAGGGATCCATAAAGATATGAGTTCATTGATTTAGCGATCCATGAATTTCTATCCAAACTTTTGAATTGATTTAGAGATTCAATTTTACGGAAAGAATGAGAAAAAAATACGTGAATGATAGAGATATTTAAGGGATTTATAATTACCAAAATTAAAGCATGTTATAATTACTTAAGTACCATTTTAAATAAATAAAAATGTTTTAATTTTAAAATTATATGATTGGTTTAACTTGGTTTTTATGGTTTTCAACTATAAGGGTGGTTTTAATAAAAAAATGATTGTCACTCTATGACAAACTACACAAAATAGGGAAGTGTACCTGTCACATAATAATATAGCTTTAGGCAAGATCCTAGTATCGATATACAAAAAAATGGCTCCCAATACTAAACCATTATCATTATCTAACCGCTTAATTGAGTTTGCATTTGTGAATATTAAAATAAACTAAAATTACTAGCAAGTTAAACTAATCAACAAGGTAAGAAAGTAAAGATGAAGATACATAATCAATAAAAGATACTATCTAAATTTTGACTCCACTTAGCATAACAATAACAACTAGCATAAACTCATGGTAAGATCATTTTTACAAATAAGACATATAAGTAGCCCAAACCCCCGTCAAGAGTATTAAACATGTAACTCTTTGAAAAGCTAGAATGATAAACACACAATAGCCACATGAAGTTATACATTTAGAAACAAATGATATAATTATGTCAATATGAAGATGATTAAAACTCCTGTTAGGATTATCTAACTTCACAAATCTTTGAAAAGTTAACACGATAAACATATGACAACTATCTCAACTTGATTAAAAAGTTAGATATCACTTAAATAGGGGAGTATTGGGTATGAATCTAAAATCAGAGGCCGAACATAGGCATGTTCATGCCGACATAGGCATGTTCATAAGCGACATGGGCATGTTAAGTGTTACGGGACCGGTGAAGGGGGTCAATACAATAGTTTCACGGTGTTAGGAGAGCTATAAAACTTAGTAGATCAAATAGGGAACTGGTTTATGGTGAAACAACGAACACAAGTAAAAGAACAAAACAAAAACACTCAAATATGGTTTTCAATAATGATGTATATTGCTCTCAAGTTTTTACAAGTGTTACAAAGTTCACATGAAAATACAAGTACTTGAGATACTTTATACAACGCCGGCCATGCTTTGAAGGCCATCTGGAAACAATAATCTAGACAACAAGATCTATGTAGAGTCAAAAGGCAGATTTCCTTTTGACTAGTGGCTATGACATGCCATAGCTCACATCTTTATCTATTACAGAAAGGATAAAAGTACATAGTTAGAAAGTTACAGACTCAACACCTTAATCTACAGTTGACACAAGCATGGACTTTTCACCAACTCATGCAAGTAGGTGTGTCTTCAGAGATGGCAGCGGAAAGGTGTTTCAGCTTTTGTCAAAAGCATGTCAGAGAAGACATGCCTTCTCTATCTTCAGAAGAAATCGGTCTTGGCTTCAGAAGACTTTGTCTTTGAAGCTTCGGAAGACTTCATCTTTGGCTTCAGAAGAATTGGTCTTTTGGCTTCGGAAGATTTGATACTTATCATAATTCACTAAGTTATATCAAAATCTTCTGAAGTAAGTTCCTTGTACTTCACATGTGCATGCTGAGACCTCTTTGGTCGCATCAGCCTCTAAGTATAATCCTTACAAACTCCCCATAGGCTGATGCTACCAAAACAAAAAGAGAACCTTGAAGCTTCATCTTTATATGTTGACAGTCCTCATCAGAATCAAGACCATTCCCTTCATCATCAGTTGGTTAGGATTCCTTAGACTTTCAAAGTATCTCCTCATGTTATAGAGATCATGCAGAGGGAGGTCAAGTTTGTTTTGCTAGAAGTACATTTCTTAAACCCTTGATCTCTAGTGACATACCATCTGTCTAGGTTAGTAACAAATACCTAAGACAAGATGGGTCTCTCAATAGCAAGAGGTCTACTATGAGTTGACTTTATTGAGAAGCCTCTTCTTAAGCACCCTCAGAATGTTTTGACCCATCTTGAGGTGCAGAGGTGGATGCTTTGGACTTCTTCTTCTTCTTCTTGTCCCTTCTGATAGCCATCCTTTTCCTCTTTCTGTATTTTAACTGAGAAGGCTGGCCTTTAGTAGATGGTTCTTATTTGTCCTTCTCAGTTGGGTCCTTTTCCTTCACAGGTTTAAAAGGAGAAGGATCAAGACCCTGCTGTGGATCAGAAGATGCGGCTACGATGCAACACTAGGTCCAAGTGGTGTTGTCTCTTTGGGTTCAACCTTGACCTCAGCTTTAGGTGCAGCCTGACTTGGTGGAGAATGCAAGTCAACCAACTCACCCCTTTTGCTTGATCACTTTAATGTGATCATCCATGGTCGATAGAGACATTTGACCAAGTCTCCTTCTGGAGAATCCATACAAATTCAAGAAGCTCACCATCTTTTTTCAATCAAAAGACTTTTTTTGATTGGCTCTGATGGTGGCTCTGGACTTTACATATTCTTCTCTCATCTTCCTCTTAGCAGCCTTTGGCTCTTTTAGCACTTTTTGCTTTCATCTTCCTCTTAGCAGCCTTTGGCACTTTTAGCACTTTTTGCTCAGGCTGCTTCAGGTATTCAAATTTAATGTATTCATAGGATAAGGGAAGAAGGTCTGCTACCTGATAGAGACCTATGGAACTCAAGTAGGTTATCATGTTTTGCCTATCTTGTTCCCTACCTACCTGAGTTTGTTACTCAGTAGCCACAGCCTCTGCCTCAGGGCTTTCCTGAACTAGAAAAAGAGTAGAAGCATTGTAGAGTCTTTTTCTTCTCCTTTCTTCTTTGATTTTAAGGAGCAATTCTCCATCCTCGGCATCCTTTCTCTCTTTTGAGACTTCCATGTCAGCCAGTTCATCTAATTTCTCTAAGAGGAGAGAGATGAGTTCATCAACATTGTAGTTCCTAGACCCCAGATAGTTCAATCTGGCTTCCCTCAACTCATCTTCTTGAGTACTTGGCCTGGGGGCGGCCCTGATTGCAACTTCCATAAAGCCATAGGTCTCACCTGTACTCTCTCCCCTTGTCTTCCTCTTGCTCTCTCTCTTCTCCTCCTCAATCTCCTCAGAGGTCATCTTACTCTTCCCTTTGTCAGTCACAAGCCTGTATGACTCATGTTGAAGAGAGCTTTGGCCTTTATTGCTTGGTTTTACACTTGAGCTCTGGCTAGAGAGAGGCTGTGAGACACCTTCACCAGCTGGTGCCTCACTGAGGGTAATAGGTGTTGAAGAAGTTTATGTCTCAAGGTTCACAGGCGCAACCACTGGGCCTTCAGCCAAGATTGCCCCTTCGAAGCTAATCTTAGGGTCCATCTCAGCATCCAGTTGACAAACAGTCTTGCCTGCTAACCGTTGTCTATATAGCTTGGTTCTCATTTTGAACTCTTCAAGCACCTTGTCTTGAATCCTATCAGCTAACCTTGCAGCTTGCCTACTTTGACTTGGATTTGCAAGGGGCAGGTCAACTAAATAGGTGCTCTTATAGTATCTTAGGTTGTAGAAGTTGAAGAGTTCTTGTTGTCCCTGAGATCTAAAGATTATCAGGGATCTCCTTTCAGCATCATACCTCCATCACACTATTGGAATTTTAGTAGGGTAGGATGGGATAGACATTGCCCTTGGTATACCCTCCTCAAACAGGCTTTGAACTAGTGAATCCACATCAATTTGGGCCTAAGGAGGTTGTTGAGTATGGACAAATGCAAGTGAGGGTGGTGAGTCCTCCATGTCCATACTCTGGCAGAATTCCTAGATCTGTGATTGTAGGTAGGACTTTCTCCCTTTTTTGGTAGCATCACCCTCTTGCACAGGGGAGCTAAGGATTAGGTCCACCACATCCACAGGTTCTTATGGACCTGGTTGAGTTCTCCTGATAGGTCTCTCAGCTAACTTACCCTTGAGATTAGTGATCTTAAGTTGCTGGTCATTGACCTTTCTTTGTAAGGTAGCCACCTGAAATTTCAGGTGACTAACCTTTGAAACTAAATAGGTGCAAGTTTTAGACAGGTTTTGCACCTTTAGTTGCAGACTCCCCTCATCAATCTTCTTAGGCTTAATCTGGGACAAGAAACAAGAGTGAAGACAAACATTTTTATCATGGATTTGTCCTTTTGTTCTCATCCCTATCTCAACATCTCCAATGATGTTTGTGGTAGGATGTGACTTGTGGATTCTTAATTGAGGAATCAAAGCAAGTTGGTTGGAGAGATCTAAATTGGTGAAATTCAGATTTGATGATTGAGTATCACCCACTACGTCAACACACTTATCAAGAGTAACTTGATACCATGAGTGTGTGATATCATTGATGTTGTCTTCTATAGAGTTGTTATTAGCATAAAGAAATTCTTGATCACTATCACCACCTCCATTTCCTCCTACATTGGAAACTCCTTCATTTGAGTTTTGTGCCTCTGTGCTGGAATTCGTAGGCACCTCAGATGTATCAGCTGAAGAGTTTGTCATTGTTGCGCTAACAAGATTTCCAACTACAGGGTTTGTTACCACTAGAGCTGAAGTAGTTCTTTGACTTGGTCTTCTCAGCTCAAATCTTGGATCAGAATCTTCTGTTCATAAGCTACCTGTAGATCCTAAAACATCTTCAAAAGATTTGTTAAAACACTTGGTAACTAAATCAAGAACAAATAGCCAATCAGGACCAAAACCTTTCACACTGGGTGTGTGCTCATTGAAGGTCACATTGGCTGACTCCTCAACTACTCTAGTTCTGAGATTGTATACTCTACAAGCCTTAGCTTGGGAAGAGTATCCAATAAAGTGTCCATCATCTGATTTCTCAGCAAATTTGGCTATCTGATCTTTGGTATTCAAGATGGTGCAAGGACATCCAAATGATCTGAGGAAACCAATGAAAGGTCTCCTTTTGTGCCACAGCTTAAAAGGAGTCTTACCATGAATCTTGACTACTAAAACTCTATTCTGCACATAGCCGGTGTGTTGACTGCCTCTGCCCAGAAGGTGATGGGCAATTTAGAGTCAAATAACATGGTTCTTGCGGCTTTAATAAGTGTTCTATTTCTCCTCTCAGCAACACCATTTTGCTTAGAAGTCTTGGGAGCACTGTATTGTCTGGTAATATCTTGCTCATCACAAAATGCATCAAAGATTTGGTTCTTGAATTTAGTTCCTTGATCACATCTTATGATTTTGTCCTTGTGATCATATTGATTCTCAATTTTCAAAACAAAGTTCTTCAAGATCTTAGGGATCTCATCCTTAGTTCTAAGGAAGAAAAACCAACTGTATCTTGTGAAGTCATTTATGATCACCAAACAATATAAGGTCCTTCCTAGACTCATTACACTGATGGGGTCAAAGAGATGCATATGTAATAAGTGTAGGGGAGTAGTGATAGAGTTTCCTTCCTTTGGCTTGTGAGACACTTTGTGTTGCTTTCCTTTCAAACATGCAACACAATGGTCATCACTTGTAAACTCTTTCTTTTGCATTCCAGTTATCAAATCATTCTTAATTAATTTGTTCATGTTTTTAAAGTTTAGATGACACATTCTTTTATGCCAGAGGAAAGACTCATCACTATTTGCTTTATATAGAAAGCAAGAAACTTCTTCTGATGGGGATGTTTCTTGCAAATCCATCTTGTACATGTTTCCTTTCCTGGGGGCTCTGAGCAGGATATGCTCTTGAGAAATGACCACCCCGAGCTTGAGAACAATGCACTCATGCTCAGTGTAGAGCATGTTATGTCTCTGATGACAAAATTAAGATACACTCAAGAGATTGTACTCAAGCTCCTTAACATAGTTTACCTTCTCAATGCTGAGCTTACCATTTATGACTCTGCCTCTTTCTGTGATGTAACCTCCTGATTCTCCTCCAAAAGCAACTGGCCCTCCATTAAGTCTTTCAAATTTCTAAAGCAATGAGCCATTGCCTGTCATGCTTGGAACAACCACTATCAATGATCCATACATTACCTTTAGTCTTTAGTTGTTCCTGCCCAGAAAGATATGGTTAGTTACATTTGGAAACCCAAGCCTTGTTGGTCTTGGACTTGTCAAAGTGAACCGAAGATAATTCAATAGTAATTGATCCTATATGCAAGCTTTGAGGATCATTGTTGTTGTTGATTAAGAACTTTCAGTCACATGGCCTTCCTTCATCTTCCATACCATCTATGGAAGACTAGACTTGGCCTTCAATACTTCGGAAGTTTTGATGACTTTGGAAGTTTTGGAGACTGAACCTTCGGAAGTTTTTACATCCAATGCTGCAGACTTTAGTACTTCGAAAGCATTCCTTTATTCAGAGACCAAATTTTCTTCCGAAGGTAAGTTTTCACTTATCTTCTTCTTCACTTTGGAGATTCTGAAAGGAAGAAGTTTTCCTTCTGAAGCTATCTTCTTCTTCTTCTTCTTAGAAGTTTTCTTCTCGGTCATGTGGATAGTGCTCTCGGGATTGTAGATGCAATCCTTAGCAAAGTGAGAAGCACTATCACACATGATACATTTAGTTTGCATACTTCTGAGACTCTTCTTCTGAGTAGGAGGTTGAGGTTGATCTCTTTCCACTTCCTTCTTCATCTTCACAGATGATGCAGCAGGCTTTTTAGGGTGAGAGTTGCTCTTGGAACTGGATGGTTCAGGCTATGCATCAGTGGTGCACATTTGGTTAGCCTTCTTCTCTTAACCAGGATGATTTGGACATAAACTAGGACTCCTGGTACTAGAGTCCATGGTTGAGTCTTCAATCTTCACCACCTCAAATCCAGCAAAGATAAAAACCTGCTTTTGCTTGGAGTTGAATGTGGTCTTGATCTCTTGGGCTTTTTTGATTTTCTTTTGGCTGCTCTGATCAAGTTCTTCCTAGCAAACTTAGTCATCCTTGGTTCTTTCTCCTCTCCAAGAGAATAGTGACCCTTTTTAGGATGATCTTCTTCACTCACTTCAGATCCATCCTTCACTATCTCCTCTTCACCATCATCCTTTTCTTGGATGGGGTCTACGAGAGGCAATTCATCTTTACAAGTTCCACACCTTGGAGGTCTTACGGATAATAATGTGTGCAAAGGAGCTATCTCACTTGAACCTAATCCCTGCCTGTTCTGATAAAAAAACTTTGCATGAAAGGATGAAGATATGATATTCTTGAAGGTTTCCTCTTCAAAAACACACTTTTCTGCCTTGGCTTTGCTGATCACAAGCTCAGCTCATCCTGGCATTCAGTTAACTTGGTAATGAGATCTTTGATTTGAGTCCTGTAATTTGTGTGCTCATGCTTAAGAGTTAAAATTGTTTTCTCTAAATTCTCTATTTTAAGTTTATAATCATTTTTAGCTATTTTAAAATCAGCTTTTAAAATATTCAAGCACTCAAGATCAGATCTCACTTCCAGGTTATAGGACCTATACATGTTTACTTTAGCAATGCATTCAGGAGTACAAAGATGTTCTAATACCTTGTCTTCTTCATGGTTAGCCATTAATGCTTGGTTAGGAGAAACATCTTCTACCTGGAAGCTCCAGTTAAAGCCTCCTTCTTCAACAACAACAGCAACTTGTTGTTTTGGTTAGCTTGGCTTCTCAGGTCTGGGAGCAGCCTCAGTATAGTTTGGCCTAGATTGTGCTTGGCCACCATTAGTTCTTGGTGCATTGCACTCCCTAGCAAAGTCTCCCATTTGGTTACAGCTGTAACACTTAACTTTACTTTTATCTAGTCCAAACTTTCCACTGGATACATTACTGGGAAACTTCCTTCTAGTTCTCTTGTAAAACTTCTTGGCCCGGTGAGTGAGAAGAGCCATTTGCTGAACTATCTCCATATACTCCAGGTCATCTGGATGGATACAATCCAAGTCTTCAAGAGTGAAGAGAAAGTTGCCACAACTTTCATCAGCAGACACAAAGGCTTGAGCAGAGCTTGTCTCTTGAAATGGGCTTCCTTGGATGTAGCTCTCCCTTGGTGTCTCAGGGAAGGTGATGAAATGACCCTTTTGTGAGTTGTCAGGGTAGCAGATAAGATGATGCTGTAGTTCTCTACTATCCCTTTCAACCACATGAAGGGTTGAACTCTATTGATTGCTAGAAGAGCTGCTTGATGGATTTTGCATGTTCATCTCCATCTGGTAGCCACTAAGGATACCATATAGCTCCGTGAGAGTAAAGGTGGTGAGGTTTTCAGTTCTCTTAATAACCATATAATAGTAAGTCCATTGTCTAGGAAGAGAGAACATGAACTTCTTCATAATGTCCCTATTCTCAAGTTTTACTCCAACATCCATGAGAGTATCTACAATCTCAACATACCTAAAGTATTGTTGAGTCATAACTTCTCAAACTGCTGCTTCATGAGATCTTTCTTGTTTTCTTTTGCTTCCTCAGACCCCTCATACATAAGCTTCAGTGCATCCCAAAGCTACTTAGCAGTCTTGCACTTCTTAAAGCCGCTGCATATAGAATTTGGAAGAGCAGTTTAAAGAGCGGTCAAGGCTTTCTGATCTACACCAAATTTCATCTAATCTTCCTTAGAATAATCAACCGTTTCCTTTGGAATCATCCCACCTCTGGTAGTGGCTAAAGAGGTACTTGGGATGTGAGGTCCCTCAATGATAGATCTCCATATCTTGCTGTCTTGAGACTTGATGAACACTTCCATATGTTGGCACCAAGTATCAAAGTCATCAAGAGTGATCATGGAGACTTTGTCATGGTACCGGTTTCCATATCAGCGTTTGAGATAGCTGCCATTTGAGTTGATAAGTGTTTTGTGAAACTGAAGAGATTTAAGATGTTGAGATCTTACAATCAAGAGCCTGAAATGCTTTGATACTAATTACAGGACCAGTGAAGGGGGTCAATGCAATAGTTTTACAGTGTTAGGAGAGTTATAACACTTAGCAGATCAAAAAAGGAATCGATTTATGGTGAAACAAAGAACACAAGTAATAGAATAAAAAAAGAACACTCAAATATGGTTTTCAAGAATGATGTATATTGCTCTCAAGTTCTTACAAGTGTTACAAAGCTTACATGAAAATACAAGTACTTGAGATACTTTATACTACATTCTACAGCCAGCCATGCTTTTAAGGCCAGCTGGAAACACTAATCTAGACAACAAGATCATTGTAAAAACAAAAGGAAGATTGCCTTTTGACTAGTGACTATGACATGTCATAGCTCATATCCTTATCTATTACAAAAATGATAAAAGTACATAGTTGGAAAGTTACAGACTCAACACCTTAATCTAAAGTTGACAAAAGCATGGACTTTTCACCAGCTCATGCAAATAGATTAGTCTTCAGAGATGGCAGTGGAAAGGTGTTTTAGCTTTTGTCAAAAGCATGTCAGAAATGACATGCCTTCTCTGTCCTTAGAAGAAATCAGTCTTGGCTTTGGAAGACTTTGTCTTTGAAGCTTCGGAAGACTTCATCTTTGGCTTCGAAAGAATTGGTCTTTTGGCTTCGGAAGGTTTGATACTTAGCATAATTCACTGAGTTATATCAAATCTTCCGAAGTAACTTCCTTGTACTTCACATGTGCATGCTGAGAGCTTTTTGGCTGCATCAGCCTCTAAGTGTAACCCTTACAAGCATCAGGCCAGCAAAAACCTCAGTTTTTTTGACATGGGCTGTTCATTATGGATATCAGCATGTAAGTAAGTTGTTTTCTCAAAACTTTACTAATTCTTGAGTGTTTTTTAAAAAATCACCAAGTCCCTTCTATGAGCCTATAACATTCAAATTAAACATAAGAGTGAATTGTCATTTTTCTTCTTATGGTTCGGCACATTTGTCATTTCATCCAAAAAATTATTTATTTATTTATTTATGCTACCCCAGATTTAAAAAGTTGTTATTTTCATCCAAAAACATAAACCCCATTAATTTTAAAATGTTAAACATATAAATAGATAAAATTACAAAACAAAATCCATAGATTGGATAATCATAATCGAGTGAAACTGAATCACAATATAGGTGTGAACTTTCGTACTTTTGTTAACTATATGTTACTTCCGTTATCTCTTGTAAACATTATTTTATGTAAATAATGGAATCATGAGGGTTCAATTGCAAATTTAATAACTCTGTCATACTATTAATTTGTAACTTTAAGCATATTTAAAAACTCTTATAATTTGACTTGTTATTAGTTAAATAAATGAACAAAGTGTTAGAATTTATAAATGTTCTATATTTAAAATAAATATATATAAGTAAATAAAATCAAATTGTTAAAGTAAAATTGTGATCTTAGACATTTAATTAAAACAAATAATTTAATGGTGAACCTTAATAAAATTTACAAGAAATATATAACAAACAAAAAAGCACCTATAATATTAAAGATTAAAAAATTATAAATTTATAAAAATAAAAAGAAATAAATACAAATTGAACGTCTTCTAAACTTCAGGGACCAAAGGAGAAAACTTTTAAAACCAAACCTTCCCCCCCCCCCCCCCCCGACTTCCCGGCCGCCGGCCGGCAAGGCTTCAGCGCGGCGCCGGCGAGCCCCAAACACCCCAAACAGTTAGCCTATAACCCTCAAATCGATCTCAATCGGTTTGCAAATCCGTTTCCAATACGAAGGGGTGTATTAATTCGACTTTAAATACGATAATGATAACCGTTGAACACAAAACCGAAACTCATCATAGCCAAACCCGTTTCTACTCTTAAATCGCGTTAATAATGAAATTAATAGAATGAACACGATCGTGTAATCAATTAGAATCCGATGGAATGATTAATTCCTTTTGAAACGGTGAATTGCATATGCGAATTCCAACCGTAACCCTTGAAATTAATTCGAACTCATTGAAATCGAACCGGTACTAATTAGAGCTAATTAACAGAGGGGAAAGGCGCAACTTGTTCCTTTCCAACTCTATGTGATTCCTAATTGCTAGAGAAACACACACAAACACCATTTTCAATCGACACCACAGCCGCGACTAGTTCGAGTCTGCACCACTTGATTCTACATCGAATTAGCTAATTAAACATATGAATATACTCGATTTCATGTGGGGAACAACAGCCCTAATGTTAATTTCATTTTCGATTTCGTTTCATGGTTCAATTGATGTGAGATTGAATCTAGGGTTTATGCAAATTGGGGGATTTAACGGGGTTAATGTTTTTATGTTTTAAACCGCGAGTGTTTGACAGGCGCTGGCGCCCCAGCCTGCTGGTTAAAGCTTAAGGGGGAGAAGCAGAGGACCCGGGTTCGAACCCGAGGCCCTGCAATTTTTTTTAAAACGTGATTTTCTTGAATAATTAAATCCAGAAAATATTGTAATATTATTACATTTATATAAAAATTATTTTTATAATTTATACTAAATCAAAATTTATTTAGAAATTCCTAAAATTTGTAGAAACTATAAATTGGTAAATTTTATTCAATTTCTTTATTTTAAGTTATAAAAAAACATTATAAAATAGATTTACAAGTTTTAAATGGTATAAAAAGTATAATGAATCAAATAGAAACATTTTCTGTTAATTTCTAAGAAATTTTAATTTCATTTGTACCTTGAAAGTTATAACAATATATTTTTACAAGTTTTAAAATGTATAAAAATTATTATGAATCGAATAGAAATATATATATGTTCTAATTATTTGACTTATCACCTCATAGACCATTATAAATAAATTAATGGTTTTTCTTTTATAAGAATGTTTACATCTTCTTCGTTCTTATTTTATTATTAATAAGTCCCTAAAATTTTTAGTAGTTAAATCACATCGACTTATTTCATTTAACAAAGTTAAATAATAAATATATATATATATATATATATATATATATATATATATATATATATATATATATATATATATATCATCATTTAACTAAATCAAGAATCCTGACTACGATTGAAACTCTAGCCTTCGTGTATCGTCTTTTGACCTTATTAATTAAATTCTAAATCTTGGAACGCACACTTTTAGGCCAATTGTGAAGACATCGTTGGAGTTATCTTATTCTTATTATTTCCTTGTACGATATATACCGAGTGAGTTTCTCATACCCCGTTTTACTTTATTTCACACGTTTTGGGGAGAAACATGTTAACCGTATCATAATCACACTTGTAAAGATGTTTGAATACTTGTAACGCACGAGCAATTCATCTTATATTTTGTCATGGTTAATTGGGACTTGTGTAAATATTATGTGATAGACACTTGTAAGCACAATCATTAACTATTGCTAGCCTAGCAACGTCATAGATCTATGGGCTTGACAAGCCTATTTGGTGCTAAAGCCGAGGTTATTTTCGGCTCCTGATGACGTATTCTTGATCATCATGGGAACCAAGTACACTTAGCTAATCGTATAATTTCGTTGTGGCCATAATTTGTCAAGGTTTGATTGTTTCATGATGCTATCCATTTATATTTGCACTAGCCTTTAACCTATGACTTGAATTGCCTCTTTTAAAGATTCTATATTGTATGTACAATCTATGGGAACTCACCAACATTATATGTTGACCATATTTTCTAACATGTTTCAGAAAATGCTCAAGCTTAGTGTTGCCTTTGAAGATATGAAATCATCTTGGATTGGACCTAGAGAAAAATAAAGAACTTATTTGATATTTAATGTTCAAATTAAACTTATGTTAAGATTATGTGGCATGAACAATCATAACCCTCACATCTCAAAGTTTCCGCCGTTAGGGTTGGGGTGTGACAGATTGGTATCAAAGCCCATAACTATAGGGATTTAGGTTATTAGCAATGGTGACCTAGGCTATGGTTAATATAGGGACCTTTTTTATGAACATCCTTTATGATCTTGTAAGCTTACTTATATGCATACCACATGATGTTACATGCTACATGATGAATCTTTTATGTGCTACTTGACTTTACTTAGAGAAATTGTGCCTTAGGTGGTTAACTCGAATGACAAAACCTTTAACCTTGTATATCCCCGACTTCTTAATCCTCTTCACCTAACGCTAGTTCTAACGTGCCTTGTCTCCTTCTGAAACTTATTCTTGACTACATGTGGAACCTTACGCATTATATCGAATATCTAAATCCTTTAGACGTTAAGTCTAAATCTTGAACATCTCATCAAGGTTTTAATTCTATTAGTCTATAGGGAAATGTGTGACTCATAAACACCTGTATTTTGGATTTCCTTGCAAAAAGCCTTCGAGCTAAAATTATCATTTCTCATAAATCCCAATCAACTACGGGACCCGTTATGCTTACCTGGGGATTTCTGGGATGAGTGATAAATTATGGTCAAAATACACAAGTACCCCAAGACAAACTAGAGTTAAGTTACCTTGACATGTCAATGTTCCTACTGGCTGTGTGTTACCAAATGGAACCATCCTATACATGTTTGTAAATTCCAAAGATTTATGCCTATTTGAACTACTTTTA
This sequence comes from Flaveria sonorensis, assembly GCA_025506505.1. Classification (NCBI taxonomy): domain Eukaryota; kingdom Viridiplantae; phylum Streptophyta; class Magnoliopsida; order Asterales; family Asteraceae; genus Flaveria; species Flaveria sonorensis. Next base: position 37,722,826 of record CM046435.1, on the reverse strand, counting down.
TTCCCAAAACTCTAATATCTACTATATTTTTTGTATTTAGAATGTCTCATCATCATGGAAAGCGTGGTAGCTCCGATCGAAAACTCGCCGCTATGATCGCCCGGCAAATGGCTGCTGTCCTTCCTACCATGGTCGTTGAACTAAGTAGCACTTTAATGGCCAACACTAGCAACAATGCTAATGGGAATAATGGTGGTGATGGTAACAATGGTCAAGGGGAAAACAACAACAACTAAGGAGGGAATAACCGAACTTGCACCTTCAAACACTTCAACTCTTGTAAACCAACTAGTTTTAGTGGAAAGGAGGGAGCCACTGGACTTCTCGAGTGGTTTGAGAGTATGAAGTACACTTTCACCAATAGTGAGTGTCCTGAAGAACTCAAAGTTTGTTATACCGCAAGTGTTCTTCAACAACGGGCACTTACCTGGTGGAATAGTGAAAAGAGGAACCGGGGTGCGGAGGTTGCGCTGGCATTATCGTGGGAAGAGTTTAAGAACATTATGATCCAAAAATTCTGCCCGAGGAGTGAACTGTAAAAAATGGAGGAGGAATTTTGGAATCCTAAACAGGATAGTGGCAACCATTTGGCATACTCCACGCGACATCATGAATTAAGCATGCTTTTACCGCACATGGTGGACACTGTACCTCGTAGCATTGAAAAGTTCATCAAAGGGGTACCACACCAAATTCAAGATGCTGTTGCGGGAAGTAGGCCCATGACCCTGGAAGAAGCAATCAACATCACTACACAGCTCACTAAAAATCACAACAAGGCTGGTACCTTGACGGTGAAGGGTGCTAAACAAACTGGGAAGGTGACTCCAGAGGCAACTAAAGAGGTGAAGGCTGAATCCTCATTCAAGGGCAAGAAATGTAAGTTTACACCTACTCGAAACTTTGCGGTGACAGCACCCAATGCACCACAAAAACAAGCTGCCATTGTAAATCAAGCACCTATCATCATGCGGGAAACAACCCATGTCGTATTTGCTCACTTTGCGGGAAGTATGGGCATTTGGTTGCTACGTGTCACCGTGCACCAAATAATGCTGTTGTAGTCGCCAACCGAGCTTGTTACAATTGTGGTGAAACTTGCCATATTCGCCCATAATGCCAATGTCTTGCGGGAAATGTCCCACCAGCTCGAGGATGTGCCTTCAATATTAACGCAAACCAAGCTCAAGCTAATAACAACGTGGTGAACGGTACGTCATTCTTTTCTGCTACTCGAACTCTTATTGAATAAAATTTTACTTTGCTTTCCATGTACCGACAATAGCCCTATCTCTGAACAGGTATGTATCTTGTAAATAATTTCTATGCTTGTGTATTGTTTGATTCGGGAGTGGATAAGAGTTTTGTGTCCTTAGAATTTGAACCCGCCCTTGCTAAATCACGCACTAAGCTAGAAAAGTCCTTTACGGTCGAAGTCGCAGATGGAAAATCTATCATTATTGATGCCATCGTTCGTGGTTGCATTCTGAGTCTTAACGAGCTTGAATTCCCTATTGACCTCATTCCCATGCAACTCGGGAGTTTCGACGTTATTATTGGCATGGACTGGTTAGCCAAACACTACATGGAAATTATCTGCTTCGAGAAATGTATTCAAATTCCACTACCTTCGGGTGATACCTTAAAAGTTTTTGGGGAGAGATCATCTAAAAGACTTAAGCTTATGTCGTGTACTAAGGCTCAAAAGTGCCTAAGTAAGAATTACATAGCCTTTTTGACTTATGTGGTCAACACAAAAGTCAAAGGGAAGGAGCTTAAGGATATTCCTGTTGTACGGGACTTCCCAGATGTATTTCCTGAGGATCTTAGTGGACTACCTCCCATTCGTGAGGTTGAGTTTAAGATTGACTTGATTCCTGGTGCAAACCCTGTGGCTAAGTCACCCTATCGTCTTGCACCATCGGAGATGCAAGAACTAGCCAATCAACTACAAGAACTGTCTGATAAGGGCTTCATCCGCCCTAGCTCTTCACCATGGGGTGCACCTGTGTTATTCGTGAAGAAGGAAGATGGTTCGTTTCGCATGTGCATCGACTATCGAGAAATCAACAAACTCACCATTAAAAACCGATACCCTCTCCCTCGAATTGATGATCTTTTTGAAAAAATTCAAGGAGCCACTCAATTCTCAAAAATCGATCTACGTTCTGGTTATCACCAACTACGGGTCCATGACAGTGATATTCCAAAACCGCTTTTCTTACTCGATATGGACATTATGAGTTCATGGTTATACCTTTTGGTTTGACTAATGCTCCTGCTGTCTTTATGGACCTCATGAATCAGGTATGTAAACTGTACCTAGACAAATTCATGATTGTGTTCATCGACGATATTCTCATTTACTCCAAGATGAAAACCGATCACGAGTTACACTTGCGACAAGTTCTTGAGCTTTTGAAGAAAGAACAGTTGTACGCAAAGTTTTCTAAGTGCGAATTTTGGGCTTGAGGAAGTCCAATTTTTAGGTGATGTGGTGAATAGCCAAGGAATTCACGTTGATCCTGCAAAGATAGAAGCCGTGAAAAATTGGTGTGTTCCCAAAACTCCAATAGAAGTTTGTTCTTTTCTTGGACTAGCAGGTTACTACCAGAGATTTATTGCCAATTTCTCGAAGATTGCGAAACCACTTTCAGCTTTAACTCAAAAGAATAAACTTTTTGAGTGGGGATCTGATGAAGAGGAGGCTTTCGAGGCTCTAAAACACAAGTTGTGTAATGCTCCTATTTTAACCCTTCCTGACAGGAATGATGATTTTACCATGTATTGTGATGCATCTAGTCAAGGCCTTGGTTGTGTTCTCATGGAGCGAGGAAAGGTCATAGCATATGCATCGAGACAATTGAAGTCTCATGAGGTGAATCACACAACCCATGATCTTGAACTTGGTGCCTTAGTTTTTGCCTTAAAAATTTGGAGGCATTACCTTTTTGGGACACAATGCATAGTCTACACTGATCACAAGAGTCTTCAACACGTTTTCAGTCAAAAGGATCTCAGTATGAGGCAACGTCGTTGGGTCGAGTTGATTAGTGACTACAACTGTGACATTCATTACCATCCTGGAAAGGCGAATGTCGTAGCCGATGCACTAAGTCGCAAAGCCCATAACAAGACCGTCTCACTCCAAGAAATTCGAGATCGACGACAATGGTTTGACACGCTGGGGGAATTTGCACTGAGATTCACATGGATGTCAACGAGGCTACTATTATGCTTCAAAATATAAGGATTGATAGTGATCTCGAGTTTTGCATCCGTGAAGCTCAACAAGCTGCTTTAGCTGAAGGAAAAGAGGATGACGAATTGGCATATAATGTTCGGTCACAGCTTGAAACAAAACCGAATGGTATGTTGTACTTCTTGAACTGGCTCTGGATTCCAAATCGTGGCAGTCTTCGTAATTTCATCATGAACGAAGCTCATCAAACGTGTTATTCTATTCACCCTGGGTCCGATAAAATGTATATGGACCTGCAAGGGCAATATTGGTGGTCAGAAATGAAGAAGGACATCGCTTCATACGTAACCAAATGTCTTACATGTGCAAAGGTCAAGGCGGAGCACCAACGACCTAGCGGATTACTTGAGCAACCAGAAATCCCTATGTGGAAATGGGAGCACATATCCATGGATTTCATAACCAAGTTACCTCGTACTCCTTGTGGTCATGATAGCATATGGGTGATCGTCGACCGTTTGACAAAAACAACACATTTTATACCTATACGTGACACTTACAAAACTTCAAAATTGGCTCGCATTTACATTGATGAGATTGTGAGTCGTCATGGTGTGCCATTACACATCATATCTGATTGAGATGCTCGTTTCACTTCACACTTTTGGTCATCCATGCAAGAACTTTTGGGTACTCAACTGGATTTAAGCACGGCTTACCATCCGCAAACGGATGGTCAAACCGAGCGAACCATTCAAACTTTTGAGGATCTGTTACGTCTTTGTGTTCTAGATTTTGGTGGTGACTGGGATACGCATTTACCGTTAGCGGAATTCTCCTATAATAATAGTTATCACTCAAGCATCAAAATGGCACCATTTGAAGCTCTATACGGTCGTAAATGTCGTTCCCCGATTTGTTGGACTGACATCGGTGAAAATTTCATTACCGGCCCTGAACTCATTCAAGAAACGACCGATAAAGTTTCTAAAATCCATAACAACCTTGAGGTGGCTAGAAGTCGACAAAAGAGCTACGCTGATAAAAGACGCAAGCCGTTAGAAATTCAAGTCTACGATATGGTTCTTCTTAAAGTCTCACCATGGAAGGGAGTTGTTCGCTTTGGGAAGAAGGGTAAGTTAGCTCCACGGTTTGTAGGACCTTTCAAGATTCTGAAAAGAGTCGGGAAAGTGGCCTATAAACTAGAACTACCCTCTGAACTCAGCGGGGTTCATCCCGTTTTCCGTGTCTCGAAATTTGAGAAAATGCTTAGCCGATGAAAGTCTGCACGTTCCTTTGGAGGACATCCAGATAGACGATTTCTTGTATTTTGTTGAGAAACCTGTCGAGATCATGGATCGAACAATGAAGAAGACCAGAACAACTACCACCCCAATCGTCAAAGTTCGTTGGGAAAATAAACGTGGAGCCGAGTTCACCTGGGAACATGAGGACTACATGAAGAAGAAACACCCGCATCTGTTTGTCTAGTCTTATCTTTAATTTCAGGACGAAATTTCTTAGAGTTGGGGAGACTGTGACCTTTCGTACTTTTGTTAACTATATGTTACTTCGTTATCTCTTGTAAACATTATTTTATGTCAATAATGGAATCATGAGGATTCAATTGCAAATTTAATAATCCCGTCATACCTATTAATTTGCAACCTTAAGCATATTTAAAAACTCTTATAATTTGACTTGTTATTAGTTAAATAAATGAACAAAGTGTTAGAATTTATAAATGTTCTATATTTAAAATAAATATATATAAGTAAATAAAATCAAATTGTTAAAGAAAAATTATGATCTTAGACATTTAGTTAAAACAAATAATTTAATCGTGAACCTTAATAAAATTTACAAGAAATATGTAACAAATAAAAAATCACTTATACAAATTGAAAGTCTTCTAAACTTCAGGGACCAAAGGTGAAAACTTTTAAAACCCAAACCTTCCCCCCCCCTGACTTACCGGCCGCCGGCCGGTGAGGCTTTGTACTCTTAAATCACTTAAATAATGAAATTAATCGAATGAACACGTTCGTGTAATCAATTAGAATCCGATGGAATGATTAATTCCTTTTGAAACGGTGATTTGCATATGCGAATTCCAACCGTAACCCACCCTTGAATTTAATTCGAACTCATTGAAATCAAACAGGTACTAATTAGAGCTAATTAATAGAGGGGAAAGGCGCAACTTGTTCCTTTCCAACTCTATGTGATTCCTAATTGCTCGAGAAACACACACAAACACCATTTTCAATCGACACCACAGCCGCGACTAGTTCGAGTCTGCACCACTTGATTCTACATCGAATCAGCTAATTAAACATATGAATATACTCGATTTCATGTGGGGAACAAAAGCCCCAATGTTAATTTCATTTCCGATTTCGTTTCATGGTTCAATTGATGTGAGATTGAATCTAGGGTTTATGTAAATTGGGGGATTTAACGGGGTTAATGTTTTTATGTTTTAAACCGCGAGTGTTTGACAGGTGCAGGCGCCCCAGCCTGCTGGTTAAAGCTTAAGGGGGAGAAGCAGAGGATCCGGGTTCGAACCCGAGCCCCTGCAATTTTTTTTTAAAACTTGATTTTCTTGAATAATTAAATCCAGAAAATATTGTAATATTATTACATTTATATAAAAATCATTTTTATAATTTATACTAAATCAGAATTTATTTAGAAATTCCTAAAATTTATAGAAACTATAAATTGGTAAATTTTATTCAATTTCTTTATTTTAAGTTATAAAACAAACATTATAAAATAGATTTACAAGTTTTAAATGGTATAAAAAGTATAATGAATCAAATAGAAATATTTTATGTTAATTTCTTAGAAATTTTAATTTAATTTGTACCTTGAAAGTTATAACAATATATTTTTGTAAGTTTTAAAATGTATAAAAATTATTATGAATCGAATAGAAATATATATATGTTCTAATTATTTGACGTATCACCTCATAGACCATTATAAATAAATTAATGGTTTTTCTTTTATAAGAATGTTTACATCTTCTTCGTCCTTATTTTATTATTAATAAGACCCTAAAATTTTTAATAGTTAAATCACATCGACTCATTCCATTTAACAAAGTTAAATAATAAATATATATATATCTATCATCATTTCACTAAATCAAGAATCCTGACTACGATTGAAACTCTAACCTTCGTTATCGTCTTTTGACCTTATTAATTAAATTTTAAATCTTGGAACGCACACTTTTCGGCCAATTGTGAAGACATCGTTGGAGTTATCTTATTCTTATTATTTCCTTGTACGTCATATACCAAGTGAGTTTCCCATACCCGGGTTTACTTTATTTCACACGTTTTGGGGTGAAACATGTTAACCGTATCATAATCACACTTGTAAAGATGTTTGAATACTTGTAACGCACGAGCAATTCATCTTATATTTTGTCATGGTTATTTGGGACTTGTGTGAATATTATGTGATAGACACTTGTAAGCACAATCATTAAATATTGCTAGCCTAGCGACGTCATAAATCTATGGGTTTGACAAGTCTATTTGGTGTTAAAGCCGAGGTTATTGCCGGCTCCTGATGAGGTATTCTTGATCATCATGGGAACCAAGTACACTTAGCTAATCGTATAATTTCGTTGTGGTCATAATTTGTCAAGGTTTGATTGTTTCATGATGCTATCCATTTATATTTGCACTAGCCTTTAACCTATGACTTGAATTGCCTCTTTTAAAGATTCTATATTGTATGTACAATCTATAGGAACTCACCAACATTATATGTTGACCATATTTTCTAACATGTTTCAGGAAATGCTCAAGCTTAGTGTTGCCTTTGAAGATATGAAATCATCTAGGATTGGACCTAGAGAAAAATAAAGAACTTATTTGATATTTGATGTTCAAATTAAACTTATGTTATGTTTGTTGATTTAAGACTTATGTTATGATTTGAATGACATGAATTTGGGATTTAATAATATTTATACTTTGAAATAGCGTTGTGTGGCATGAATAATCTTAACCCTCACATCTCAAAGTTTCCGCCGTCAGGTTTAGGGTGTGACAATAGGGGAGATAGTGACTAGAGGCATTAATCTCCTTTATACAACTCATTCGTAATAGGTTCCCGACTACCACTAGAAACCAAGTCCATCCTCCTCCACTGATGAAGCTAACTATCTTTTGATCTAGTCATGATGAAAGGTTGGAAGATGAAAATATAAAATGTCGGATGTAGGATTCGTGAATGGAAGAATAACACGTTAATGACTTTTAACAACAATATGTTAACTAAATTAGAATTTTGTCTTTATATGCAAAATTACATAAAGACAAAATGCTAAGCTCCTTTACCATTCAATATTTAAACATGTATTATACTTTTCATTTTCTTTATCTTTAAATTTATATACGTAAAGCTCCTTTAGCCGATAAGCTAGCAATAATGCTAAGCTCCTGTCGGGTAAGTATACTTAATGTACAACTCCTATTAGGGTAAGCTCCACAAGGCAAGGCCCTTATCGTGTGAGTGTTTGCAAGGCATAACTCCTAACAGGTGACTGTAGATAATTAACAACTCCTATCAAGTGAGATTGCACAAGACACATCTCCTATCATGATGAGACTGCAACATATGCAAAACTCTTGTTTGGCTTGCATGTTTTAACTTTAGCTTTCACATGTGAACTTTAGCATTTTGGGCCCCTTTATATTCTATAAACTTCATTTTTATCTTACTTTTTCATTTTTAGCTATTTATCATAACATTAGTTATAATTTAATATTTTAGTATATTGTGTTTTTCTAGCTTATTTATTAACTTCATACTTTAGCTTCATAATTTTTACTTTTCATGACTTTACACCATTAATACTAAAGATAACTGTGGATGGGAAAACATCTATATATAAACAAATTACTTATGCATGAGAAACTATCTTTTCCATCTACACACTAGTCACAGGTCTTATGCATATACTATTTTATCAACGCATGGCATACTGTCTATCTTTGTCTACGCATGAGGCACTGCTCCTATGCATTGAACATTTTGTCTAATGTTGAATATCGTTTGGGCAGAAAATATCTAATCTATGACGAGAAACTGTCTGTACATGAGTTATTCATCTTATAATGAGTAACTTGTCAGTGCATAAGTCACTCACTTAGCTTCTATGCACAAGTAAACTATCTACGTAATAGAGAAACTCTATCAATTGGCATCTGCATAACACTTTGTCTTTAATGCACGAGAGCATCTATGCACGACCCAAGTTATCTTCGCATAACTAAGTCATGTGAACAAGAACTGTTGCCTCTGCGCATCCATTTATCCCAAACTATTCTCTCACAAACAATATTCTTTTCAATCATAGTATTATTCTAAGATCTTAACACATCATTCTAGGGTTTAGTATCAAGAACATATTATATATTCATGCATATGTAGAAACCCACATAAAAACATGAACTTTAACATGTAACTTGAATCTTATCATACTTTATCACTGTTATATTCGGTATGCATATTAGTCTCAAAACAATATAAACATATGAAAATGGGGATCTGGAACTTACTTTTTGGTTGATCTTCAAATGAACCCTAAACCGAGAAGAGTATGAACCAAGATCTACATGTGCACACGTAAAGTTATTAATTTTATCATCATAAATTATCCATAACTATGTCTATGAATAGATCTTTTAAAAATACATGAGGAGATTCTTACCTTTTACTCGAATGTTTACTTTTTCTCTATAGAACCGTGACTATCTCGCTCTCTACCTCCTTTACAAGGTTTATTATGCAAGAAAAGAAACAAGGGAGACGCCCTTTCCTTTTATAGGTACTTTTAGGGTATTAAACTTTTATTTATGAACTTTTGGTCCTCATGCTTTATTATATAATTGAAGTCCTCTATTTCTTTTAAACCCAGTTTTATCCAAAACTAGGATGTTACAATAAACATAAGGATCCTTAACATTCGTCATAGACCAAATACAAACTATAATACTTAAAATTTGATGAGTATATCATGGTAACTTTTCCAACACAAGAGCGATATGTGGAATTTTTATAAATATTAAGGACCATCTGAGTAATTTACTCTTATAACTACAAGAGAAATGAATTTATTGTTTTAATAGTTTAGAAACTCGTGTTCTACACGGTTTAAATTAAAATACTAAAATAAAAATTAATAATTAATATTTAGAAATAATAAAATAATTTTTAGATAGGATATGATTCGAATTCCGTATAATCAACTAGCTTAAGTAATAAAGTAATAACAATATTTTTATAAACTTTCATGATTAGAAAACTTTTGTTTAAAAATGCTTTTTATACGTTTCATTTCTTTTCATTATTTGTTTTTCAAGAGTAATTGTTTTTGCAAAAAAAATTCTTTGTATTTAAAAAATCATATTTATTTACTCTTTATAAATTATATTTCCAAATAAAAAAATATGTTTTAAAATTTGAAAAAAATATGAATAATGTCTATAATATTAAATATGATCATTAAATAGTTAACTATTTTATGCTAGTAAAATATGGCTAGAAAGATTTGAGAAGATAACATATGACAAGAAGTATGTGCAACAATAACATGTAGCAAAATTTTATTTTGTTTTATTAGAGTAGATGTTACCTTTTTTGCACGTAGAACTATTTTTCTTCCCTAAGGTTTACTAATAATCTACTATTGAAAATTCGACAAGTATTATTCAGCCTAACACATTATAGACCTCTTTCGTGTGAAAGAGGTTTGGAGACAGGTGAGAATCACAGGTTCATTAATTTAACTTGGGATGAGTATATTACTTGTAAGGGGGGTGTTAATGTGTGTTTTGTTGGAAAAATTTTAGTGAAAATATGATTTTTTTCATTTTTTGAACATTAATAATTATTTATATTTGTTAATACGATAATTATTATTATTTTGTATTTGTTTTGTGAGAGGATCACGAGTTAAACCATGTCCAAAACTTAGCTAAAATGAATGAAACAACAATGCTCAAAGCTTATGAAATAAGTTGAAGTATTTGGTTTTATCTCATATTGGTGGAGTGATAAAACTACCTTGAAATGATGGAGTATATAAGGGGTTCTTGTCTCACATTGGAAGACTATTAAACCTTTTAAATGAATTTCTTAATGACCAATAATCATAACATTAACTCTGTGTTAATGAGAAGACCTTTAGTGTAATGTTGTTAACGAGTAGACATTTGGTATAATGTTAATGATGAGACCTTTTGTCTATCTTTGCTTGAAATTATTACATGTCCATACGGTATATATACAAGGATATGTTCATTTTTGTGATTTGATAGAATTTTTGTTATTCACAAATCTACACTACTCTATAAAACAGTTACATTCTATTACTTCTACATTCTAACTTCATCTTCATCTTCGCTTTCATCTTCAAGACACCTTTGTTTCCATTGTTATCTCTGGTGGGAGGACATCTTCGATAGTACACTACTATTTCGGTTATTGTGCCCTGAGAGATAGATGCGTTCGTTTGAGAAGAGATGTGGAATCTATTTTAAGGGACCTCTATTAAACATAAATTCTCAACCACCACTCAATTTTTTCGTTAGGTCATTGTGCAGAGAAATATAAATATGTAAATAACGTCTGTAGTTTCAATATTCAAGTAAAGGAAGTTCTATCTGAAGACTACAGTTATAAATTGATTTCATTTCAAATAAACCATGTTATTACTTACATTCGAATTGTATACGATATTGCTTTAGCGCTTTCCATCAATAATGAGAGTGTCGTTACTGTTATTTTATGTATTAGTTATTAATTGTGAACTAATGTCCTACATTTTTAGAGTATGTTAATTGGGGTTTGTTACATAAAATAATGTGTCGGGCGTACATCATATGTCTCTCATGGTTTGCAAGCAGTATAATACTGTACTTCATTTTGTGTATTCCTTTCGTGTAGTGTAGTGTGTGTACTTTTTTCATGGGGTATCTACTAACAAAAATCGGTTGACGATTATGCAACATCATTCCATATGATCTCATGGGGTAGAGGGTATGAGAGATATGAGATATCATACTTTTATGGGTGAGTTTAGGCAGCATATATACCATATGTGGCCATGATTATGAGTGCGTATTAGCGTGAGTGACATTAGGTATTGTGAGATCAATAGTACAAGGACTAGTTATGTAGTTTTTCTATATTCTTGGGTTAGTGTTGAACATTGTCAAGTATTAATAGTCAGTTAATAGGCTCTAAAGTTAGTTACCACTTTGACTTTCACAAGTCAAAATCATCTTGTTCTTTCTTGTAATTAAGAGTTCATAGTGATAATTGAGTTGATCTTGTTAATTTTCTTTTAATGAAAGTGTTAATCATTATGTAATCTTTGGTATGGATTCACTATTTTTTCTACAATTGGTATAAGATCCTTGTTTGGCTCTTGTTGCTAAGATTCAGGCGATAGTTCAATTCGATTGAAGGATGGTATCAACAAAGTTTGAAATCGAAAAGTTTGATGGGAAAAACAATTTCGGGTTATGGAGGCTTAAGATGCGAGCGTTGTGAGTACACCAAGGTGTGATGGATGCGATAAAAGGTGAGAATAGCCTACCTACAACTCTCTCAGACAAGGAGAAGAAGGATATCTTGGAGAAGGCTCATAGCGTGATCATCCTCAGTCAAGGACATCGAGTTTTGAGAGAAGTATCTAAGGAAGCAACCGCAACAGGTGTTTGGACCAAACTTAAAGGTCAGTACATGACAAAGTCATTGGCTAATAGACTATACCTCAAGAAACGATTGTCTACATTCCAAATGGCACTTGGGAAGACCATCGATGATCATGTAGATGAGTTCAATAAGCTGGTTCTTGACCTTGAAAATATAGAGGTTGAATTAGAAGATGAAGACTAGGCAATCATCTTCTTGGCATCTCTGCCACAGGCCTATGAGCACTTTGTAGACACACTAATGTATGGAAGGGAATCCCTGTCCATGGAGGAGGTTCTAGCAGCCATAAATTCAAAAGAATTAAAACAAAGATCTAATGTCAAAGAGGAGTCAAGTGATGGTCTCTTTGTAAGGGGAAGATCAGAGGCAAGAATACCCAAATCCAAAACGGCTGCAAGATCCAAGTCAAAGTACAAACGAAGGTGCTATATCTGCAATTCAGATAAGCACCTTAAGAGGGACTACCCGGATAAAAGGAAAAGACAATTAGACTCATATCAGTAGAGAAACCAAGGTAATATGTCTGCTGATGGAAGTACTGATGGTTATGAAAGTGCTGAGGTCTTAACTGTGTCCAAAAGGAGTTCAACTCAAGAATGGATAATGGACTCAGGTTGCTAATATCACATGACACCATGCAAAGACTTCTTTAGAATATATCAAGATGTCAGACCTTGGCATAATTCAACTAGGTGATGATCGGCCATGCATGATTCAAGGTATTGGCTCTGTCTCATTTAAACTAGAAAGTGGGGTGGAGTTAATTCTTTACCAAGTTAGATACATTCTTGAACTTAAAAGGAATCTAATCTCTCTTGGGACCTTTAAAAGTAAAGGTTATGTGTTAGTTTGAAAAATGGCAAAGTAAAAGTCATAAAAGGATCATTAGCCATGTTGTGCGGTTCAAGAAAGTGTAATAACATCTATGTGTTAGATGGAAGTGTTGTGGTGAGTTCAGCTGCAATTATTGAATGCCATGGTTTATCACCTGCAGTATTAATGCATAAACGGGCTTGGTCACATAAGTGATCAAGGCCTAATGTAGCTTAGAAGGCAACAAATCATTGTGAAAGTAAATGATTGTAGAATTGGTTTCAGGTGAACATTGTGTGTTTGGAAAGGCTACCAGGGTAAGATTTGGCAAGGGTGTGCATTGCATAAAGGAAGTGCTTGAGTATGTTCATGCAGATTTATGGGGTCCTACACAAACTAGTTCAATAGGTGGAGCTAGATACTTCTTTTCCATTATTGATGATAATTCCAGGAGGGTGTAGGTCTTCATTCTCAAACATAAGGATGAGGCCTTTACAAAGTTCAAGAAATGGAAAAGGTCGGTGGAAACACAGGCAGGGAAGAAGGTTAAGAAACTAAGAATAGATAATGAAATGGAATTCTGTGGAGGAGTGTTCAATAATTTTTGTAAAGAACAGGGTATTGGTAGACACTTGACTATCCCTGGGACTCCCCAGCAGAATGGATTGGCTGAAAGAATAAATAGAACACTACTTAACAAGGTTAGATATTTATTATCTAATTCAGGTATGCCAAAGTCATTTTGGGCTGAAGCAGTGACAACAGCTGCATATCTTGTAAATAGATCTCCCTTATCAGCAATCAACATGAAAACTCCTATAGAGATTTGGACAGGTGTTAAACCTAACTGTGATCATTTAAGAGTCTTTGGGTCACTTGCTTATGTTTGTGTAAAACAAACCAAACTTGATCCTAGAGCTCAAAAATGTATTATGTTAGGGTACCCTGAAGAAGTTAAAGGATACAGACTATGGAGGGTGGATGATGTGAGCCCTAAGATCATAGTAATTAAAGATGTAACCTTTAGGGAGGATCTGGTGTACAAGGATGTGTTTGATAAAGGCAAGCAGTGTGTTGACCCAAGCCTTGATTAGCAGCAAGTTCATGTTGAGGTGGAGCTCCAACCTATGTTTAATAGGACATATGAAGGTGGTGAGAGCTCCCAGCCTGCAGTGCAGGGTTCTCATGGAAGTACTAACTATAGTCTTTCCAGAGAAAGGGGCCGGAGGCAAACAGTTATACCTGCTAAATATAGATCTGATACTGACATTTCAACTTTTGTGTTCATAACAGCTGAGATGGACAGCATCTTAGAACCATTGTCATATCAGGATGCAATGAAATCAGCTAATAAAGACAAATGGGTGCAGACTATGACAGAAAAGATGGACTTTTTACATAAGAATGGTACTTGGGTGTTAGTAGATAGACCAAAGGATCAAAGATTGGTTGGCTGCAAATGACTGTATAAACTAAAAGAAGGTATCACATCAACGTATCCTCCTAGATTCAAAGCCAGGCTAGTAGCTAGAGGGTTTACTCAAGTAGTAGGTGTTGACTATAATGAGGTATTTTCTCCAGTAGTCAAACACTCCTCTATTAGAGTTGTACTTTCTATGGTTGCTTCACAAGATATGGAACTTGATCAACTAGATGTTAAAACTGCTTTCTTACATGGCAGTTTAGAAGAAAACATATATATGAAACAACCAATTGGCTTTGAGGAGTTAGGAAAGGAGCATAAGGTGTGTCAGCTGAAGAGATCATTGTATGGTTTGAAGTAGTCACCTAGGTGTTGGTATAAGCGATTTGATGACTACATGCTAAGTCAAACTTGCAAAAGAAGTAGCTATGAGAGTTGTGTGTACTATAAAGAATACAAGCATAACAAATATGTTTATATGTTGTTATATATGGATGACATGCTGGTGGGTTGTGATGATTCAAAAGAGATAGAGTCTACCAAGCTTATGTTGAAGAAGGAGTTTGATATGAAAGATATTGGTCCTACTCTGAAGATTTTAAGAATGGAAATCTTCCGAGACAGAATAAACAAAAGGCTGTTCTTGACTCAACAATCATTCTATCTAAAGTGTTAGTTGAGTTCTTAATGTCTAACAGCAAGCCTGTCAAAACACCTTTGGCTCAACATTTCAAGCTATCATCCAAAGATTCACCTCATGAAGATGGTGAAATAGAGCAGATGACTAGAGTTCCTTATTCAAGTGCTGTAGGAAGTTTAATGTACTTGATGGTGTGCACTAGACCTGATATCAGTTATGTTGTAAGTATAGTTAGCAGGTATTTGGCAAACCCTGGTAAGCTACACTAGAGTGTAGTTAAATGGATTTTGCGCTATCTTAATGGAACCAGAGAATCAAGTTTGGTTTTTGGTCATTATCAGAGTTCAGACTGTATAGTTCTGGTCTATGTTGATGCTGACTTTGCTAAAGACTTAGATAAAGGAAGGTCTACAACTGGTTATGCTTTTAAAGTACTGGGAGGTTTGGTAAGTTGGAAAGCTACTTTGCAGCATGTAGTTGCATTGTCTACAACGGAGGTTGAGTATATTGCACTCACAGAGGCTGTAAAGGATGCCTTGTGGTTAAAAGGATTTATCACAGAATTGGGTGTTGACTTGATTGAAGCCTTAATTCTATGTGATAATCAAGGAGCAGTTTGTCTCTCTAAGAATCAAATTTATCATGAGAGAACTAAACATATTAATGTTCGTTTGCATTTCATTAGAGAAGTGATTCAATCTAATGAGGTAAAAGTTGATAGAGTTGACACTGAGGAGAATGCAGCTAACATATGACTAAAGTAGTGCTTGGCTCTAAATTTCATGTGTTTGAGGATTTTAGGCATTGCATGAAGTTTACTAGTCTTGTACTAAGGTGGAGATTGTGAGATCAATAGTACAGGGACTAGTTATGTAGGTTTTCTATATTCTTGGGTTAGTGTTGAACATTGTCAAGTATTAATGGTCGGTTAACACGCTCCAAAGTTAGTTACCACTTTGACTTTCACAAGTCAAAATCATCTTGTTCTTCCTTGTAATTGAGAGTTCATAGTGATAATTGAGTTGATCTTGTTGATTTTCTTTCAGTGAAAGTGTTAGTCGTTCTGTAATCTTTGATGTGGATTCACTATTATTTCTACAGGTATACTGGTGTAATTAAAATTAATTGGTTGATAAATTTGTCATGGTATATACTATGCTTTCATATCGCGTATCCTTTATATGTGGGTGTGAGTTTCGTTTTTTCCAACCACTTGTGTTTTCTCAGTTTAATCAGCATCCCTACAGCAGCACTACGTCTCACGTTTATGTAAGTATTTTCGTTCTTTCATTCATTTTAAATCCAAAAGTCAACAAGTAAAGGTCCTAATGGTGATCAAATTTTCATAAAACCTTCACCCAAAACAGCACACTACAAGAAAACAGATCTATCGTGACGACAAAAGTCGTCGCCATAGGGTCCATTTGTCGTCGCAATAGGCTATGGCGACGACATGTCGTCGCCATAGGGTTAGTAGTCGTAGCCTTGTCGCCATAGCTCAAAACCTGGTCGTCGCAATAGACATAGTCGCCATAGTACCTTATAGCGACGACATGTCGTCGCTAAAAACTCGTCGCAATAGATATTTTTAAATTTAAATTTAATAAATAAATGCGGGTCGCCATAGGGTTAGTAAATATATTTTTTTTAAATTAATTAATAAAAAATTCAAAATTAATTAATTAATTAACTATATAATAATAATATTAACAATAGTACATATATAATAATAATAACATATAATAACTAATAATAATTAATTAATAATAATAATAATAATAATAATAATAATAATAATAATAATAATAATAATAATAATAATAATAATGGTAATTAATTTTATTAATATTAAATTTAAAAATAATTCACTCTATCGTGACGACATGTCGTCGCGATAGGCTTTTCATAATGGCGGGATTATTTCCCTCCAACTATTTTTACAGAAAAAAACAAAAAAAAAATTTGGTTTTAACCTATGGCGACGACATGTCGTCGCCATAGGGTGAAAGTTAATTTTAATTTTTTTTTACATTTATTTAAATAAATCAAAAATTAATTTAAATGAGGATATGGCGCCGACATAGAGAACTCTATGGCGACGATAAATTTCGGTCGCTATAGGTCAACCTATGGCGACGACATGTCGTCGCCATAGGGTTAGGAAAGTCAAAAATTAAGATTCTCCTATAGCGACGACTTGTCGTCGCCATTGGTTAACCTATAGCGACTAGTATGTGTCGTCGCTATAGGGTTTGTCGCCATAGATGTAAATTCTTGTGCGTAGGTGACTCTTGGAGCTTTTGGGGTTTTAAAGTTTGAGTAGCCATGGTCAAAGAAATCAAATAATCTTCTAATCTACCATACTAGAAGTCTAACAATAGTTTACAACTAATCGGGGCCTTCAAGATTTAGTTTCAAGTTCACCTCACAACAATTTACTTACAGCTCCTGCATGCAAGTCCACGTTCCAGCTCCCTCGCACATAGTCCGAATTTGTTGCTCTCTCCTCCGTATACACTCTCGTGATCCTTTGCTAGTCAAAACCTCATCCTTCCTCTCCTGGAGATTGCTTGTCATGTCGGCTTACCGGTAGGTCGCTCTTTAAACAATGGAAACTATATTTGGTGTAGTATCTTTGGTAGTGCTGTGTGTTTTTATAAAAGTAGCAGAATGTTTAGATATTTGTAACATGACCAGCTCCCCGCTGGTCTTATTCATTAAAAATATAAATTTTCTGTTTGCCGTTCAAAAAAATATAGATTTCATACTATATTAGAAAATTTTTAATAGGTTATTTTTGAGTTGTTAAGTGGTTTTTAGGTTGTTTTTAGAGTACGTGTGTTTTTATGTGTTCCGTTATCTCAACTAGTAGAACTACCTGATGTGTAAATTAATTAGTGTGTGTATATATGTTATTATATGTTTAGCATTTAATAATAAGACTTAGGTTATAATTAATTAGTATGTTGTACATAATCAGTGGCAGAGTTTGAACGTTCCCGTAGGGGGGGCGGTGGTGAAATTAGTTTTTTTAGGGGGAGCGAACTCAATATTTATAAAAAAAAATTTACACTACCGGGCAAAAAATTTACACTACCGGACTAAAATTTAACACTACCGACTAAAAAAAGAGGCCTCCCCAGCCTCCACTATCCTCCGCCAATGTACATAATGTAATTAGCAGGTGAATGGGTCGGTTTGGGTAAAGATTGGTTTACCCGCGTGAAATAACTGTCAATTGACAGTTCGTAACCGACATATGTATTAATATAAATAGTGTAGTAGTGTCGATCAACATAGCATGCCTTCTGAAAGTTTGATCATGAGTTGGCGTGTGAGATTGACACTTCCACTAGTTGAGATAGTTAAAATGAGGTAAAAAGATTACTTTTGTTTTCAGTGACAGCAAAACCAAATTATTAAGATAACTTCCGCTATCTTAACTAGCGGAAGTGCCTAAACATAGGTTCATAGTTTCACAATTCTTTTGTTACCAGCTGTAAAATAATTAAATAGAATGGAAAATGGAACACCAAAAGTCTAATCACTTCATTCCTTGAAGCCCGTCACTTTTGTTGATCTAGTGAATAATTGCAAATAAATTCAGATTGCAATCTTATGCTGCGATTTGGTGCAAAGTGATGAAGGAGAGTACAGATGTAGTATTAATAAGAATGAAAAATGGAGTTTACTATTCTTTAAGAATCTGGATTCTTATTAACCCATTCATTTACACGTGCAAATTTCATTTTAAGAAATAATCATATTCCACGTAATCTAAGAAGATGTTGATTAGATCTTCCGGTTTTAACCATCTCAACATAACAATTGCAGCCTTATCAAACGATGTACGCCTACCCACCAACATGAGAAATGAGAGCCTAAACACACTTCCACTAGTTGAGATAGCGAAAGTAACCTTAATAACTTGGTTTCGCCATTACAGAAAACGAAAGTAACCTTTTTGCCTCACTTCCGCTATCTTAACTAGCGGAAGTGTCCACCTCATCAGACTTTCTGAAGACATGCCGAGGGTGTGTCACATGTAGTTCCGGTAGTATTATCTAAAAACACATAAACCCTAAAAACCAACCTAAAAACCTTTTAATAACTCAAAAATGAACTATTTTTTTTGGATAACTGCATATATCCTTTTTTTTTTTTTTAAAAATTCTACTATATTAATCTTTTTTTAGTCCTACCATGTATAAGAAAGGTAAATATATACATACACATACGTATCCCCATAACTCGCTCGTGTTTAAACTACCACAAACACTTACCATTTCAATTTTTCCACAATAATGACCGCTACCTTCACGTCAACAAAAAATGTGTCGATCACAAACAAATCACTAACGTTTTGCCCTTTCATATGACAGACAGAGCAATATGTAGTTTCCCCAATAAAATATTTGTAGTTTCCTAGCAATAAGGATATATAAAATTTTTAAAAATAAAAAAAAAAACAAGAAGACATGCAATAATTTTTGTAGAGTAAGTATGTAACAAGGATAAACCTTCTAGCTATAAGAGGTTAGGGAGGGGGAGAATTGGGTTTTTATATCAGCATATGGCTCGTGAAGTAATTAGGCAATACCCTCGTATGGTTTAACAAAAGAGTCGTGAATTAGCTCATTTTATAGAAATTTAATTAACATAATAACGCTAACGGTAAATAAAACATATTAAACTAGATGCCCAAGAAACAAGATATGAAAACATTGTCAGTGATGTATGATCTTAATGAGTCGTATAACAAGAAAAATAAATTAAGTGTATGTTTAAACGCACAAAACGCGAATCAAGAATTTGTGTAGATACGATACTATAGCCTGGCATCCAAGCAAGTATATAATTCCATTATTATTGCAACCTTAATCCCCCAATATTCTAGAAGCCTTCACACCGTAAAGGGAGGGAGGGAGCAAGAGAGAGCGTGGGCAAAGTGTCGGCTTTTGTGGTTTGAACGAGCCGAGACAAGAACAAAACAATTTGGTTTCAGATGATTGCATGCTCAAGCTAGCACTTGTTAACATGTTGCGGCGTTGTGGATACGGCTGGTAAGAATTTTCATCCACTTCATCAAAGATCATGTTTGCCATAAGGTATGAACTGCAATGCTGAGATTGATGAGATAAAAAGGAGAGATCAAGGCAAAAGAAAAGGAATACAAGATCGTGTAGGCTTATCAGATCATCTGCTTTGGTAAGGAACGAAGATTAATCGTAGAGGGAAGAAAACACATAATCATGGGGCTGGGAGCATGCATCCTTGTACATGTAAGCCAACATGAATTGTGGCACAACACCAATACCTCAAGCATTAGGGAATCGTAATTCTTGCAGAAAAACATGTACAAATGAAGTGTACCAACTAAATGAAGGTGTTATAGGTACCGATATTTGATTATTATAGTTATTATTTTTAGTTTATTTATGTAAAATGGTAAAAGGTTTGATTGAATATTATTGATAGGTTTAGTTATAATATATAGAGAATATAATGCAAATCTTAAAACCTAAATGGGCCCGTGAAATCATACTAATAACTCTAATAATATTGTCTAATACTCCCCGCAGTCGTAGCGGAAGTAACCTAACGCTATGACTGGGAAACCAAAAAAACATAAAACAATAATAATAAGATAAATATGTTTTGATCGACTTGACTATCCAAACTATTGCCAACAAACAATATTGTGCTTGATGTTGTCATTTATATTTGGTTGATTGTGTTATTCATAGTTTGTTTGATAGTTCATGGTTCTTGATTTCTAGAATGATAATCTAATAACTGACGACCGTCGTCGTTGGCGAAGTCTCGAGGCTAGCAAGCAACAGACTATTGGATCCGTAGATCAAGAGATGACATATGTAGATTTTAAAAAAGGAAAAGAAAGCAAGACTGGTGACCATGGTCAGACGACGGTTTCTTGGATCCGTAGATCTAGTGATAAGATTCGTAGATCTAAAAAAGAAAAAAAATCTAATCAAGTCGTAGCTTGAGATTGGTGTCCGTGGACCGTGGTCCTTGGTGTAGCTAAAACACCGATAAATAGAAAAAGAAAAAGGAAAGATAGTGAACGCTGCAAGTTAGAAGCCATAATCCCGAAACGAACCAAGAGAATGGATTTGAACAAACTAAGAGAATGGATATAGGTAATAGATTTAAATCTTTAACCGACAACAAAGTTTTATTCAACAACTAGAAACACAGAGAAAAAACGAAACAGAAAACAAAGGTTGGATAGGGCGGCGGCGGTGGCGGCACACCACCCTGTCTAGGGTTCGAACTTAGTGACGACGTCTAGAGTTTGTATGTTTTTGTGGTTGTGCAGCGGAGAAAGAGTTAACCAAAATCCTAAGGCTCTAATACCATGTAAGATGGTAAAAGGTTTGATTGAATATTATTGATAGGTTTGATTACAATATATAAAGAATATATAATGCAAACACTAAAATCTAAATGGGGTCATGAGCTCATACTAATAACCCTAATAATATTGTTTAATAGTATGAGCCCACGGGTCCATAATGTTTTCTAATAATTTAGTATGTTGTATAAATAACCTTAAAATTGAAATTTTAATTAAAAAAAATTATTGTCTAACTTTCAAGTAGTTAATTCGTAATACAAGAAACTTTAGACCTAAAATGTTAGTTTGATGTTGTTCACAATATTTTCTTATTTTGGAAATTTTTTTCATATGTTTAAAACTATATGCTACTACAAGAATTTACACCTTGGAAACAACATGTCGTTTTATAGGCGACACCTTTTTTTTTTTGTTTTTCTTTTCTTCGAAAAACGTTGGAGGGAAATAATCCCATCATTATGGAAATCTATGGCGATGACAGTCTTCGCCATAGCGCGTTTAACTTAATTCTTAATTTATTTAAATAAACATATACATACTATAAATTTGATGACATCTTCATCGCCTATCGTCACCATAGGTAAAAACCTTTGTTTTGTTTTTCTTTTCTTAAAAAACGTTTGTTTGGAAATAATCCTGTCATTATGAAATCCTATATACGACAATTCGTCATCATATAGTTTATCGGTTTTTTATTTAATATTAACAAAAGTAACTATTATTTTTATTTTTAATATTTTTATTATTATTAATTTACTACATTTATAGCTATTATTATTATAAAAAATTATTGTTATAAGTTATATTATTATTTATTATATTTATTAAAAATTTAAATAAGGGTAAAAATCTACGATTATAAGTAATAATAATATTACTATTATACGTCAAATGTTAACTATGATCAGATATTATCATTGGTGTTGAATTTCATATTTTGATGGTAATTTAAAGGAAACTATGTTTATTAATGGTAAACTAAGTTTGTTTATGATTAATTGTCATCAATGATTGTCAACAATATCAAAGATTTTGGTTATGATAGTTATAGTCTGTTACATACGTTAAAGGTTAGCTATGATTGAATGATGATCATTGGTGTTAAATCTCACACTTTGATGGTAATTTACAGAAAATTATGCTTAGTAACCATAAATTTGGTTTGTTAATGATTAATTATTATCAATGAGTGTCAAACAATGTCAAATATTTTTTGGTTATTATAGTTACGGTTGATTACATTTGCCAAAAGCTATGATCGAATTATCATCGTTAGGGTTGAATTTCACACTTTGATGATAATTTACAGAAAATTGTACTTACTTATCATTAATGAGTGTCAAACAATGTTAAAAATTTACAGAAAATTGTACTTACTTATCATTAATGAGTGTCAAACAATGTTAAATATATCCAATTATGATGATTAGAGTCGATTACATACGTCAAAGGTTAGCTATTTTCGCATTATGATCATGGTGTTAAATTATATACGTTGAAGGTAATTTACGGGAAACTATGCTTACTAACGGTAAATTAAGTTTGTTATGGTTAATTATCATCAATGAGTGTCAAATAATGTCAAATATCTTGGTTATTATGATTTTGGTCGATTACATATGTCGAAGATCCGATACGATGCAATTATAATAAATAGTGTTGAATTATACATTTTTATGATAATGGCGTAATAGTAATAACGAAATTGTATGAATAATATATTTATTAGTAGCAATTTTTTTAATATTAAAAAATAATAGAATAATATTATTAAAATTAAATATTTTTAGTAATAAATTAATATGAATAATAATAAAATTAATAATAACATCAATAATATTTATTTTCTTTTGCATGAATATTTTGATTTACAAGCTTATCGTGGTTCTGATAATTGGTAGCGGATACAACTCAAAATCCACATGGACTATCAGTGAGTTTTTTATGCACATACAATATGATATGAAGCAACATTTCTTGGCTCATGGAGGTTATTATGATAAGCTATCAATCATCCATCGGAAGGTCAAATCTAAGAGCCATCGGAGAAGCTAGTTGAGTTGTTCACAAGTGAACAACATAAACGTCTTTCACAAAAATACTCGGGGAATAGAACGAAACAACTCTATCTAAGGTTTTATGGGAGTTATTCATATGCCAAGAGATAATACCTTTAGGTAAGAGAAAACATGTATTATTAAAATATGTATAATTATATATATTTTTTCAATCTCATGACTGTAACATTTGACCCGTTTTCAAATTATAAACCCAAACCTGAATCCATTTTAATCTTTCATATAATGGAAAAATTCGTTATTACACTATTTTGATCAATTAAATGCAACAAATGTATTATTTATTCAATATTATAAATTTTATTATTTATTTTTATTTATTAAATCATTTAATCAAACTATAATAATTTTATAAATTATGAAGTAACTTTAATAAATAGAATTTATATATTAAGAACGAGATTCTAATTATTAGATTAAAATAAATCAGTAATTTTTCAAAAGTATTAAGATTTATAAAATTTATAAAGTTTTATAGATTAATAATTAGATTTATTATTGAAATATGGTTTTAATAAGTCTTGGGGTTAAAGTGTCATTTTTAAAACTCATACTAAAAACTTTAAACATGAAATAATAAATTTCTAAACCACAGGGACCTAAGACCAACCTCCCTCCCCCCCCCCCCCCCGGTCGCCCCTCCCTGTTTCCGGCCAGTCTCCGATGGACTTCCGGTGACCACCAAATCACCCAAATATATCCAAATTAAAAGGTTAAAAATTATAAAAATCATGACAAAATTATTTGATGTTACTTTTAGCTTTACCAATTGTTTCTTTGAATCAAACAAATTATATTATAATTTATTTCAATAATTAATTATTTAATCAATATTTTTTATCAAGTATAAATAATTGTTTATTACGTTAATTATTACTTTTTCACACCTTAATTTTCAACATTTATTTAATCAATTATTATAGATTAAATATTTAAGTAATATTTAATTATTCAATTTCACAAATGATTCATTGTCATTTTCATTTTTAATCATTTAATAAATTTATTTTCATTTAAACCAAGTTATATAAATTTATTACATTTTTTAACAATTTAATTAAAACCCCAAATCCTTGTTGAACCCTAATTCATACCTAATCGTTCAATCATTACTATTCTAACAAAAGTACACCAAAACTTAGGATGAACCTTGAGGAGTTTATGGGTGTCACGTCTAGCATTCTATCATTTCCAAATCGTTTATCATTCAAGTGAGTATTCATAGTCCATTTTCATGTTTTATATTTTGGGAAAATAATATAATTTATATTCAATCATTGTTATTTTATTCAAAATTCAATTCTATACATGCTATGTTATTACTTGCAATTATATGTGCATAGTTAGATAAACTAGATGAGATCACAATCATTAATTCATGCAACCACCATAACAATGATAGATCTATTCGTTTGACAAACCCACCCCATTTGTTTAGTCGCGTGGTGATTGGAACCGGAATCATTCATCCTATAAGGCTTCGTCTGCGGACCGAGTCAATTCAGTCATTAGGTTTGATTATGTTGGTTTGTCTCTTATGTAACACTATAGTATTTATAAGTCTTAACGTTACCATATGAATTGAATTATTTTCAATCATTTTAATATATATATATATGTGAGAGAATCCAAGGATCGATATAGAATTATCAGATTTGATTTTAACAAGTATTGATCGTGGAATTACCAATACTTGTTGTTTAATTGATTAATGAACTTGAAATTGATCAAACAATATAAAGAACAATCAAAATATAATAATAATCAAACCACGATTGCTCAATAATTACAATCAATCGATTATAATGCTTCTTCTGCTATTGATTCTATTGTTATGATTGTTATATGATATGATGTTGCTTGACGTATGTTGATCATCTTTGTTACATGTTCTTGATCTCTTGTTATATAGAGATCTTATTCTGTTCCTAAAACATTGCTAATCTTTTGCTATCTTGTTGCTATAATTAAGCTAACTTCCTATAGCTATCCGAATCCTTGCCACATTTATAGGTGTAGGATTTCGTGATTTATAATGAAATAAATACAAATAATATTGTTGATGTGACGTGGTATCTTCACTTGAATTATATGTCTTCCACCGCCATTAATGTTGTTGTTCTGCCACGTTGACTTGTTGACTTTCTGTTGACTATTTGATGATGCGAAATCATACGTGTTAAACAGTCTTCCGTAGGACCTTTGTCTTCCACAGTAACACTTGGTCTTCAGTGCTTGTTCTTTAGTGATTGTGCTTCCGCAGCAGTTCTTGTTCTTCAGCAGCAAGCTCTCCTTCAGCAGCTCCACTTGATCTTTGGACTTGTTCAGCTGTTGTTGTTCTTTCGCAGGAGATCTACGGATGTACACTTCAATTGTATTACTGAGAACATCTATGGAATAGTGATTTGTTCATCCGCAGTTGTTCTAACACTTAGTCAAATTTTTTTCAAATTGACTACATTTACTATTTCCTGCAATCACACATAAATCAACACATATATTATGAGATACAATATATCATACAGTTCATAAACTCATCATGTACTCAATGCATTATATTATCATCAAAATTATAATTACAAAGAGTGATTTCAAGAGTTTAATCCATCATCTAAACCTATACAAGACATCTAGACCTAACAATACTCCTCCTTAGGTTTAGACTCTAGTAATCATGGGTTTAGTTCTTTCAATTCTTGCACTCTTGCCAAAATCTTGGTATTGAAGTAGTTCACGGCATTCTTTTGATCTTCATACTTATATTTGATCTGTCGTCTACTCATTCTCTTCAAAGTCTTGTATTTCAAGCCCAGGATATCCTCTTCGGTAGTGAGTGTTGCAACAACACTATTGTTAGACACCACCTCCAATTCATCCTGTTCTGAAATTCTTAGTTCTGTTATGGGCTTTATCTCTGTTCCAATCAACTGTCCAGCCTCAAACTTCCTTCTTTTATGCGCCTTAGCATGTAGTTTGTCTATGACTTGAATCAGATGAACATATAGGCATAGGTCATTTTGAGCAATTTGGTCATTCAACTTTGGGAAGAATTTGTCATGTAAGTATGATATGTAGCTTGGGTGCAGGAGTTTGATCTCTACAGGGTCAAATAATCTGATACTCGAGGCTTTCTTTTGGGGATCATTCCTCTGCAGCACTAACTCTTTTGTCTTTTCAACATAACCCTATTCAGTGATAGGGTATGTATACTGATTTCCCTCAATGACTTTGATGCATGCTTCAGATTGATCTTCATAACCAATCTTTGCACAAATTCAGCATCAACATATTAAGAACTGGATTGATGCCTATTCTGTCTTAGCTTTCTTCTCTTATGTTCAGCATCCTCTCATTTTGCTTCTTTCATCACATCTCCCTTGAACCTGTGACAAAGCTTAGTCATAAGTCTAGAGAAGTCTCTACGTCTTGGACTGATTGGGTAATTTGTGATAGGGATGTTTTGCAAAGTGATGAGATCAGCATCTGGAAGTGTAAGGAGGGTTTCCACCCATGGAAAGTATTGTACCATTCCAGATGCTCTCTTCATCATAACACATTCCCATTCTAAATCAAACTTCCATGCTATTATCTTGTTTTCTTCTGCTGCACTTGGAGTTGTCATCAGATCAAAAAGTTGAATTAAAGTAGTCTTCTATTCAGTGATCTCTCTGACAGCAGTGCCCAGAGGCCAGATTTTGTTTGGAATTACATCCCTTAGCTCTCTTATCATTTGTTTAGTTCCTCTATGCATGTCTTTGACTTCAACTACAGTTGGCTCAGCAGAAGCTTGTTTAGATTGTTGTTTGTATGTAGGATTGGGAGCTCCAGTTCTGAATCTCACTCCTGTGTCCAGCTCAATTCTCATTACATATTCCATCATGCTTCTGAGCTCACCAACTGTTCTTCCTTTGAGTTCATGCTGCTTATAATTGTGACTTTGTAACCAGCAAATCATGTTGTATCTTGTCAGTTTGGCTATGTCACAATGTCCTAATTCCTTCCTGATCTTCTCCATTGCCTTAAACTTGGAGAAGGTTTCATAGTTGCACACAAGCAGCATCATTCTCGCAGCATCAAACTCTTTCAGTGTTTGAATCAGTTCAAACATGTTCATCTTCTCCACCACTTCATATGGAAACCCATTATTAATTAGGTCCATGAACATTGCAGAGTGAGGTCTTTCTTCAAGAATGTCTTTGATTGTTAGTAAGCCAACATCTTCAACTTCTCGAGCCACTTCAGCCGGCTCTTCTTTTGTAAGCAATTCCTATTCCGCATCACTGTCTTCTTTACTTTGTTCCACTGGGGCTAAATGCTCTGGTGAATCTAGTTTTATTCTTTTTAGTGATTCACCAGCATCTTCGGTTGTTTTCCCCAGATATTTCCTTTTTCTGTTGTAAGTGATCATGGTTGACTCACTTTTGATCTGTTCAGATTCAGATAACTTCTTCTTTAACCTCTCAATCTCATAATCCTTTTCTCTCAGGTGTTTAGCTTGTTCATCAACCAGATCATTCAGGGCGTCAATCACCCCGTTGTCAATCACAATATCTTCTCTCAGTCTCTTCAGTCTACCTTCTAGTTGAATGATTGACCTATCTTTCTCAGCTATTAGTTTGTCTTTCTCACTCAGCTCCTTCTTTATCCTCTTTAATTTTTCTAATTTCTTGTTGCTCTTGAGGATCAGTTTATTGTACTCAGCTACCAAGTAGCCTTTGCTTACATCTATCTCTTCTTCTCTCAAAACCTTCTCATCATAAGCTATTATGTCAATGTAAGCACCCTCTCCTTATTCAACTTCCTCAGCCACATCTTCCTTTTCAACTTCTATACAGATCTCCTCTGTATCAGCATCATTGTCAGTATCATAAACATCCTCTTCCAGGTTCAGTTGGTGTTGGGCTATCAATGGGTTTAATGGGTGTGGGTGAAGTGGTTGGTTCTAAAGGGGTTGGTGAAATGATTGGTTCAGTTGATGTGGGTGATGGAGTTGGCTTAGATTGACTTGGATGTATGGGTGTTAGCTAAGTGATCTCCTTATCAACTACTTCAGTTGAAGCAGTGTTGATAGTTGTTTGTGATAGATCAGGGGAGATATGTTATGTGTGTTCACTTGAAGAAGATATCAAGTGAACATGTGGTGATAGTAGATGGGGTTCTTAGTGAGGTGATTTGGGTGGTTCAGCTGCTAGTACTTGCTGTTGGGAGTGTGTGGAGGATGCAACTGATGAACTCTGCTGTTGAGGTTTTTCAACCCACAGTAGTTCTTATGGTATGTCCTCAGTCTCATCTAGCACATGAGCAAAGAGCTCTATAACTCCTCCTTGGTACTACCCAGTTAACTTGTTGAGGAGTGACCTTCCTAGGTGACTTTGAACAAAGATATCACCCTCTCTTTCAATGCTCCATAGTTGATCATTGATTGAGCTGAATGCATCCGAAAACATGAACATCTTGTTCTCTTTCTGCACACGTATGTGGTCACACAGGCAGTTGAGGATATACTTGGAGTAGTTGTACTTTCTCCCTTCAAATATACCAATGATTCTGGAAGATATATGCCTAGAAAATCTATCCATCCCTGACATTTGGTTGGACATACACTTTAGATAAGTGTGGCATAGGAATCGATAAGGTTTGCACAGCCTGCCTTTCTTGATCTCACCATTGTTGTGGTCACCGTTGTATCCCATCAGACCAAACACTTTTTGAATGTATTCATGGTCGAATACATCAGTGTGACCTTCTTCATCATCTCCGAGTTCCAGGGCCCTTCGGACTGTATGTTTGTCTATTCGCAATTGTTGCGTTCTGATAGTTGCATACACGACTTGTGCTTCATCTTCTTCCTCCACTCTTACCGTGTTCCAGCAGTCGATCATGTGTGTTTGAAAGATAAGCGGGTCTGCAATTAGTGCATAGAAGAGTTCTGTTCTTCTCAGGTAGCGGATGATGGTTCTACACTCGTCTTCTACATCTGGATTTAGGAATGCGCACACGTTGTGATCCCTTACAAAACGATTAGCCATAGTGGCTGTGATGTTTGAGTGGTGTGTGTATTGTTTGAGTGGAACGATCGATGTCAACAAAGGTGAAAGGGGTTTTTGGATCAAAGGATTTCTAGGTCGAAAGGTGTTTTGAAAGTGAATAGAAAGGCCAACGGTCAAGGTTTCCTTTTTATACTTTTACAGGCTGTCTA
Source organism: Flaveria sonorensis (assembly GCA_025506505.1). Taxonomy (NCBI): domain Eukaryota; kingdom Viridiplantae; phylum Streptophyta; class Magnoliopsida; order Asterales; family Asteraceae; genus Flaveria; species Flaveria sonorensis. Next base: position 37,693,344 of record CM046435.1, on the reverse strand, counting down.
ACCTCATCCTAATGACGTGGGACCCATTTACCCTTTTTACCCCTCCGAGGTTGTCAATGTCTACAAGTAATTAATATTTATGCAAGGTAGACAATTAATTTGAATCTTTCGTAGAATATCTATGGAAGTCAAGATTCCTCTGTTTCAATCCGTCTTTCGCAGAACATCTACGGAGAACAGATATCCTGATTTATCCTTTATTTTGTTTGAAAACATCTTTCAAAAGTGATGTTAAATGTTGATAAACGTTTCTTCTGAAGTTGGTTTTGTTAAACACTTTCTTCCAAAGTTAATTTTCTTGATTTTGCTGAAAACTTTCTTCCGAAGTTCATTTAATAAAATCTCTTTCGAAGGTAAATTTCTTCCGAAGGTATTTTTCTTCCAAAGGTAAATTTCTTCCAAAGGTATTTTTCTTCCGAAGGTAAATTTCTTCCGAAGGTACTGAAGTATCTTCCGAAGTAACATTTAATTAAACTCTTCTTCCGAAGGTAAAAGTTTAATTAAAGAATCTTCCAAAGGAAAATTTTAATTTAACTGTATGAACTAACACATAGTCCATTTGTTGTTTGCTGTTGGACCTTATGACTTTGCTTCATGGCAATTGTGCAAAAGTAGTTAAACACTTCAGATATCCTGTAGCCAAGCCAAGTTAGTGCTCAAGTTCCAATTTTCTTCATATCATTATGTTAAAATTTTAAACTCAGTTTCATGCTTTGACTACTCCCCCTAAATTTGTGATTAATCATAAACTTATGTATTTATCAAAAATTTATAAGAGCATAGCATGAATAGTAGTTAATTTGTCTGACTAATAATCATAGAGAAAATAGAATGTTGTTTATAGCTTGTTACAGGCAAACATAGGATATACTAGGGATCATACTATGATCAAGACATTTTTCTGAATATTATGTGTGAGATTATAGTATACTTGATCTAGTGCTAATTGCAAATATGTGGATCCGCAAAAATTCAATCAAGAGTGTATTTTTAACTTATCATGCTGGTTATCATGTTTTGGTAAGAATTAAAGGTAACAAAGATGAACTCATCATTGAAATGGCGTGTAAGTTAGTCCTCCAGAAGTGAATCAAGTTATCACTTTATCACACTTAAACTATGTTCCGTAGATTATAAGCTCTATCTTAAGATTTCTTTGAAATCTTATTAATGCTGAGATGATTTGCATGCTCTGGAATAAATATTTAGATGATCATATTGGATTCTTTTAGAGCAGTTCCTTTTGGAACTTTTGATGATCAGCATCAGGTCACCAGGTCTTTACTCACGTAAAACAGAGGTGACCTTTGACCCAGGTCTTTGCTCACGCAAAACAGAGGGTCATGATGCGCAAAGATAGAGGTTATAAGGTGTTACAACATAGTAAGTGTGTGTGGGTGTTAACATGATCACATCCGGATTAGACTTACTTGAATGCTTCTCACAATGACTTGTCCACTCTTAGTCACCTTGACTTTATGTTGTGCATGACATTGTTTAATTTCCACTCAATCTGAACCTATTCACATATCAAACATATCTGATCAGTAGGTAGTTGTGAATTAAAGATCAGGAGTGAATGTCAAGTTATAGTGTACTATCATATCCTTAGAATATCACTGCCTTATGTAGTTATTTTTTTTTAAATGTGTGCCTTTCTCATATGAATGCAAGTAATGGACAAATATTTCTGTTGTTGTTATGATCTAATCTAAGTTGAGCATGCCTAAGGACTCAATTAAGAAATTAAATCTAACTGAATCAAAGGCTTTAGTGAACAAATCAACAATTATTCCTTTATGCTATTAGCCTTGCTTTGTTTTTGAAAATTATTCCTCTGTCATCTAGTTTGTTTTTGAACAACCATCTAGTGCCAATTGGTATTGGCCTTCAGGTAGATCAACTAGGTTCTAGACTTTCTGCTTCCTGAATTGCTGAAGTTCTTCTTGCATTGCTTCAATCTAGCTATTGTCTTTTAGGGCTTCAGTTATGTTAGAAGGAACTACTTGTGATAGAAAGCAGGAGAATAGACAAGTATTGGCACTCCCCCTTGTCTTCTTGTAGTTCTGTTGTTAAGTTCACCAATCATGTTGTTTATTTGGATGATCCTTATGAATTCTAACTGTTGGAATAGTTTGAACTTGGATAGATGAATCCAGGTTTGTGATGGACGGATTCTGCTATGATGGTGAGTCAACAAAGTGATCTAACTCCTTAGTATAGTGATCTTGCGCGGCTGAATGATGTTCTACATAGACTTGTGTTTCCACAGATGTGGATATACCTTCCGTAGCAGTTGAAGGATCAACTGCAGAGTCTATAATTGGTGTATCTGCATGTGTCAGTGATGTTGGGATGTTTTCTGAAGTGTGAGGAACTTTAGGGAGTTTTAGTGCATCATCTGCAGAAGTGGGAACATCTACGGAAGTGGAAGGAACCTCTGTGGAGGGATGTACTTCTGCTGAAGTAGATTGTACTTCTACGGATATAGAAGTTCCAAGTCCATCAGACATGTCTTTACTTGTTTGAGATGAAGCACCAGGATCATTGTGTCTTTGAATATTTGTGTGAACTTGTCTTGGTAGATCAGCAGTCAATGGTACACCCATGTTTGGAGGAACATAAGGATAACATGTATTCGTAGCACCTGTCACATTGAGATAGCCATTGTTAAATGAGTTAGTTAATGCATCTATATCAAACAACCAAGATGATCCTTTCACAGACTGTGTAAACAAGGATTCATCAAATGACACGTTAGGAGTTTCTTCCACAATGTTATCACGTGGGACATATACTCTGTATGACTTAAATGTTGAGGAATACCCAACAAAGAAACCATCATATGCCTTTTCAGCAAACTTTTCTAATTGTTCTTTAGTGTTTAAGACAGACACATGACACCAAAAGCTCTAAGATATCCTATGAAAGGTTTTCTTTTAAACAAAAGTTCATAGGGTGTTTTGTTGTGTTCTTTGACTATTAATGTACTGTTTTGAACAGTGCATGCTGTATTCACTGCTTCAGCCCAAAATGTTATTGGTAGCTTTGAATCAGCCAACATTGTTCTTGCTGCTTCAATTAGAGTTCTGTTTCTTCTTTTAGCCACTCCATTCTGTTATGGAGTTCTTGGAGCACTAAATTGCTTAGCTATGCCTTTGTTCCTGCAAAATGAGTCTAAGACATAATTAATAAATTCAGTTCCATTATCACTTCGTAAAATTTTGACTTTTAGATTAAGTTGATTTTCTATCTTGGTGATAAACTCCATTAATATTTATGATGTTTCACTTTTGTGTTTTAAGAAAAATACCCAAGTGAATCTAGTCAAATCATCAACAATCACCAAACAGTATTGCCTTTTTCCAATGCTTAATACATTAGTTGGACCAAAAAGATCCATGTGCAATAACTTCAGTGGTGTTGTGTTAGTGTTAATTTTTTTGGATTTATATGACACTTTGTGTTGTTTTCCTTTAGAACATGATAAACAGTGATTAGAACATAAAAATTATTTCTTAGGAACACTAATGACTAAGTCATTTTTCACCAGTTTATTCATGTTTTTCATGTTGGAGTGAGCCATCCTTTTATGCCACAGTTGAGATTCATCTTCTGATGATTTGGAAATCAGTCATGTTTCTTTACTTGTTATTATTGTATTGTTCATGTTCGACACATAAGTGTTGCCTTTTCTTGGTGCTTTGAGAAGGATCCAGTCTTCTGGAATTTTGTAACCTGGCTTGAGGATGTAACAATTAGAGTTGTCAAAGAAAGTACTATAGTTTTGATTACAAATTTGAGATATACTTAGTAAATTAAATTGTAAATTTTCACAAAAATTGACTTTCTTAAATTTGAGAACTCCATTGGTTACCATTCCTTCACCAGTGATTTTACCTCCCTTCTTATCCCCACCAAATGCTACATATGAAGCATTTTTATGTTTGAAGTCATGGAGGAGAGAACAGTTTCCTGTCATGTGTCTGGAACAGCCACTGTCAACATACCACTTGTTGTCAATCCTCCTTGGATGTTCCTGTAAAACATAATGAACTTAATTAGACCGAGGAGCCCAAGCCTTGATGGTCTTGGGCTTGCCATTGTTATCTAATATAGTAACTTTCTCATGAATGAGCCTTGATGTTTCTAAATTAATTTTAATATCAGTTGATTCATTATGTTTTGTTTTGGGTGAGGATGATTTTGGTGATGATGTTGAGGTAATTTTATCTTGATTCATATTGACTTGGTCAGTCATTCCTTCTTTTAGTGACTTCGTCTTTGATCCTGATGTTGAGGATTGCCTAGAAAATGTTTCTGCATTCTTTGATTTAAACTGAGGTACATGATTACCTTTGTCAAAGTGATCAAAGAAGTCATAATCTTCTTCAAGTGCTACCTTTTTGTGAGGTGTTTTGCTTTGAAATTGTTGTTTGTCCTTCTTTTTCTTTGTTTGCATCTCAGCAGCTGTTATCCTTATCTTGGAAGTTTTCTGCTTTTGTTGTTGCTTCTTTTGTTTTGAGACTGTTGAATCATCGTCCTCAGAAGATTGTGAGTCTGATTCAGTGGTCTCTGCTAGCTTCTTCTTGAGGATCTTTGTTTTGTTCTTTTTGTTGAAGAAGCATTCCTGAGTTGAGTGATTGTGTTTGTTGCATATTGCATAATATTTGTTGAAGTAGCAATCAGATGTCATGTGATTGTTCATATTACATATTGAGCAATAGCTGCTGAAGTTGCACTCTTCTGTGCTGTAATTGTGCATATCACACCATTTATAGTACTTCTCTTCAGCTTCACTATCAGAAGCAGCCTTTAGCTTTGCCTTTTTCTTACTCAGTGCCTTCTTTTGCTTCTTCAACTCCTTCACCTTGTTGATGCTGGATGAAGCTTCAGCAGATTCTTTCTTATTCCGTATTTCTTCTACGGATGCTTGTTTATGAATTTTCTCGGATTTTACAGCTTTTCAGACTGCTTCCATAGGAGATCTGCTGAAGTGAATTTGTTATCTTCCAAAGCTCTTTTTGCTAATTTTCTTTTGTTTTGTTTGTTGAGAGCATGAATGCCTTCATTTGACCAATCCTTGTGTAAATGGTCTTCAGCAGATTTCTTTGTTTTGGTGGGTAAGGGAGCTTGATTTCATCCAACACTTTGGGAATTCGATGTTCATTTAAAACAGTTTTACCATTACCCAAACCAGTATTATGAGGCTCATCATCATCCTCATCCAGATCATCACAGTTATCATAATCAAATTCTGATTGACTTTGTTTTGAAAGTTCTGATTTTGATGATTCAGTTTCAAATGATTCAGTGTCATTAGTTACATCATTATGATTATGTTGACTCAGATTTGGTACTGGACATAAAGTGATTAGATAAGCTGTTAGTCATGGACTTGGGTAAAGGAGTGTAATTATCATTTACTGGTGGTGCAACAGCATGAAATCCTAAACCTGATCTGTTCTTTGACTCAATATGAGAGTTTAATAGTTTCTCATATTGCTATGATGATAGTTGGAATTTTTGAAGTTTCACTTCAGTAGATGCATGATCTGACATAGACTTAGTTAAAGACGTAGTCAAATGCTCAACTTGTGCTTTCAAATTGTAATTTTCAGATAAAAGTTTATCTAAATCCTTTTGTAAAGAATTGATTTTGACTTGATAAAGTTTATGTTCTCTTTCATGTGATTCATTTAAAAGTAGAGTTTCTTTTACTTTATCAGCTAACTGTTGAGCATGTGTTCTATATCTTTCAACTTCATCAATACATGTGGAAGAACATAACCTTTCTCTTACCTTTGTGGCCATTGGTGGAACTTTGTTTTCCATGTTAGCCATCAAAGCTTGATTTTCCTCCAGTACTTCCTTTTCATACATGCTCCAATCACAAGTACCATCCTGCAAAATAATTAAACCAGATTCTTTAGCATTATTAGTACATGTAGTGTTGCTTGTTGTTGGTGGGGATGAATTGGTCAGTTGAGCTTGTGTAAAACTTCTTGGACTAGGCTGTCTTGAGCCATTTGATTGTTGTTGATTGCTGTTACACTCTCTTGAGAAGTGTCCATATAAATTGCACTTAAAGCATCTTACTTTGGACTTGTCAACACCAATTTTAGTTGATCTACCGCCTACAGACAGTCCTTTGTTGCTCTTCATGTACATCTTGGCTCTATAGGCGATCCTGGCCATTTGCCATTATAGATCCATCTCTTCTACCTCATCAGGATGAAGTTCTTCAAGATCTTGTTGACAGAAGTGTGTAGGAGTCTGATGAGTTCAAAATGGATCAATCTGTGATGATATCGTAATACAATTCAATCAAAACAAACACAAGTAATCAAATCTAAGAAAACATATCACAAAAATTCATAGTTTCATTGATAGAATGCATAGAGAATACAAGGGTGGAAAGAAAAACAGTTACAATTCATTATGATTATCTATCTATACTTTATCTATGCTATTTATACTATCAATACACAAGGAACAATATTTACATAAAAGTCCCTATACTATGACAAAAATGTAAAAGACAAACAAAGACAAATGTTAATCTTTAAAGAAGCATCTACAATACTCCCCCTAAGATTTACATGTCTTCGGTCTTCAAAATCTTCAGTCTTTAATCTTTGTCTTCTTTCTTCAGTCTTCTTTCTTCTTTATCTTCAATCTTCAATCTCCAGCTTTGATCTTCAGTCTTCACAGACAAAGAAGTCTTTTGGTTCTTCTTTTATCTTGAAAACTGGCTTTTCCTTATATAGCTCTTGTTCCCTTAGAACTTTGGCAATAGCTGCTTTGAATTTTTCTACTAAAATCCCTTGTTCAGGTTTAGCTTCATTTGTTTTGATTTCCATGGAGTTCATTAATTCCAAAGTTTGCTTAGAAAGACCTGCAATATCAATATTTGCATAACATTCTATAGGTTTAGAATTGTCTTTGCAATAAATCTCCAATACCCCTTTGCTTGAAATTCTCATGAATTCAATGTCTTTGATATCTTTCTTCACAATATTAGCGTATGCTAATGCTTTCCTCAAAGCTATCCTCTCCATTGCTGCATTCATCACCTTAATGATCGACACAAAATATTTTTTGTCATTCTCAGCAGTTTCTGGACTCACTTTCTCAAACTTTTGAATTGATAAAAAAGAAATGTAACTAGGATGTAGTAATTTCAGCTCAAAAACACTGAATAAAGTAATCATACCATTATCCCAGTCATCCACATTTCTGACCAACTTCAATTCATACGATTCAGAATTATAAAACCATCTTTGAATCGGTTTTGATTGTTGAGATCCATCTATCACTTTCAATCCAGGATTTGTGACTTTCTCAAAATACTCATCACTGAACGCATCCAAAAACTTTTCTTCACCAACATCTTTATCAACTCCTTTTATCTTCTTCTTTAAAGTCTGAAAATACTGCTTATCTTCTTGATCACAACGTGTTTTCAAGAAGGAAGGCATTCTATTAATTCCTCTGTTGAGCAACTCTACAAACATTTCACCTCTTTTAGCTGTTGTATGATTTATCCACGGAAGTTTATTCAACTCTTTTAAGTCTTGCACGAGAAAAGATATGATACTAGAAAAGAAATGATACACGTTACATATTGCATTCACTCTTTTGATTAAGAAGGCATCAAAAACTTCATCATACTTCCATGCAACAATCTTGACTTCTTTTGTTGTGTCTGGAACAATCATAGCATTCAACAACTCAGAGATTGATTGTCCTTTTCTGCAATACATTACGTACTAGTCTCCTACTGAACGTGCCTTGTTCCACAGTTGTTTCTGTTCCAAAGAGACCTGATATGTTTGCTTTTCAGTGTCAGAAAACATTTTCATCAGTTTTTTTCTTTGTTCATGAGCTGAACTTGTCATAGCCATAGATTTTGTCTTCTGAGGCTTCAAAATCTTTGTTCTCTTTGTAATTTCTAGGTATTGAGGATTGTCCATATCCAGCACTATCATCTTGTTTGTTTGTCTTTTAGTTTCTTGAAAACTTCTTACTAAGTTCCTTAATGATTCACCTTGCAATCTGTTCAATCTCTTTCATGGATAATTACGCGGCTGTAACCATATTCTGAGTGCAGTAATGCTCATATCATCAGGGTTAGGATGATGCAACTCAGATGTAGATAGTTCTTCAATGTTAATGCTTTCTTGTAATTTGTTCCATTCTCCATGTTCAACTACAATTTCGTTTGGATCAACAGGAGCAACGGATTCAGCTGTAACACATTTTTCATATTCTTCATGAATTTGAGAAACCGTCAACCCATCAAGAAACACCAGATTGTATTTCATTTTCACCAAATAATTGTATTTCTCTTCAACATCAACAGGTACAACATCATAACTTATATCAATTGGTGAATAATATTCGTCTACATTGGCTTCAACCAGATCTTCATCATCTAGAACTTCATTATACCATTCATCATCAAATTCAGCTTCTATATCATCTAAAGCTCCAATAATTTCTTGAACATCAGATTCTTTTTCCTCAACATTCACCTTTTGAATCTTAGATGATGATTCAGGTAAAACTGAAACATCAATATCATCTAATTTCCTCTTTCCTTTATCTAAAACAGGTATTCTTTCAACATCAATCGGAGTAACTTCAGAAATAATCATCACTTCAGGAGATGGAGACTTTTGTTTTTCTTTCAACTTTTCTAATTCTTCTTTCAATGATTCATTTTCTTCATTTACTTTCTTCAATCTTTCTTCCATTGAATCAAAATCTGTCATCATCACCTCAAATGTATTAATATTATCATCTCGACTTTTTCTCAACTCATCAATTAGCTTGTCTTTTTCTTTTATTTCTTCAATCAAACTTTCATTGACAGCTTTCAATTCTTCAATTATTTTTAATTGATTCAACCTTTCTTCATTCAATACATCAATCTTCTTTTGTAAATTTTCTTCTTCATTTAATGCAAATTGATCATTATGCTCTACCATTTCTTCAATCATACTTGCAATTTCTTCAATAGATTGTTCTTCACCTTGATTAATCTCTTCAGTATCCTCATCATGAATCTCTTCAGTAGCTTGGTCAATTTCTTGTACATCTTCATCAATTTCTTCATGAATTTCTTCAGTAGCTGAATTTACTTCTTCTATAACATCATGCTCTTCTTCATGAGCTTCTTCAACAATTTGCTCAGCTTCTTGTATATCATCATCATGATCTATTCCCATTCCATCACCATCATGATCACCATCATCATCATCATCAGAATCAGATGAGCTAGAACTATCTTCTTCATCATCAATGTTTTCATTATCATCATCATCTTCTTCATCCTCTTCAGCTAGATCAATAGGTTCGTCCTCAGTTAAATGATAATGATTAATAGTGATATCCACTTCATCATTAGCAACATTAAGAATATAATCAAATAATGGAACATTCTGAGCTCCAGTAACCATTGCCAGTCTCTTATATGATACATCAGACATATGCTCTAGCATCATAGTTTCACCACTCATACCATACATATGTATGTCTGGATACTCTTCATTTATGATCATCTGAAGAAATCTAGGATACATGAGATACTTGTTCCTAATTCCCTTTTCAAGATTAAAGATAAAACCATTTAGAATCCACTTCGACATAGTGAATCGTCTATTAGTAGTCAGTGCTACAATGGGTGATGCAATGTCAACAGGAAAAGAATTCCATCCTGCACTTCGTTTTGACATGCAATGTTGAAAAATGTAGCATATGAGCTTCCAATGATTATACACGCGAGCATGAAAGAATTGTTTCTTAGGAAAATGGTCAGGATGTCCCATTTCCATGAATGTTTGTCTACATTCATCAAATGTTAGCTCGGATAAATCTTCTGGATCACTTGGTCCTAATCTCAAGGCTTGTCTAATTGAGTCTTTAGAGACTTCAATCATTCTAAAATTTGTTATAAAGCCTCAGACCACTTTAGTTCCAATATCATCAACATCAACATATGTCATGCTCCTGAACTTCTTAATCAGACGTGCATAGATAATAGGTTGGAAGCACATGGCATATACATACTTCGTCCGTAATAGAAATCTAATCATATTTTCGTATCTTGCAGCATCATGAATATCCTCGTTTAATAGCGCATCAACGTTATGTTTCGGCTCGAACTTTAAAACAGCCATCTGCACAACGAACAAGAAATTTAGGCTTTTGAATGTTGAAAATTAACACAATTTGAATTTTATTGACTTTTTAAGAATTTGTGTATTTTAACCATTTTTTTACCAACTTGCACTTGAAATTTCTAAGAATTGAACATTCTGTTCAAAATCAGAAATTCTTTCAAGTTTAGATTCATTATGATTAACACAATTTAATTCTCAATTTTTATTTTAAAACAAATTTAAATGTGAATTTTTAATTTTTTTTATTATTATTAAAAAATGTTGAATGACTGTTCATCTTCTTCCTCAGTCGATGAAGATTCAGCACATAATCAACTTTGATGAACAAGCGATTTGAATGCAACATTCTAATCGAAATCATGTGTATATCATCATTCGAACTTCAATTTCAGTTTATATTATCATTTCAATTCGACATTTTACAAATTTACACAAGTTAGGGTTTCGAACGCCAATAGGATCAAGACGCCCAACTCAATTCAAACTGTTAAACTGAACTTTCTGAAATTTTGATCATCAACTTACATTTAGAATCAAATAATAACACTATAGAATGCAAGACAAGATCAGAAATCAATCGAAATGAGTGAATCAGTAGTATATTGAGTGACTGGGTTTGAGAGTGTTCTGTGTTCAGGGGAGATTTTGAAAATGAAATCTGAAAACACAAAGTGTTGTTTATATACTAAGTGAAAATTTTTAAGCGCATGAGCACTGTTTATGCGCATGAGGTCAGGCGCATGAACACTGTTTGTGCGCATGAAGATGATTTTAACAAAGTATTTAGGCGCATGGGCACTGTTTGTGCGCATGGGCTTAGGCGCATGAGCACTGTTCAGATGCATAAGCACTGTGTAAGAGCTTTAGCACTGTTCAGGAGCATGAGCTTAGCTGAAACGCCCAATACTTGACACTAGTTTACACTTAGAAGCATGGGAACTGTTTAGGCATATGGGAAGGATAAAACGCCCAACATTTAACTACATTCGAAGACTCAAGACAACTGTTTAGACGCATGACAACTGTTTAGACGCATGAGGTTGTCTGAAACATCCAACACTTGTACAAATCTTGAAAAATCATCATGCTCCTAATCCTGGACTTATGAACACTGTTTAGGCGCATGAGATGACTTTCATGTGTCCAACACTTGTAATTTTCAGATCTTCCACCTGTACACTATTTAGACATATTAGCACTGTTCACATACTAATATTAAAACAGTTAATCAAATTTTGACTTTAATTAGTCAAATTTTGACTTTCACCCAAAATTTTCACAACATACCCTCAATTTTGAACATTTGACTTTTTAAATTTTTATTTTTATTTTGAAATTTTAATTTTTTTTTTATTTTTGAACTTTTAATTTTTGTTTTAATTTTTCAAAATAATTTCCCGTCATTTTAGTCTCTAATTTTAACAAAAAAAAATCTCATTTAACTTTTGCAAGAAGCTTTTCCATTTAAAATGTTTTTCAAGTTCATTTTACATTTTGTTACACACACATGCTTGAACATATGTAGCATCATCCTTTCCATCCAAAACATTAGATTTTGATTTTTCATGATTTTTCATATCTTGAAATTTGTCAATCAGTTTTCTTGGACACTGTTTTAACTCTGTTTACTCCGCCTAAACTTTTAAGATTAATAAAGCTTAGAAGTTTCTTGAATTTGTCACATGAAGATCACACAAATCATTGTTAAATTGCCTGCACACAGAAAACATGCAAAAAATCAAAATGAAAGTGAAATAAAATCCTAATATTCACAATGAATCAATGTCTGCAGTGAGATCATATTAGATAAGATCAGCACATTAAAATAACAAAATGATGGATAGTCACAGACAGTGATTAAATCCTGATTAAGTGTGTTCCAGGTCAGCATTTCTGCAGCAAAGGAGACACTAAATCTAAGGACAGAAAATGAGTGCTTTTGGCAAGGTCCTCAGCACACTTACTTTTTCAATTCTTGGATTGTTTAAGGTACAATTAGATATGACATTATGCAGTCACACTTACACTTAGATAGGTTAATTCTCATAAAGATATGCAAGAAGTCACTATTCTCAACTTGTTAACTTGATATATACTATAACTAGATCTCATTTGGTGTTTGTGCACATTGGCATCTTGTTACATCAGTGAGTATATCCAGGTCTGTAATCACTTACAACAAAGGATATCTCATCACTTCAGGTCTATGATGACTTATAACAGAGAAGTGTTAGATGCATTAAATAATTAGAGTTCAATGGTTATTCATATCACCATTAGGTGTGAGATTATGTCTTAACAAGCAATCAATTTGAGAAATCAACACTACTCATCAGTGCTAAGATAGACATACATGAATGCATGAGTGATTTAGTTTAATCACAAGAATTTACTTTTTCAGTATAATTGCAAGAGCTTACCTGCACATCATATCTGATCACGTCAGACTTTAGTCGTAAGCGATGCAACTGATCATGCTAATGTACTATCATTTCTCACGAATTGCAAAACAAATTCATTCCTATATATAAAGAAAGACACTATTTTTGAGATTTTTGGTTTTATATTTTTTCTTTTGTTTTTCAATTTTCTATTTTTGTATTTGGCTTTTGCTTTAAAAAAAACATGCACACACAAAAATAAATTCAGGCAATTAACTTTGACAGGTTCTTTGACTTGTCCTATTCATATAAGGGAGGGTTCTGATCATATTTAGACTCAATTTACTGAAATTCTCAAAACCCAATTTTAAGTGTGATTAATAAGACCAATTGACTCAACCAAATACTCAAACTGTCCTGGTAAGAAGGCTTTAGTAAAAAGGTCGGCCAATTGTTTTTCAGTAGCAATTTGAATCAGAATGATTAAACCTTTTTCAGAGTTATCTCTGAGAAAATGATATTGAATTTCGATATGTTTTGTTTTAGAATGTTGGATAGGATTAGCTGTAATGAACATAGCAGCTGTGTTATCAATGTAAATAGGTGTTTTAAGAAAGTTGAACCCGTAATCCAGCAGTTGATTTTGTAACCAGAGGATTTGATAACATCCTGCTGAAGCAGCAATGTACTCAACTTCTACAGTAGAAACAGAGACATTTGTTTGTTTCTTGCATTGCCACAAGACTAATCTGGGTCCAAGAAATTGACACCCACCCGTTGTTGATTTTCTATCTTGACAACATCCGCCATAATCACTATCAGTATATCCATGTAACTTGAAGTTACCTTCGTAAGGATACCATAGCCCTAAAGCTGGTTACCTTTGAGATACCTGAATGTTCTTTTGACAACAATTAAGTGGGATTCTTTCAGGTCTGATTGATACCTTGCATAGACATAAACAACATACATAATGTCTGGTCTAGATGCAATGAGATACATCAAATAACCAATCATCGATCTGTATAATGTTTGATCTACTGATTTTCCTTTCGGATCAGGCTCAATCTTGGTGTTCACATCAGTTGGAGTTCTAATTGACTGACAATCTTGCAGCTTAAATTTCATCAAGAGTTTGTCGACGAACTTCTCTTGGTTGATAAAAATACCATCTGCAGATTGCTTAACTTGAAGTCCAAGAAAGAAATTTATCTCTCCCATAGAACTCATCTGAAATCGAGATTTCATGATTTCTTCAAATTCATTGCACATTTTTGGACTTGTAGAACCAAATATGATATCATCAACATACACTTGTACACATAAGAGATCATCAGAATCCTTCCTGATAAACAGAGTCGGATCGATTTTCCCTCGCGTGTATCCATGTTGGATTAAGTGTTGCGACAATGTCTCATACCAGATTCTAGGGGCTTGATGTAGTCCATATAAAGCTTTGCTCAACTTTTACACATGATGTGGATATGTAGCATGTGACATCCGGTAATTTTCCGTTACCAAACTCCGTTAGTTTCCGTTAAGTCTTGCATACACGTGTTGGGAGCACACACTGGTTGTCGTTGAACGTTGGTGACTTAACAATAATCAGTAATGTTAAATTGATGATAATTAGGTTAACAATGTGATTATTAAGTTATGCTTATGTGATTTGAATGTTAACTGTAATGTTATCGCGTAACGTGAAAACGTGCATATTTATTCGGTGTTTTGTGATAAATGGGAATTATGCATGATTGTTATTTGTGATTAATAATAATTGTGTTTAGTAGTTAAAAACTATTTAAAATCTATTCAAAAAGCTTAATTTTTATAAAATACAAAATGCAAGGGTTAAAGGGTATTTATGCAAAATTGAATTAATAAAACAAAAAAACTCCAACCCTAATCCCACCCTCGGCCGCGATCGACCTCCCCACACCCACAAACCTGCGATTTCAGCCCAAGAACAAGCAATCACATTCGAATTTGATCGATTTCAAGGCATACAACAAGTTAGAATCATCAATTGCAAGCCATTACACGTTTAAAGGTTAGATTTTTGCATGTTTTTGATGGTTTTTCATGGTGGCCGAACCCTAGTTCGAAAATCTGCAATTGGATGTTAATTCTTGTTCGTTTGGTGATGTTATGATGTTAGTTAGGTTGTGTTGATGCTAGTTAACGTTGATTATGCAAGAAAGTTTGGATTTTGGTTGTTTGTTCATAGGGTTATCTTGGCCGTGAGTTTGAGGCAATTTTGGATCAAATTGGATGTTGAATAATGGTTGTTTGATGTTGTGATTATGTTAGTTGTATTGTATATATATTAGTTAACGTCGATTTTACAAGAAAGCCATGATTTGGGTGCATTGTTCATAGGTTACTAATAATAGTAACTTTATTTTGCATGAATTGGTGATTGGATGATGTGTGAATGTTATGGATGTGTTTGTGATGATGATTAGATGCTAGATGGTTGATATGAATGTTAGGAATTCAAGAATGCATGTTGTAGTTCATACCTTACTAAAGATAGTAACTTTTGGGTATGAAAGTTGATGAATCATGATGATTAGGTGTTGTTGATCATGTTTAGATGTTGTCATGGACTTGAAATGGTATATAATTGATGAATTCATGAATGTTGTGTGAGTTTGATGAATTTGGGATGAACTTTCCCAAAAGGGAAACTTTAATTGTGCAAATCCTTGAATTGGATGATTTGAGCATGTTTGGGATATTAGGATCATGCTAGTGTGTTCATGGATGGGTTCTAAGGTGACTAAATGTGTTGTTTATGTTGTATGAATGTTGATTTGGGTTGTTATCTGTTTTGGCCTGTTGTGATTTGCATGATTTGTATGATATCTAGTTATATGATGATCTAGGTAGTACATGTGGTGGTGATGTGCTATATGTAATCAAGTGGTATGTTGATCATGTATGATATGCTGTTGTGTTAGTTTAATGAATTATCACCTATAATGTCACCAACGGGTCCAACGGGTCAACTGGGTCAAATGTGTCTTGTATTCTTAAACCTTGAGTTCCTTGGTTTGTAGAGCACTTAGGGTTTCGTGTTGTTTTTGTGCACACGTACTTATGTACTCTTGTATTCTAGGTGACCTTTGAAGGTTGTCTTTCCTTCTTTCTTTCAAGTTAAACTCTAAGTTAATTCTTGCGCATACCAGGTGAGTTCTTGCCCCACTCTTTTTACATAAATCTCTTTTGGGGGAGATGGCATACTGTTTACAAACGCTTTTATTTATGAGTGTGTATAATATTGATATAGTGTTGTTTACCATGGAAAGTCCTCACACTTTCGGATTGTTAATATTGACTAGCGGGGAAATTTTGGGTAGTACTACTGGGTCTGACGAGCCCCACCTGTGCGACTCGAGGTCAAACGGGTGCAATTTTGTCCTATCACATATTCGTCACGACCTGGTAAGTCGTGACGGGAGGCAACAAACGTATCACAGTCAGCTTCAATCGCGAGATCACTATGATTAATATTTTTATGTTAATAGACTAGCTATCTATTGCAATACACTACTTATGCTCTGAAAACTATTGATTGGTTTATATTTTAACGCAAACTCTTGAACTCACCAACCATGTGTTGACTTGTTTAGTATGCTATTCTCAGGTTAAGGTTGCCAGTTGCCTAGGAGCACGCACACCAGCATCGTTGAGTTGTCTACATTGTTTGTTTACAATTTGGGTTATTTTCATATTAAACATTTGTGTTTGGGGCGCGTATGTTTTGCGCATTCTCTTTACATATTACTTGTTTTGGGTTTTTCTGTTTTAAAAACGCTTCCGCAGTATTTTAAACGTTAACTCTGGTTTTGTTTATTTATCATATAGAGTCGTTCTTGGTAACTAATGACTGAGATCCTGGTATGTCACGCGCCTCGCGGTAAAACCCCGCTCGCGGATTTTGAGGGTGTGACAGATTGGTATCAGAGCCATTGGTTATAGGGAACTAGGTTGCATACACACACTAGACTATAACCGCACAGTTGTTAGTTACTTGTCGTTTACTCTCCTTACTGTATACTCATTGGCATATGCAACACGTACTTCGCAGCATGGCATCGTCGTCCAGGAATTTAGGCAAGAGACCTGCACGATCTGAATCACCTCCTACATCTCCCGTACCTGATAGGGGATCTAACTGGCCACGACATCCTTATCCTCGCGGCGAGATAGACTGGGATCAGCCTTTCGTACCTCCTGAGCTCGATCCTCCGCGTAACTGGGATTTCTACCCCACTTACATTAACCGTATGGCTTATAGAGAACGCGTACCACCTGTAGCACCTACACGACCTAGGACTAGGTCATCAACCGCCTCTACTTTGCCTACACTTCCTACCTTGAGCATCCCTCTGGAGCAGGCATTTGCAGCCCTAGTAGCCACACTGGACACAGAGCGACAGCGGATTAGAGGACTCACTGACGAGAACTCTGCGATACGATCTGAGATGCGTCAGCTGCGTTACCAGGTAGATACGCTTCAGGAGCGACTTTCGATGGCCATTGGTGGACATCATACTCTGGCAGGCAACGTGGTAGCACTTAGTGGGCGCATGGATGCACAGGATCACCATAACATGGAGATTGATAATAGGTTCGTTGGTTTAGAGGCACAGCTAGCAGCACTTCAGATTGCTGAAGCTCCTGCACCTTTGGTGGACCCTGATGAGGAAGACCCAGAAGAAGAACCCGAGGAAGCCCCCGAAGAAGAACCAGTAGAGATGGATGAGGACAGTGACGGATCTGACGTACTGGACTGATCCTACTTTTAAATGACTTAGACTATGTAGTGTTTCTTTGAAACCTATGTGGGAAGGGTTGTTTCCCACCCAACTGACAAACTTAAATTTTGACATTGATGGAATATTTTGTGACTCAATTACAATTTATTTATCTTTGATTATTATTTCTGTTATAAACGTTGTGGTTGTGGTAAATTTGTTATTTCTTATTGTTTACTGTACTTTGATGAGATTAATGTGTTGGATGTTACTCATTATTGTAATTGTGAATTTTAAAGTGAAATATGGACGCACGTGGAAGAGGACGTGGGCGTGGTCGTGGACGTGGCGCCGGAGGCCGTGGAGCCGGAGCCATAAACATGACGCCTGCGGAATTGGCGGCATTGATTAATGAACACGTTCAGGCGGCAGTGGCTGCTGCCCAACCTGGACAACCAGCAGGTAAATGATAGCAAGAGGTTAAACTGATTATCCTAGTTATTTGTCTAGGATATCTGACTAATGTTGGGATTGTCAAAACAGGACCACCACCATGTACCTACAAGTCCTTCATGGACTGTAAACCTCATACCTACAGCGGGACGGAAGGGGCTGTAGGGCTTGTAAGGTGGTTTGAGAAGACAGAGTCGGTTTTCGCGAAATGCAACTGCCCGCCTGCTGATCAGGTGAAGTATGCCACAGGGACGTTGGAAGGCGCAGCACTCTCTTGGTGGAATGCCCAGGTACAAATGTTGGGTCAAGCCATGGCCAATGAACTACCTTGGGATGAGTTTAAGGGAATTATGACTGAAGAATACTGCCCCCGAAACGAAGTGCAGAAACTGGAAATTGAGTTCTGGCAACTCAAAATGCAAGGCTCAGAAATTGAAGCCTACACGACTCGTACTCATGAGTTAGCCACTTTATGTCCAGGGATGGTGAATGAAATGCACAAGAGGGTGGAGCATTATATACGGGGATTGGTGCCCGAAATTCAAAGTATGGTAACTGCTTCTAACCCCACTACCATACAACAAGCAATCCGAACAGCCCACAGGCTGACTGATCAGGCAGTTGAGCAAGGACGATTACCTAAACGGGGTGCGGTGGCAAGCGTGCCCGACCAGAAACGCAAGTGGGATGGTTCAAGCAACAAGGGATCGTCATCCAGTAGCCAATCTCAACCTCAACAACAGCAGCAAAATCAGCAACAGCAACGGAAGTTCGATAACAACCGAAGCTTCAACCAGACGACTCATTCAAATCAAGGACCCGGTGGGTATGGTGGAAGACTGCCGAAGTGCAACCGGTGTAACTACCACCATGTGGGCCGATGTGATAACTTCAAGTGTCAACGTTGTGGGAAGATTGGTCATGCAGCCAAAGACTGTCGGGGTGAACTGATGAAGAAGCCTCAACAATCGCAAGAAACTCCGAAAGGTTGTTTTGAGTGCGGAAAAGAAGGTCATTACAAACGCAACTGTCCCCAACTTAAGAGGAATGGTAATGGTAACAACAATGGGAACAACAGCAATAATAACAACGGGAACAATAACAACAACAATGGTAATGGCAACAACAATGGAGGCAATAACAACAATGGAGCCAAAGGAAGAGCCTTCGTCATTGGCTCAGGTGAGGCTCTAAACGATCCTACAACAGTAACTGGTAAATTTTCGGTTAATGGTCGTTTTGCTACTATATTATTCGATACCGGAGCCGATAGAAGTTTCGTGTCCACTAGGTTCTGTAGTCTTTTAAGTGATATGCCCTCAACCTTAGAATCTAAATACACCGTAGAGTTAGCTGACGGTACACAGATTCACGTAACGCATATTCTTAGAGACTGCAAGATAGAGCTTGCTGGTCATACGTTCACCATAGATCTCATGCCTGTTACGTTAGGAAGCTTTGATGTGGTAGTAGGCATGGATTGGCTTTCCGATAAACAAGCGGAAGTCATATGCCACGAGAAAATCATAAGGATTCCCATTGGTGAAGAAGTCCTTACGGTCAGAGGTGATAGGAGTGGTGCGGTGATAGGCATCATCTCATTCATGAAGGCGCAGAAGTTGTTACGAAAGGGTCGACTGGCCATATTGGCACTAGTCACGGATAAACAGACTGAGGAAAAGAAGATAGAGGATATTCCCGTAGTTCGTGAGTTTTCTGAGGTGTTTCCGGAAGATCTGCCTGGATTACCGCCTCATCGTCAAGTTGAATTCCAGATTGAGTTGACTCCAGGAGCCGCTCCAATTGCGAGAGCACCATACCGGTTAGCTCCGAACGAACTGCAAGAATTATCCGCCCAACTCCAAGAACTGTTGGATAAAGGGTTTATCCGACCGAGTTCGTCACCCTGGGGAGCGCCAGTTCTATTTGTGAAGAAGAAGGATGGTACATTTAGAATGTGTATCGACTATAGGGAACTGAACAAGGTTACTATCAAGAATAGATATCCCTTACCTCGTATCGATGATTTGTTTGATCAACTGCAAGGATCAAGCTATTACTCCAAGATTGATCTGAGGTCTGGGTATCATCAGCTGAGAGTTCGAGAAGAGGACATCTCGAAGACTGCTTTCCGTACACGATATGGTCACTATGAATTTTTGGTCATGCCATTTGGGTTGACGAATGCACCAGCAGTATTCATGGACCTCATGAATCGCGTGTGCAAACCCTATCTTGATCAGTTTGTTATCGTCTTTATTGATGACATACTGATATACTCAAAGACCGAGGAAGAACATGAGAAGCACTTACGTTTAATCTTGGAATTACTTAGAAAGGAACAACTGTATGCAAAGTTTTCTAAGTGTGATTTCTGGATACGTGAGGTACAATTCTTGGGTCATATTGTCAACGAGAAGGGAATACATGTTGATCCTGCTAAGATTGAAGCGATAAAGAATTGGTCTGTTCCTAAGACACCGAGTGAGATACGACAATTCCTTGGATTAGCGGGATATTATCGACGATTCATTGAAGGATTCTCTAAGATTGCACAACCTCTCACAGCTTTGACTCACAAAGGAACGACGTACAAATGGGGTGAGAGTCAGGAATCTGCTTTTCAGTTGCTGAAACATAAATTGTGTAGCGCACCAATATTAGCGTTACCGGATGGTAGTGATGATTTCGTAGTCTATTGTGACGCTTCTATTCAAGGACTTGGATGCGTCCTGATGCAGCGGGATAAAGTGATAGCATACGCCTCTAGACAGTTGAAGATTCATGAGAAGAACTATACCACCCATGATTTGGAACTGGGTGCGGTAGTGTTTGCCTTGAAGATCTGGAGACATTACTTGTACGGTACCAAATGCACCATTTACACCGATCACAAGAGTCTTCAGCATATCTTTGAGCAAAAGGAGTTGAATATGAGGCAAAGACGCTGGGTGGAATTGTTAAACGACTATGATTGTGCTATTAAATACCACCCGGGGAAGGCAAATGTAGTTGCTGATGCGCTGAGTAGAAAAGAGACTGCTAAGCCTCGACGAGTGCGAGCTCTGCAACTAACGATTAGTACGCAATTACCCGAACAAATCCGTGATGCTCAAACTGAAGCTCTGAAAGTAGAAAATATGAGTTTAGAAGGGTTACGAGGAATGGAAAAGCAATTAGAAGTAAAGCCGGATGGGATTCGTTATTTCATGGATAGACTATGGGTACCTCTCCACGGAGACCTGAGAGACTTGGTGATGAGTGAGGCTCACAAGTCCAAGTATTCTATACATCCTGGATCTGACAAGATGTACCACGATTTGAAGGCGCACTATTGGTGGCCTAACATGAAAGCAGATGTAGCTACTTATGTGAGCAAGTGTCTGACCTGCTCAAAGGTTAAAGTGGAGTATCAGAAACCATCTGGTCTACTACAACAACCCGAGATCCCTATGTGGAAGTGGGATCAAATATCAATGGATTTTATTACTAAGTTACCTCGTACTTCTACGGGTTGCGATACAATATGGGTTATCGTGGATCGATTGACAAAATCTGCTCATTTCCTAGCGATAAAGGAAACAGATAAGATGGAGAAGTTAACCCGACTTTATCTGAAGGAGATCGTTTCGAGGCATGGAGTACCAATCTCAATTATTTCTGATCGCGATTCTCGTTTCACATCACACTTCTGGCAGTCGTTGCAGAAAGCTTTAGGTACACGATTGGATATGAGTACTGCTTATCATCCACAGACTGATGGTCAAAGCGAGCGTACTATACAGACTTTGGAGGACATGTTACGTGCTTGTGTGATTGATTTCGGGAATAACTGGGAAGTTCACCTACCGTTGGTGGAATTTTCTTACAACAACAGTTATCACACTAGTATAAAGGCAGCACCTTTTGAAGCTTTATATGGGAGAAAGTGTAGATCACCAGTTTGCTGGGCTGAAATTGGTGATAGTCAATTAACGGGTCCTGAGTTAGTACACGAGACAACTGAGAAGATTGTTCAGATAAGAAACCGCATGGCAGCAGCGCGAGACAGACAGAAAAGCTATGCTGACAAGCGACGAAAACCCTTGGAATTTCAAGTTGGTGACAAAGTTTTATTGAAAGTCTCACCATGGAAAGGCGTAGTTCGGTTTGGTAAGCGAGGAAAGCTAAATCCGAGATACGTTGGACCATTTGAGATAGTGGAAAGAATTGGTCCAGTGGCTTATCGACTAGCCTTACCTGATTCATTGAGTGGAATCCATGATGTATTCCATGTTTCAAATCTAAAGAAATGTTTAACGGATGAAACGATGGTCGTACCGCTGGAAGAAGTTCAAGTAGACGAACAATTACGTTTCATTGAGGAACCTGTCGAAGTGATGGATCGTGAGGTGAAAACGCTTAAGCAAAGCAAGATACCCATTGTCAAAGTTCGATGGAACTCAAGACGTGGACCAGAATTCACGTGGGAACGTGAAGACCAAATGAAGCTTAAGTATCCTCAGCTATTCGAAAGAACGATGCCAACTGGTGAAGGTATTGATTAAATTTCGGGACGAAATTTCTTTCAACATGGGGATGATGTGACAACTCATCCAAAACTCACACGATTTCGATTTCCTTGTGCCAATGCAGTAGACCAGTGATGGATCACTCACCATGTAACGCAATTTTCGGGACGAAAATTCTTTTAACATGGGGATAATGTGACATCCGGTAATTTTCCGTTACCAAACTCCGTTAGTTTCCGTTAAGTCTTGCATACACGTGTTGGGAGCACACACTGGTTGTCGTTGAACGTTGGTGACTTAACAATAATCAGTAATGTTAAATTGATGATAATTAGGTTAACAATGTGATTATTAAGTTATGCTTATGTGATTTGAATGTTAACTGTAATGTTATCGCGTAACGTGAAAACGTGCATATTTATTCGTGTGTTTTGTGATAAATGGGAATTATGCATGATTGTTATTTGTGATTAATAATAATTGTGTTTAGTAGTTAAAAACTATTTAAAATCTATTCAAAAAGCTTAATTTTTATAAAATACAAAATGCAAGGGTTAAAGGGTATTTATGCAAAATTGAATTAATAAAACAAAAAAACTCCAACCCTAATCCCACCCTCGGCCGCGATCGACCTCCCCACACCCACAAACCTGCGATTTCAGCCCAAGAACAAGCAATCACATTCGAATTTGATCGATTTCAAGGCATACAACAAGTTAGAATCATCAATTGCAAGCCATTACACGTTTAAAGGTTAGATTTTTGCATGTTTTTGATGGTTTTTCATGGTGGCCGAACCCTAGTTCGAAAATCTGCAATTGGATGTTAATTCTTGTTCGTTTGGTGATGTTATGATGTTAGTTAGGTTGTGTTGATGCTAGTTAACGTTGATTATGCAAGAAAGTTTGGATTTTGGTTGTTTGTTCATAGGGTTATCTTGGCCGTGAGTTTGAGGCAATTTTGGATCAAATTGGATGTTGAATAATGGTTGTTTGATGTTGTGATTATGTTAGTTGTATTGTATATATATTAGTTAACGTCGATTTTACAAGAAAGCCATGATTTGGGTGCATTGTTCATAGGTTACTAATAATAGTAACTTTATTTTGCATGAATTGGTGATTGGATGATGTGTGAATGTTATGGATGTGTTTGTGATGATGATTAGATGCTAGATGGTTGATATGAATGTTAGGAATTCAAGAATGCATGTTGTAGTTCATACCTTACTAAAGATAGTAACTTTTGGGTATGAAAGTTGATGAATCATGATGATTAGGTGTTGTTGATCATGTTTAGATGTTGTCATGGACTTGAAATGGTATATAATTGATGAATTCATGAATGTTGTGTGAGTTTGATGAATTTGGGATGAACTTTCCCAAAAGGGAAACTTTAATTGTGCAAATCCTTGAATTGGATGATTTGAGCATGTTTGGGATATTAGGATCATGCTAGTGTGTTCATGGATGGGTTCTAAGGTGACTAAATGTGTTGTTTATGTTGTATGAATGTTGATTTGGGTTGTTATCTGTTTTGGCCTGTTGTGATTTGCATGATTTGTATGATATCTAGTTATATGATGATCTAGGTAGTACATGTGGTGGTGATGTGCTATATGTAATCAAGTGGTATGTTGATCATGTATGATATGCTGTTGTGTTAGTTTAATGAATTATCACCTATAATGTCACCAACGGGTCCAACGGGTCAACTGGGTCAAATGTGTCTTGTATTCTTAAACCTTGAGTTCCTTGGTTTGTAGAGCACTTAGGGTTTCGTGTTGTTTTTGTGCACACGTACTTATGTACTCTTGTATTCTAGGTGACCTTTGAAGGTTGTCTTTCCTTCTTTCTTTCAAGTTAAACTCTAAGTTAATTCTTGCGCATACCAGGTGAGTTCTTGCCCCACTCTTTTTACATAAATCTCTTTTGGGGGAGATGGCATACTGTTTACAAACGCTTTTATTTATGAGTGTGTATAATATTGATATAGTGTTGTTTACCATGGAAAGTCCTCACACTTTCGGATTGTTAATATTGACTAGCGGGGAAATTTTGGGTAGTACTACTGGGTCTGACGAGCCCCACCTGTGCGACTCGAGGTCAAACGGGTGCAATTTTGTCCTATCACATATTCGTCACGACCTGGTAAGTCGTGACGGGAGGCAACAAACGTATCACAGTCAGCTTCAATCGCGAGATCACTATGATTAATATTTTTATGTTAATAGACTAGCTATCTATTGCAATACACTACTTATGCTCTGAAAACTATTGATTGGTTTATATTTTAACGCAAACTCTTGAACTCACCAACCATGTGTTGACTTGTTTAGTATGCTATTCTCAGGTTAAGGTTGCCAGTTGCCTAGGAGCACGCACACCAGCATCGTTGAGTTGTCTACATTGTTTGTTTACACATTTGGGTTTATTTTTCCTATTAAACATTTGTGTTTGGGGCGCGTATGTTTTGCGCATTCTCTTTACATATTACTTGTTTTGGGTTTTTCTGTTTTAAAAACGCTTCCGCAGTATTTTAAACGCTTCCGCAGTATTTTAAACGTTAACTCTGGTTTTGTTTATTTATCATATAGAGTCGTTCTTGGTAACTAATGACTGAGATCCTGGTATGTCACGCGCCTCGCGGTAAAACCCCGCTCGCGGATTTTGAGGGTGTGACATAGCATCTTCAAAACCTGGAGGTTGCTTCACGTACACATCATTGGTGATAGAACCATACAAAAATGCACCTTTTACGTCCATTTGATACACTTTAAATTTCATGAATAAGGCATAAGCCAGGAAGACACGAATAGATTCAAGTCTTGCAACTGGAGCAAATACTTCATCATAATCAATACCTTCTTCTTGAGTGTATCCTTATGCAACTAATCTCGCTTTATTTTGGATAACAATTCCTCGATCATCAGTTTTATTTCTGAATAACCATTTTGTGCCAATAGCATTTTCTCCTATAGGTAAATCCACCAAATAACACACTTCTTGTTTGCAGAACTGTAATAATTCTTCTTGCATAACCTCAATCCAACCATTGTCCTTTATGCAACTAATCTTTTGCACTTTTATTGATGATTCAGGTAAAACTAAAACATCTATATCATCAATTTTCCTTTTACCTTTATCTATTTCAGCTATCTTTTCAACATCTATTGGAGTGATTTCAAAAATAATCATAACTTCTGGAGATGAAGACTTTTGACTTTCTTTTATTCTTTCTATTTCTTCTTTTAAAGCTTCATTTTCTTCTTTCAATTTATTGAATTTTTCTTCCATCAGATCATACTCTTTCATCATAACTTCAAAAGTTTTTATATTATCTTCTTTATTTTTCTCAAGATCAGCAATTCCTTCATCTTTCTTTTGTAGATCTTCTTTCAACTTCTCATTTTCTTCTTTTAATTCCTCAATAAGCTTCAATTGCTTAGAGTTTTCTTCTTTTAACTCTTCAATAATCTGCTAAAAATTGGTTTCTTCAGCCAGATGATTATCTTGTTGAGGCAAGCTTACAAATTCATTATGTATCTCAGCTTCAAATACTTCAAAATCTTGAATATTCTCATTGAATTCAACTTGTTCTTCAGTTTCAACAATTTCTTCAATCATTCCTATAATCTCCTCAACATTTTGACTTTCTTCAACAACATCTTCTGCTTGATCTACTTTATTAACATCTTCATGACTTTCTTTAATAACTTCTTTAGTTTCTTGATCAGCTTCATGTACTTTTTCATGAACTACTTCCATAACATTACCTTCATTTCCACCTTCATTGTTATCATCATCATCTGAAGAAGAACTTGAACTTTCATCATCATCATCATTCTCATCATCATCACCTTCATCTTCATCATCATCAGATTTTCTTGAGGTATTTCTTCAATAAGATCATTTGGATCAATTGGTTCTTCCTCAATCAAATGAAAGTGATCTATAGCAATATCCACCTCATCATTTGCAACATTTCTCATGTATTCAAACATATGTACATTTTGTGCACCTATGATCATAGCAAGTCTTTTGTAAGATATCTTTGACATATGTTCTAGTATCATTGTTTCTCCACCAACACCATGAACATGAATATCTGGATGCTCTTCATTGATTATCATTTGTAAGAATCTAGGATACATCAGGTACTTATTCCTAATTCCTTTCTCCAGATTAAAAATGAAACCATTAAGAATCCATTTTGACATGTTAAACCTTCTGTTAGTTGCTAGAGCTACAATAGGAGATGCTATGTCAACTGGAAATGAATTCCATCCTGCACTTCTTTTTGACATGCAGTGCTGAAATATATAACATAATAGCTTCCAATGGTTATAAACTCGTGCTCTGAAAAATTGTTTCTTGGGGAAATTGTCTGGGTGACCCATAGCCATGAATGTTTCTCTACATTCATTAAAAGATAATTTTGCTAAGTCTTCTCGGTCATTGTGTCCCAATCTCAATGCTTCTCTAATTGAATCTTCAGAAACTTCAATCATTCTAACATTTGTTATAAATCCCCTTACAACTTTTCTACCATCATCATTGATTTCAACTGTGGCTGTGTTCTAAAATTTCGTTATCAATCATGCATATATGACTGGTTGATATCACATAGCATATACATATTTAGTTCTCAACAAGAACCTTATCGTCTCTTCATAGCTAACAGCATCTTGTACTTCTTTATTTACTAATGCTGCCACATTATGCTTTGGCTCAAACTTTAACTCATCCATCTGCAAAAATGAAACAAGAAATTTAGACACTATGAATTTTAACACTTAAAATCAATGAAAATTTATAGAAATTTAAAGAATTAGTATGTTTTAAAAATTCATTTTTATTTAAAAATTCAAAAATTTACTGTTCATCTTCAACAGTTCGACTGATGAAGAATCATCATCAGGAACAATTTTGATGAAAATCTGATTTGAATGTATCAATATGATCGAAATCAAGTTTATATCAACAATCAATCATCAATTTCAGTTCTAAATTCCATTTTGTTCACACATTTCAAATATTCCAATCGACTAGGGTTCATACGCCAGTATAGCATTGAAACGTCCAATCAAAATCGACCTTTAAACTTGAAATTTGTATGAATTTGATCAAGTACTTACGTTTAGAATCAGAAATGAACACTATCGACGCAGGTTTTGAACACAAATCAAACAGAATCAGAGTATCAATGTTAATCGAGAGACAGGTGTGAGAGTTCAAGGGTTTTTGAGTGAATGAAATGACTGAAATAACAAAGTGTTGTATTTATACTAAGTGAAATTTTTAGGCGCATGAGCACTGTTTGTGCGCATGAAGTTGATTTTTACACTAAGTATTCAGGCACATGAGCACTGTTTGTGCGCATGAGGTTAGGCGCATGAGCACTGTTCAGACGCATAAGCACTATTTAGGCGCTTTTGCACTGTTCAGGCGCATGGGTCTAGCTGAAACGCCCAACACTTGGTAATTTTTCACTTGATACGCCCAATTCTTGAAAGTCTGGTACTGAGCAGGCGCATGACTATGGATGAAACGCCCAACACTTAACCATAAATTTCAGACTTATGACAACTGTTTAGGCGCATGAGGATGTCTGAAACGCCCAACACTTGTACAAATTCTGAAAAATCATCATGCTCCTAATTTTGGACTTTTTAACACTGTTTAGATGCATGAAATAACTTTCATGAGTCTAACACATGTAATTTTCAAGTCTTCCACCTGAACACTGTTTAAACGCATTAGTACTGTTCATATACTAATTTTAAACAATTTGTCAAATTTTGACTTTCACCTAAAATTTACATAATTAACCCTCAATTTTGAACTTTTGACATTTCAAACTTTTATTTTTATTTTTGATCATTTTATGTTTTGACATTTTTATTTTTGTTTTTAATTTTTCAAAAACAATTTTCCGTCATTTTAGTCTCTAATTTTAACAAATAATCTCATATTACAATGTTGCAAGAAGCTTTTCCACATTAAAATGTTTTTCAGGTTTATTTTTACATTATATCAAACACACACAAGCTTGAACTTTTTAGCTTCATCCTTTCCATTCAAAACACTAAATTTTGATTTTTCATATCTTGAAATTTGAATTATTATCTCTTAGACACTTTTACTTTTTACTCTTTTTACTCCCCCTAAACTTTTAAGTTTAACAAAACTTAGAAGTTTCTTGAATTTTATTACATGAAGATCACACTAATCATTGTTAATATGCCTGCACACAGAAAACATGCAAAAATCAAAATTAAAGCAGAATAAAAATATAATATTTACAACTGAATCAATGTCTGCAGTGAGATCATATCAGTTAAGATCAGCACATTGAAATAAAAAAAATGATGGATAGTCATAGACAGTGAATAAATCCTGATCAAGTATGTTCCAGGTCAGCATTTCTGTAGCAAAGGAGACACGAGATCTAAGGAGAGAAAATGAGTGCATTTAGCAAGATATTCAGCACACTTACATTTTCAATTCTTGGATTGATTAAGGTATAATTAGATATGACATTATGCAGTCACACTTAGACTTAAAGAGGTTAACTCTCATAAAGATATGCAAGAAGTCACTATTCTTAACTTGTTAACCTGACATATACTATAACTAGATCTTATTTGGTGTTTGTACACATTGGCATCTTGTTGCATCAGTGAGAATATCCAGGTCTGTAATCACTTACAACAAAGGATATCTCATCACTTCAGGTCTATGATGGCTCATAACAGAGAAGTGTTAGATGCTTTAAATAATTAGAGCTCTTGGTTATTCATATCACCACCAGGTGTGAGATTATGTCTTAACAAGCAATCAATTTGAGAAGTCAACACTACTCATTAGTGCTAAGATAGACAGACATGAATGCATGAATGATTTAGTTTAATCACAAGAATTTACTTTTTCAGTCTAATAACATGAACTTACTTGCACATCATATCTGATCACGTCAGACTTTGTTATCGAGTGAAGTATGCAACTGATCATACTAATGTATCTATCATTTCTCACATATTGCAATGACAGATTCATCCTAAATAATGAATTAACAAAGAAAAACTCTATTTTTTATAGTTTTGTTTTATATTTTTATCTTTTGATTTTTTAATTTTCTATTTTTGTATTTGGTTTTGCTTTTTCTAAGAAACATGCACACACAAAATACAATTAGGCAATTAACTTTGACAGTTTCTCTTGTTGTGTCCTATTCAGGTAAGGGAGGGTTCTGATCATATTTAGACTCAATTAACTGAAATACTCAAAAACTAGTTTTTTAAATATGGTTAATAAGACCAATTGACTCTACCAAATACTCAAACCATCCTGGTAAGAAGGCTTTAGTAAAAAGGTCAGCCAACTGTTTTTCAGTTGCAATTTGAATCAGAATGATTAAACCTTTTTTAGAGTTATCTCTGAGAAAATGATATCGAATCTCGATATGTTTTGTTTTTAAATGTTGGACAGGATTAGCTGTAATGAAAATAGCAACAGTGTTATCAATGTAAATTGGAGTTTTAAGAAAATTGAATCCGTAATCCAGCAGTTGATTTTGTAACCAAAGGATTTGAGAATATCTTGCTGAAGCAGCTATGTACTCAGCTTTTACGGTTGAAACAGACACATTTATTTGTTTCTTACATTGCCATGAGACTAATCTGGGTCCTAAAAACTGACAACCACCCGTAGTTGATTTTCTATCTTGACATCATCCTCCATAATCACTATCTGTGTATCCATGTAGCTCAAAGTTACCTTCATAAGGATACCATAGTCCTAAAGCCGGTTTACCTTTGAGATACCTGAATATTCGTTTTACAGCAATTAAGTGAGATTCCTTCGGGTCTGATTGATACCTGCACAGACACGAACAGCATACATTATGTCAGGTCTAGATGGAGTAAGATACATCAATGAACCAATCATAGATCTGTATAAAGTTTGTTCTATAGATTTTCCTTTCGGATCAGGCTCAATCTTGGTGTTTACGTCAGCTGGAGTTCTAATTGATTGTCAATCTTGCAGTTTAAATTTCTTCAAAAGTTTTTCAACGAGCTTCTCTTGATTAATGAAGATTCCATCTGCAGATTGCTTGACTTGAAGTCCAAGAAAGAAATTTATTTCTCCCATAGAACTCATTTGAAATCGAGACTTCATGATTTCTTCGAATTCTTGCATAAGTTTGGACTTGTAGAACCAAATATGATATCATCGACATACACTTGTACACATAGGAGATCATCAGCATCCTTCTTTATGAACAAAGTTGGATCGATCTTCCCTCACATGTATCCATGTTAGATTAAGTGTTGTGACAATGTTTCATACCAAATTCTAGGGGCTTGATGTAAACCATATAAAGATTTGCTAAGCTTGTACACACGATGTGGAAATTCCGAACCTTTAAAACCCGGAGGTTGCTTTACATACACATCATCGGTGATCGGTCCATACAAGAAAGCACCTTTAACGTCCATTTAATACACCTTGAATTTCATGAATGATGCATAAGCGAGGAAGACACGAATTGATTCAAGTCTTGCAACTGGAGCAAATACTTCATCATAATCTATTCCTTTCTCTTGGGTGTATCCCTATGCAACGAGTCTTGCTTTATTTCTAATAAAATTCCTTGATCATCTGTTTTGTTTCTGAACAACCATCTTATGCCTATGGCATTTTCTCCTTCAGGTAAATCCACAAGATTCCACACTTCTTGTTTGCGGAATTGCAATAATTTTTCTTGCATAGCCTCAATCCAACTATTGTCCTTTAACGCTTCAATAACGTTTTTAGGAACAATTTGAGAAAGAAAACATGAGTATAAGCAAAGATTTGCTTGTTCTGATTTACTTCTCGTTGTTCTCTCATTCAATGGACCAATAATCTGAGACGTTGGATGGTTCTTGTGAATACGAGATGTTGGAATCTCATTCCCTTGAACATGAACATCTAGATCGGTTTGATTCAAGTTAGAAAGCTGATGCAATAGGTTCGAAGAATGTGGATTGAAATTGGGAACTTGAGTCGGTGAGTTGATGAAGTAATCAAGATTACCGGTATCAACTGCATCACCAGAAATAGATGACGTTCCAGACTCAGGTTGTATAATTTCTATACCATCATTACGAATAGGTTGTGAAACATCTTGATCTTATGAAACTGAATGATCTTCCTCTTGATAAGATTGATCACTATTATTAAGCCGAAT
This sequence comes from Flaveria sonorensis, assembly GCA_025506505.1. Lineage (NCBI taxonomy): Eukaryota > Viridiplantae > Streptophyta > Magnoliopsida > Asterales > Asteraceae > Flaveria > Flaveria sonorensis. The sequence goes on along the minus strand of CM046435.1, from coordinate 37,661,815 downwards.
TATTGAGTCTTTGACAAAAGAAAAAATGGATAATCTGGGCTTGAGTCATCCATATCATCAGAATCTGAATCATCACGGAAAGAGCCGAGATCCTTGAAGTTTCTTCTCACCTGTAGAATCAAACAAGTTAGATTGATTAAACAAGTTAGATTTAAAAGAGTTTGACAATGAATCTAAATCAAATAACCAAGCTGGACCATTTGAAACTAATGGAAAAGAATTTTCAAGGAATTTAACGTTGAATGTTTCAAGTATAACATTTGTCCTAGAGTTATAAACTCGATAGGCTTTTGAAACAGATGAATATCCAACGAAAAATCCTTCATCAGATTTTGAATCAAATTTTCCTAGATGATCACTTGAATTTAAAATCAAAACCGGACAACCAAAAGATTTAAGAAAATCTATGTTTGGTTTCCTGCCAAACATCAACTCATAAGGAGTTTTTAGTTTGTCTTTCATAATTAAAGTACGATTCTATACAAAACACGCAGTAGTTATGGCTTCATCCCAGAAAGTGATAGGAATTTTCGCATCTGCTAACATGGATCGTGCAGCCTCAATCAAAGTTCTATTCTTCCTTTCAGCAACTCCATTTTGTTGTGGAGTTCTGGGAGCACTGAACTGATGAGCAATTCCTTTTTCTGCACAGAACATGTTAGTATTAGCATTTTTAAATTCCGTTCTATTATCACTTCTTATTATTTTTACTTTTTTTTCTAATTGGTTTTCAACTTTTGTGATGAATTCTTTTAATAATTCAGCCGTTTCAGATTTAGCATTCAGAAAGAAAACCCATGAAAATCTTGTGAAGTCATCAATGATAACTAAACAATAAGATTTTCTTCCAATACTCTTCACATTTGTTGGTCCGAAAAGGTCCATATGCAACATCTGGAGAGGTTTGGAATTTGAGTTTATTTGCTTGGGCTTATAAGACGCTCTGTGTTGCTTCCCCTTTAAACATGTTGAGCAGAGATCAGTAGTGGCAAACTTCTTTGATGGAAAGCCGATAACATGATTTCCTGCTACAAGCTTGTTCATATTCTTGAAGTTGGAATGTCCGAGACGTCTATGCCAAAGCTGACTTTCGTCATTTGATGCTTGAGCAATAAGGCAAGTTGTTTCTGTAGATGGATCAACTTGAGACATATCCAGCTTGTATACATCTCGGTCCCGAACAGCTTTAACAACTACCCAGTCTTTGCTAATCTGAAAACCTGGCTTCAAAATATAGCAATAAGAATCATCAAAAAGAACAGAATACGATTTATCACAAATTTAGGAAACGCTTAACAAATTAAAGTTCAACTGTGAGCAGTAGTTGACTTTATCAAAGCTTATTATCCCATTGGATACTGTTCCCTCGCCTGTGATTTTTCCTCCTGCATCACCACCGAAGGTGACATGTGTACCTTCCTTTAACAAAAAATCTTGAAGTAAGGCATGATTGCCCGTCATGTGCCAGCTACACCCGCTATCCACATACCATGTGTTGATTGGTCTTCTCGGGCGTACCTGCAAGACAAAGAAATTAAGTTGAGTTATCTACCCAAGCCGAAACGGTCTTGGGCTTGCCAAACTTATCAACGATGGTAAATTGTTTAAAATGGAGTTTATTCACATCAGGCTTGTTTTAGATGAATTTACCAATTCTATTATTCATAAATTTTCGATCATTATTAAGAAAATTCATACCATTTGAATGACCAATTTTTGAAAAAATTTTATTTCTAAATTTTTTATCATTCACTCTCACAAACCTTGGAATGAATTGATCTTGAATGTATTATTTTGGTCTCACAGAGTCATTTATTTTGAAAGATCTCAAGCCTAAGGAAGGTTCATTAGTTAATCTTTGAAAACTGACAATTTGATTTCTTTCAAACTAAGGATTAACATAACCTTTGCTCAATTGTGTATTAGCAAATCCTTTCCTTGGCGAACTCTTTTTAAAGTAACAGTTTTCTGTATTGTGAGTCCTTTCATCACAGAAGGTACAGTACTTATTAAAGTAACAATCTGCTGTTGAGTGATTTCTCATATCACATATATGACAGTACATGTTAAAAAAGCATTCAGCAGTCTTATGATTATACATGTCACAGATTTCACAGTACCTTTGTGGTGTGTTACACAAATGTTTGTTAACTTTTGATGTTGACGCAATGTTTGATCCTTGTTTAGATTTAGGCATCGAAAAGTTAATCTTTTGTTTTTGATTTGGCAATTTGTTCTTATGTATATTTGGTTTTGACTTTTGTACATGAACTACATTCTTAGAATCCTTAGAAACAAATCGTTTAACGACAGCGGAAGTCTTCGAATCTAAACCTGTTTTCAGATCAGAGTTTAGTTTGTTCTTAGGAGTTTGTTTAACTTCTTGAATTAAGTTCATATTCAAATTACCAGCAGACACAAATTTTATTAGTTTAAATTGACTTGCTTGATTTGTTGTTTTTGTCTGATTTTCTTGACTCTTATTTTTATCAGTTTTAGCTTTAGTCAATTTTCTTCTTCTTCTTTGTTCCAAAATTTTGTAGAACTTGATTTTATCTGAGATTGAACATCTTCAGGTGAAGATTCTTTTTTAATTTCTTTCTCTTTCTGATCTTTTTGCCATTTAATAAACTTTGGATTATTTAGACCATAAGAGTTTGAATCTTCTGATGTTCCTTCTTCTTGTTTTGCTTTATCTTTGTTTTTAGAGTTTTGTTTATTATTTCTTACTTTTCGGTCGTGGTTCATATGATTTAACTTTTACTGGATGAACGTTTTTTTATCTTTTCAGTGTCTTTTTCTTCTAAGATTTCAATATTGGTTTTCTCTTCTTCACTATCAGAAATCTTGTTTTTGTTTTGGAAAGCTTTAAGTTTAGCCTTATTTTCAGGAGAATGATCATACGTATTGAAGTTCTCTGGTAAAGTGTTAGTTATAGATTCAGGCATTGGTTCGTGTGTGAAACCTAAGCCTGCTTTTTGTTTGTCCTTTCGTTCACTTACTAGTTGTTCCACAATCGTTTTGGAGCTTTTTACTTTTGCTAGATCAACTTGTGTAGCAGCATGTGCTATTTTCTCCTTTTCAAGTTCTTAGTCATTTCTTCAAGTTGTTTGGAAACAATTTCTAATTCTTTCAAAGTTTTGTTCCATGAAGTTTGTAGAGAAATGATCTTTTCATCTGATATTTTGTGATCATTTTTAAGTTTATTATGCATTAATTCCTCTTGTTTAAGCTTTTCACAGATTTTATAAGAGTAAGTTCGGTAATATTCTACATGTTCAAAGCAAGATTTGGTGCATAGTTTTTCTCTTACTTCAGCTGGTATTTCAGGATATTTAGGTGAAAAAGTCTCAGAGTTTGAAAATGAATTTTCAACCTTTGCTTGATCTGACTATGCCATTAATGCAACTTCTTCTGAATCCTCTTTAGGACTAGATTTATCACTCCAGTCATATTCTTCTTCCTCATTCTCAAAATTACCTTCAGCTTTAGGATCACTATCCTCTGACCAATCTTCTTCTTGAACTTCTGCAATAAGAGATAAACTGGAAGTTAGATCAGCAGTAAATTGCTTTGCATAAGCACTCCAATCATATCTGTCCTTAATGCTAATAACTAGAGCTTTATTTGTCTCTTCAGATGACTTAGATTCATCTTTAAGTTCAGGCATTGGCAAGCTTTTGTATGGCTTTTGGAATGTCTTCTGAGATGATTGTTGAAACCTCTGATTGCTTGAACTCGATTGGCTATTTCCTCCTTTGTTTCTGGGAGCTTTGCATTCCCTTGAAAAGTGACCATAGCTATTGCAATTGAAACACCTTGAGTTAGACTTGTCAAATCCAACAGTCTTGTTAGCACTTGGCTTGTAGTTCCTGTTGACATAAGAGTGTTTCTGAGTCCTATATGTAATCATCACCATCTGCCAGTTTATATCCATTTCCTCCATATCATCTGGATCCATTTCAAATAATTCCTACAAAAAAAGATCTAATTGAGTTAAATGACTACCTTGATAAGCTTGAAAACCAGCCATAAAAGCAATAAAAGCAGATTTGGACTCTTCATCCTATAATAGGATGTTAATGACATCTTTAACTTTGCTAGTTTTAGCAGAGTTAACAGATGGAGTCTCAGTTTGAGATTTAGAGCTTTGAGGTTTAAGAGGAGACTAAGGTTGAGGTTGAGATGCATAAGCAGGAGCACTTGTATATGAAGAATCTGTAAAGAACCCTGCTCCTACAAACAGATCACCCTCTTCTTCTGGTAAATTCTCATTCTTTGCCATAAAGGCATTCTCCACTATACTAGCTGGAGATGCAACATATTTGTACTGAGACATTGAGGATGCTCTATCATTATTTCTTAAGCTTTCATCAATCTCAACTGACTCAATCTTGGCAATCAATAGATCAAGATCCATAGGAAATTTCTCAATATGCTTCAACAGTGTTACTGTTTGTTTCCATGAAGATGGAAAAGCATCGAGAAGTCTAAAATTTAGATCTTCGAGATCATTTTTGATGCCAGCAGTTGACATCTCAGTTATGAGTTGCATAAATCTATTCATCATTTGGTTTATAGTTTCACCAGATAAATGCTTAAATAGCTCTAACTGCCTCTTCAGTTTCTACTTCTTGAGATCTTGAATCTCCTTACCACCTTCATAAATTATTTTCAAAGCTTTATACATGGTATATCCCGTTTGATATCCATCAAGTCTAGTTAAGACTTCAAGTGGTAATCCTTTACACATCAAAGAATAGGCTTTAATGTCATTCTTTACTTTCCTTAGATCATCACCTTGTAACCCGTCTTCAGGATATGGTTCTGGAGAGTCTTTAGTGTAAACAAACCCTCTATCAGGACCATCTGAAGTGATAGGAATATGTGGTCCTCTTTCTATTGACTTCCAAATGTTAGTGTTAATAGAATTAAGATGATGTTTCAATCTAAGAGACCAGTTCTTAAAATCAACTCTGTTCTTCAACTTAGGAACTCTGTTCTCTGAATCTTCGAACTTCACCATTTTATATTTTTGATTTTAGAAAAAGATTTGTTTTTGTTGTTTTTAAGTTTTTGAATTTAAACAATGAATTGAAAATATTTTTGGATTTTTAAATTTAAAAAAAAAATTCTAAGTGTTGAGTTGATGCGCCTAAACAGAGATGAAGCGCCCAAACAGTTATGAAACTTCTTTGACTTTGACTTAGAAATGCCTAAGGGATTGCCTTGGGTAGAATTCTCAAAACGCCCAACTTGAAATGCGTCTGAACAGTTGTAAAACGTCCAAACAGTGACAGACGCCTGGGTGTAAAAACTCCAAAACAGTTCAAATACGCCTACACAATTGTAATGCGCCTAGAATTACTTTGTTTCTGGAAAGTTTCAAAGTGACCAAATAGTTGTAATACGCCTCAACAGTGGTCAAATGCCTAGACCAAAAACGCCTGAATAATGGTCAAACTCCTAAACAGTTGTCAAGCACCTATACGCTTAGACAATTTTCAGTAGTGTTTTAACCAAATGCGCCAACTTCAACAGATTCATACAAACACAGATCTTCTGAAATTCTTCAAAACTTGTTGAATTGACCTAAAAACCTCCAATTAGGTAGTAATTGGATCAATTAACAGTCCTTTATCTTCAATTTCACCAAACAACAACAACAATTCAATCCTTTGATTAAAAATCAGCTCAAAAATGAAGAATAGGTTCGAACACTAATTTGAACAAATTCATTGATTTTAAACGAATTGAACTACAAATTGTGATTCAATTCATGTTTCTAATGATGAAACACAACTAAAATCAACAATTGTTAGATTGAATTGCTTATCAATCATAGATTCAAGTGATTCAAAAGTTTGACAGTTTGACAAAGTCAAATCACTGAACCAACAGCTCTGATACCATTTGATAGGATCAAAATGGATCAATCTGTGATGATATTGCGATACAATTCAATCAAACAAACACAAATAATCGATTCAATACAAACAAATCAGAAAAATTCATAGTTTTTCATTGATAGTAAGCATATAAAGTACAAGTGTAAGAAAACAGTTACAGGTCATTCAAACTAATTCTAAGGTTGCTATCTACACAATACATACTATGCTATTTATACTATCAAACAAAATAGAAAGGAACATATATTTACACAATAAGTCCCTAAACTATGACAAAAACTATACAAAGACTAATAAAGACTAAATGTTAATCTTCGAGAGGCTTCTACACGCAATATGATGAAAGGTTTCATATTATGAGTGAAGAGTATCCTTCTTTATGCTCCTAATCTCACTTCCTTCACACAGTGTGTGCAGTATTTTCCATAACGAGTGAGCTGTTTTGTATGATTCACACCTGATCAAAAGATCTTCAGGTAAAGCCATAGTAAGCATACTATAGGCTTTGATGTCAATCTTAACTTTCTTAGCATCATCAGGTGATAGATTTTTCAGGCTTATGGGTTGATTATTATCCTTATAATCCGCTCCTAACGTAGGTGGAATATAAGGTCCTTCAGTAATCGAAACCCATCAATCAGAATCTGTATAATTAACATGTTTCCTGAACCTGATTTTCCAAGTTTTGAAATCAGATCTGTTCTCCAGTTTCAGGGGTTGATAAGCACCAATAACTGAGTTACTCATGTTAATTAATTTTGAAAAAGCAACAACTCTATTTTAGCAAAAATCGATTAAACAAATCAAATCGATAGATCAATTGATCTGGATCAATGAGCACCAAGCTCTGATACCACTGTGAGAATCCAAGGATCGATATAGAATTATCAGATTTGATTTTAACAAGTATTGATCGCAGAATTACCATTACTTGCTGTTTAATTGATTAATGAACTTGAAATTGATCAAACAATATAAAAAACAATCAAAATATAATAATAATCAAACCACGATTGCTCAATAATTACAATCAATCGATTGTAATGCTTCTTCTGCTATTGATTCTATTGTTATGATTGTTATATGATCTGATGTTGCTTGATCGTATGTTGATCATCTTTGTTACATGTTCTTGATCTCTTGTTATATAGAGATCTTATTCTGTTCCTAAAACATTACTAATCTTTTGCTATCTTGTTGCTATAATTAAGTTAACTTCCTATAGCTATCCGAATCCTTGCCACATTTATAGGTATAGGAGTTCATGATTTACAATAAAATAAATACAAATAATATTGTTGATGTGACGTGGTATCTTCACTTGAATTATATGTCTTCCACCGCCATTAGTGTTGTTGTTCTGCCACGTTGACTTGTTGACTACTTGATGATGCGAAATCATACGTGTTAAATAGTCTTCCGTAGGAAGTTCCTCTTCCGCAGGACCTTTGTCTTCCGCAGCAACACTTGGCCTTTAATGCTTGTTCTTCAGTGATCGTGCTTCCGTAGCAGTTCTTGTTCTTCAACAGCAAGCTCTCCTTCAGCAGATCCACTTGATCTTTGGACTTATTCAGTTGTTGTTATTCTTCCGCAAGAGATCTACGGATGTACACTTCAATTGTATTACTGAGAAGATCTACGGAAGAGTGATTTGTTCATCCACAGTTGTTCTAACACTTAGTCAAATTATTTTTCAAATTGACTACATATACTGTTTCCTGCAATCACACATAAATCAACACATATATTATGAGATACAATATATCATGCAGTTCATAAACTCATCATGTACTCAATGCATTATATTATATTATCAAAATTATAATTACAAAGAGTGATTTCAAGAGTTTAATCCATCATCTAAACCTATACAAGACATCTAGACCTAACATATATATATATATATATATATATATATATATATATATATATATATATATATATATATATATATATATCAAACCTATGTTTACTCACCGGCTAATTCGTTAGCTGACTCCTTACTTTCTCACATGATTTCAGGAATGCAGATTAGTGGACTTCTTCATGCTCATTTAGGACTTGGACCTAGTTTAATAAAAGGCTTTTGTGATTTTTATTTGGATTATTGTTTAATTGTAATGTATTATTTGATTAGTATCATTCAATGAAAATGACATTTAATATTATTTCAACTTATTTAATTTCATGTGCTATGAACAATCGATTCACATTCGTCTGCCTCGATGATTCCGCGGTCAGTCGGAGCGTGATGAATTGGTATCAGAGCCAGGGCCAGGCCGGTGTGCCAACGAGGACGCTGGTCTCCCAAGTAGGGGAGGATGTAACATCCCATATTGGTTGGGAAGGAGAACTAAAGTCTCTTTATAAGGGGCTGGATACCTTCCCCTATCGGACGCGTTTTAAACCCGTGATGGGGGTATTCTCCTCAAGTAGCGGACAATATCCAGTGTGGTTTCTTGCTTGTTACAATTGGTATCAAAGCCACACCCGTGCCGGTGTGCTAGCGAGGACATTGGTCTCCAAAGTGGGGGAGGATGTAACATCCCACATCGGTTGAGAAGGGGAACGAAAGTCTCTTTATAAGGGATTGGATACCTTCCCTATAGGACGCATTTTAAACCCGTGATGGGGGTATTCTCCCCAAGTAACGGGCAATATTCGGTGCGGTTTCCTGCTTGTTACAATGACACTACAAGAAATGCTCTTATTAACGGCGAGAGTATTAGCGATGACAGTGGTCTTTTGTGGTGACGTCAATAGCCACGACACTATTAGTGGCAACCAGTTGCCACTATTAATATATGTTCCGTTTTGCGCATATTAAAGTCAGGTCTTGTTGTTGATCAGTCTCCAGATCTGACGGTTGATGTTTTATCGTACTATAACTAAAAGCGGCGGAGTAAAATCACAAAAACCGTTGTATTTCCCTCCACACAAACCCATTTTACCTTGTATGCTATCACCATCTATCTCTCAAAATCGCTCCCGACTACTCTCTAGCCACCCCCGCTCCTCCTTGGCCACCGCCACACGCCACCCGCTTAGCCATCGTCGAACACCGCCTGCTCATGGAGATGCTATTTAGTTGTGTTAATTTGTTAATATTGTTAAAAAAAAGTGACTAATAGTGATGATAAGTCGCCGCTAATAGTCATCCTGATATTTTTTTACTAAAAATAACAGTGGCGGATACTGACACCGCTAATGATATCAATAGCGGTGAATTTTTAATCAATTACGACATATTAATAGCGTCGCTAGTGGTCAAATTTTTTGTAGTGTGAATATTATTTTTATTGTTTAAAGGAGCAACAAACCAAGACCCAAAGCCACATTAAAATATGGATGAAGGCACATTATAGAGAATGGTTGATAATATGTTTGTTTATAATCATTTATATATATGATAATTATATATGTTAAGTGCTAAATTTTAAATAGCTTATGTTCGTTTGTGTTCATGAACATTTCGGTTATATGTGAACAAGTTCAGTTCCTTAATTAACGAGTAAAATACATGCTGTTCGATTATGTGTAAAAAGCTTTTGTGAACACATTCAATCTTAATTAACATACATGAACAAGGTTTTATTTCGTTCAATCCATTTTAGTTACAACCCTATTGATACAAGGTATCATTTCCTAAAAGGTCGAAGACTCAAGTTCCAAGATTGATAATAATGTATAACTAAAAGTGGATTAATTTTATAGTTATATAAAATAAGACTTAAGTGTCACGTTTTGTGTTCTATTAAATAATCAAAGCTGGCCATGAGGGGGGGGGGGGGGGGGGGTTTGGACGACCGTTCAGGGCCCAATTTCTTAGGGTCCCTGAATATCTTTTAAAGATTATGTATATATTATATATATGTATTTTTTAAAAGCTATAAACTATAATAAACCCATTAAAAAGAGCCAATAACATGTTAATTATTTTAACCTATTAAAACTTACCTTAGAACTCATTAACATTTTAAATAGTTTAGTCTAATATCATTCACTCAATCTAAACTCAATTTAATATGAAAACTTGATCTAGAACTTTGTTTTCAAAAATGCTAAGAGAACTTTCTGATTCGCTTAAGTAACTAAATTAGATTATGAGTTAAATGCATTTTACATCCCTGATGTTTCATATAAATTAGCATTTGAATCCAAAAGTTTAAAATTTTACCATTTGCATCCAAAAGTTTTACAAAAATTACCATTTGAATCCACTTAACTACTTCTAATTAACGCCATTAATTTTTTCCGTTAAGTTTCTTAAATTAGAGGTATTTTATTTAAAATAATTACAAAATAAAAAATCAGCTTTACATGAAAAGTTTTAGGCGTTTAGTATCATTTGGTAATCACCATTGCGATTTTAATTTAGTAAAAAATAATTAAACATCTTGTTTCAAAAAAAGCCATTATAAGAAAATATCAATTTTAAAAATTGTTTATTATAACTCTCAATTTTAGTTATGTTTTGTTTATAAAAATTTACTTTTTAACAACACCAATTTTAGAATTTTCATATTTTTGAAACAATATGATATTTTGAAAAAAATTCTTATTTTATAAAAAAATTATTTCTTTAGAAATAACATTAATAAAAAGATCTTTTTTTTTAATTTTTAAAAAACTATTTTTGATGTAATAAAAAATTAAATAATATTATTAGTAATTAATGTAGTTATTTAACGAGAGAGAAAAACCGAAAAATTTTGTTGAGGAGAAATGTAGTGCTGATACGTGTCCTCTTAAGTTACTCTTTTTATTAAAATAGAAATTTTTTTTAATGTATAAAGACAGTCAAAGCCATTGCGAGCGTACGATTTACAACACTTTTAGTCAAGACAATAATCTCTATCACTAGCAGTAATTACAAGGAAAATGAATTTGTTGCTGTATTGAATTAAGAATTGAAGTTATAAACAAAATTATCTTGTAGTTTTTGAGTAGATGACCGATTTGTAAGTGTAGCATTTACTAGTATGCTCAATAGATAAATAAGTGTCTATTTCAATTAAAGATTCTAACTTTGATATCATTCTTTAATCCATCTAAATTTAAATAGCCATATAAAATCTATGAACAAGGGGCTTAAATTAAGGAATTATCTTTGAATAATTAAACTGTCATGGTACAGTTTACGAAGATTTTAACTATAAAAATTGCTTATTCACTTTTGATAAGTATACCGTTTCATCATGTTTTTGAAAATGAGTCTTATTAAGAAATTCTCATGAAGGCGAATAACTCCATTATGACAATTAATACGAACTTTGGATTAACACTCTTTTTACTCCTTGTAACATCAATTCGAACTCTTCGGTTCGCTTGGGTAATTAATTTGGTTCTTAAATGGCATACAACAGTTCGCATTTAGAAAGGCTCCTCAATTATAGATGCCCTTTTACTGGTAAATGATAGTCGGCATTTAGAAAGGCTCTTCAAATTGTTGATGACCATTTTATTGCTAAATGACGTTATGGATTGCTATAAAAAGAGGTATAAGTAGGGGGATGTTATGGATTTAAGTCTTATTTTGAGCAAAATGCTCAGAGTTGAGACATGAGGTTTTTTCAGCAACGAGTTTCCTCCTGAGGGGGTTTGGGGTGCGGTCCCGACTGAAAAACTGATAGGTGGGCCCGATTAATATAACATCTATCCTAGAAATCAGGTCGTACATTTGCCGTTAAAAAAAAAAAGAAAAAGAAAAAGGTTGTTCCTTATAATGAAATATTTTGCTATAAAAAGAGGGATATGTAAGTTGCTTCTTATAATTCCTTAAGTTGATTATATTGAAGAGCATTATGTCATTAGGTTTTGGTGTGAAATGGTTGGGCTGGATTTGGGCGTGTCTGTAATTGACTACGGCTTTGGTCTTGATAAATGGTAGCCCGTCCTTAGAATTTCAATTGGAGAGCGGTTTACGACAGGGTACTTCTTTGTCTAAATTCTAGTTAATTCTTACCATGACGGGTTTACATGTGAGTGATTGAGGATGTTATTAAGTCCGGTTTATTTTCTATAGCTTCGATGGGTAAAGATAATGTTTGACTTTCTCATCTTTTCTATGGTAACGACGTGCTCTTGGAAGAGTGGTCATTAGACAACATTGTGAACATTATCAAAGGCTTTGAGATGGTTTTATTTGGTTTGGGCGTTGAAGATAAACTTGCATAAAACGATTTTATATCGTGTAGGGGATGAACTTTTCTGACGTGGAAATGTTTACTTTGATTTCAAACTACAAAGCTAAAGGTTTCCTTTTTATTTATTTAGGGATGCGGGTGAGGGCAGATATGATTAGATATTAGGGGTGGTAAAAGATCGCTGATAAGTTTCACTGTAAACTTTAAATGGAAAGCTAGTATGTTTTCTGGTGGAAGGAGGTCAGTATTTATTTCCTTTGTTCATATATCGATCGGTATATATTATTGATGTTATACTTAATTTCGGTGTAGGTGATAAATTATTTAGAGCCTCTTTGTTTTAAATTATTTCCTTTGTTTTAAATTATGTCCTTTGTTTATTGTTAATGTAGCTTAGTAATTATTTGTGTAACTCCTGTAAACAGCAAATGGAATGTATGTTACTTCTTTTTTATTGAAAAAAAAAAATATTAATGATTTGACGAATTAAATGAGCGTTAAAAAAGAGTAAACTTCGCTTTTGTTTTCTGTGGTTTGGTCCAAATAACGTTTTTCATCCAAAGGTTTCAAAATCTTAATTTTACTAATGTGGTTTCTAATTTGTTTCAATTAACATCAATCCACTAAAGCCATTAGTTTTATTTTGTTAATTTAAAAGGTATTTTAGACTTTTCAAATACAGGGACTACTTATGTAATATACTTAGATAATTGTGTGATTAAATAAACTCCAACCTCATTCTTATCTTCCAATCTCATTCTTATCTTCCACCTCAACCCTCCCCACCCTTCTCCCCTGCTACCACTAGCTACCGCCGATGACAACCGCCAGCACCCACTGCCAAAGACCGCCACTGAAATTCATCATCATCTTCCACAGTTTTATCATATCGGAACGAGATCTAAATTTTAAACTAATATACAAACTTATAAGAGAAACTCCTTTTCTCTACCTCCTACAACTGTCACAACCAGCCACCGCCCATGATCACCACCACCGCCTACGACCGTCACCACCAGCCACCGCCTACGACCGTCACCACCAGCCACCGCCTTCGACCGTCACCACCAGCCACCGCCTTCGACCGTCACCACCAGCCACCGCCTTCGACCGTCACCACCAGCCACCGCCTTCGACCGTCACCACCAGCCACCGCCTTCGACCGTCACCACCAGCCACCGCTTACGACTACCACCGCCTACAACCGTCACCACCAGCCAGCGCCTACGACCGCCACCAAAATCCACCACCACCATCATCAACTACCACCATTAAAGCCCTACAAAACTCCTCACCTTTGCACACCCTCAATCGGCTCTGTTTCAACCACCGGCACATCCTCAATCGTCTCGGTTAAAGACTTGATTGCTGGTAAACGGAGCTTCAATCATCGAGGGAACACCAATCAATCATCACCGCAACGGGTCTGTGGAAATCTGAGTCGAAAGCTGCTAGCATCGGCAGGTTTGTGGGGTGGGATGGCGTCACGGTGGCAGAGGTTTGGTGGTGACGAAAATGGGTTGGGTTAGAGAGATTTGGGTAACTTGTGGAATTTAACAAAATTACAAAGCAATCCCTCTACTAATTTAAGCATATTACATAAGTAGTCCCTGTGTGTAAAAAGTCTGTTATACCCCTCTATTTAACAAATAAAAACTAAGCTGTTAGTGGGTTGGTGTTAATTGATACAAATTAAAAACTAAAATGAGTAAAATCAAAATTTTAAAACTTTTGAATGAAAAACGTTACTTGAATCAAACCACGAGGAGACAAAGCGAAGCTTACTCAAGTAAAAATAAATAGAATAATATGTTTAACAATTTCAGAACGAAATTTGCTTATACATCTTTTTGAAAGAACAAAAACTAATCAATCAAATCAAATCAAATCATTCATTTTAAAAGTTAAACTTTTTTCTATATTATAGGAAATAAGTAATACAATTTTAATAATTTTCATACAGAAGTTTTGTAAATAAACTGTCTTTAGCCCATGACTTTTGTGGCATGATTATCCCCACAAATGTGCTATGCATTCAAGTATATCATTCCAAGTGTAGGTTTAGATCAAAACAATAAAAATTGTGTTTCGAGAAAAGATTACTTTAAAAAATGTTCTAAAAAAAATAAGATATTAAAAACGTTTTTCTCATAGAAACTAAAGAAAAGATAGCAAATAAAATATGATACATTCAAGTAATATTAGAAACCAACTTTGTTTTGTGAGTACGTTTACTGTATATAAAAATACAACCCATTTAAATAAGATAACACAACATTAAAAAAAGATAACCATAATACAAAAGCTAAAAGTTAGATTGAATATAGCCAATTTAAGGGAAATTATTTTTAAATAATATTTAGAAAGTATGATGGAAAAGTTTAAACATAAAATCTTAGTTCAAAATTGTTTGTATTATGAAATGAATAATAAGATAACTTAAAAAAAAAAGATTTAAATATAAAGTGTATTTTTTTATAAAGTGTGAGAAGACATAATTAGTAAAAAAAAATACAAAAAATTTATATCTCACAATTTAAATCGAATTTCAAAAAAGTAATTCTGAGCTTTTGTTCCCCTAGCCGTCATCACTAATGAAAAAAAATAAACGAAAAATTAAAAAAATAAAAAAAATTAACGCTTTTTAATTATGTCATTTATGAAAAAAAAACAATGATGTTATGGTGTCATTATGAAAGACACAATGACGTCATTGTGTCATTATGAAAGACACAATGACGTCATTGTGTCATTATGAAAGACATAATGATGTCATTGTTTCATAAAAGACACAATGAAATTTTTTTATTTTTTTCTGAAAGAGGACAACGAGAGGAACAGAGACTCCGAAATTTTTTTTTGCAATTCGATTTAGATTGAGAGATATAATTTTTTTGTGACTTTTTTAGTTTTATTGTGTCTTCTCACACTTTGTAGCAAAAATACATTTTATAGAATAACTTCACCCAACTTCAAATTAATTACTTTCAGTTCCTTAACATTTAACGTAACAATATACGAGCATCCATAAAATTTTAGGTTCTTCATTATATTTCTTGTAATTTGATGGATTCGTTTGGTTATCCATCAGTAAATTAAAGTTAATATTTCTTACAGTTGGACGTTTCAGAATTGATAACCACTTAATTTTCTAGAAAGACTTTCTGACATTACCTTTTAGGGTCATCAGAAAAACCAAAACTGAAAATAAGAACTGCAATATGAAACGTATTCTAAACCAAAAAACCAATTTGAATTCTTATTTGAGCATTTGGATCGGATATCATCCGAATCCGAATTTCATATTCGGATTTTGATTCAAATTTCAAATAACAATTTTTTTTTCATATTGGGTTATTTGGATTAGTTGGGTATCCTATTAAAGCAAATAAAAAGCTCATTGTATTCCTATCCTAATACCCATTATCCATTTATTTTTTATGTTTCCGGTACAATACTTTTGACATCTTCCATTCTTCTAATCCTAAACAACTAAATAAATATTAATTGTAGCCCTAAATTAGAGATCCCACTTGAGCAACCTGTCATTGAAGTTGTGCTTCTTCTTCGATAGAAATGAAGTCCTAGACTCGCAGTGTCCTTCTCCCCAAAGCGATTTCCAAACTAAGTCGCAAACTTGCAGCCAGTCATTGAAGTTGTTTTCGTTTTTGATTTATTCTATTCAAGTATCGTGCAAACTTGTAGGGGTTGCCATTTGAATGTATCTAGATCGACTCCAAATTCTCCTAATTCAGATTAGATATTGGATAGGGTCGATCATAAAAATAATCTATTATCTGATACAATGAACGCCTTTACATAAAGTGTTGTTGAATTTGAGGATAAGATTTCTAAAATAACCAAATAAGCGAACGCATATACTCACAAAGGTAATGAAATAGCTTTCAAATATGTAGTCCTTCTCTTCAACCACCTATTAACCTATATACGAAAAAAGTAGTTTGATGAACAGTATTCCGCACAAGTTCTTATGTGTTACGTACAACCCTTTGATGTGTGTGCTTTGTCCTTTATGTAGGGTACCGACCATAGTTTTTGACCTTTATTCAGATGAGACATGCCTTTTGGTTTTCTCTCCGAGGATGTTGCCATTGGCGATGGTGGTGGCGGTCGGCCCCCCTTTTCTCGCCGATGTGAGGCATGATGCTTCCGGTGGTGATAGTGGTGATTGTCATTCTGATTACCCCTTTTGTCACCTCCTTTCGGTTTGTGATCTATCGATGTCGGTGGAGGCTCCGCTGGCTCCGCTTCCTTTTTACGATTGAGGTAGGGTCGAGGTGGATCTAGCTGCGTATGCATGTGGATCTGTGTATCATGCTGGCGACGACGGAGGCGGTCCCCTCAACCCCCCGTTTACTATTATGGCTGCAACAGTGGTGGTGATGACCGCCGGTGGCGTCAGACTCCCGTTTATCACTGTGGTTGCGACGAAGGCAAACACAAACATCGGTCCGTCTCCGGTTTACTGTTGACGCAGATTTGGCCGGCTCAATTACGTCTCGCCCTGATGAACTGAGTTGAGTCGATGATGATGATGAAGGTATGTTCATCTAAACTACTTTTTGTTGGCGATTGATTTGGTATTGTTTTAAATCCAACCGAACAATGACGTCTGTGATCACAACACTCTTTCGTAGCTCAAAGCCAAGAGTGCAATCATCCCCATTATCTCCATCTCTGCAATTTCCTTCTATTTTTCATGTTACTCACCCGGCCAGACCCGCTAAGGCTCGGTCGCATGAGTTACAAGCCAAATGGGTATCTCTTTTGGACAATTTACTTTAGACTATAAATATGTTGATGTGTTGATATGCAACATTAGGTATTCAGCTGATGTCGTTGATGCTGGGTGTTTTTGGGTCATTTGTTAATGTCGATGATGCTAAGTGTATGCTTATGTGAGACTATGTTACCCATCAGTGATGTTAAGCTTTAGCTCTTCTGAGATATTGCTATACATGTGCTCTAAACTATTGTTTGTTGCTGATCTTATCATGTATGAGACTGTTGCTCATAGATGTTGATGACGATAGGCACGTCTTCATCTGAGACTATTGCTTTTGGTTCGGCTGTGATTTTATATGAAAACTGGTGCCAGTTGCCTTGGCTTGGCATCCATTTTCAATGTCCAGCCGCAACCAGGTATCGGTTTAATTACTGCCATGCATGTATACTAGAGTGTTTTATGTTGATTTGATTATGTTGTGAGGTTGTTGTTCGTTGATGTCGATGATGATGGACGCCTCTTCATCTGAGACTATTGCTATTGGTTCAGCTTTATGAAAACTGGTTCTGGTTGCCTCGGCTTGGCATCAATTTTTGGTATGCAGCCACAAACCGGCTATCAATTTAATGCTTACATTGGCTCTCGTTAAAACTATTAAGTTGTGGCTATGATGATGGAAACTTAAGTCTGAGCCTTGGTTTATTCCGTTCTTAAGATGCGTAACGCGCGCCTGGTTTAAAATATGTGTGAGACTGTTGCTCATAGATGTCAATGATGATAAACACGTCTTCATCTGAGACTATTGATTTTTGTTTGACTGTGATTTTATATGAAACCTGGTGCCAGTTGCCTTGGCTTGGCATTCATTTACAGTGTGCAGTCGCAACTAGGCATCGGTTTAATTATTTCCATACATGTACTCTAGAGTATTTTGTTGGTGATCTTATTATGTTGTGAGGCTGTTGTTCGTTGATGTCGATGATGATGGACGCGTCTTTATTTGAGACCATTGCTTTTGGTTCAGCTTTATGAAGACTGGTTTTGGTTGCCTCGGCTTGGCATCCATTTTCGGTATGTAGCCGCAAACCAGCTATCGATTTAATGCTTACATTGGCTCTGGTTAAAACTGTTAAGTTGTGGCTATGATGATGAAAACTTAAGTCTGAGCCTCGGTTTATCCTGTTTTTAGGATGCGCAACGCGCGTTCGTGTTAAAACACTAGTTATTCTTATATTATATTATATACTATTGAAAGAGGAATGTGATGAATAGTAATTCTTTCATTTTGGACCGTGGATTCTTAAATCTGTGGTTATAGTTTCAAGGAAGCTAGATTGAAAAGTGTTTCAACACATCTCAAACCACTTAACACATGGACACTTCCCTTTTCTCATGGAAAGAGGTGAAATAATAGAATCTTAGAGAGAGAAAGTTAGGCTAGGAGTCACGAGATGTGAAAATTTGATAATCGTAGGATCGAATATTACAATCGTATTGTTGCCATTTATCAGATCTGTGATGCGGAATCTCACAGACCTGATGATGATTTCAAGTGAAGATGTGTTACAAGATTTAATGTATGATGATGAATGAATGATGAACAATTCAAGAACACATATTTATGAAAATTTCATTCATTCATATGGATGATGATGCTAGGAGATTACAAAGGAAGTTTGTAAGAAAATTCTCTCTCACACACACTCAACCTGATTATTTCTCTCACTAGACTAATTCTCTCTACTTTGTTATTGTTAGTGCTTATAATGCTTAGAGTCTAAAAAAGACTACACTTAGTCAATTTATACTCTTTATATAAATGAATAAAATTACATTTAAACCCTAATGATTACACAAATATTCTTCTAAGTCTGATAAATTCTCTATTGCTGATGCGTGACTGCCGGGTGTTGAAGTCATTCGGGACGACCGCTGATGTTGACTGTTGACTTTGACCACGGTTGACCAAGTTTGACTTTGGTCAATTTTCTTCGTTTTGATCATATTTTCAGCATAGCTTCACCATGTCTGTTTTGGTAATCATCATGAGATTTGACACTTAGGTTTTGGTAAGTGTCATTTTTAAATAGTCCAACAATACTCCCCCTAAGATGATGCTGCCAAAACCTCATGATTATAAAAAATCTTGGATGTTGATGGATGTGCAATCTTAAAGTGTATTCGTCTCCCCCTTTTTGGTAGCATCTTCTTAAAGGCTTCAAAAAAAGGCATGAGGTAAAGATTTTTTCGGTACATACAGACTTTGTTTCGGCACTTGATGGATGTTTCATCAGCTTGATCTTCTAGTCTCATTTTGAAGACTTGAAAATACACCTATTTGCATACACTGTGGATTGCACAGGTAGCAATATCAATAGCTTTATCTCAACTTCAAAAGTGAAGAAGAAGCATCAGACATTCTTCAGACTTGACATATACTCTCCCTCAACAAAAGCTTTGGAGGGTGAGGAACTTTTGTGTATGAGACACCAAGAGGGGGATTTTTAGTTCTCAGCAACTGGCAGGAGATCTTTGAAAGAAGCAGGAGTGTTCACTTAACATCTTGAACTAAATAAGAAACTCAGGCATCTTGTGCAATTCGTCACCTGCAAAAGTCTAAATCCTCTCGGTAGAGGTTTTGCATGGAAGTTTCACTCCTAAATCAATAACATATGTAAATCTGCCAAAACTAAGAAAAATACTAAAAATGACAAATCTTTTTGGAATTTTATATTATTCAAAATTATGATATTTACAAGCATGAATCCTTCAACTGCAATGAGACATAGACAAAGAACAAAGTTAATTATAAGTATGTTTGTCCACTTAAACTCTTGCAAGGATCTATTTTAACACTTTGTGATATTTATCATGTTTTGGTTTGATTAGATATGCTAATTGAGTACCCCACACACAGAAATATGGAAGAATAACCCTCCTTAAAAAATGCAAGGTGACACTTTATCATAACTTGAACCAAGATACTTAGAGTATAAATTCTCATGATATGATTCACTTTTGGATTCTTTTACACTTCACTTTGGAAGTTGATCCTCATTGGGATTCTTTTAGCATTTTTGGCATGTATCAGCACTTTTAGTGCAAGGTCAACTAGGTCTGTGCTCAGCACAACAGAAGATGTCCTTATGTTTACTCCAGGTCTGTATTTACATACAACAAAGGAGAAACAGATGCTTTTATCATTGAAAAATTTATAAACCATTTTCGCATGGTGTGTTTAGGTAACCACACAAGTAAACACTTGGAAAAGTCATTGCTTACCAATACCCTAAGATGGTTTTGGTCCACAATGCATATTGATTTAGTTAATCACAAATATGCTTATCTTGAATCCAAACTGAGCCTATTGACATATCAAACAGAGTCTTGTCAGTCTTTATTGATCTAAAAAATAGATGCAGAAGATGATAGATGAGTGTACTATCATTTCTCATGAAAATGCAGGAAGATTCAAAAATAATTACATAATAGTAATATTTTTGTACTTTTCTTGATTTTCTAATTTCTTTTTACGATTTTTGGTTTTGAGAAAATAAAGAAATGGAATCAATAGAGATCATCAACAGTTAGTTCATATAGCAATATAATCAAACTAAGCAGATGGAATGAAATATCGGTTGTTTCTTGTATTGCCATCATAGTTTCTATGAATGATTGATGTCCTGCATTGAATCATGGTTAATTTCTGCTCCATTTGCCTTAGTTGTAGCATAAACATCATGAGCAAGAAGAACGTTCCTGTCATGGGAAGGGATCAGCCACTGCTAACTTTTCTTAGGTTGGCAGGCCTCCATAAGTGTCCCTAACACACTAGCAAATCATTTAGATATTTCAACCCAGCCCATTACTGTCCTGAGCTGTCCATTAGCATCTTTATATGTGACTTGCTGGTATGTGTATGATTTTGCTTTATCTGATGATGTATCAGATTCACCTCCTGAAATTGTTTTCTTTCTCCAACATTGTTTTGATTTTAAACCAACTGACTCAACTTTAGTTAGTTTAACAAAAGGAGTTTGTTTGGCTTTTGAAGATCTCTTGGTTGGTTTAGAAAATCTATTTTTCTTTTGAAAGTTTTGTGGAGGTGTAACAAAGAATGTTTGTACTTGATCATGTTTGTTTCTTCTGGGCATGTGATCATATTCATCATAAGAATTATAATCATGATTATAATAATTTGATGGATGTGATCTTCTATGATAGCCATAATGCCAAGTACTATTCCTATATCTATCATACTTATGTTATGTGTATGACCTAGGATAATGTCTTGGTGCCTAATAATCATGAATATCATAATATTTAAAATCATACCCATACTGATGTGATCGAGGAGAAGAGTAGCTATGATGTCTGTTGTAGTACTCATGCTCCCATCTCGGTGAGTACGACTCTGATGGATGATAAGATCTTTGACCTCTTCTGTGTTGTGATGTTGGAGAGTTGTTGTATGAACACTTTGAAGTGTTATGATTCTCCATGTCATTATTTAAGCAGTAAGGAGAAGGTCTGGATCTTCTTCCCTTAGGCTTGGATGATGAAGTTGGATTTGATTGGAACTTCACAGCCTTTTGTCTTGGTTGTTTTTGTTGCTTTCTCTTGTGAGGACATATATATGTATCACTCTCAGTGTTTTTACACTCAGATGTTATGTGAATCTGAATTGCATGTCTTGTAGAGAATTGGTTATTGTTTTAGAGTTTCTAATTTAGCTTTTGAGGTTGATGGTTGGTTTGGATCAGGTGTAGAAGACTTGGTCTGATTTTTCTTCTTTCGTTTAGATCTGATTTTCTTCCTCTTGACCTGTTCTTTGATTTCTTGTACCTCAGGCTTCTGCTTGTTCTTTAACTCCATCTTAATCTTTGCCTTCTGTTCGACCTTTGTTAATTCTGGTTCAAGAAATCCAGCTGGTTTGAATTTCTCATAGAGAACCATAGCCTTTTGTTTGTTGTCAGGCTTTGCTGCTTTGGATTTTTATGGCTATGTTTGTTTTGGATTGATTTCTTTAATGACATGGTTAGTACATGTCAATGTTACTTTGTTTGGTTGGTTGATTTCTTCATCACTTTTAGCACTTGCAGGACCTCCATCTTGACCATCACAGGAATGAAAGGTTTCATTCTATGGTGATTCTGGTTTGAGGTACAGCTTTGATTATGTTTCAGGAGAAGTGATTTGAGTGATAGTGGATGGTGGATGAACATGCATATTTGAATTTCTTTGACTGAACTTGTCATTGAAGTTGGCATTTCTATGTAGTTATCATTGTAAGGAGGAGGAACAACATGGTATGTAGTTCCAGCACTCTTCTTCTGATCTCTTAGTACATCAAGTAGTTCTTCCAACTTGCTAGCAGTCAACTTTACATTCTCAAGTTCAACTTCTGTTGATGCATGATCTGCTTTTGTCTTTGTTAGAGACTTAGTGAGGCTTGTAACTTGAGCTTGAAGACTAAATCTTTCTCCAAAGAGTTTGTCTACATCACTCAATAGAGAATTGATTTTATCTTCAAAGGCTTTATGTTGTATCTTTAATTCTGCATTTGTAGCCTTTTCTGTTGATTGCTTGATTTAGATGCTCAATGTAATGTTGCAAGTTATTGATTGTTTTGGTTGTACTTGCTTTTGATATTTTGGCTTTTGCAAGCTCAGTAGCTAACTCTTCAAGTTTGATTTCTTGTTAAACCATTTTGTCTTGCAACTGGTTCATCTCTTGAGCTAAAATGATGTTTTGTTGATTCAACGTCTTGATTTGTGCTTGATCAGTTCTTTGAGATTGTTCCATCTCTGACCTGCATTTGATCAAATCATTAGACAATGTGTTGTTTGAGTTTGTAAGATCACACAAATGTAAATGCATTAGTTCTTTCTTAATATGACTGATGTACAACTAAATATTTGTCTTATCAAACAATGAATTGTTGTTATTGTTTGATATGCTGCTGTTGTTTGGTTGGTTGCAGCTTGGTTTCCTTTGTTTGAATTCTTGAAACCTCTTTCTACCTGCAGCAAGAAAGATAGCCCGGCTTCTTGAGACACGAATGTTAGTGAATGATCTTAAATTTTCCATTTTGTTTAAAAACAAAAATGATTTAATAATTGTTTTTGTGTTTCAAACAAAATCAATTTTTAAAATTTTAATTGAATCCAAAGAACGTTGAAACTCAATTTAATTAGATCAACCTAATTAAAGAGTTAACTCAGTTCAATTACAATTTAGTTAAGCTGGACTAAGATTAATCTAGCTTAATTTAAAAGTAACAATATTTGGATAGTCTTAATTAAAATTTAAATGATTTTGTGATTTGATTGAAAATAACTCAACTCTTCCGAAGTATATATGTCTATATCAACAGAAAGTCAAAAGGAAGTTCTCAAATATTCCAAGAACAACTTATAAAAGTTTGTCAAAATGAAAAGCTTCCGAATTAACAAAACTTCCAAGAACAAGCTTTTTTTAATTGTCTGCTGTGTACAAATGGTATATCAGATGTTGTTTTTACTTGTCCGCTGTGTGTGATAATTTCTCGTCCGCTGTGGGTACAACGCACAAAGTTGTGTGTTCAACATCTGCTATGGATGTATGAACGCCCGCTGTGGACAGATGAACGTCCGTTGTGGACAAATGAATGTCTGGTGTGGACAAATAAACGTCCGCTGTTGACCGAGTGATTTGATTGTGTCCGTTGTGGACCTGCTTTGTATGACCAATTCAACTCGTCCGATGTGGACTAAGTTGGTGTGTTCTTGTTCCTTACTCGACTTTTGTGGGCAAATGTGTAAGTCCGCTATGGACTTGATGTGTATGTTCGCTGTGGACAATGTGTATGTCCGCTAAGGACAATGTGTATGTCCGCTGTGGACAGTGCGTATGTCCGCTGTGGACCAATGAGTATGTCCGCTGTGGACCAGATGTGTATGTCCATTTTGTACCAATGTGTTAGCTGTGAAACTTAACACATCAGCTGTGGAAAGTTTTGTTCATCAGTTGTGGATGGTTTGTTCATCAACTGTGAACACTTAAGAAAATTGATCACTGATGGTCTTTACCCGCTGTGGAATTTAACACATCAGCTGTGAAGACATGGTCAAAAATGGATGTTTGAAGTGTTTGTCAGTTTTGGATTTAAAACATCAGGTGTGGATGTAACACTTGGTAAAAAAATTTAGAGTTCAAGATGTAATTTGTATACTTTCTAAAATTCGATTATGAATGGAATTTCACTTGCAAATACACAAATTGTTGTATGAGTGATTGTTGAATGATCAAATGATGAAAAAATGAATCAAAATCCGGATTAAATCATGAATTTGGCTGAATTTTGAGATTTCAAAATAATTTGACTTTGAAATAGTCAAACTTCATGCTCTTGTATGAACAAACTTTTGATTCTTGGGTTTCTGATGGAATTTGATAAAACCAAATGTTATAATAGCTATAGATAAGTGATTCCAAGGTAAAACAACAATCAATTTCATATAATCATCACCTAAACTCGAATTTAGATGACGAACTCATGAAGAACACAATGAAAAACAAAAACCCAGATATAAGAATCAATGTTCAAAAATGGATGATTTGGTTGTTAAAAATGATAAACAAATCTTAGATTTGATGTTTCTAAGCTAAAACCACTATCAATTTCAGCTAAACAACATCATATTCGTGATTTTTAATGATTTTTCCTCAAGAACACAAAATTTTCAAAAATCTTTAAACTCAAGAGTTGTGTTTGTTCAATTGATATGAAACTTTGCAGATATGTTAGTTATCACAAAATAAAGCTACTAGAAGCTTAAATTTGATCAAACAATAACAAAATCAAAATTTCATGTTTATGAGCATTTGAATACTTGAAGAACATGTTTGCTTAAATCTTCAAATTAATGGCTCAAATGAACTTCAATTGATGTGAAAACTTGTAGATCTTCACAAAATAACAAATCTAAGCTAATGGTAGCTTGATTTCATCAAAAAACAACAACAATTTGCAGATCAAACTTGTGGTTCAAATTTTTGAGAAAAATTTGAAGGACAAGGAGCCAAGGCTTTGATACCAACTGTGAAAGTTTGATAATCGTAGGATCGAATATTGCAATCGTATTGTTTCTGTTTATCAGATCAGTGATGCGAAATCTCACAGACCTGCTGATAATTTCAAGTGAAGATCTGTTGCAAGATTTAATGTATGATGATGAATGAATGATGAACAATTCAAGAACACATATTCATAAAAATTCATTCATTCATATGGATGATGATGCTAGGAGATTACAAAGGGAGTTTGTAAGAAAATTCTCTCTCATACACACTCAACCTGATTGTTTCTCTCACTAGACTAATTCTCTCTACTTTGTTATTGTTAGTGCTTACAATACTTAGAGTCTAAAAAAGGCTACACTTAGTCAATTTATAATCTTTACATAAATGAACAAAATTACATTTAAGCCCTAATGATTACACAAATATTCTTCTAAGTCTGATAAATTCTATGTTGCTTATGCGTGACTACCGGGTGCTGACGTCATTTGGGACTACCGCTGATGTTGACTGTTGACGTTGACCACGGTTGACCAAGTTTGACTTTGGTCAATTTTCTTCGTTTTGATCATATTTTCAGCATAGCTTCACCGTGTCGGTTTTGGTAATCATCATGAGATTCGGCACTTAGGTTTTGGTAAGTATCATCTTCAAATAGTCCAACACGAGAAGACTGGAGAAAGGTAACCAGCGCCCACCACCACGCCGTCATCTCTGCCATGTAATGCATGAAACAAATTCGTATTCCTCTGTTCTTCAGGACCTATTCTATGGTGAAGGAGGTGTACACCGGTGCATGCTCTGATTTAGTCTTCTTTTTCTTTTCAGTCAACATCTAAGGCCGCATCCAGACCCACCGTGCCGAGTTTTCCCCACTAGAGGTTGTGTTGGTTGTGCGACGGGAGACCAAGTCATGGTGACAACTATGGTGCCGGGGAAGACGGTCGGCCGACGAACGACTCTAGAACAGCCGCCTTAATGGTAATGATGATCGGTGATGATGGTCGTTGTAAAGGTACACAGCAGTAGCCGTCTAGCGGTTAAGGTACATTCGGCTCCATTCCTTTGCTAACTGATATTTTAAATTCTCATGTCCGTTTTGCTTATAATTTGTTCGAATGACATTGATACATGTTGAGTTGAAGGGTTTAATATGTCATATTGTAATAACTACGGGGGTTATTTTGTAAATATCTAGTTAGTTAGTTTTGTTAGCATATAACTGATTGTAACGAACACATTTGGGGTTATTCAATTGAATAATGAATTTCTTTCCTTCTCTCTCTACTCTCTCTCTACTATTCAAATTACATCAGTGGTATCAGAGCTTCTGATCCTCTCGGAGCTCCGATTATCACCCAATCATGGCGACGAATACTCGTAATTAAATTATCTATAAGATTCTTAAGGATCATGATCGAGGTTTTGTGGAACTGAAGTCGTCCACGTCTGAAACCAATCGTGCAGTCATGGAACTTCGTATGATGGTGTAAAACATGGCAAATTTGATCAATAACTCTCATTCTGCCACAGAATCAAGTTGAGATTCTATGGTGAAAAGCACTGATCGTGTTGAAGATAAGAATTAGTACCGAATGACGTGGTTGGGAAAACATGATTTTCTAAGGTTTAATGGCAAATTGGTTCAAGGTTGGCTATACAAATGTGAGCAGTTCTTCACAGTCAACAAGACCCTAAGCATATGAAGCTCAGATATGCAGTGATCCATTTGGAAGATGAGGCATTGGAGTGACATCAAGCATTTATGCGTTCTCGAGGGGCTATGGTAGCAGAACTTAGTTGGGTGAAGTATGTACGTGCAATTACAAATAGGTTTTCGAATAACCTATTCCAAGATCCAATGGAAGAGATAGCATTACTTAAGCAAGAAGATGATTTTAATGAGTATTGCAATAACTTCGACTCTCTTTTGAATAAGGTAAGCATCACCGATTCTCAAGCTGTCAGTTTATTCTTGAAAGGATTAAAGGAGGAAATTAGGGGACCTGTAAAAATGTTTCAACCTAAGACTATGATTGAAGCTTATGGATTGTCTAGAATTCAAAATATGAACCATGTTAATCTGCTAAACAAGTTAACTACTGGCCATTCTGGTTCTCATCAAAAGTCATGGTCTGCAGCTACTAAGTTACCTAATTTCAATAATGCACAAAAGTTACCCTTATTATCAAAACCTCTATCAGTGCCCCTTCCTACCATTTAGCCTTCTAAGACCTTAACCAGTAAAGAAATTGCCATTAAAAGAGCCAATGGGGAGTGTTTTTGGTGTCCGGATAAATTCATGCAAGGGCATAAATGTAAGAAGAAACAACTATTTGTCATTGAAATAGATGGGGAGGATGATGATGAGCAGCCTACTGATGAACCTTGTGAACAGTCTAAGGATTGGGGTCCCCAGTTATCTCTTAATGCCTTATGTGGTAGTAACTCCTTTAGCACGATTAGAGTTTTGGGATCTATGGGCACTAGATAACTTCACTTTCTAATTGATTCAGGATCAACACATAACTTCATGGACATTAAATTGGCCAAGAAGTTGCAATGTGTTATTCAAGAGATTACACCGTTGAAAGTGGGGATAGCCAATGGTGAACAATTATCGTGTACTCAATCTTGTACTCAATTCCAGTGGTGCATGCAAGGCAAGTGGTATATAGCTGAAGTCTTGTTAATTCCATTGGAAGATTACGATATGATTCTAGGAGTAAATGGTGGTTACCTATGAATGACATACTTTGGAACTTCAATAAGATGACCATGCGATTCCTAGTTAATGGGGAACAATATGAACTAAAGGGTATTGATGACAACAAATTATCACTTTGTTCCATGGAATCCTCATCTAAATTGTTCAAAACTCAGTTGTGCAGTATGCAATTAGTCCATCATGAGGATGTGAAAGGGGCCAGTTCTCAGGTCCTACATACACGTTTTTGTAAAGAATTGGACTCTTTGTTGACAAGGTACAGTGATGTTTTTAAAGTTCCCACTTCTCTACCTTCTACGCGAAGTTGTGATCAACGTATCTACCTTAAGGAGGGAGTTCAACCCATTAATCAACAACCTTATAGGTATCCTATGGGCCAGAAAGATGTTATTGAGAAAATGACTAATGAGCTTAAAGAATCAGGAGTTATCTACGATAGCCATAGTGCTTTCGCAACACATGTTGTTCTAGTCAAGAAGAAGGATGGACAATGGCATATGTGCATGGATTATAGATGCCTTAATGATGAAATGATCAAGAACAAATTCCCGATTCCCCTCATTGATGAGCTGCTTGAAAAAATGGGTAAATCTGCCATTTTTCCTAAGTTGGATCTAAGATCCGGTTACCACCAGATCTGCATGCACGAAGAAGACATTCAAAAACAGCTTCTCGAACACACGAAGGTCATTTTGAATTCTTAGTTATGCCATTTGGCCTAACTAATGCACCAGCAACTTTTCAGTCTCTTATGAATTCGATTTTCAAACCTTTGTTACGAAAAGGAGTTATTGTTTTCTTTGATGTTATATTGGTCTATAGTACTACTATGGATCAACATTTGTTACTGCAGGAACAAGTTCTTCTCTTGCTACGTAATAATCAATTGTATGCCAAGTGTTCTAAGTGTACGTTTGATGGTTTGGCAGTGGAATATTTGGGTTATGTGAATTCAGGAGAGGGTGTCCATACTGATCCGGGGAAGATGGAAGTTGTGGCAATCGAAACTTTAAGGTCCGTGAATTGACCCGAAGTTCGTCATCTTTCTGTTATGCATTTACTTCTTCGTGAAATTAATATGCGCGCAATTTTAATAATTAATAATGGCAATTAGTTGCGCAAAAATTCTAAATTATAAAATAAATAAAAAATTGGAATAATAATATTTATTATAATTATTATTGGTATTATTATTACTATTATTATTATTATTATTATTATTATTATTATTATTATTATTATTATTATTATTATTATTACCATATATACAATATCATTCATGTAAAAAATCTATCAAATCGCGCTTGCGAAGCCACGATCTTTGGACACATTAATATCTATCCTTGTCACGTCTTTCTTCAAATATCAAGTTTCATCAACGGTCTCGTTAACATCTACGTCAAAAGTTTTGGGTAAAATAAAAATAGAAACAAATAGTTTAGGGTTTAAAATAAATAATTACAAAAGTAAAAGGAATTAGTTCCTTAATAGTAAAGGGGACTAGAATGTAAATAACTAAAACATATATATATATGTATATATATTCCGATTTCATGGGTAGACCCTAATTGCTCAACGTCGTCGACGCCACCGAGCAACCATCTTGAAACCTCTCTTCTGGTTGCACCGACGCCCTCAAATCACTATCATTTTGGTCGTTGTTGAATCGCCGGTAAGCATTATCATTCTCTTCCCCGTGTTGTTTTGTTTCGTTTCGTTCTTTGTGTTTTTTATTCGGTTGGGGTACGGGTTGCCATTTCGCGAGGCGGTGAGTGTGTGTGGACTGGGAGCGATGTGAGCAGGTCATATTTGTGTTATTGCAGGTGTTGTATGGTGTGTATGTGTGTAGTGTGTAGTGTGTGCGTATGCTACTGTGGTGTGTGTTTGTATGTATATGTAATATGCGCTTGCTTGTATATATAAGTGGTGTGTGTATGTAATGTGTGATTGTGTGAGTGATCATGAGTAATTGTATAGTGTGCGTGGGTTATTTTGTATGGTTTGTGTGTAATTTGAGGTGTATGGTGTGTATGTGAAATCTCATGTGTATGGTGTGTGTAAATGTGTAGAGTTTGCATGTATATAGTATGTATTATGAGTGCATGTGTGTTTTGGTGTGTGAGGCTAGTATGTGTAATTCATATATAGATATGTGTGATACAAAAAGATTGATTAAAACTGATTTTTTTGACCGATTGTTGGGTCCGACTTTAGAAACGTATCTCTCTCTCACTGTTTATCACAATGATGTGATATTTTCCAAAAAATTAATTCCATGTGATATCTTAAAGTCCAATTGGTCTCGCTTCATTTCTTTATCGTTTCAACCACCAAACTGGTTTTACAAAATCCATGTGCAAGTAGTAAGGTATGCTAAATACTTTCTGAAAATATCTCAATTGAGGGTAATTATTTAAACAACTAAAATAAACTTGTAATTATAAATAAAGACTAATAATATGAATAACTATTACGTGAGTGCAAGAGAATATAAGAATGATAATAACATCATGCTGTGATCGGGTTATTTAGTTATAACATGAAAACTATGAATGTATATACGTACTTTGGTGCAAGCTTATGAACTAATTATATATATATATATATATATAATATATATATATATATATATATATATATATATGTGTGTGTGTGTGTGTATACATGTGCTTAACTATACAAGTAATAAAATTACTATATATAGGTATATAAATATAAATAAATATATATCTTTTTAGAATGAGTCGCGCGATGCACCCGAACCGACCCGAGATGGAAACGGAGATATTTTAACGCTTATTGAACATGTTTATAGGTTTAGTTATCTTCTATCATAGGTGCTTGATTGTTTTGCTCGCACGCGTTATTTGAGGCCTATCATTCTCTTTTGTTATTGCTCGTATCCTATCAAGGTGAGTTTTGCGGCTCTATTTTATTACAATTATTTATAAACATCAAGGGGGAAAAGTATGCTAAACTCTTTATGCTGTGAACTTATTTATTCTTTGTGACTATTGTGTTTACTGTTTTGTAAGTTTATGACTGGTACATGCATGAGTTTTCTATGTGTTCTTTATTTGTCACTATTTAACTCTGGTGTTGAGCCAATGGATAGGCATTGATAGTACTATTGGGTTGACACCCCCACCCTTGCTTGTTGGTATACTAGTTGGGACTGACAGTGGTCACAAACGGATCCTCGGGTGAATATGTTCTGACAAGATCTGTGTGTACGTGTCATAGGTTTAGTTGTGAGGCTCATATTTACATGTGATATTGCTTGCTTATAACTGTATACACTCATGTCTCACAAACTTTTACACATCATTTTTTATTCATTATTTAAACCTCCGAACTCACCAACCATGTGTTGACCCTTTTGAGCATATCTTTTCAGGTAACAATTATCAAGGATAACTAGGTTCGATGCCTTAGAGAACACCCTAAGGAATACATTTTAGACTTGCTCTAGCATTTGACATGTTTACCTATTATTTGTTCCCGGGTTGTGGGATTCAAAATCATTATTTTTGTTTGACTGTATATGTTGTGGAATTGACTAACTGCGATACAAGTCTCCATTTGTGTAGGGTGATGTCATGACATGTTGGTTTTTTATCATTTAATGCATCTCTATTAACTATCAATGTGTTATGACGATCCCATCTGTTACATCCTCGTGTTTCTGTTATAAGCGGGGGTGTGACAGATTGGTATCAGAGCCATTGGTTATAAGGAATTAGGTGGAACACTCGATCTAGACTATAACCTAAGTACCCAAATGTAGTACGCATAATAGGGCTTTGTGTGCATTGAAATATATGTGAATGTTCAATTTGAGTTTTCAAATTATGCTTGGTAGCATAACTTACGTACTAATTGTGATATACTATTTTGGGGAAATCATGTACATTGTATCATATATTTTCACCTTGAGAGAGCATTAGGTAAGCGCATCCTCTCGCTATGTATTTGACTTTTATTCAATCTAGATTGTTAAGTGCTGCTATAAGAATTGTTCTACGAACTTAGGTTGTTAAGCCAACCTTTATTTTGTGCTTCTGTTAGTGTCACATTTGTTATAGGCGCCTTTATTTACAACTTGTTGGGTTGAATCTTGGGAGATGAACACGTTGGCTAACATAATACTAGTAGATAAGGGATACAACATGCTCAGGTTAGATAATTTTTCTTTCGGATTTTCAACTATACTAAATGGATTTCTTTGACCGTTTCTTACCCAAGTGAATGCTTTCTTAATAGATTCCTTTGTACAATTTTGGTTAATTAACCTTTGGTTAGTGACCATATCATTGATCTTCCAATCAGGGATAGCACCCTGTACTTGACAAGGTTGACCATGCAAAGCATATTTAAATCACGGGTGCACACTTAATTGTGATTTGTAGTGCATGTGAAGACTAGCAAACCCTTCCATGGGGTAACTATCATATATGGTGCAAATCCTCAATTCTATGCTTTGGGACACTAAAACCATCATCCTTGTGAGACTTTATCAATGATGTCTAAACATCCATCACCTTTACTCTTATGTAAATTCTAGTCCATCTAAAGCCTCATGGGAACATATTGCGACATTATAATCCCATTCCTATACCACATTGCTCCTTTTTTCCTTTCTATGATGGTAAAATGTACTGATTGTTCGGGACTTATTCAGTTTTCGGAGAGTTGCAATAGAAGGATGAGACTCCTGCACGTGGAATACTTAATTCATTGGACCGATCTTAAGATTTGAATCATGGGTGGTTTAGATGTTTCATGATATTACTTTGATGAGTAATCAGATGTCATGCAAGTAGTTATAATCATTGTTCATAACATATCATGGATGTGGAGGGAATGCTGAGAAGAGCCCTTTATATATGCATCATCGGTAATCTAATGATGATGAACAAGAGTATGATGATCATGATAGGATAGAGATGGTGATGGTTACAATGAAAACAAATAGAAATGGTGATGATTTTAATAACAAGATTTATAACGAATGCACCTATATAGAGTTGATGGTGTGCAAACCAAAAGAGATTAATGATAGGAAAGGCGTGTTGCCATCTACAAGATAGGCAGAGAAAATGGAAGCTTGGATCATAATGATATCCTAGGCTGAACCAAGCATCGAAACAAGTTAGAAGTAATCAAGATCAAATGGCTATACCTAGAAGTCAGGGTCAAAGGAATCTTGGAAATCAAGGTCATGCAAATCAGGTAATGTTGCATGCGGTCATGCATTGGTGATTGGAGCGAATGACGCTCGTAAAACCATTAACATTATTACGAGTACGTATCTACAAAATAGTCAATATGCAATTGCGTCATTTAATATCAGGACATATAAAAGCCTCGTTTCTTCTGAATTTGCTCATTTGCTTGGCATGGATCCTAGTTGCTTAGAAATTAGTTACTCTGTAGAGATGGCTAACAATAGATTGGTAGAGGCTAATGAAATAATTAAAGATTGCACCTTAGTACAAGAAGATCGTGTCTTTGATATAGACTTGATACTTTTTGAATTGGGAAGTTTCAATGCAGTAGTGGGTATATATTAATTATTGAAACGTAGAGCTGTGATAGTTTGTCGAGAAAAGGTAGTACGAACCCTATGTCTAACGATGATGTGCTGAAGATCAAAGGAGAATAGAACCTGAGACTCATTTTTTTGCATAAATACTAGTCGAAGCCAAAAAAAGGAATAACGAGCATTCCTAGAGCATGTGTTGGAAAACAAGGCGGAAGAGAGGAAACTGGAAGATTTTCTTACTGTATGGGATTCTCCTGATGCCTTTCTTGATGATTTATCGGGATTGCCCCCTCGTTGTCAAGTAGAATTTCGAATTGATCAGATCCCTAGAGCAACCCTCATAGCAAGAATTGGCGAGTCAACTACAAGAGCTCTTAGATAAAGGTTTCATTTCTCCTAGTTAGTCACAATGGGAAACACCGGTTTTTTCATCAAAAAGAAGGATGGGTCGTTTCGAATGTGTACAAAATATTGAGAGTTGAACAAGTTGACTATCGAAAACCAATATCCTCTCCCCATGGTTGACGATCAATTCGATCAGTTGCAAGGAGCAACGTACTTCTTAAAGTTGATCTTCGGTCATGTTATCATCACTTGAGGGTTCAAGAAGACGATATACCATATACAGCCTTTAGAACTCGTTATGGACATTATGAATTCTCAGTTATGTCATTTGAATTAACAAACATTCCTGTAGTATTCATAGACTTGATGAACCTAGTATGTAAGTACCTAGATGAGTTATGATAGTGTTTATAAAAGACATCCTCATCTATTCATGATCAAAAGAAGAGCACTAGCAACATCTAAGGGTAATTCTAAATTTGTTAGGAAAAGAGAAACCCTATTCCAAATTCTCCAAGTATGAGTTCTGGCTATGTGAAGTGAAGTCTCTAGATCATATGGCCATTTAGAAGGGAATACATGTTGATCTGGGAAAGGTTGAAGTAGTTAAGGAGTGGGATACACCTAAGATACCTTTGAAAATTTGATAATTCTTATGATTAGCTGGATACTGATGGTTCATTGCGAATCTCTCAAATTTTGCCCAGTCGTTGACAATATTAATCTAAAAGGATAAGAAATTCGATTGAGGATCTAAACATGAAGAGGCTTTTTAAACGTTAAAGGACAAGTTGGGTAACGCGTCGATATTGACTCTTCCGAATGAGTCAAAAGACTTTATGGTGTTCAGTGACATGTCACGTTAAGGACTTATCTAATGCAGAAAGATAAGGTGATCGATTTTAGCTCTCGACAGCTTAAGAAAATCACGAGGGGAATTATACGTCGCATGATTTGGAATTGAGTGCGGAATTTTTTTTGCTCTTAAGATTTCGAGGCACTATCTGTATAGACTAAAGTGTGTTATCTATACCGATAATAAGAGCCTTTAACATACCTTTGATTAATAGTAACTGAACACACATCAGAGATGATGGGTTGAAATTCTCAGTGATTATGACTGTTAGATCCGATATCATCTATAGAAGGCGAATATGATGGCTGATACGTTGAGCAGGAAGGAGCGTGTTAAACCCTTACGTGCACGAGCCCTAGGTATGACCATTCAATCAAACCTTAAGGCTTAGATTCTATCATCATAAGGCGAGGCATTAATGGAGGAAAATGTTGCAAGAAAGGAGTTCTATGGATTTCATTACTAATTTGCCAAGGACAAGCGGCAGGCATGACTCGATTTGGGTCATCGTGAACCGAATGATAAAATTTGCTCATTTCTTACCAATTCGAGAAGATTACAAGATAGGGAAGTTAGAAAAGATCTATGTGAACAAAATTATGGCTAGGAATGGAGTACTCGTGTCGATCATATCAGATCGTGACAGTCGATTCACGTCACAGTTTTGGCAGACTCTTCATAAAGCAATGGGCACTCAATTAGAACTGAGTACCGCTTATCATCTGAAAACTAATGGTCAAAGGGAGTGTACGATTTAGACCCTTGAAGATATGATTAGGGCATGTGTGATTGACTTTGGTGGAAGTTGGGATGCTTATTTGCCATTATTTAGGTTTTTTTATAACAAAAGTTATCATACGAGCATCGAGTGTGCTCCATCTAAGGCGTTGTATGGAAGGAAGTATAAATTGCCAGTATGATAGTCTGAGGTTAGTAAAAGTCAATTGACAGGTCCTGAAATAATTCAGGAAACAACTGATAAGATATTTCAAACCAAAGACAGACTCAAGTGGTCAAAGATCCTTGAAAAAGTTATCTTGATAATCGACGAAAACCGTTGGAATTCTATGTGGAAGATCACGTCTTGTTGAAGGTTTATCCCAGGAAAGGGCAGTTAGCCTCGAGGTATGTAGGACCATTCGAAATTACTGAGAGAGTTGGTCCCGTAGCATATTGATTGAAGTTATCACAGGAACTGAGCAGTGTGCACGACATGTTCCAAGTGTCAAATAAAAAAGTGTCTGGTTGATGATTCTCTTCATGTACTAATCGAGGAAATTCGAATTGATGAGAAACTTCATTTTGTTATGGAACCGATAGAAAATATGGATAGAGAAGTCAAGCGGTTGAAGCACCACAAGATTCTAATTGTCATGGTTCGATAAAACTCTAAGCGCGACCCTGGTGGAGCCGAAGGATCAGATAAAACTTTAATCTCTACATCTAGTTACAGAAAGAGCTTCAGGATCTAACTCTATCTGAATTTCGGGATGAAATTCTCTCAACTGGAGGATACTGTGATAATCGTCACTTTCAAGTCCGTCAATTAACCCGAAGTTTGTTATCTTTCTGTTATGCATTTACTTCTTCGTGAAATTAATATGCACGCAATTTTAACAATTAATAATGGCAATTAGTTGCGTGGAAATTCTAAATTATAAAATAAAAAAATTGAATAATAATATTTATTATAATTATTATTGGTATTATTATTATTATTATTATTATTATTATTATTATTATTATTATTATTATTATTGTTATTATTATTATTATTATTACCATACATACAGTATCATTCATGTAAAAATCTAACAAATCGCGCTCGCGAAGCCACGATCTTTGGACACGTTAATATCTATCCGTGTCACGTCTTTCTTAAAATATCAAGTTTCATCAACGGTCTCGTTAACATCTATGTCAAAAGTTTCGGGTAAAATAAAAACAGAAACAAATAGTTTAGGGTTTAAAATAAATAATTTTAAAAGTAAAAGGAATTAGTTTCTTAATAGTAAAGGGACTAGAATGTAAATAACCAAAACACACACATCTATGTCAAAAGTATGTATGTATGTATTCCGATTTCATAGGCAGACCCTAATTGCTCAACGTCGTCGACGCCACCGAGCAACCATCTTGAAACCTCTCTTCTGGTTGGCACCGACGCCCACAAATCACTCTCGTTTTGGTCGTTGTTGAATCGCCGGTAAGCATTATCATTCTCTTATCGGTGTTGTTTTTTTCGTCTCGTTTCTTTGTGTTTGTTATTCGGTTCGGGTTGCCATATCGCGAGGCGGTGCGTGTTTGTGGACCGGGAGCGACGTGAGCATGTCATATTTGTGTTATTGCAGGTGTGTTGTATGGTGTGTGTGTAGTGTGTGCGTATGCTAGTGTGGTGTGTGTTTGTATGTATATATAATATGCGTTTGCATGTATATATAAGTGGTGTGTGTTTGTAATGTGTGATTGTGTGAGTGATCATTAGTAATTGTGTAGTGTGTGTGGGTTATTTTGTATGGTGTTTATGTAATTTGAGGTGTATGGTGTGTGTGTGAAATCTCATGTGTATGGTGTGTGTAAATGTGTAGAGTTTTTATGTATATAGTATGTATTATGAGTGCATGTGTGTTTTGGTGTGTGGGGCTAGTATGTGTGTAATATATATATAGATATGTGTGATACAAAAAGATTGGTTAAAACTGATTTTTTTGGCAGATTATTGGGTTCGACTTTAGAAACATATCTCTCTCTCAATATTTATCACAATGATGTGATATTCTCCATAAAATTAATTCCATGTGATATCATAAATTCCAATTGGTCTCGCTTCATTTTTTTATCGTTTCAACCACCAAACTCATTTTATAAAATTTGTGTGCAAGCAGTAAGGTATGCTAAATACTTTCTGAAAATTTCTCAATTGAGGGTAATTATTTAAACAACTAAAATAAACTTATAATTATAAATAAAGACTAATAATATAAATAATTATTACGTGAGTGAAAGAGAATATAAGAATGATAATACCATCATGTTGTGATCAGGTTATTTAGTTATAAAAAGAAAAATATAAATGTATATATGTACTTTGGTGCGAGCTTATGAACTAATTACATATATATATATATATATATATATATATAGTATATATATATATATGTATATGTATATATATATGTATATATATATGTATATGTATGTGTGTGTGTATGTGTACATGTGCTTAACTATACAAGTAATCAAATTATTATATATATGCATATAAATATAAATGAATATATATCTTTTTAGAGCGAGTCACGCGATGCACCCGAACCGACCCGAGATGGAAACGAAAATATTATAACGCTTATTGAACGTGTTTTTAGGTTCAGTTATCTTCTATCATAAGTGCTTGATTGTTTGGTTCGCACGCGTTATTTGAGGCCTATCATTCTCTTTTGTTATTGCTCGTATCCTATCAAGGTGAGTTTCACGGCTTCGTTTTATTACAATTATTTATAAACATCAAGGGGGAAAAGTATGCTTAACTTTTTTTTTGTATGCTGTGAACTCATTTATTCTTTGAGACTATTGTCTTTACTGTTTTGTAAGTTTATATCTGGTACATGCATGAGTTTTCTATGTGGTTCTTTATTCACAACTATTTAACTCCAGTGTTGAGCCGACAGACAGGTATTGATAGTACTATTGGGTTGACCCCCACCCTTGCTTGTTGGTATACTAGTTGGGATAGACAGTGGTCACGAACGGACCTTAGGGTAAATATGTTCTGACAAAATCTGTGTGTACGTCATAGGTTTAGTTGTGAGGCTCATATTTACATGTGATATTTCTTGCTTATAACTGTATACACTCATGTCCCACAAACTTTTACATAGCATCAATTTTTATTCATTATTTAAACCTCCAAACTCACCAACCATGTGTTGATCCTTTTGAACATATCTTTTCAGGTAACAATTTTTAAGGATAGCTAGGGTCGATGCCTTATAGAAGACCCTAAGGAATACATTTTAGACTTGC
Organism: Flaveria sonorensis; assembly: GCA_025506505.1. NCBI lineage: Eukaryota > Viridiplantae > Streptophyta > Magnoliopsida > Asterales > Asteraceae > Flaveria > Flaveria sonorensis. Next base: position 37,623,452 of record CM046435.1, on the reverse strand, counting down.
TCTAACATTTCAAACAATTGTGTTTTACTTCAAGTTATCATTGTTCGACATGGTTACCTTTATTTGTTCCCGGGTTGTGGGATTCAAAATCATTATTTTTGTTTGACTATGTTTGTCGTGGAATTGACTAACTGCGACACAAGTCTCTAATTATGTAGGGTGACTTCATGACACATTGGTTTTGTATCATGTAATGCATCTCTATTAACTATCAATGTGTTATGACGATCTCGTCTGTTACATCCTCGTGTTTTCGCTATAAGCAGGGGTGTGACTGAAGCCATCATAAATTGGCCATTGCCTACTTCAGTCAAGCAATTACGAGGGTTCCTGGGTTTGGCAGGATACTACCGCTGGTTTATTCGTTCCTTTGGTATTATTTCTCGACCCTTCACTGATCTCCTAAAAAGGATGTTTTTCAATGGCATGCTGAAACTCAAACAGCCTTCGAAAACCTGAAACAGGCCTTAATTTCAGCACCAGTATTAGCCTTACCTAATTTCTCAAAACCTTTTTTAGTGTAAACTGATGTATTCACTATGGGTTTGGGGGCTGTTTTAATGCAAGACAACCATCCTATCTCTTATCTAAGCAAAGCTTTATCCCCATGAAAGCAAGCCTTATCCGTTTATGAAAAAGAACTATTAGCAATCTTAATGGTAGTGAAAGCTTGGCATTACCATCTCATTATAGGTCACTTTATTATTCGCACTGATCATCAAAGCATGAAGTTTTTGTTGGGCTAAAAGGTGACCACTCTCCTCCATCATACATGGCTAGCTAAACTCATAAACTGCAGTTATGAGATAGTTGACAAGCAGGGCCATGAAAATGTAATAGCTGATGCTTTGTCCCGAGTTCACGGTGCCACTATTTTTACTATGAATATTTCTCGTGTGGAGCCACTTTTGGTAGTGATCACCTCATAAAAGCAAGGTACTTCAATTCCTCGCTATACCTTATACAGAGATCATAGGTTGGTTGTTGGCTTTGATCGAACCTTGCATTCGGATATCATTCTTCTTTATCATGCTTCCCCAATGGGTGGCCACTCGGGAGTACAAGCCACGACCCAACGAATTCGAAGTATATTTTACTGGAAGGGTTTATCCAAGATGGTGCGTCATTTCATCCGGCATTGTGATGTTTGTAAATGAGCAAAAAGTGAGAATGTGCCCTCTCCTGGCTTACTGCAACCCCTTCCTGTACCGAATGTTGTTTTTGCTGATCTCTCGATGGATTTTACTGGGGGTCTTCCTAAATCTATAGGCAAAGATACGATTTTGGTGATAGTGGATAGGCTGACTAAGTATGTCCACTTAGTTAGCCGTAGCCACCCTTTCTCAGCACCGGTGGTTGCTCAGCTCTTCCTCGATCATGTGTTCAAGTTGCATGGCTAACCTGTGTCTATTTTATCTGACCGCGATCCGGTATTTTGAGCAAATTTTTGCAGGAATTCATGGCTTTACTTGGTGTTACCACTGCTTTATCTACTGCTTTTCACCCCTAATCGGATGGCCAGACTGAGGTTGTCAATCTGGCAATGGAAAGACCATCTTCTTGGTCTACTTGGTTATCATTAGCAGAATGGTGGTACAATACCTCTTTTCATATGGCCATTAACATGACTCCTTTCAAGACCCTCTTCCGCATATTCCTTATGTTGCCTGTGACACTCCGCATATGGATGTTGATATGTTGATGCGTAGTAGAGAAGTCACACTTCAATTACTGCATGCATCTCTTCTTAAAGCTCAAAATCGCATGAAACAACAGACAGATAAGCATTGTTCTGAATGGGTCTTGGCAGTGGGCACTTGAGCTTATCTCTGTTTACAACCATATATGCAGAACTCTCTACGTTTGCATCACCATTCTAAGATCGCCCCTAAGTATTTTGGTCCATTCCTGATTACTGAGCGCATTGGCCCTGTTGCTTACCATTTAGATTTGCCATCGGATGTTTCCATCCACCCGGTCTTTCATGTTTCTCTTCTGAAACCCACCAGAGGGCCCTCCTACCAAGATTTTACCCATTCCACATGATCCTCATTTCTCCTTCTTCCCAACAACAATTTTGGACCGTTGGATGGTTAAACGTCACAACAAGGCTGCTGTTCAAGTGTTAATTTAGTGGGCCGCGTCGAATCCGCCAGCTGTGACTTGGGAATATTTGGATGATCTCCAGCTCCGTTTTCCTGACTTCCTTTCTTGGCGTCATGAAAGCTCTTAAGGGGAGGGTATTGATATGTGTTGAGTTGAAGGGTTTAATATGTCATATTGTAGTAATTACGGGGGTTATTTTGTAAATGTCTAGTTAGTTAGTTTCGTTAGCATATAACTGATTGTAACGAACACATTTGGGGTTATGCAATTGAATAATGAATTTCTTTCCTTCTCTCTCTACTATTCGAATTGAAACATATCTAAATCATCTCTTTGCCACATTGTATGAAATATTACGAATGAAAGACGTATCTCTGTTTTGCTAGATCAATAATCTAATACAAATTACTGTCATCGTTTTCATAAACCGCTGATAAGGTTTCTTTTATATGGTTTTGTAAATCTGCAAAACTAGATAAAAAAACAGAGATACGCCTTTGAATCCAAAGCTTTATTTCTATTCGTTTAATTCACCCATTTTTTTCAAAAAATTTTATGATGTATGAGTGTTTCATAACTACAGTCTTGACTATTCATCAGTTTCTTAGGCAAGGACGTTGGAGGAAGAAGCACAACCAGCTTGAGTAAGTTGACTACAAAGATAAGCACTCTGAATTGGAGTTGGTTATAATAGGTGATGAATTGGATGTTGGAATTATGATGAAGAATTTATGACAAATAAGGCTTGTCTGTTTTATCTATGGAAGAAAGGTATTAACTAATCATAAGTTCTTAAACAGGAATAAATATTATGTCATTTTGTTCACTAATGTATAATGTGTATTGTAATTCTACGCAGTTGAATTATCAAGAATATCATAAGTTTGTTTCATGTGTTGATTTTGGGTTCCAACGACAGTAGGCCCAAGGGAGAGACATCAATTGCAGTTTTCAAGTAATCAACCACAAACGAGTTTAACAGGTTAGCTTTCATGATGTTTTATTGGTTTAGTTAGGTAGCTCCATAAACGAGTTTAACTTTATGAATTAAGATATATTTGTTTATATATGTGTATGCATTTGTTTTTCTCATCAGTTAGCTCAAATTCCACCGGCTAAAAGAAATTTAAACTTCATGTATGAATTAATAAACTCTAAACATGTAATACTGAAAGGTACACGGAACATTACTATGGATTGCCAAGAATGAAAGCCTAATAGAAACATAGAAATTAACATTCGGAACTCCAAAATCAAAGCCCATTCATGTAATTTAATGAATTTAATAGTAAAGCCTCACGAATATAAAGTCAAATTAACAACAAATCATGTATAACATAAAGTCATAGCTCAGTTACCGGACCCTGAGGTGATTCCAACTCAAACTACCCAATTAGTGAAACACATTTAAGATAAGTATCCATAATCCAATTTATGAATTCAAACTAAAAATATGAATTCAAAATACCATCAAATTGAAGTACAAATAGTCAAACATATGAAACATAGAAGCTTAGTAGCAAGCTTTAACAAGACCCGAAATTCATGAACGGAATTGAAAGTAGAATCAAGACTTTTTAACAAGATCTATATAGGGTTAGTAAAGGAAAAATGAGAAACTAGATTTTGTTTCACACATTATGCTCTATGTAAAGAATAATGTCGGAGGGGTCTTATTTAAGTTCAACGAATAGGGTCTTGATAAGGCTGGTTATGACGAACACTGAAATTCTTTTAATATTTTTTTATATGATTTTAGGAGTGTTTTGTGAGTGAGGAAAAGTGTATACCTTGAAAATCTTTAGATTATAGACGAAATTACAGTTTTCTAGATAGACAATTACGGATGTTTTCTAAAAATACCTATGTGGGGAAAATATGGCCTTAGGTCACTGATGGATTGAGGTATCTATGACATATGTATTGGGAAGTCATGAGTTTAAGTTTCAATATAAATAAAAATGCAAAGTTGAGACAAATAGTTTTCTTAGCAATGAGTCTCCTTATTAGAGGGTTGGGGTGTGGTCTCCGCTAGAAAACGAATTGATGAGCCCGATTAAAATAACACCTATTATCTGAATAAGGATCGCACATTTACTGTTAAAAAAGAAAAAGAAAAAAGGCTCACTGATGGATTATTGTCGGGTTATGATGTCATTTTAAATTTCTGACTGATTATTGACAGGGCCTCCAAATTCCAATAAAAATAATTAATTGTGTTTTGAGTGTTATCGTCTATAATCCATACGTAATTTTTGACGGACATATCAACCAGTAACACTTTAGTTTTCGTAGTTTATAAATATATTAAAAAAAGCCAATCAATGCAAAAGAGACCTTTTTAACACACGGTCATATAGAGATGTAACGATTTTGAATATATTTGAAATCTTTTGTTTTATTTTTGATAAATATTATTTAGATAATTTAACATGTAGCAGAAGAATAATTTATAATATTTACTTTTAATTTTATGTATCTTCTACGGCTAGTTCAAACAATTATTTAAAATCCTTCCACTGCGAAATTTAAACGTATGCTATTGCCAGATATTTTGGGTTGTTTTTTGGTTTCTTAATACTAGTAGTACAGTTAATAGTTTGACATTCTTCTTTTTAGTTGATCAACGAACCCTCATGTGCTGTGTTCTATTTATTTATATATATTTTTGAAACTTGAATATTCTGTTAGGTGTAACCCACACCTATATAAACCATGCAATTCATTTACAAGTACATATAAGTACTCTTCTCTAAATCATAAAGAAAAGAAGATCAATATATTAGTCTCGTATCTTAAGATTTTTATTCCAGATGGGTACAAAAAATCTTGATGTTTTTAAGAAGATCGAGGATCATAGAGTAGTTTCACAGTCGGTTGAAAATGGAGTAGTGAGGATGAAGATCTTAGTGAAGAAAGAACAATTGGTGGAAGTTCTTAAACAAGTTACAAACAAGAATATTTATGAGAACAATTAGAACCATGTTGGTAATCTCAGACCCATGTCGAGACCATCAACATCAAAGTCATTAGAGCAGCGGCTGAAGGATATGAAAAGAATGCGGATTCTAAGAAGCCGACAAATGAAGAGAGATTGGCTGGGATATTGGAGGCCTGCCCTTGAGAGCATTCCAGAGGCTGGTGTTTTGAGTATTTGAATGATTTGCATGTGTTTAGTATTTATAAATGTATCTATCTAATAATTGTAACCATGTATTAGATGATTCTTTTGTTGTAATTTTACTTAGAGAGTACTTATTATTTTTATTATATATAAGCAGAAAGTAAATAACACATGCTTTAGTATGTTGACATGTTGTCCTGGATCCTTCTTAGTTATTTTCCTTACAACGTGTAACACAAAAATTCCATAAAATCGATTATATAGGTAAGGGCTCTTAAATTATTAAGTTAAGTTCGGTTTTACTTCCTTAGTTTTGATAAAAATAACAATTTTTTGGCAAAAGATTATAAACATAAATTTACATTCAAAAATTTCATAGTTTGTTTCAATTTTAATTCAAAAATTTCATTAGTTAGTTCAACTTAAATTCAAAATAATATAGCTTTTGAACTGAAATTGAAATAACCTATGAATTTTTTTCAGATAAATTGATGTTTCTAATACTTTAGAGAAAATACTTACTTTTATCAAAACTTATGATGGAAAATTGAAATTAACTTTAATTTATTTAATGAAAAACTTACCCCAATCAATCTATCATCCCTAAAGTGTTGCACTATAGTATATTTGACAAATTTTTTTCCTATTTAATTATATTATAATATGTTAAAATTAGTATTATTATAAAGGTCAAACCCTTGTTTTTTTTGTAAGTGAATTGTCGTTTTCCTTCATCTGGCCTGCTTATCTTTGTCATTTCATTTAAAAAAGATTTTTTTTGGTATTTGGCTCCCAAGATTTTAGAAATTTGATTTTTTTATCCAAAATGTTAACTTCATTAATTCTAAAAATTAACGGAGTTAACATAAAAATTAACAGAGTTAATATCTTTAAAGAGAGGATGACTAGAAGCGATGATTTCCATCATACTTCACCTTCGCAATGAGTTTCTCACCATATGGACAAATCAACTTCATCCTCTTTCCCAACCAATGAAACCAACAATATTGTAATTCAGTTATATGAAAAGTCTGATGTAGGTATTGTGAATGAAAAATAATAAATAAATAATATTTTAACAGTAATATATAATTACCTTTTTAGTGATGGATGTTTAACATTTTAAATTATCGGGCTAATATTTTTGATTGAAAATGGGAATTTTCTTAAAACCTTAGGGAGCCTGATGAAAAAAAAAAATAATAATAATAATAATAATCTATTTTGGATGAAAATGACAAATGTGACCAAATCATAAGTACGAAAATGACAATTTACTCTTTCCTTGTCATCTAAGTTGAATTTGATAGCAGGGTTAAAAAAATGAAAATTGGTTTGGAGGTGTAACGGGTGTTGGTTTTAAAGGCAGTCATTTGCACGAATTACTTACCATTTTAATCACTTGTTTTTATTATTGTGGTTGTTAAATAAGGGATCAATTCTTATGATGAGGAGTTAGTGTTGGGCGAAAGAGACATATGAAGGGTGGTGAGAGATGGTGAATTTTGATATGATTGATGATTGGTTTAGGGTGACAAGTCGGAGAAAAGTAAGTGGTTTGAAATTAAACTAAACTTTATATTAAGTATAAAGGTTAGTGTGTTATTAGTATAAAATATGATTATGGGTCAGAATTGTATATTGTAATTAAGAAGGGTATATGTGAGATTAGTCATCATTTGATTGGAGTTACATTCAAACGACATGTTTTAGGAAGGCAGCGATTGGAAAGATATACATACATGAGATTAATTTGTAATGGTATTGAAGAATTTCAAGTTGATTTTTTAATCTTGTTGTTCACATTAATTTGAAGATTCCTCTTTGATTACTAACAGTGGTATTAGAGCGGTTCTCTCAATACGACCGAGCAATTATCGAACATTAGAAGCATTAATCAAACAACATTATCATTTGTGTTATTTTATTTTGATTGAGTGAGATGAAGTCAAGAATCATTAATCAAAACAAAGATTGCAGAACTGAAACAAAAGAAATCAGGCGTGATTGAAAGTAGACCCGTCGGATTTTTGTTCGCATTTGTTTTTCAGACCGCGGATAAGGAAAAGACAGACCCAAATGAGCTTTGTTTGGAATCGCAGTCAGTAAATTAAACAGGATATTCATCTTTATGAGCAGAACTACAAATTAAATTAATTGACTCCTCTTATGTGCCCAATTGTATCAGAATAGACAATTAAGAAAGGTTCACGATCCTAAGGATTTCATAATCAGGTTTGTTCTGGTTTGCATTATAGAAAATAATCACGTATTATGTTTAGAAATATTTAAAGGTCTGTATGCAGTTTCAAACCACCAAGATTAAACAGAAGTTTAAAGTTTTGAAATCAGCCTTCAAACTTCAAAGTTTTTTTTTGAACAACCAAGAACAAAAAAACCAAAAAATATGGTGCTTTTCTTTGTTCTTGATATTTTTGTTTTTGTATGATTTATTGAATGATTATATGTATTAGAAAATCAAAATAGAAAATTGTTTAGAATAGTTACTTTGATTTGTTAAGCAACCGATAATCTGTGTACTGTTGTGGTTAGACACAAACAGTTCGATTTGATTTGCCTAGCAACTAAAAACCCTTGTACTATTCTTGGTATTAGAATAACTGGTTTTGAGTTAATAAATCTGTGTACTATTAATGGTAGAAGCAGTTGGTTAGCTCGTGTACAGGTAGAAATTGTTGATTTGCCCATGTAATATTAGAATAATTTGTGAACTCATGTACTGCCAAGATTAGTTTGTTAACTCGCATATTATTGCCATTCAAAATAGTTAGGTTTAGATTTGCCTTGCAAAACTCATGTACTATTCTCGGTAAATAACAGTTGGTTTTTTATTCACTCTGTGAACCACTGTTTTTAATAGTTGGTTTTGAAACCCACATAGTGTTAATGTAAGTTGGATTTGATTCACATTTTGACTAAAAACATGTGTACCATTGTTATTAGAATAGTTCATTTTCAAAAACCAGTGTATTGTTCTTATAATAAAGATTGATTAATTTGATCTGAAACTACAGAGTTGATATCATATTTAATCATAGTAAAAGGTTGATATGATTTGATCCGATACTAATATATTTGAAATCAAATTTAATCCGAAACTAGTGGATGTCAATCTATTAAGATTGGGAAAAAGAAGATTCGAAAAATGATTGAGTCCAAAGATAAAGAAGTTGTAACTTCGAAGGAAGGAGGGACATAAATGTGTTTTCAGTGCCTCATCTTAACTCCACAAGCTACTCCATTTGGGCCGTAAAGATCATATCGGTCATTAACATCCATAGAATTCGTAAAGCAATTGGACCAAAAGCGGGAACTAAATTCGATACAGAAAAGAACAATCCAACACGGATTAATATACCAAGCAATTCTAGAAAACAAAGTATTGAAAATTGCTAATATTAATTCAACTAAAGAAATTTGGGATGCACTAAAGGTTCGACATGTACGAGTTGATGAAGTTAAAAAGGCCCGGTTACAAACACTTGAGTTAGAGTTTAAATGTCTAAAAATGGGTATTAACCATCATTTGATGTCTATGTCGGGAAAATTGGTGAGATCACATCACAAGCAAGTAATCTTGGACACATCATGAACGATAAGAGACTGGTCCAGAAACTACTTGGTTTGGTACTCGAAAAGTTCATTTAGATTATAGTCATGATCGAGTAGTTTGTTGATCTTGTTACAAAGCCATTCCAAGAGGTTGTGGAAGATTGAAGGCTTCTGAGAAATGCACCAAGAAGCAAGTCAAGGAGGAAGGAACTAAGGCGAGGAATAACCCAACATGAAATCGACTAATTAGTCGTGTACTTAGTTTTTCATGTTTGTGAAGACGAATCACTCCCTTCTATGGAGGGACATTCAACATAACATGATCTTCACCTTAAAACATAATTGTTCATCTTCATTTATCAGCATATGATATGTATCAATCCTAGATAACTTTTTATTAAGTCAATCTTTTCGACAGTTTTTGAACTAGTTCTTTCTTAACAAAGTTCGTTTGTCCTACCTCTCCCTAACATATAGGAGTTCGAAATTTCATATCATATAACATTTCATAGGGAGGCATCCTACTACTAATATGGTAGCTATTATTGAACGAAAATTTTGTTAAGGGAAAGTATTTATCCCAACTTCCTCCAAAGGTGATAATACATGCCCGTAAAATATTCTTTTATGCGTGGATCGTATCTTCACTTTGTTCATCCATCTGTCAATGATATGTCGTACTAAATTAACAATCCAGTGCTCAATTCCTGTTGACATTTCCTCCAAAATTATGAAGTGAAACAAGTATGATGATCTGATACAATCATCTCTAGCACTCCATGCCTCAAAGCAATTTTCTTCATATATACTTCTACCATATGCTCAAAGGAATAATTTTCCCATATAGGAAGAAAATGAGTATTTTTTATTAAACGATCCATAATAACTCAACTCTCATCATAACCCTGTAACGTATTTGATAATTTTGTTATAAATTCCATTGTGATGTGTTTCCATTTTCACTTAGGAATTTCTAATGGTTGGATATTGTTATAAGTATTGATGCTTAACTTTGACTTCCAGACACGTCGAATCTTTTAGCATACTTAAGAATGTCATTTTTTTCCCCGACCACTAGTAGTGTTTCTTTAGACCTTGGTACATTTTATTTGCCCTAAGATGAATAAAATATCTCTACTTATGATCTTCAATCAATAATATGGACTTGACTTTAATAAATAATACTAACTTCACTTCATAAGTATTCGAAAGCCACACACGCCCAAACCTTGTGTTGATCCTTCTATATTATCCTTCAAATCTTTCATTTGACTTATAAGTCTCTCATGCTTATGATTTCTTCTTTTAATGCTTCCAGTTAAGCATGCTTTATTGAGGTCCACAATTGATTTCATCTTTATTGGTGTGCAATTTACTTTGTGACTCGATGCATCTGCTATGACATTTGCCATTCCAGGATGTTAAAGGATTTAACACTCATAGTCTTTAACAATTCTAAACATCTCAGTTGTTACATACTTAGATCCTTCCAATAGAAAAAGTACTTAAACTTTTATAATCAGAGTAGATATTATACTTTACCCGATAGAGATGGTGTTTCCATATTTTGAGAGCACACACTAATGCTACAAACTCCAGATCATGAGTTAGATAATTCATCTAATTGGGCGTTGATTACCTTCAGGCATATGTTATGACCTTTCTTGATTGTATCAGTAGGCTACTAAGGGCAAGTCTCAAAGCATCTGAGTATACAACTAGATCTTTTGGTTTCATTCATTATGGATAACACTAGGCTTGAGTTAACTTTTTCTTTAGTCTTTGAAAAGCTTGCTCCAACTCTATGACATCCATCACCAAAACATGTGCGTTGACCTTTGAATTTGATTTTTTGACTATGATTTTGACTAAATGTGGACTTTGACTTGAAAGTTAACTTAATTTTAACATGAACTGCAACTAGTACGTTAGACATGTGTAGACACGTTGAGTACTAGAACTATGCCATATGGGCCTAAGATGGGCTAATATGCCTAGGGTTGGTGGTAGTGGGAAGTTCACCTGATTGGACTCTACACGGGAATTATGTGTCTTAGACTGGATTACGGATTGATAAAACGTAAAAATATATAATTTATGTTAAAAACACAACAAGAACCAAACAGATGTAGACTTTGCCTAAAGTCTACTAAATAGGCTTATTTTGGTTTAAAATATAATTTAAATAATTTATATAGCGTAGAATAGTCTGTTTAAATAGTAAAATCTCAAGGAAATTAAAAAAGTGAATCGAACGAAATGCTGGCTAAGAAGGGACGGATTTGGGTGGAATGGGCCAAAGGCTCGGGGCCCCTCTCTTTGTCCTATAGTTAGCTAAGAACAAGAGAGGGGGAACTCCCTTTGTTTTTCATTGATTCAATGAAAATCCTATACTCCAAGTCTTATGGTCTCTAGTGTAACTCTAACCACCACCACTCTTGTTCTTCTTGTTATTCATCATTATCAATTGTCATGTTGTCGTTCAATAGTGGGTAATTAGGTCTTCATCTTTTCTATCCTTGATCATCCATACTTTTGCAGGTAAGAAAACTTGTCTACTTGATGATTTTATTATATTTTATTCTTGTTGTTGATATTCATCAGTAAACATCTAAACCATCATCTAATGTTAATATGTTCTTGGTATTCTGTTTTGGATCTGTTGGACCCTGAAACAATCATGCATGTTAATTCAAGTGGTGATTGAAAAATTGTTCTGGTTGAAAACATTACAAGTCAGAAAAGAAATACGGTTGAGGATAGTTTTGGTCGTCCGTATTAGTTAAATGCGGATGAACAAAAACAAATACGGATTTAAGAAAAAGAAATATTTATACACTTATGTACTTTTGTACATAGAGTATCCTATGTATTTATTCAAGGTTTTTAAGTAAATTATACAGGTAATTGTATAAGACCTATAAATAGATAAGTTTGTTATAACTTTTGTAACTCTAATTGAACCCTATAGCCTACTTGTATTTTGATCATCATATTATTAATATACAAAGAATTTATAAGTATCTTACGTTGTTGATCCTTGTTGATTGTAATTCCACTGCAATTCTTCATTTAAATCAATCTAGTGTATTCGATCCTATTAAATTTAACCCAGTCAGGATCATGAAGATTAAGCGTTTCAGGTGTTGGATCTTTAAACGGGTATAAACCCTAGTTTATGTTATTCTTGTATTCCTTGAATTTGTTGATTTGGGGTTGTAAACTTGTGTAATATTTTACTAACGGACATGTTGGGAATAAAATACTTTTGTTAAAACTAATAAACAATGTGCACGAAACGATAATCATGCTAGGAATTGGATTTATGTGTGGATAGTCTAGAAACGCAAACCGGAGTGTTAAAAACATAACTAAATGAATTGGGACTAAAATATATGATAACTTAAGGGCCTAATGCAATTTATAGGTTAATGGTTCATGAAATAAGCATTGGTTTAGGTCTCAGGTCGGTAATGATCAAACTTGTGCTTTTGGGATGCAAAGTACAAGGATGGGAATTTGGACAGATTGGTGTCATAAAAATGAAACATTTTGTATAGATTATAACTTGGTCGCACGAAATCCAAATGGGTTAAAATTTATGTCTAACATAATTTCATTGAGTCTTCTAACTAACCAAGTGGTCACATCAATGCGACATCCTTTTGTCCTCCAAACGCAATAAACAAAATCGAATGTCAAAGCTATTAAATTAGGGCAGAATGTTGGTTTATGTTTGTAAGGTTATATTTCACTCATAATTAGTCCAATTAAGGAGATTTGTTTCAGGAATTTAGTTTAAGGTCTTACCTTTCAATGGTCCCTAATATGTGACATTTTTTTATCATTTCAACCTCCAAGTAGCCACAAGATCGGTGTGGTATTAGCTTTACAAGCTAAATTTTTTTTATAGAAATTACATCTTAACTTATGGACTAATTAACTGGAATAAGTTAAGAATCAGGTTCAAAGACAGATTCCAAGACGTTTAAGGATAAAGTCATGTAAGGTTAATTAATCATTAAACTTAGGATAATGCATGTTCAATTCGGGATTGTAAATATCAAAAGTACACGTTAAGTACTTGGAAACTAAAATAAAGCGAGATAGGAAAACTTAAGGTAGGACATTGGACTTGGATTGATAAATGAATAACGTTTTCATTAAAATAAGAACTTGGATGGACATTAAGGATTAGAATACAAGGATTACATCCATTTAGGTCTTCTCGACCTTTAATAATCCTATTTTTGTTTTTGGGTATGTACAGTTAGTTGCGGATTCGTGTTGTGGACTTTAGATTGTGCAAACATCAAGGTGAGTTTTACAACCCCTTTTAATATGTTTTACGTAGAGTAAAAGCATGCACACAGTTTTTGGATTGCGTCATGTTAAATTTCTTTTGGACTTGGACTAGATCGTGTGGGCGGTTGACCCATAGGATCGAGTCTAGATTCCCTTTATGAGTATGTGTGCTTATTTTAGACTTAGATCGGACTGTCATGGAAAGTTATTATTAGTACTAATTTGTGCATGACTTACACGACAACATAGTTTGTACTTATAAACCTGTGAACTTACCAACATATGTTGGTTTTTTATAGCATGCCTTGTCAGGTAACAATGCTTAAGTATTTAGACAATGGACTTTAGATGAGACCGCTCTTTCAAGAGCAATAGACCTTCAACATATATAGACACACAAACTTTTATCTACTATATATAGACCTTCAACCGGTCATATATTATCTAAAGTATAACTCTTTGGATCGTACATTGATATCAACGTTGATATCATCAAGGATTGAATTTAATTTTAGTCTTTTATGTTTATGCTTCATAAGATAAACATAACCCGGACATACCATCTCTCCTGAATTCATCAGTAAATGTGACAAAGTACATTTCTCCATTTTTTGCCATAGTTCTGAACGGACCACATACATCGGTATGTACGGATCCTAATCGATCCTTAGCCCTTTAGCTGATACCAAGAGCTTTGGTCAACTTTTAACAAAAACCTGATTCAAATTCAATGAAAGACACTTGACCCATGAAATCTAAAATTTCTATGGTCTAGAGTTTCTTCATGCAATTATTATTTATATTTCCAAGTTGACAATGCCATATATATGTATCGTTGAAATCCAATTTCATAAGTTTGTCGGAGATGTTGTATATCACGTTATTATTATGGAGTTTTATCTCGTAATTTATATTATGTGGCTTCGCCTCAAAATAAAAACACACCATTAAAATATGCAGAAATAAAATTATCATTATGAGAGATATTTAGATCTTTGTTCACCCAAACATAAAACTAAAACAATATTGATAGACATTTGGCATCTTTTAGAGGATTTTTTTAGGCATCTTCCTAGCCCTTGCCTTTCACGCTCTACTTGTCCTTTCATTTGGCATTAGGTTTCCGAACACCACCCTCACTGATCATTAGTAGTAGATCGAGTTTGCTAGAACTAGGTATCTTCATCTCAACTGTTAATGCATCAAATGGAACTCTTGGATGGTCTTGTTCCATGCATTCATATTATAGTTCATTAACTATTCATATGATTTTCTTAGTGAGTTAAGAATTAATTCCCCCACACTAGCTTATTACTTAATGGGGCTTCAAGACTTGCTTGATAATCAATGTAACCCTTCATATTCAACATATGAGTGCTGATAGAAGAACCCTTGCATTTGAGTAGCAATAAGTGATCTCATCACTTTAAATCATTCATTGCGAGCCTACTGTTTGAACATTTCCTGCAGCTCATCGATCATGATAAATGTAAGCATGTTTTCAGATTCATTTAAAGTCATGGAATCATGGTAGCTACCATTAAGAAAGTTAAATGAAAGAAATTCAAGATCGTGAATATTCTACTAGAGCTCGCAACTAGAATTTCTCATGTTCCCACTAATACCTAATCGAAAACGAACCAGAATTGCTTTTTAGGCCCAATAGTAAAGACCAAAAAGAAAGACCCGTTGTTCTGGAAATGAATCGAATTAATCATTATGTCATATTAGAAAATTCAAGACTAGAGGACTCCCAGACGATGGATCCTGCCGTAGGTGCCTTTACATGAGCTTCGGGTAATCAAATATGAACCCTTCATTAATTAAATAAAAGAGATTAATTCCATGCTAATCGAAAGAGTGCTCATAGGAGACGCATTAAAGCCCCTATGGTGGACTGGCCTACTAAGTGGAGGTTCGAATCTTATCTGAACTGCGAGAATAACTGACTAAGCTATGCTATAAGGTTGGTGATTAGTCATTGTTGAGTCTCAAGGTAGTTTGAGAGATAGAACCAATGTTTTTGGCTGGCAAGAATCAAAAGTAGTTCTATATTTCTTGAGTACTAAATAAAAAAGAGATGTACTTGAGTGACCTTTCCATTTAATCACTGATAAAATGTACTTTTAAATTCTTCTTACCCTGTGAGCTTTCCAATTCATCTTACACAAAGGGTGAAATTAAATGAAGTGCAAAACCCATGACCCGACTGCTTAGCCTATGTAGGGGGAGATCATGGCATTTGACTTCAAAATAGGTTCTTGTTGAAGTGGCAAGAAGATAGGAGGGTTCACCCAAAGGTGTGGACTAAAGGAATAGCACAAGTGCTAATAAGAATGGAGTTTTCGCTTGAGAATATAGCTTAAGGATATGGATCCAGAAGCCGAGATCAAAGCGTTAGTTCAAGATAAGATCCCCTTACAAACTAAGGCTTCTAAAGTTGTCGGAGGGTAGCAAGTAGGGTGGAAGTAGAAGAAACACGCCCCATAGACTTGATTAGTAAGGGATTAACATTATGGACCATAAACAAATAACGCCTTCCATGTTAGGGCTATATGCACCGGTAAGAGAAGGAATTCGGTTCATGAAGGGTAAAATTATCACAAATTCTTTTTCCCTACAAATTATGAAAGTCTCTATCTATAGAGGAAATAAAGGCTCTCCTTGTAGTTGTTCTATAAGGACTTGTTTAGTTGGAAAAGGAAATCCAAATAAAGATAGTTTAAGTAGTAAAGAAGGGCTTCTTCATATCCTCTTTCCAAAGAAAGTCTCATCTTGGGTCCTTTATTATTCCTTGGACTGTGATAGCCCTTTCGATACCTTAATGGGCGATTGGCCTATCTCTTAAATTCAAGGGAAATCACTCCATACCATAGGGACTTTTCATTAGCTGTAGGGATTGGTGGCCCGAAATTGACTTGATCACGAATGAAGATAGAGAATTGTGTAGATAGGAGTACGAAAGCTTACATTCTTCTCTTATAAAGAAATGGATTTCGTGACACGATGCCCTAGTCCTTTTGGTAAGCGGAAGAATTTCGTAAGCATAAATAGCTATGTCCTTCCTTGGTCTGAATCACCATCTTGAAAGGACTATGTCTATGGGACCTCCCCCCACACATAATAAAGAACTATGTGGTGAAATTTATCATCACATAGAAAGTCTGGCAAATCAAGAAAGAGCTCTAGTAGGTAAAGCCACTTGGGCTTCACGCGAAGCAAGACCACCCCTTCATAGAAAGAAAAGTTGGTTTTGAGCTAACTTCCATAATAGGAACGGAGTAACCTCGAGAGGATATATCTTGTTATTCTCTCTCCTCCTCCTTAGGAGAAGTGCTTTCAGGCTTGTTCGCTTAGCAAATCACTCCTGAAGTCACGTCTTTTAGTACTAGGACTAAAGTCAAGTACTTTCGAGTTGCTCTTTGGTTCAAAACAAACAAACCCACCTCCTATTTGAGTCAACTAGATGCTCCTGCTTTTACAGTAAGGGGCTGCTATACTCTTTCCACTTGCTTCCTAATGTATAAAGATGAAAGTCTCTATCGATATATGAAGTAAAGGCTCTCGTAGTAGTTGTTGTCGAACAAGGCGATCATTAGAAATCACCTACAAAAGGATCCATTACTGGAGTTCTCCTTGCCATCCGAACCGGACATGAGGGTAGGTACTAGAGGAGATCGCTATGATTGGAAGGTTCTCACCCTGTCCCTGACATTGTTCTAAAGATAAATTTACATAGAAAATGAAGCAAGTCTTGTGAAGTACCTTCCTTTAGTTAAGGTAGGTGGAGGAGCAGTTGATTCAGTAATTTCTAGTATTCAATTATCTAGTATTTAATCCATTTTAGGGCGTTTTAGTTTGATTGCAGCTAGGGCGCCCCTTTTCTTTCCACTTCTCTTAGTCAAGAAGTGAATAAGATCTGGGCTCATAGGGGGGGGGGGGGTTGTGCAAAAGGGAGCTGCATCTTCTCTTCTTGCTGTGAGTTTTGGCTTGCTAGAATTCTCTCTTTCATAAAGCGAAGCAAAGCGCATGGAACGGTAGTCTCCCTCACTGTCGATAGGTATCACTACTCCTACTAAAAGAGAGCTTCCTGGCTTAAGTTATTAATGCCTGAAGGGAAAGACTCTTCCACCACACTACACATATGGACACCGGTGGGGTCGAAGCTATAGCACCAGAAAGTCATAGAGACTTCGTCCCGACATCTAAGGAACTAGAATCAAGCAGGGCTAGCGGGATTACACTTAATGGGATAGACCAATCAAACAACCTAAGAAGAAACAGAGTCTCACCCATCAGCATAAGATGCAAAAACTAGAAGTTCTCTTATAGCGCTCTTTCCTTCCCTTCGAGCTAGCTGGAATCAGTCCATTTCTTTTTCTTCCCAATTGGCCTGTATCGGCTAGGGAGCCAACATACTATTAAGAAGTAACTGATCCCACATTAGCGTTAGTAAAGGAAGAGAAAGACCTGATTGACCTAAGACATGAAAGTGCTAAAAGAACTTTTCAAAATTAAAAATGGATTAGTTGACCTGGTCTACGAATCTATTCTAATAGTGAAGTTAGCAGTGCAAATTCAGTTATTCACAGTCTTCAAAATATATTGCTCTAAGGCATATTCTGCTGGGACATGGGTAGAATTAACATTGGAGGCAAGTTTTTTGAAATTTTTTGACTTCCTCATTGAAAATAGGTCTTCCAATTCTACCACATCTAGACAAAGCGAGGATCCCCTAAGAAGTTAACTCAATGAAGAGCAAAATCCTAAACTGTGACTAAGATTCTCTGCCGAACCTGACAAAGGAAAGGGTTGTAGGTGATGGAACGTTCTGCATTCGCGCAACATGAAATGATGTTCCTCAGCCACTCCACCTGGTCATATGAAATTAGCATGCATCCTAGCTGGTAGAGCAGGCTGGAGCGGGGCTTTAAGAAGAAGGGTTGTTCCGTGCTATCTCAACTCCTAGTTCTAGTAGTACAAGCTTGAATTCGATATATAAGAAGCGATGATTCACTTTTCCCCTTGTCCATAGGGATCTCATGGCATACAACCGAAATGACTCCCGCTAGATAGCCGCCCCTTCTTCTCTTTTTACAACCTTGTTCCTATGGCAACACCTTATCTCTTTTTACTAACAAACTCCAGCTGGTATATTTAGTTACGGAAGCAGAGTACTGAAAGGAGTAGTGAGATAGTGAGAATGAGTAGTTGAAGTAACTTATAAATTATAAAAGTGCACGAAATGAAGAGTTCCAAAGAGAAATATAGTTTCATTCTTGCAAATGAATAGTTAAAATAGAAATTAACAAGAGAAACATAGTTTCATTCACGAATTAAACAGTAGATACATATTAAATTCGGTTGATGAATCTTCAAGAACTTTCGGTAATTAACAAGAATACTTGCGAGGTCATACCCCTCATTTATGAACTAGTTAATAAAATACGGCAAATTGGATTTTAGTAATCAAAAGTTTTACTCATTGGACGATAATAATCCAAACTATTAATTTGGACTGTAACACTCTCAACTTTCATTTTTATTACTAACAATAATCCAAGTAGCATAGTTATCAAATGTTTACGCTTGATTTGCACACGATTTCTTCACAATAATAATTATGAACGAAATGAAAAAAAGATAAAAGGTAAATCGAGTCTAAACTAAATACAAATCGAGTGTGAATGTATGCTAATTATGCTAGTGAGATTGCCATGAGTAATAAAAATGAAAGTTGGAAGTGTTAATGGTTATATTAATAGTATGGATTATTATCAGTAATGAGTAATAGTTTGAATTATTATAATCTAATTCATTATGTATTTGGTATTTCTATTGACCCATCTATATATATTAATTTTACAGTAATCATATACGGTTATAGTAATAATAGTATATGAATAAATTTAAAAAAATTAATAAATCCATCCAAAAAGGGACCTTCTCTTTATCATACGCCAGTTTAAAGATTAAACATGTGAGATTTTTGAAAAGTAGTTCATTTATTTAATATTTGATAAATATCATATACAGAATTTAATACATGGCACGAAAGATATTTTATACAAATTACTCATCTTTTTATATATCTACTACGTCTACTTCTTCATTTTATATCCTCTAGAAAATTCGGACAGATGCTATTGCCAAATCACCAAGAGTTTAGTGAGGATTATTTTTTCTTTTGGTAGTTTGGGCTGTTAGTTCAGTTTTTTAATAGTAAAACAGTTAATGTGTTTGACATTCTTCTTTTCAGTTGTTCAACCACCTCTCATGTGCTGTGTGTTATATATTTATTTATATTTATTTTTGAAAGTTTAAAATTCTGTTTGGTGCAACCCACACCCATATATAAACCATGCAATTCATTTGCTTATACATATAACTAGTCTTCCCTAAATTCCAAAGAAAACAAAATTCAAAATCTCGTATCCTCATCAATTATATTCCAGATGGCTACTAAAAATCTTGAGCTTTTTAACAAGATTATGGGTCACAGAGGAGTAGTTGCACAGTCCCTGGAGAACGGAGTCGTGAGGATGAAGATCTTAGTGAAGAGGGAACAACTGGAGCAAGTTCTTGAACAAGTTATGAACAAAAAAAATGAGCAGAAGAAAAGGAACCATGCTGCTAATCTTTGCCTCATGTCGAGACCATCAGCATCAAAGTCATTAGAACATCGGTTGAAGGATATGAAGAAAATGCAGATTCTAAGAAGAAGGGAAATGAAGGGAGATTGCCGGAGATATTGGAGGCCTGCCCTTGAGAGCATCCCAGAGGCTGGTGTTTTGACTATTTAAATGATTTACATGTGTTTAGTATGAAGTATTTATATTCTTTTATATTTATGTTACTAGAAGCATTTTTGTGTTCTAACATGTATTCGATGATTCTTTTTATTGTAATTTTACGTGGTGACTATTTATTATTTTTTATAAATAAGTTAGAAACTAAAAAACACAAATCTTCTGTTTTTTTTACACTATAAGAAATTAGACCTTTAGCGACAATTTAAGTTGCCGCTAAAGGGTTAAAAAGTCGTAGGAATAGGGTATCGTGTCAATTTGTCATCACTGGTATTGTTGTCATTGTTGTCTTAGTCGCTATATGGTAAAATTGTCATCGCAATAGATGTCGTCGGTATAGGGCTGGTTTTTTCCTGGACCATTCTTAATTATCTGTATAACTTGTAACACAACATTCCACAATTAGATTATTCTTAATTATTTGCAACACAAAAATTCCAGAAATAGATTATGTAGGAAAGAGCTTTTAGATTATTCGATGACAAAATTATACCCGTGTCCCTAAAGAGTTACACATTATATTATAAGTATTTTTGTAGTATTTAAATAATTATCCTATAATTAAATTCCAAACCAAATGAACTGAGTGTTTCTATTTGTCGTTACACATCTTGATGTCGATGATCTGAGGATCGTCGGACGTCGGTTGCGGTTGCCCCTCGTGTCACCGTCTCTTCATGTGTTCAGACGCATGGCCTGCTTCCCCTTCTTTACAAGTTGATATATATCCTTTCATTTACTCTCTGAGGCGTTCTCTTAGTCGATGTTCTCTCTCTTTTTCTGGCAGGTGAAAACCCTGTATGCATGAGTGACAGTGGCGTTGGCGGTTGGGCTATCAGTATCATATCTTCCCTTATTGTATTTTCGGTTCATACTCACCTTCCTGCAGGTGGTCACCGATCGTTCTTGAGGACTCATTTCCTTCTCAAGGATCGACTGTTGTGGTTGCACGTCTAGGTTAGTCTCTAGTAGTCACCATCACACTGCGTTTAAGTCGTTTCTTTCCCGGTGATGTTTTTTGTTATGGCTGTTGCAATTGCATTCAGTTGACTGGAAAATGGTGACCCCAAACCATATTAAGTTGATGACCAAGAGGACCAACAACTAGCTACTTCTTGACTTGGATGTGGATCTGATTCTTGATTTGACGTCAATGATCGACATACCAATTTTTATGGAGGGTGTGAGCTGGAGTTGCGATGATGGGAAACACCAATTCTGTTACGGAGGTAATTTTCTAGATTTCATGTAAGTATTACATAAATCTTTTAACCACTTCCGTCGGTAAGAAATTAAGGGTTGCGGATTATAAATTCGTCGTCATCCTATCCATACCAAAATCTTTTTCTCCACTGTCAAGTTGATCTCGCCCTAATTCAGCATTTTAATCTTTTTACACTTACCTTAGCTTCAAGAATGAGTAGGATGAAAACAAATGCGATTGTAAACTTGTCATATAGTGGAGATCAAGGCACTCCATATGCTATTTTCCTTGACTTTCTCTATTAGATGTTGACTATTTTATTGATTTGGGTTGTCAATGGATTGACTTTTCTTTCTCCAACCCAACAATTGAACTACACTTTTCAATTATTACGTGTTGGAACTACAAGGAAACCCAAAGTGAGAAGGATTTAGTTTAGATTAACCTTTGACATGCTTTTATATTAGGGCATTTGTACTGTTGCGGGTGGAACCTACAAAATAATCATAGGGCAGGCATGTATGATGTTGATTTGGTTGCTCTTCTAAATGTCATCACCTTTTGGGATTAATTCACTACAGAAACTTGGATTAAATTTAGCTTGGTTGTTCGGTCAGTTGATTTTAATGTTTTCCTTGGGAAGATGTCTTTTGTATGATTATGCAATTGAAGTTTTACTCATGGTTTATGCTTGAAAATATATTTCTATGATTTTGCACATTTAATCTCTCTGAACGTAAAACTATGACATTTCAGAAAATGTTTGTAATTATTGTTTATAAGAATAGATCCATATAAATTTCCAGTATACAACACATCAACTTCAATTATGCTCATCTATATTGATCAACATGGTTCATAGTTCATTGGATTTCATCATCCAACAGCTACACAAAGAAGATGAATGCCTATGCTTTATTGTATGACAATTTTGTGAGTCTTGGGTAGGGAATTATATGTGTAAGTTGTACTTAAGTTTTGTCCCTCATCATTTGTAGATTCGCTTATTGAAACTTAATTTTGATGATAAAACTTGAAGAAAGATAAACTCATGTATTCTATGCCACAATTCGATGTTAAAAACATTCAATCTTGAAAAAAAGGCAATCGAGTGTAAAATTCAGCAGTTGAATGTTGTAATTCACATGACGAGCTTCCTGATTTGATCTAACAGTGTTATACTTTTATTTAAGATTACAATAAATCTACAAAAATAATGCTAAAAACTTAACATTGTTAAGATGTTAGTGTAAAGTAAAAGGCTTTGTTTTAAGGATTAAAGCCAAACAAGGTGGAGGATGTATTGTGTATGGATCTTTAGCGTCAACAAAGTAGCTAAAAATCTTCATTGTTGATGCCTCGAGGTCCCACACTAGGAGGTAATACATGACCTATATTATTCGATTAAGCATACATATATCCATGACAAAGTTTCGATATGGCACGCTGGGTCACATAAAAAAAATGATTTCAGATTTTTGTTATTGTTATAATTTAATGCTAAATAGTTAGTAATATGATGCAAAATTATTAGAAGTTGAATAATTTATATTGTTTGTATGTATTTTCTGTTAGTATTGGTGATCTAATGCCAAAATGCTAAATACCCTAATTTACTAAATGATATTTTGAATTATGATTGTTTGGGTTTGCTTTTTATTATTTACTAACATTGGCAGACAGAAATCCACAATTACGTTTGTTGAATTACGTTCAAAACTCTCGGCCAAGAGTCGATAAACATCTCGTTAATCCGTTCATTCAATATCATTGATCGAGATAGGCACTAAGACTGTCTATTGACAAGCGATTGACTTCCATGATAACTTTCTTAAGGTACTTTTGCTCCATTCACCTTATTGTTTTTTTCGGTTGACATATTCGGAAGTGGTGAACGACTCCTTAATGAGTCGAACCTACGCATCCGATGCATTGACTTTTATGGGTTATGCATTGACTAATTGGGTTGCCATAGGGCTTTATTGAAAGAGTTTTTTTTTTATGTCTTAACATATGCTTTATAGAGAAGAAAAAAAGAATTAATTTTTATTAATAGAGAAAAACGTTCGTCAATATAACATTTTCACAAGCGTCAAATTTTCCCTTTAATTTGATATTTAGTTATCACAAGGTCTTGAAAAACAAAAATATCTGAAAAGTATGTAGCGGCCAACTATTATCACAATAGGTCAAGCTAGAAAGACGATATTATTTAGTCTCTTAGAATGTCGCCGTGATAGATCTATTTTCATATAGTGTTGGTTAATAAAATAATTCTTAAGTATTTTGTGTTTCTATTGACCCCATCTATATCTTAAATCAATTGTTTAATATTTGATAAATATCATTTACTATTACATAGCAAAAAAAATAATTTATAAAATTAACTCTTCTTTTCATATATCCTTTGCGCTTTATCTATACTACTATATAATACATACTAGAAGGATGTAAATGGTAATTTCATTTACAATTTTAAGCATAGAGTACAAGCGTTTTATGCAATAGTTCCACTTTTACCCCCATTTAATTAACTTCTTCTAATTATTGTATTATTTAATACATATTATTAATACATTATTTAATAATGTGATACTATTTAATTCACTTTATTAAATTTTATTTTATTTATAATAATATAAATTGACATTTAAATTTATAGTTACTAATCATATTTTTATAACTAAATACTATTTAAATCAAGTATTATTTTATTTAAATACTTATATCTATATCTATACTAGTATATAATACATCTATTTGGATAGATATGTGATTTTGCCAAACATACAAGTTTTGAAACTATATGTACAAAGGAGTGCAAAACATCTAAGAGGGGTAGAATAAAGAATTGATTAAGATTTTTAAGACACTTTAGGGGATATATGGTAAATTTATCCAATAAATTTTATATATATTTTTGCTCTTGACTCTTTCATATATTTAATAAATATTATTAACACATTATTTAATAATATGATATTACTTAATTCACTCTATTAAATTTTATTTTATTTATAATACTATAAATTGATATTTAAATTTATATTACTAATTATACTTTTATAACTAAATACTATTTAAATAAAATATTATTTTATTTAAATATTTAAGTATATAACTTATATATATCTTCATATTTAAAATAACTATAATACTAATATTTTTCTACGAGCATATTATAAGTTTAATAATTTTAATATTTATCTATATCTTTTATAATAAAAGTGAAAGGATGATAGAATGATAACTTTACATATGGATTAAGACATCCATATGAAAAGCCATGCTTAAATTTTAAAAAATTAACCATTTTATTCCATTTATGCCCTTACAATAAAGTATAACATATGATACTTATAATACAAATACTAAAGCATATACACGTGGCCAAACAAAACTGCATTTACTTTCAATGTCGTTCATTCATTGCGATTAAGCACTAATCCCTCTTCCCCTTTCCCTTGTCGGTTGTTAACAGCTCAATAACAATCATCTAAGGATCACACTTAGAGACTGATGCAAACAAAGAACAACTCAAAAAACTCTCAGCATGCACATGTGAAGTACTAGAAAGGTATTTCGAAAGATTTGATATAACTCAGTGAATTATGCTAAGTATCAAATCTTCCGAAGACAAAAGACCAAATCTTCCGAAGCCAAAGATGAAGTCTTCCGAAGCTTCAAATACAAAGTCTTTTGAAGCCAAAGACTGATTTCTTTCAAAGACAGAGAAGACATGCTTTATCTAAATCACCTTTTGACAAAAGCTGAACAACTTTTCGCTGTCACTTCTAAAGACTCACCCACTTATTTGAGTTGGTGAAAAGTCCTTACTTTTGTCAAACTATAGATTAAGGTCTTTCGTCTATAACTTTCTACTCTTATACTTTTATCCTTTTTGTAATAGATAAGGATGTGAGCTGTGGCATGTCATAATCACTAGTCAAAAGGCAATCTGCCTTTTGACTCTATATTGATATTGTTGTCTAGATTAGTGTTTCTAGCTGGCCTTCAAAGTATGGCCAGTTGTAGGATGAAGTATAAAGTGTCTCAAGTACTTGTATCTTTAGATAAACTTTGTAACACTTGTAAAAATTTGAGAGCAATATATATCATTCTTGAAAACCATATTTGAGTGTTCTTGTTACTTGTGTTCATAGTTTCATCCTAACCGGTTCCCTATTTGATTTGCCAAGTGTTCTAAGTCTCTCCTAATTGTGAAACTATTGCATTGACCCCCTTTAACGGTCCAGCAATTGGTATATCAGGCTCTTGATTGTAAGATCTCACCATCTTAGATCTCTTCAGTTTCACAAAACACTTATCAACTCAAATGATAGCTATCTCAAAGGCTGATGTGGAAACCGATACCATGACTAAGTCTCCACTGATCACTCTTGATGATTTTGATACTTGGTGCCAATGTATGGAATGGTTTATCAAGTCTCAAGACAGTAAGATGTGGAGATCTGTCATTGAAAGACCTCACATCCCAAGTACCTCTTTAGCCACTGCTGGAGATGGGATGATACCAAATGAAATAGCTGATTATTCTAAATAAGATTGGAAGAAAATAGATGTAGATCAAAAAGCCATGACCGCTCTCCAAACTGCTCTACCAAACTCTATATACAGAGGCTTCAAAAAGTGCAAAAATGCTATACAACTTTGGGATGCACTGAAGCTCATGTATAAGGGATCTGAGGAAACCAATGAAAACAAGAAAGACCTCATGAAGCAGCAGTTTGAGAACTTTATCTACAAGTCAGGTATGTTGAGATTGTGGATACTCTAATGGATGTTAGAGTAAAACTTAAGAATAGGGAAATTATGAGGAAGTTCATGTTGTCTCTTCCCAGACAATGGACTTACTATTGTATGGCCATTAAGAGAACTGAAAACCTCACTACTCTTACTCTCACAGAGCTGTATGGTATCCTTAGTGGCTACCAGATGGAGATGAACATGCAAAATCCATCAAGCAACTCTTCCAACATTCAGCAGAGTTCAGCCTTTATGTGGTTAAAAGGGATAGTAGAGAACCATAACATCATCTTATCTGCTACCCAGGCAACTCACAAAAAAGCCCTTTCATCAGCTTCCCTAAGACACCAAGGGAGATCTACATCCAAGGAAGCCTATTCCAAGAGACAAGCTCTGCTCAAGCATTTGTGTCTTCTGATAAAAGTTGTGGTAACTTTCTCTTCACTCTTGAAGACTTGGATTCTATCCATCCAGATGATCTAGAGTACATGGAGATAGTCCAAAAAATGGCTCTTCTTACTCACAGGGCTAAGAAGTTCTACAAGAGGACAGGAAGAAAGTTTTTCAGCAATGTATCTAGTGTTACAAGTGGGAATGACTAATGGTGGCCAAACACAAAATAAACCAAACTACACTGAGGGTACTCCCAGACCTGAGAAGCCTAGCCAACTGTAACAACATGCTATTGTTGTTGTTGAAGAGGGAGGCTTTGACTGAATCTTCCAGGTAGAAGATGCTTCTCCAACCAAGAATTGATGGCTGACCATGAATAAGCCAAGGTATTAGAACATCTTTGTACTCCTGAATGCATTGCTAAAGTAAATATGTACAGGTCCTATAACTTGGAAGTGAGATCTGATCTTCAATACTTGAATATTTTAAAAGCTGGCTTCAAAAGAGATGAAAATGATTATAAACTTAAAATAGAAGATTTAGATAAAACCATTTCAACTCTTAAACATGAGCATACAAATTTCAGGACTCAAATAAAGGATCTCATTACCAAGTTAACTGAATGCCAAGCTGATCTTGTGAGTAGCAAAGCTAAGGTAGAAAAATGTGTTCTTAAAGAGGAAACCTTCAAGAACATCATATCTTCATCCATGCATGCAAAGATTTTTTATTAGAAAAGATAAGGATTGGGTTCAAGTGAGATAGCTCCTCCACACACATTGTTATCTGTAAGACCTCCAAGGTGTGAAACTTGTCAAGATGAGCTGCCTCTCATAGACCCCACTCAAGAAGAGAATGAAGATGAAGAGGAGATAATAAAGGATGGATCTAAAGTGAGTGAAGAGGATCATCCTAAGAAGGGTCATTATTCTCTCGAGGAGAGAAAAGAACCAAGGATGACCAAGTCTGCAAGGAAGAACTTAATCAGGGCAGCCAAAAGAAAATCAAAGAAAGCCTAAGAGATTAAGACCACCTTCAACTCCAAGAAAAAACAAATATTTATCTCTGCTGGATTTAAAGTGGTGAAGAATGAAGACACAACCAAGGACTCTAGTACCAGGAGTCCTAGTTCATGTCCAACTTATCCTAGTCAAGAGAGGAAGGCTGATCAAATATACATTACTATTGTATAGCCTTAACCATCCAGTTCCAATAGCAAGCCTCACCCTAAGAAGCCTGCTGCATCATCTGTGAATATGAATATGGAAGTGGAAAGTGATCAAACCCAGCCTTCTACTCAGAAGAAGACTCTCAGAAGGAAGTCAATTGAATGCATTATATGTGGTAGTACTTCTTATTTTGCTAAGGGCTGCATCTATAATCCCAAAGCACTATCCACATGACTATGAAGAAAACCTTTGAGAAGAAGAAGAAGAAGAAGATAGCTTCAAAAGGAAAATCTCTTCCTTTCAGAAGCTCCAAAGTGAAGAAGAAGATAAGTGAAAACTTACCTTCGGAAGAAAAATTGGTCTAGGAAGAAAGGATTGCTTCCGAAGTACTGAAGTGTACTGTAGTGAATGCAAAATCTTCCGAAGGTCCAGTCTCCAAAACATCCGAAGTCATCAAAACTTCCAAAGTATTGAAGGTCAAGTCTAGTCTTCCAAAGATGGTATGGAAGATGAAGGAAGGCCATGTGACTGAAAGTTCTTCATCAACAACATCAAATGATCCTCAGAGCTTGCATATAGGATCTATTATTGTTGCATTATCATCATTTCACTTTGACAAGCCCAAGACCAGCAAGGCTTGGGTTTCCAAATGTAACTAACCATCTCTTTTTGTGCAGGAACAACTAAAGACCAAAGGAAATATATGGATCATTGACAGTGGTTGTTCCAGGCACATGACAGGAAATGGCTTTTTGCTTCAAAACTTTGAGAAAACTGATGGATGGCTAGTTGTTTTTGGAGCAAATTTAGGTGGTTATATCACTGGAAGGGGCAAGGTCACAAATGGTAAGCTTGGCTTTGAGAAGGTAAACTTTGTTAAGGAGCTTGGGTACAATCTTCTGAGTGTATCTTAATTTTATGATCAAAGACATAAAATGCTCTTTACTAAGCATGAGTGCATTGTTCTCAAGCCCGGGGTGGTCATTACTCAAGAGCATATTGTGCTCAGAGCCCCCAAGAAAAGGAACATGTACAAGATGGAATTGCAAGAAACATTCCCTTCAGGAGAAGTTTCTTGCATTCTATCTAAAGCCAATAGTGATGAGTCTTTCCTCTGGCATAAGAAAATGTATCATGTAAACTTTAAAAACATAAATAAATTAATTAAAAATGATTTGGTAACTGGAATGCCAAGGAAAGAGTTTATAAGTGATGAGCATTGTGTTGCATGCATGAAAAGGAAGCAACACAAAGTGTCTCACAAGCCAAAGGAAAGAAACTCAATCACTACTCCCCTACACTTATTACTGATGGATCTCTTTGGACCTACTAGTGTAATATGTCTAGGAAGGACCTCTTATTGTTTGGTGATCACAAATGATTTCATAAGATTCACTTGAGTCTTTTTCCTTAGAACTAAGGATGAGACACTTGAGATCTTGAGGAACTTCATTCTAAAAATTATTAATCAATGTGATCACAAGGTCAAAATCATAAGATGTGATCAAGGAACTGAATTCAAGAACCAAATCCTTGATGCGTTTTGTGATGAGAAAGTGTAAGGAATACACTTAAAGGCTAATGCAACCAAATAACAAACAAAGAGCTCTCAGCATGCATATGTGAAGTACAAGGAAGTTACTTTGGAAGATTTGATAGAACTAAGTTAATTTTGCTAAGTATCAAATCTTCTGAAGCCAAAAGACCATATCTTCCGAAGCTAAAGATGAAGTCTTCCTAAGCTTCAAGGACAAAGTCTTCCGAAGCCAAAGACTGATTTCTTCTGAAGACAGAGAAGACATGCTTTCTCTGAATCAACTTTTGACAAAAGCTGAACCACTTTTTGCTGCCACTTCTAAGGACTCACCAACCAGCATGGCTTGGTGAATAGTCTATGCTTTTGTCAACTGTAGATTAAGGTCTTTTGTCTGTAACTTTTCAAATATGTACTTTTATCCTTTTTGTAATATATTGGGATGTGAGCGATGGCATGTCATCGTCACTAGTCAAAAGGCAATCTGCCTTTTGACTCTACATTGATCTTGTTGTCTAGATTAGTGTTTCCAGCTGGCTTCAAAGTATGGCCGGCTGTAGGATGTACTATAAGGTATCTCAAGTACTTGTATCTTCTAATAAGGTTTGTAACACTTTAAGAACTTGAGAGCAGTATACATCATTCTTGAAAACCATATTTGAGTGTTCTTGTTTATTGTTATTGTTACTTGTTTTCATTGTTTCATCCTATCCATTCCCTATTTGATCAGCTAAGTGTTCTAAATCTCTCCATATTGTTAACCTATTGCATTGACCATTCTTCAATGGTCATGCAATTGGTATCAGAGCTTTTCAGGCTCTTGATTGTATGATCTCCTCGTCTTAGATCACTTTAGTTTCACAAAACACTTATTAACTCAAGTGGCAGCTCTATCTAAGACTGATATGGAAACCGATACTATGACAAAGTCTCCACTGATCAATCCTGATGACTTTGATAATTGGTGCCAATGTACAGAAGGGTTCATCAAGTCTCAAGACTACAGGATGTGGAGATCTGTTGTTGAAGGACCTCACATCCCAAGCACCTCTTCAGCCACTATTGGAGGTGGATGATACCAAAGAAAATGGCTGACTTCTCTGAAAAAGACCGTAAGAAAATAAACGTAGATAAGAAAGCCATGACCGCTCTTCAAATTGCTCTTCCTAACTCCATATACAGAGGCTTCAAGAAGTGCAATACTGCTAAACAGCTTTGGGATGCACTAAAGCTCATGTTTGAGGGGTCTAAGGAAGCCAAGGAGGATGAGAAAACATAATGAAGCAGTAGTTTGAAAACTTCACCTACAAGACAGGTGAAACCATGACTCAACAATACTTCAGGTATGTTGAGATTGTGGATACTCTAATGATGTTAGAGTAAAACTTGAGAATAGGGACATAGTAAGGAAGTTCATGTTTTCTCTTCCTAGACAATGGACTCAATACTGTGTGGCCATCAAGAGAACTAAGAACCATTCTACTCTTACTCTTATAGAGTTGTATGGTATCCTTAGTGGTTACCATATGGAGATGAACTTGCAAAATCCATCACGCTGCTCTTCCAACAATCAACAGAGTTTAGCCCTTTATGTGGTTGAAAGGGACAACAGAGAACCACAACATCATCTCATCTTCTTCCCTGAAAACTCACAAAAGAGTACTTTCATCACCTTCCCTTAACACCAAGGGAGAGCTCCATCCAAGGAAGCCCATTCCAAGAGACAAGCTATGCTCAAGCCTTTGTGTCTGCTGATGAAAGTTATGGCAACTTTCTCTTCACTCTTGAAGACTTGGACTGCATCCATCCAGATGATCTGGAGTACATGAAGATAGTTCAACAAATGGCTCTTCTCACACATAGAACCAAGAAGTTCTATAAGAGGACAGGAAGAAAGTTTCCCAGTAACGTGGCCAGTGGAAAGTTCAGACTGAACAAAAGAAAAGTGAAGTATTACAATTGTAACCAAATAGGACACTTTGCTAGAGCGTGCAAGGCACTAAGGACAAATGGTGGCCAAGCACAATCCAGACCAAACTACACTGATACGACTCCAAGAACTGAGAAGCCAAGCCAACCCAAACATCATCCTGCTGTTGCTGTTGAAGAACGAAGCTTTGACTGGAGCTTTCAGGTAGAAGATGATTCTCTAAACCAAGCACTAATGACTGATCATGAAGAAGCCAAGGTATTAGAACATCTTTGTACTCCTAAATGCAATGCTAAAGTTAACATGTACAGGTCCTATAACTTGGAAGTGAGATCCAACCTTGAGTCCTTAAACATTTTAAAAGCTAATTTTAATAGAGCTGAAAATGATTATAAACTTAAAATAGATGATTTAGAGAAAACCATTTCAACTCTTAAGCATGAGCACACAAATTACAGGACTTAAATAAAGGATCTCATTACTAAGTTAACTGAATGTCAGGCTGAGCTTGTGATCAGCAAAGCTAAGGTAGAAGAATGTGTTCTTGAAGAGAAAACCTTCAAGAACATAATATCTTCATCCATGCACACAAAGGTTTTTTTTATCAGAATAGGCAAGGATTGGGTTCAAGCGAGATAGCTCTTCCACACACATTGTTATATATAAGACCTCCAAGGTGTGGAACTTTTCAAGATGAGCTGCCCACCATAGATCCCATTCAAGAACAGGATGAAGATGAAGAGGAGATAGTGAAGGATGAACCTGATGTGAATGATAAGAGTCATCCTAAAAAGGGACACTATACTTCTAGAGAGAAGAAAGAACCAAAGGTGACCAAGTCTGCAAAGAAGAACTTGATCAGGGAAGCCAAAAGAAAGTCCAAGAAAGCCCAAGAGATCAAGGCCTTTTTCAACTCCAAGCAAAAGCAAGTTTTCATTTCTGCTGGATTTGAAGTGGTAAAGACTAAAGACTCAACTATGGATTCTAGTACCAGGAGTCCTAGTTCTTGTCCAAATCATCTTGATCAAGAGAAGAAGGCTGATAAAATGTGCACCACTGCTACACAGCCTGAACCATCTAGTTGCAAGAGCAAGCCTCATCCCAAAAATGCCTACTATATCATATGTGAAGATGAAGAAGGAAGTCGAAAGTGATCAAACTCAGCCTCCCACTCAAAAGAATACTCTTAGAAGTATGCCAACTGAATGCATCATGTGTGATAGTAATTCTCACTTTGCCAATTATTGCATCTACAATCCCAAAAGTACTAACCACATGACCAAGAAGAAAACTTCTGAGAATAAGAAGATAGCTTTGAACAGAAAATCTCTTCCTTTTGAAAGCTCCAAAGTGAAGAAAAAGATAAGTGAAAACTTACCTTCGGAAGAAATTTTGGTTTAGGAAGAAAGAAATGCTTCCGAAGTACTGAAGTCTGCTGGAGTGGATACAAAAGCTTCTAAAGGTCCAGTCTCCAAAACTTTCGAAGTGCTAAGGGCCAAGTCTAGTCTTCCAAAGATGGTGTGGAATATAAAGGAAGGCCATGTGACTAAAAGTTCTTCATCAACAACAGCAAAAGATCCTCAGAACTCTCATATAGGATCAATTACTGTTGCAATATCTTCTGTTCACTTTGACAAGCCCAAGACCAATAAGGCTTCGGTTTCCAAATGTAACTAACCATCTCTTTATGTGTAGGAACATCAAAAGACCAAAGGGAACGTATGGATCATTGATTGTGGCTGTTCCAGGCACATGACATGCAATGGCTCTTTGCTTCAAAACTTTGAGAAAATTGATGGAGTGCCAGTTGCTTTTGGAGGAGAATCAGGTGGTTATATTACTGGAAGGGGTAGGGTCACAAATGGTAAGCTCAGCATAGAAAAGGTAAACCTTGTCAAGGAGCTTGGGTACAATCATTTGGGTGTATCCTAATTTTGTGATCAGAGACATAACATGCTCTTAATGAGCATGAGTGCATTGTTCTCAAGCCTGGGGTGGTCATTCCTCAAGATCATATCCAACTCAGAGCCACCAGGAAAGAGAAAATATACAAGATGGATTTGCATGAAACATCCCCTTCAGTAGAAGTTTCTTGCTTTCTATCTAAAGCCAATAATGATGAGTGTTTCCTCTAGCATAAAAGATTATGCCATGTAAACTTTAAGAATATGAATAAATTAATTAAGAATGATTTGGTAACTGGAATGCAAAAGAAAGAGTTTACAAGTAATGACCATTGTGTTGCATGCCTGAAAGGGAAGCAACTCAAGGTGTCTCACAAGCCAAAGGAAATGAACTTTATTACTACTCCCTTACACTTATTACATATAGATCTCTTTGGCCCCACTAGTGTAATAAGTCTAGGAAGGACCTCTTATTGCTTGGTGATCATAGATGACTTCACAAGATATAGCTGGGTCTTCTTCCTTGAAAAGCTTCATTCTGAAAATTGAGAATCAATGTGATCACAAGGTCAAGATCATAAGATGTGATCAAGGAACTAAATTCAAAAACCAAATCATTGATTCATTTTGTGATGAAACGGGTATTACATGACATTATAGTGCTCCCAGGACTCCACAGTAAAAACGGTGTTGCTGAGAGGATAAACAGGACACTTATTGAAGCTGTATGAACCATGTTATCTGACTTTAAACTGCCCATCACCTTCTAGGCAGAGGCAGTCAACACTGCCTGCTATGTGCAGAACAGAGTTTTAGTAGTCAAGACTGATGGTAAGACTCCTTATGAACTGTGGCATAAAAGGAGACCTTTCATTGGTTTCCTCAAATCATTTGGTTGTCCTTGCACCATCTTGAATACCAAGGATCAAATAGCCAAATTTGCTAAGAAATCAGATGATGGACATTTTATTGGGTACTCTTCCCAAGCTAAGGCTTATAGAGTATACAATCTCAGACCCAAGTAGTTGAGGAGTTAGCCAATGTGACCTTTAATGAGCACACACCTAATGTGAAAGGTTCTGGTCCTGATTGGTTGTTTGATCTTGACTTAGTTACCAACTGTTTTCACAAATCTTGTGAAGATGTTTCAGGATCTACAGGTACCCTATCAACGGAAGAATCTGATCCAAGATTTGAGTTGAGAAGACCAAATGTTCAAACTACTTCAGCTCCAGTGTTAACTAGCCCTGCATTTGTGTAAAGTCCTGATCACGATCGATTCCACATTTTGTTACACTTGATAATAAAATTAAGACAGATGTGTGCTTGTGTGATGTCACCAAACATTAAACAGACTCAATCGAATATTATTAATCAAATGGTTACAGTACCAAATGAGTATACATCGTTTAAGCTCAACCCACCTAAGGTGAACTCCCCTTAGGCGACCTATCACACAATTCTCTGCTCTCTCACCTTTAGAGCACTTTTACAAAATGAACACACGTTGTAAAATACAAAGGAAAAACATCTATATACTATCCTTGTAAAATACAAAATGAACACACATTGTAACTCCAAGTTCTTGCGTGATAAGTTCTTCATCAATCATCTTGGAGTTCTCGCATCCTTGTACGTCTCGCATAAATTGAGTTTTTGTTTTTCTCTTGATATTGTAATCCATAAAGACTAGGTCCTTACAATTTGGAAATCCTGTCAGCACAACCATAATTCTTCAGCTGATACATCTAAGGTGCCTATAAATTCCAGCATAGAGGCACAAAACTCAAATGAAGGAATTTCAAATGTAGGAGGAGATGGAGGTGGTGATAGTGATCAAGAATTTCTTGATGTTGATAACCACTCCAGAGAAGACAATATCAATGATGTAACACACTCATTAGATCAAGTTTCTCTTGATAAGTGTGTTGATGTGGTGGATGATATGCAAGAACCAGATTTGAATTTCACCAATTTAGATCTATCCAACCAACTTGTTGTGATTCCTCAACTAAGAAACCACAAGTCACATCCCACCACAAACATCTTTGGAGATGTTGAGACAGGGGTAAGAACAAGAGGAAAAACCCATGACAAAAATGTTTGTCTTCACTCTTGTTTCTTGTCTCAGATTGAGCCTAAGAAGATTGATAAGGCTTTGAAGTATGAAAGTTGGGTTGAAGCACTGTAGGAGGATGCTGCTTCAGTTCAAAAGGCAAAAGGTTTGGAATCTATGTCCTCTTCCTTAAGGGAAGACCACAATAGGTACCAAGTAGATTTTTAGGAACAAGAAAGATGATAAAGGACTTGTCATCAAGAACAAGGCAAGACTAGTTGTTCAAGGATATGCACAAGAAGAGGGGATTGACTACACATATGTTTTTGCTCCGGTAGCAAGACTTGAAGCTGTTAGAATATTCCTTGCTTTTGCTGGATCCAAGGATTCAATGTCTACCAACTTGCTATCAAGTGTGCCTTCTTATATGGGGTGATTGATAAGGAAGTATATGTCAAAAAACCATGTGGCTTTGCAGACCTAGATCATCCTGATTATGTTTGCAAGCTTGAAAAAGCTCTTTATGGGCAGCATTAGGCTCCAAAAAAGTGGTATGAGGCACTATCATAGTATCTCTGTCAGCATGATTACAAGAGGGGTACTATTGATGGGACACTCTTCATCAAAGGAACAGGAAATGACTTGATGCTGGTTCAAGTTTACGTAGATCACATTATCTTTGGGTCAACTAATCTGAAGCTCTACAAAGACTTTGAGAAGCTGATGAAGAATAGATTTGAAATGAGTGCCATGGGGGAACTCAATTTCTTTCTAGGAAAGGAGAAGTAGGTTGACAATGGCATCTTTATAAATCAGTCAAAGTATGTTCAAGACATACTTACCAAATTTCATATGACTGAGTGCAAGGTTGCTAAGATACCCATAGCTAGAAAATACTCTTTAGGACCAGATCTTAAGGGGGAGTATGTTGATGAACATCTATACAGGTCTATAATAGGGTCTCTTATGTACCTCACAGCCAGCAGGCCTGATATCATGTTTGCTACATATATTTGTGCAAGATATCAATCCAACCCCAAGATGTCACACCTGGTTGCTGTCAAGAGAATTCTCAGCTATCTTAAATGTGCTCCCAAACTGGGCCTTTGGTATCTAAAGAATTTTGACTTCAATTTGTATGCCTATACAAATAGTGACTATGGTGGCTGCAATATGACTTCAAAGTCTACATCTGGGGGACGTCAATTTCTTGGTGGAAGGACAGTCTCATGGCAATGTAAGAAACAATCTCGCGTGTCTGCATCAACTACTTTACCTGAATACATTGCTACTGCAAGCTGCCGTGCTCAAGTGCTTGGGATTCAAAATCAGATGCTAGACTATGGATTCAACTTCAAGGAGACTCCCATCCACATAGACAATAATAGTGCTATCTTTATTATAGAGCATCCTGTCTAGCACTCAAAGACAAAGCACATTAACATCAGGTATCGTTTGATTAGAGATAATTTTAAAAAATAATTGATAAAACTAGTCAAAGTTAACACAAATGAACAATATGTTGATCTGTTCACAAAATCTTTTACAGAGATTTAAGTATCTTGTATAAGCTATTGGAATGATTAACTTTGAGTAGATTTTCTTAAACTAAACTCAAGATTATTTTTAAAAATATGTGTGTCTTACTTTGTCTATATCATCACCTATAAGTCCAGTTTACTTTGGAAGAAATTTTTAAAAAATGATATTCCTTAGAATTTTGAAAAAGTTTAGATATGTTTTCCTTTGGAAGACATCAAGTTGTCTTCGGAAGAAAATTGTCTTCAAAACAACTAACTACTTTTGAGAAATTAACCTTTTGAAATTTTTTTGATATATCTTCCGAAGCTTATATTTGTCACCAAGTACTTATATGTATTGAATGACTATTTTCTTTCGAAAGCAATTAAGTCTCGAAAGCTTTATTCTTCATTGAATAAAATTTCTGATATTTGTTATCTTTCGAAGCAAAATTTATCTAGGATGTAAAAATATTCTAACTATTTTCTTCCGAAGCAAAATTCTTGAAAGCTAAGGAATATCTTCCGAAGCCAAATTGGCTTTGGAAGTTTTCTCAAAACTTTCGAAGACAAATTACCTTCGGAAGATTTTCGACGTCCAAGAAAACTACCTTTTTGGGCACTTTTTCAGAGGTGGGACCAACATCCAGATTTCAAGGTTTATCAGTTTGCTTTAATTTTATCTCAAATCCTTATCATATATATATATATATATATATATATATATATATATATATATATATTCATACAACGGTTCCTCCTCTTTAATTTTCTCCTTCAGCTACAAAAATTCAAACCCTAAATTCACCCACAAATCGACTTTATTCTTACCTTTCTTCACTTCAAAACTACTCAAAATGGCCAACCCTGATCCCCAAAACCAACCCAATTTTTCCATGCAGTTACACTGGCAACACAATCAAGTTGCTCTGTTATCAACTGAGAAAGATCCTGGTTTCTCAAATGTTTGTCGTTTCTTGTCTCTATCCAACTACCTCACCGACCTCACAATAGACCCTCCATTGTATGAAGACCAACTTTTGGTCTTCTAGAGGACCTGCCAAGAGGTCATCTTGGATGGAAGGCACTGTCTACCACAGTGTAGGGGAGGACAATATTCATCACTCCAGCCACCATCAACTCTCATCTATGGCTGGATGATGAAGAAGGTGACTTGACTTCCAAAAGTCTGTTGTGAACAACTCATTCTGGTAGATGGGCTATGAAGGGGACTACTCCGTGAAAACCTTCAAAAAGGGTAAGGTCTCATCCAAATGGAAGTACCTCCTCCATGTAGTCATCCATTCTTTGTCTAACAAGCATGGAGGTTGGGACCAAATTCCAGAAGACCTTTCCTATATAGTCCATAGAACGGTACAAAGGGTCAAGTTCAGGTACTCTTAATTTTTTTTTACAAATCTGCTTGCTAACTTGGACTCCTTAGAATATTATATGTTCCTTAAATATGTTCAATACATTTCTAACTATGAACTTGGCTCACAGTTAAGGGGAACATGTAATATTCTTGAATTTGGACAGATAAAGCCCGACAAATTCAAAACAATAAAAACCCCGCTGTTGGCTTCTAAGGGGTAGAAACAACCTTGGTCCTAAAAATGTTAGAGCTTATTGCTCAAGGCGACAACTTGGAAACACCAGCCAATGTTGAACCCATGCCTTCTACTTCTGCACCACCCATACAGCCACAAATCACCATCACCTACCAAAGAAAATCCAATCCAACCCCTGCTCAGTCTACTCAGGTTGAGTAAGCCCCCAAATCACCAACCATGCAGGAAGAAGGGGACACTAGAGCTCCCACTTCTCCTAAGGAGTAGACCAGTCCTATTATTTCTATGATTGGTGATGAGGTTCCTCATGCTCAGCCTGATGAGGTCACAACCCTAGCCTTAAGCCTTCACCTAGAGTCTCAAAACTCTAGTGATCAACCTTCAGGGGAAAGTTACCATCCCCATACACTTGACCTCAACCAACCAATTCCAAACCTTGAGTTCTATGATGATGAAGATATAGGTTTCAGTGAATACCATGAGTATCTCCTCTCCACCCCTGTTCATGGAGAGATGAGTGCTCCTGAATCACCTATATCTAGTCCACATCATCCACCCATAACTGAGGTGGACCTTCCTAAACCTATTCAGGAGGCCCATATGGAAGAGGCTCTCACTTTTGTAAGTGATTACATCATTAAGACCACAACCATGGCAACCTAGCCCATTAACACTTCCTTTGAAGCTGTCAATGTGCAAGGGAAATCCAGCAGCCAAGAAACACAAGCTGGTGATAAGGAAGAAGACCTTGGTCCTATTCTCTCATTCCCCCATGATTCTTCTGATGAAGATGAGGGGAGTCTGCAACTAAAGGTGCAGAAACTGTCCAAACTTTGCACCTATTTAGTTTTAGTCACCTAGAATCTCAGGTGACTACCTTACAAAGAAGAGTCAATGACCAGCAACTTGAGATCTCCGATCTCAAGGGAAAGTTAACTGAGAGACCCAATCCAGAGGACTCAATCAGGCCCACAAGAACCTGTGGATGCGGTGGACCTAACTCCTTGGTCCCCTGTGCAAGAGGGTGATGCTACCAAAAAGGGGGAGAAAGTCTTAGTTACAATCACAAAAACTAGGAGTTTCTCTCAGAGTAGGGACATGGAGGACTCACCACCCTTACTTACAGTTGTCCATACTCAACAATCTCCTCAAGTCCATAATGATGTGGACTCCCTCATTCATAGCTTGTTTGAGGAGGGTATACCAAGGGCTATGCCTATTCCATCTCACCCCCTGAAAATCCAATAGTGGGATGGAGGTTTGATGCTGAAAGGAAAGCCCTGGTAATCTCTAGGTCTTAGGGACAATAAGAGATCTTAAACTTCTACAACCTGAGATACTATGAAAGCACCTATCTAGTTGACCTCCCACTTGACAACCCAAGTCAAAACAGGCAAGCTGCAAGGTTAGCCGAAAAAATTAACAAAGGGTTCTTGAAGAGCTCAAGCTAAGAACCAGAATATATAGACAGAGGCTAGCAGGCAATACTGTTGGTTAACTGGATGCTAGGGTGGACCCTAAGATTAGCTTCAAAGAGGAAACCTTGGCTGAAGGCTCAGTAGTTAAGTTTGTGAACCTTGAGACAGGATCTGCTTCAACACCCATTACCCTTAGTGAGGTACCGGTTGGTGAAGGTTTCCTATAGCCTCTCTCTGGCTAGAGCTCAAGTGCAGCACCAAGCAATGAAAGGAAAATCTCTCTCCACCCTGAGTCACACAGGCTTGTAAGTGACAAAGGGAAGAGAAAGATGACTTGTGAGGAGATTGAGGAGGAGAAGAGAGAGAGGAAAAGGAAGGCAACGGGTGAGAGTTCAAGTAGGACCCCTTGCTTCATGGAAGCTGCAATAAGGGCTGCCCCCAGGCCAAACACTCAAGATGATGAGTTATGGGCAGCCAGCTTGAACTATCTGGGGTCCAGGAACTACAACATTGATGAACTTATCTCTCTCCCCTTGGAGAAATTAAATAAACTGGCTGACATGGAAGTTTCAAAGGAGAGGAAGGAAGCTGAGATTGTAGAATTGCTTCTTAAGATCAAGGAATAAAGAAGGAGAAAGAAACTCTACAAAGCTCTTACCCTCTCCCTAGTTCAGAAAATTCTTGAAGAAGAGACTGTGGCTACTGAGCAATAAACTCGGGTAGGTAGGGAACAAGATAGGCAAAACATGTTAACCTACCTGAGTGCCACAGGTCTCTATCAGGTAACAGACCTTCTTCCTTTACCATATGACTACATTGAGTTTGAATACCTCAAGCAGCTTGAGCAACAAGTCTTAAAAGAGCAAAAGGCTACAAAGAAGAAGATGAGGAAAGAGGCTGCAAGGTTAAGAGCCACAATCAGTGCCAATTTGAAGAAATCTACTAATAGACAGAAGATGGTAAGCTTCTTGAAGCTGTATGGATTCTCCGGAAAGAGACTTGGTCTAATGTCTCGATCCACCTTGGATGAGTACAATAGAGTGATCAAGCAGAAGATCAAAAGGGATGAGCTGCTTGACTTGCATTCTCCATCAAGTCAGGCTGCACCTGAAGTTGAGGTTAAGGTTAAACCCCAGGAGGCAATGCAAGCTGGACTTAGTGCTGCATCACAGCTAGCTTCATCTTTTGATCCATAGTAGGGTCCTGATCCTTCTCCTTCTGAACCTATAAAGGACAAGGAACCAACTGAGGAAGACAAATAATAACAATTTGGTACTGCAGGTCAGTCTCCTTAGTTAAAGTACAGAAAGAGGAAAAGGATAGCCATAAGAAGGGACATGAAGAAGAAGAAGAAGTCCAAGGCATCCACCTCTACACCTCAGGATGGGTCAGAACATCCTGAAGGTGATCAAGAAATGGCTGCTCTTCCAACTCCTATTCAAGTAGAGCCTCTTGCTGTTGAGAGACTCATCGTGTCTTGGATGTTTTCCATCAATCCAGACAGATGGTATGTCACTAGAGATCAAGGGGGTCAAGACATGTACTTTTGGCAAAACATACTCTACCTCCCTCTACATGAGCTTAATGACATGAGGAGATATTTTAAGAGTCTGAGGAATCCTGACTAACTAATAATAAAGGGAATGGTCTTGATTCTAATAAGGACTGTCAAAAGATGAAGATCAAGATTCAAAGGTCTCTTCAGTTTTGGTAGCATCAGCTTAGGGGGAGTTTGTAAGGAATACACTTAAAGACTGATGCAACAAAAGAACAACCAAAGAGTTCTCCGCATGCAAATGTGAAGTATAACGAAGTTACTTTGGAAGATTTGATAGAACTAAGTTAATTATGCTAAGTATCAAATCTTCCGAAGCCAAAAGACTATATCTTCCAAAGCCAAAGATAAAGCCTTCCGAAGCTTCAAGGACAATGTCTTCCAAAGCCAAAGACTGATTCCTTCCGAAGACAAAGAAGACATGCTTTCTCTGAATCACCTTTTGACAAAAGCTGAACCACTTTCTGCTGCCACTTCTGAAGACTCACCAACCAACATGGTTTGGTGAAAAGTCCATGCTTTTGTCAACTATAGATTAAGGTCTTCTGTCTGTAACCTTCCAACTATGTACTTTTATCCTTTTTGTAATATATTAGGATGTGAGCTATGGCATGTCATAGTCACAAGTCAAAATGCAATCTGTCTTTTGACTCTACATTGATCTTGTTGTCTAGATTAGTGTTTACAGCTAACTTTCAAAGTATGGCCGGCTGTAGGATGTAGTATAAAGTATCTCAAGTACTTGTATCTTCTAATAAGCTTTGTAACACTTGGAAGAACTTGAGTGCAATATACATCATTCTTGTAAACCATATTTGTGTGTTCTTATTTATTGTTCTTGTTACTTGTGTTCATTATTTAATCCTAACCGGTTCCCTATTTGATCTGCTAAGTGTTCTAAATCTCTTCATCTTGTGAAACTGTTGCATTGACCACCCTTCAACAGTCCTGCAGAAATATATTACAAGACAATATAGTGCTCCCAGGACTCTTTAGCAAAACGGTGTTGTTGAGAGGAGAAACAAGACACTTATTGAAGCTACAAGAACCATGTTATCTGACTCTAAACCGCCCATCACCTTCTGGGCAGAGGCAGTTAACACTGGCTGCTATGTGTAGAATAGAGTTTTAGTAGTTAAGACTCACGGTAAGACTTTTTATGAGCTGTAGCACAAAAGGAGACCTTTCGTTGATTTTCTCAGATCATTTGGATGTCCTTGCACTATCTTGAATACCAAAGATCAGATTGCCAAATTTGCTGAAAAATCAGATGATGGACACTTTATTGGACACTCTTCCTAAACTATGGGTTATAGAGTATACAATCTTAGAACAAGAGTAGTTGAGGAGTCAGCTGATATGACCATCAATGAGTACACTCCTAGTGTGAAAGGTTCTTTTCCTGGTTG
Source organism: Flaveria sonorensis (assembly GCA_025506505.1). Lineage (NCBI taxonomy): Eukaryota > Viridiplantae > Streptophyta > Magnoliopsida > Asterales > Asteraceae > Flaveria > Flaveria sonorensis. Next base: position 37,581,105 of record CM046435.1, on the reverse strand, counting down.
GCGGTTTGATCTTAATTTAGTTACCAACTGTTTTAATAAATCTTATGAAGTTGTTTCATGATCTACAGGTAGATTATCAACAGGAGATCCTGATCCAAGATTTGAGTTGAGGAGACCAAGTTAGAATACTACTTTTGCTCTAGTGGTAACAAACCCTGCAGTTGGAAATCGTATCAGCACAATAATGACAAACTCTTCAGCTGACACATCTGAGGTGCCTACAAATTCTAGCACAGAGGCACAAAACTCAAATGAAGGAGTTTCCAATTTAGGAGGAGATGGTGGTGGTGATAGTGATCAGGAATTTCTTGATGCTAATAACCACTCCATGGAATACAACATCAATGATGTCACATACTCATTGGATCAAGCTTCTCTTAATAAGTGTGCTGATGTGGTGGGTGATACTCAATCACCAGATTTGAATTTCACCAATTTAGATCTTTCTAACCAACTTGCTATGATTCCTCAATTGAGAATCCACAAGTCCCATCCCACCACAAACACCATTGAAGATGTTAAGAAAGGAGTGAGAACAAGAGGACAAACCCATGACAAAAATATTTGTCTTCACTCTTGTTTCTTGTCTCAGATTGAGCCTAAGAAGATTGATGAGGCTTTGAAGGATGGAAGTTGAGTTTAAGAAATGCAGGAGGAGCTACCTCAGTTTAAAAGGCAAAAGGTTTAGAACCTATGTCCTCTTCCTTAAGGGAAGACCACAATAGGTACCAAGTAGGTTTTTAGGAACAAGAAAGATGATAGAGGACTTGTCATCAAAAACAAGGCAAGAATAGTTGTTCAAGGATACACACAAGAAGAAGGGATTGACTACACAGATGTTTTTTCTCTAGTTACAAAACTTATAGTTGTTAGAATATTCCTTGCTTTTGTTGCATCTAATGATTTCAAGGTCTACCAACTTGATGTCAAGTGTGCCATTTTATATGGGGTGATTGATGAGGAAGTGTATGACAAACAACCACCTGGCTTTGCAGACCTAGATCATCCTGATTTTGTCTGCAAGCTTGATAAAGCTCTTTATGGGCTGCATCAACCTCCAAGAAAGTGGTATGAGACACTATCTCAGTACCTTGTTCAGCATGTCTACAAGAGGGGTACTATTGATGGAACACTCTTCATTAAAGAAACAGGAAATAACTTGATGCTAGTTCAAGTTTTGGGTCAACTAATCCAAGGCTTTGCAAAGACTATAAGAAGCTGATGAAGAATAGATTTGAAATGAGTGCCATGGGGGAACTCAATTTCTTTCTAGGAATTCAAGTGAAGCAGGTTAACAATGGCATCTTCATAAACCAGTCAAAGTATGTACAAGACATACTCACAAGATTTTATTTGACTGAGTGTAAGGTTGAAAAAACACCCATAGCCAGAAACCACTCTCTAGGACCTGATCTTGAGGGGGAGTGTGTTGACGAACATCTCTATAGGGCTATGATTAGGTCCCTCATGTACCTCACAGCCAGCAGGCCTGATATCATGTTTTCTACATGTATTTGTACAATATATCAATCCAACGCCAAGATGTCACACCTGGTTGCTATCAAGAGAATTCTCAGATATCTCAAAGGTGCTCCCGAATTGGGCCTTTAGTATCTAAAGAATTCTGACTTTAATCTGTATGCTCATAGAGATAGAGACTATAGTGGCTGTAACATGACTGCAAAGTCTACATCTGGGTGATGTCAATTCCTTGGTGGAAGGATAGTCTTATGGCAATGCAAGAAATAATCCTATGTGTTTGCATCAACTGCTGAAGCTGAATACATTGTTGCGGCAAGCTGCTTTGCTCAAGTACTTTAGATTCAGAATTAGATGCTGGACTACGGATTCAACTTCAAAAAGACCCCCATCCATATAGACAACAACAATGCTATCTCTATTACTGAGAACCTTATGCAACACTCAAAGACAAAACATATTAACATCAGGTATCATTTGATTAGAGATAATTTTCAAAAAGGATTGATAAAACTAGTCAAAGTTTACACAAATGAAAAATATGCTGATCTATTCATAAAAGCTTTTGATGAGTAGAGATTTAAGTATCTTGTATAAGCTATTGAGATGATTAACTTTGAGTAGTTTTTCTTAAACTAAACTCAAGATTTTTTTAAATGTGTGTGTTAAGTTGTCTATATCATCACCTATATAAACCAAGTTTACTTTGGAAAAATTTTTCAAAATAATATTCCTTAGATTTTTGAAAATTTAAGATATATTTTTTCTCGGAAGACATTAAGTTGAGTTCGGAAGAACATTATGTCTTCAAATCCAATAACTACTTATAAGACATTTACATTTGGAAGAAATTCTGATATAACTTCTGAAGCTTAAATATGCTTCTAAGTACTTATAAATTTTGAAGGACAAATTTCTTCTGAAAGCAATTAAGCCTCGGAAGATTTGTTCACTCTTGAATAAAATTTCTAAAATTCAATATCTTTCGAAACCAAATATATCTCTGAAGTTGAAATACTCTAAGTATTTTTCTTCCGAAGCAAATTTTTATCAAGCTAAGGAATATCTTCCAAAGTCAAATTGGCTTTGTAAGTTTTCTTTTCTGAAGACAAATTACCTTCGGAGGATTTTTGACTTCTAAGAAAACTATTTTTTTGGCAGTTTTTCAGAGGTGGGACTGACATCCGGATTTCAAAGTTTATCCTTTTGTATTAACTTTGTCTCAAATCTAGTTCATATAAATACACCTTTAACGGTTCCCTCTCGTTCACTTTCTTCTTCATCTGCAATAGTTCATAACCTAAATTCATCCACAAACCGCCTTTGTTCTTACATTTCTTCACTTTGAAGCTACTTTAAATTGGCCAACCTTGATTCCCAAAACCAACCCGATTTTTCCATGCAGTTACACATGCAACACAACCAAGTTGCTTTGTTAACATTTGAGAAAGATCCAGGTTTCTCAAATGTCTGCCATTTCTTAGCTCTCTTAAACTACTTCACTGCCCTCATTATAGACCCTCCATTTTATGAAGATCAACTCCTCGAGTTCTAGAGGACCTGCCAAGAGGTCATCTTGGACGGTAAGAAGGCACTATCTGCCACAGTACATGAATCACTCCAGCCACCATCAACTCTCATCTGAGGCTGGATAATGAAGAAGGAGGATTGTCTTTCCTCAAATCTGGTGTAAACAACTCATTTCGGCGGATGGGCTATGAAGGGAACTACTCAGTGACACGAGTGTGTTGGAATAGTGTTTTAAGTGTCTAAACGCTAAATATTACGTTTAATTATTCATTTATATGCATGTGATTAAGTTGAATAAGTTAACTATGAGTTGGAAGTGATTTTGTAGGTAAAATAATAAAGTTGGAAGCTTACATGGTGAAACAAGGCATTGGAAGGGTCAAGAAACAAAGTTTCAAAGTGTAGTAGAAACTCAGTAAGAACTTTCAAAAAGGGTAAAGTTTCCTCATAATGGAAGTACCTCCTCCATGTGGTCATTCATTCTCTCTCCAACAAGCATGGAGGTGGGGACCAAATTTCTGATGACTTATCCTACATAGTCCATAGAATGGTTCAAGGGGTCAAGTTCAGGTACTCTTAATTTGTTTATACAAACTCACTTGCAAACTTGGACTCCTTAGAGTATTACATGTTTTCTAGATATGTTCAACACATTCTTAATTATGAACTGGGCTCATAGTTAAGGGGAACAGGTAACACTCTTAAACTGGGATAGATGAAGCCCGGCATCTTCAAGACAATGAGAAAGTCCACTGTGGGCTTCTCAAAGGTAGAAATAGCCCTGGTCCTAAAAATGTTAGAGCTTATTACTCAAGGTGACAACTTGGCAACACAAGCCAATGTTGAACCCACACCTTCTACAACTGAACCACCCACATAGCCACAAATCACCCTCACCTACTCAAGAAGATCCAAATGAACACTTGCACAAACTACTAAGGATGTGTTGGCCCCCATACACTCACCCATGCAGGAATAAGTGAACACTAGAGCTCTTACTTCTCCTGAGGAGCAGACCACTCCCATCAATTATTTGATCAGTGCTGAGGTTCCTCATGCTCAGCCTGATGAGCTCATAACACCAACCTTAAGCCTTTTTTTTGAGTCTTAAAACTGTAGTGAACATCATTCAGGGGAAAGTTACCATACCCAGCCTTTAGATCTCAACCAACCAATCCTAATGCTTGAAATCTATGATGATGAAGATATGGGTTTCAGTGAGTATCATGAGTCTCTCTTCTCCACCCCTGCTCAAGGAGAGATGAGTGCTCTTGAATCACCCATATCCAGCTAACATCATTCAACCCAAACTGAGGTGGACCTCCTTGAACCTGTTTAGGAAATCCATATGGAAGAGGCTCTCACTTCTGAAAGTGATTACATCATTAAGACCTCAACCATGGCAATCCATCCCATTGACACTTCTTTTGAAGCTATCATGGTGCAGGGGAAATCCAGTAGCCAAGAACTCCATGCTGGTGATGAGTAAGATGACTCTGATCCTATTCTCTCATCCCCCATAATTCTTTTGATGAAGACGAGGGGAGTCCGCAACTAAAGGTGCAAAAACTATCAAGAACATGCACATATTTAGTTTCAAAGGTGTATCACCTGGAATCTCAGGTGGCCCTTACAAAGAAGGGTCAATGATCAGCAACTTAAGATCACTAATCTTAAGACAAGTTAGCTGAGAGACCCCTCAGGAGAACACAACCAGGCCCATAAGAACCTATGGATGTGGTGGAGCTAACCCTTAGCTCCCTGTACAAAAAGGGTGATGCTACCAAAAAAGGGGAGAAAGTCCTACCTGCAGTCACAGAACTTGGAAGTTCCTCCCAGAGTATGGAAATAGAGGACTCACCACCCTCACTTGCAGTTGTCCATACTCAACAATCTCCTCAGGTCCACATTAATGTGGACTCACTCATTCAAAGCTTGTTCGAGGAAGGTATACCAAGGGCAATGCCTACTCCATCTCACCCTGCTGAAAATCCAATAGTGGGATGGAGGTATGATGCTGAAAGGAGAGCCCTTGTAAGCTCTAGGTATCAGGGACAACAAGAAATCTTCAAACCAGAGATACGATAAGAGCACCTATCTAGTTGACCTCCCACTTGCCAACCCAAGTCAAAGCAGCAAGCTGCAAGGTTAGCTGATAGGATTCAAGACAGGGTGCTTGAATAGTTCAAGAGGAGAACCAAACTATATAGACAGAGGCTAGCAGGCAAGACTGTTGGTCTATTGGATGTTGAGGTGGACCTTAAGATTAGCTTCGAAGGGGAAACCTTGGCTGAAGGCCCAGTAGTTGAGCTTGTGAACCTTGAGACTTGAACTGCTTCAACACCCATTACCCTCAATGAGGCACCAGCTGGTGAAGGTGTCTCACAAAACCTCTCTCTGGATGACAAAAGGGATGAAGGCCAGAGCTCAAGTGCAACACCTAGCAATAAAGGCCAAAGCTCTATCCACCCTGAGTCACACATGCCTGTGAATGACAAAAGGGAAGAGGAAAATGACCTCTAAGGAGATTGACGAGGAGGAAAGAGAGAGGAAGAGGTAGATAAGGGGAGAGAGTTAAGGTGAGACCCTTGGCTTCATGGAAGGTGCAAACAGGGTTGCCCCCAGGCCAAACACTTAAGGGCAGCCAGATTAAACTACCTAGGGATAAGGAACTATAACATTGACGAATTCATCTCGCTTCCCTTAGAAGAACTAAATAAACTGGCTAATAATGAGTTATCAAATAAGAGAAAGGAGGCTAAGGATGCAGAATTTCTCCATAAAATCAAGGAAGAAAGGAGAAGGAAAAGACTCTACAGAGCTCCTACTCACTCCCCAGTTTAGGAAAGCCCTGAGAAAGAGGCTGTGGCTACGGAGCAACAAACCTAGGTAGGTAGGGAACTAGACAGACAAAACATGATAACCTACCTGAGTTCCACATGTCTCTATCAGGCAGCAGACCTCCTTCCCTTATCATATGAATATATTGAGTTTGAATACCTCAAGCAGATTGAGCGACAAGTGTTAAAAGAGCAAAAACATGCTAAGAAGAAGATGAGGGAAGAGGCTGCAAAGTCAAGAGCCACCATCGGAGCAAATTTGAAGAAGTCTACTAATAGACAAAAGACGGTGAGCTTCTTGAAGCTGTATGGATTATCCAAAAGGAGACTTGGTCCAATGTATCTATCCACCATGGATGAGCACATTAGAGTGATCAAGCAGAAGATCAGAAGGGGTGAGCTTGTTGACTTGCATTCTCTACCAAGTCAGGCTACACTTGAAGTTGAGGTCAAGGTTGAACCACAAGAGACAACACAACTTGGACCTAGTGCTTCATCATAGCCAACTTCATCTTTTGATCCACAGTAGGGTCCTAATCTTTCTCCTTTTGAACCTGTGAAGGACAAGGACTCAATTGAGGAAGACAAACAAGAATAATCTAGTACTGCAGGCCGATCTCCTCAGTTAAAATACAGAAAGAGGAAAAGGATGGCCATCAGAAGGGACAAGAAGAAGAAGAAAAAGTCCAAGGCATCTACCTCTACACCTCAGGATGAGTCAAAACATTTTAAGGGTACTCAAGAAGAGGCTGCTCAACAAACTCCACTTATAGTAGAGCCTCTTGCTACTAAGAGACCCATCTTGTCTTGGGTGTTTGCTACTAACCCAGACAGATGGTATGCCACTAGAGATTAAGGAGGTCAAGACAAGTACTTCTTGCAAAACATTCTTGATCTCCCTTTGCATGATCTCTATAAGATAAGGAGATACTTTAAGAGTTTGAGGAATCCTGACCAACTGATAATGAAGGGAATGGTCTTGATTCTGATGAGGACTATCAACAGATGAAGATTAAGAATCAAAGGTCTCTTTAGTTTTGGTAGCATCCTCCTATGGGGAGTTTGTAAGGATCACACTTAGAGGCTGTTGCAACCAAAGAACAACTCAAAGAACTCTCAGCATGCACATATGAAGTACTAGGAAGGTACTTGGGAAGATTTGATATATGTTGGATCATATAAGGCTGGTGCAACCAAAACAACACTTAGAATATTTTGAAGTACAATTGAAGAAGTCTTCCAAAGACAAAGCTGCTCTTCTGAAGACAAGTTGAAGATCTTCTGAAGCTTAAGTATGAAGAACTTCAAAAGGAAAACTAAGTCTTTCGAGACTAAGTAGTTTTCCTTCCGAAGTATATGAAGAACTTTCAAAGGTAGAACCAAGTCTTCCGAGACCAAGTAGTTCTCCTTCCGAAGCATTCACACTTAGAAGATCCAAGACAAAGTCTTCCAAAAAATGAAGTCATGAAGACTTGCAGAAGACTCGAAAGAAGTTCATTCTTTCGAAGTATAAATGGCCTCGGAAGAATTTATTCGTTCGAAGCCATTTTGCCTTTGGAAGAATCAACTACGAACCAGTGGACATAAGTATGGGTCATCTGACACCCGCTGACAACTCTGATACACTGCATGGTGCTTTTCCACGCCCATGTAGTTGACCATACTTAATCCACTGTTCACCTTTATCAGTTAGTACAGTTACCGTACTTAGTTAGTGACAAAAGGTAAGTCATGGACGTGTCATGCATACCTAATCTAGGATATTATTTTATCTTAGATACTTTACTTTTAGCAATGTAGTATTTGTCTAGTGGTAAATTCCAGCTGGTTTTCTAAGTATAACCGGCTCTAGATAGTAGTATATATAGTTTCTCATTATAACTTAAGTAACTATACTTGTAAGAGTCTTATGATACTAAGTTGAGAATTAATTTATACAAGTATCTTGAAAACCATTCTTGTGTTCATTAACTTATTATATTACTATCAACTTAGTTAGAGATTCTGATTCATCAACCAAGTGAGATTAGTGCGTTTGTAAGATAAAACTTGTGTTAAGAGACCAACATCGATCCTGCAATTAGTAGCAGAGTTTTTTAGGCTCTTTATTGTGAGATCTAACCATCCCAAATCACCCTTGTTTCTTCATACTTACTCACTTCACTCAAATGGCTCTTAACCAAAAATTTTCTGAGTCTGATATGGGAACCATGACCAAGGCTCCTATCTTCACCCCTGATGATTTTGGAACCTGGTGCAAACGTATTGAAGGTTTCATCAAGTATCAAGACAGCCGCATGTGGAGATCTGAAACTCACGGTTCTTACAAGCCAAAGCTGGCGGACCCGGCTGGTAACGGCGCCATGATTGAGAAAGCTGTTGAAGACTACTATGATGAAGACTTCAAGAAGATGGACATTGACTGCAAAGCCATGACTGTGTTGCTTACGGCTATACGAAACTCCATAACGGTAGGCTTTAAGCAATGCGAGACTGCCGAAGAACTATTTAATGCTTTGAAGCTGATGTACTTTGGTTATACTGAATCAAAGGAGAATAAGAAAGATATGCTGAAGCAGAAGTATGAGAACTCTACTTATGTTGTTGGTGAGACCTTGAGCCAACAGTACTTCAGGTATATGGACTTGATCACCTCTCTTCAGACTATAGGAGTAGTTTTTGAGAAAAGAGACATAGTCAGAAAATTCATGAGTGAACTTTCTCATGAGTGGACTTTTTACTGTGTCTCAATCAAGAGAATTGAAATTCTCAACACTCTCATTATGACTTAACTGTATGAAATCCATGATGGATACTGTATGGAGATGAAGACTCAAAAGGGCCACCAGATGAACAGACCCTCAAATCCTGTAGTCTACAATGCTCTACATGTTGCTAAAGGATCAAGAACTCCCCAGCCTTAGTTGTACCTGAACTACCCCTAGCAACCATCATCCTCTTCTGGGCCATACATCACTTTCCCTGAGACACCCAGGTCTCAACAGGCTCAACACACTCCCTTCCAGGATAGTTGTCCCTTTTTTTCAAGGAGTGAGCACTCTGGAGATTTTCAATTTTGTTTTGATGATCTAGAGTGTTTCAGCCCAGATGATTTTAAATATATGGACATTGTCCAGCAAATGGCTTTTTCAACCTACAAAGCAAAGAAGTTATTTCTGTAGATGCTTCTTAAAGATTAACATTTAGTCTTTATGTGTCTTATAAAGTTTTTGTCATAGTATAGGGACTACTTTTGTAAATATGTTCCTTTTGTTTTCTTGATAGTATAAATAGCATAGATAAGGTATTGTGTAGGAAGACTTTAGAAACAGATAGAGACTAGATCAGTGAATGACTTGTAACTTTTTTTACTTACACTTGTACTATCTATGGTTACTAATCAATGAAAACCTATGAATTTTTCTGATTTGTTTCCATTGAATTGATTGCATGTGTTTGTTAGATTAAATTGTATCACAATATCATAACAGATCGATCCAATTTGATCCTATCAAATGGTATCAGAGCTGTTGGTTTAATGATTTGAGTTCTTCAAACTGTCGAACTTCTGAATCACTTGAATATGTGATTGATAAGCAATTCAATCTAACAATTGTTGATTTCATTTGTGTTTCATCATCAAAAACTTGAATTGAATCACAATTTGCAGTTCAATTTGTTCAAAATCAGTGAATTTGTTCAAATTAGTGTTCAAACCTGTTCTTTATTTTCGAACTGAAATTCAATCAGAAAACTGAATTGTTGTTGTTGTTTGGTGAAATTGAAGATGAAGGACTGTTAATCGATCAAATTAGAGTCTAATTGGAAGTTTTCCGAGCAATTCAACAAGTTTTCAAGATTTTCAGTAGATATGAGTTCGTTTGAATCTGTTGAATTTGGCGCATTAGGTCAAAACAGTACTAAAAATTGCCTAAGTGTTTGGGCGCTTGACAACTGTTTAGGCGTTTCACAACTGTTAAGGCGTTTTTGGTCTAGGCATTTTACCACTATAGGGGCGCATTAAAACTGTGTGGACACTTTGAAACTTCCCAGACACCAAGTATTTTCAGGCGCATTACCACTGTTGAGGCGCATCTGAACTGTTTGGTCGTTTTTGACACCCAGGCATCTAACAATTGTTTGGGCGTTTCACAACTATTCAGGCGCATTACAAGTTGGGCGTTTGAGAATTCTAAGGCAATCCCTTAGACGTTTCAGTCAAAGTCAAAGGAGTTCCATCACTGGTTGGGCGCTTCATCACTATTCAGGCGCATCACCTCAACACTTAGAAATTTTTCAAAATTTAAAATCCAAAAACATTTTCAATTCATTTTTTTATTCAAATTTAAAAACAACAAAAACAAATCTTTTTCTAAAATCAAAAATCTAAAATGGTGAAGTCAAAAGATTCAGAGAACAGAGTTCCTAAGCTGAAGAACAGAGCTGATTTTAAGAATTGGTCACTTAGATTGAAACATCACCTTAATTCTATTGACACTGACTTATGGAAGTCAATAGAAAGAGGACCTCACATTCCTATCACTTCAGATAGTCCTGATAGAGGGTTTGTCTATACTAAAGACTCTCCAGAACCATATCCTGAAGATGGGTTACAAGGTGATGATCTAAGAAAAGTAAAGAATGACATTAAAGCCTATTCCTTGATGTGTAAAGGACTACCACTTGAAGTCTTAACTAGACTAGATGGATATCAAATGGGACATACCATTATAAAGCTTTGAAGATAATTTGGAAAGGTGGTAAGGAGATTCAAGATCTCAAGAAGTAGAAATTGAAGAGACAGTTAGAGCTATTTGAGCATTTATCTGGTGAAACCATAAACCAAATGATGAATAGATTTGTGCAACTGACAACTGAGATGTCAACTGCTGGCATCAAAAATGATCTAAAAGATCTAAACTTTAGGCTTCTTAATGCTCTTCTATCTTCATGGAAACAAACAGTTACACTGTTAAAGCATACTGAGAAATTTCCTATGGATCTTGATATGTTTATAGCCAAAATTGAGTCTGTTGAAATTGATGAAAGCTCAAGGAATAATGACAGAGCAGCTTCAATGTCTCAGTACAAATATGTTGTATCTCCAGCTAGTACTGTGGAGAATGCCTTTATGGCTAAGAATGAGAGTTTACCAGAAGAAGAGGGTGATCTGTTTGTTGGAGCAGGGTTCTTTACAGATTCTTCATATATAAGTGCTTCTGCTTATGCAACACAACATCAACCTCAGTCTCCTCCTAAAGCTCAAACTTCTAACACTCATACTGAGACTCCATCTTCTAACTCTGCTAAACCTAGCAAAGTTAAAGATGTCATTAACATCCTATTACAGGATGAAGAGTCCAAATCTGCTTTTACTGCTTTTATGGCTAGTTTTCAAGCTTATCAAGGTTGTCATTTAACTCAATTAGATTTTGTTTTGCAGGACTTATTCAAGATGGACCTAGATGACGTGGAGGAAATGGATCTGAACTGGCAGATGGTGATGATTGCTTATAGGACTCAAAAACACTCATATGTCAACAGGAATTACAAGCCAAGTGCTAACAAGACTGTTGGATTTGACAAGTCTAAGTCAAGGTGTTTCAACTGCAATAGTTATGGCCACTTTTCAAGAGTATGCAAAGCTCCTAGAAACAAAGGAGGGAATGGCCAATCGAGTTCAAGCAATCAAAGGTTTTAACAATCATCTCAGAAGACATTCCAGAAACCATACCAAAGCTTACCAATGCCTGAAATAAAAGATGAATCTAAATCATCTGAGGAGCCTAAGAAAGCTCTAGTTGTCAATATTAAAGATTGATATGATTGGAGTGCTTATGCTGAGCAATTTACTGCTGATCTAACTTCCAATTTATCTTTTATTGTAGAAGTTCAAGGAGAAGATTGGTCAGAAGATAGTGATCCAAAGGCTAAATATGATTCTGAGAATGAAGAAGAAGAGTACGATTGGAGTGATAAATCTGATCCTAAAGAGGATTCAGAAGAAGTTTCATTGATGGCAAGGTCAGATCAACCAAAGGTTGAAAATTCATCTTCTAACTCTGAGACCTCTCGTCCTAAATATCCTGAAATACCATCAAAAGTAAGAGAAAAACTATGTACAAAATCTTGCTTTGAACATGTTGAATACTACAGAAATTACTCATACAAAATATGTGAAAAACTTAAGCAAGAGGAATTATTGCATAACAAACTAAAAAATGATCATAAAATATCTGATGAAAAGATCATTTCTTTACAAATTTCATGGAACAAAACTTTTAGAGAACTAGAAATAGTTTCAAAACAACTTGAAGAAATGACCAAGAACTTAGAACAGGAGAAAATAGCACATGCTGCTACTCAAGTTGATCTTGCTAAAGTCAAAAGTTCCAAAACAATCGTGGAACAACTGGTAAGTGAAAGAAATGATAAACAAAAAGCAGGATTAGGTTTCACTAAAGAACCAATGCCTGAATCTATAACTAACACTTTGCCAAAAAATTTTAATACGCATGATCACTCTCCTGAGAATAAAGCAAAACTTAAAGCTTACCAAAACAAAAACAACAAGATTTCTGATAATGAAGAGGAGAAAATCAATGTTGAAATCTTTGAAGAAAAGGATATAGGTTCAAATTTGTGTCTGCTGGTATGTTGAACATGAACTCAATTCAAGATGTTAAACAAACTTCTAAGAACAAATCGAACTCTGATCAGAAAACAGGTTCAAATTTGAAGACTTCCGCTGTCGTTAAACAATTTGTGTCTAAGGAATCAAAGAATGAAGTTCATATACAAAAGCCAAAACCACATATGCAAAAGATCAAACTATCAAATCAAAAGCAACAGATTAATTTTTTGACGCCTAAACCTAGACAAGGATCAAACTTTGCATCAACATCAAAAGTCAATAAACAGTTATTCAAAACTCCACAGAGGTACTGCGAAATCTGTGACATGTACAATCACAACACTGCTGAATGTTTTTTTAAAAAGTAGTGTCACATATGATATGAGAAATCACTCAACATCAGAGTGTTATTTTATTAAGTACTGTACCTTCTATGAAACGGACTCACAACACAGAAAATTGTTACTTTAGAAAGACTTCTCCAAGGAAAGGATTTGCTAATGCACAATTTAGCAAAGGTTATGTTAGTCATCAGTTTAAAAGAAAACAAACTGTTGATTTTCAAACATTAACTAACCAACCGTCATTAGGCTTGAGATCTTTCAAAAGAAATGACTCTGTAAGACCAAAACAATACATTCACAATCAATTCATTCCAAGGTTAATGAGAATGAACAATTAAAATTTTGGAAATAAAAATTTTTCAAAAATTAATCAATTCAATGGTATGAATTTTCTTAAAAATGATCAAAAATTTGTGAATCATAGAATTGACAATTTCATTAAAAACAAGCCGGATGTGAACAAACTTCATTTTAAACAATTTACTATTGTTGACAAGTTTGGCAAGCCCAAGACCATCTCGGCTTGGGTTGATAATTCAACTTAATTGTTCTTGAAATGCAGGTGCACCCGAGAAGACCAATTAACACATGGTATGTGGATAGCGGGTGCAGCCGTCACATGACGGGCAATCATGCCTTACTTCAAGATTTTAAGTTAAAAGATGGTACACACGTCGCCTTCGGTGGTGATGCAGGAGGAAAAATCACAGGCGAGGGAACAGTATCCAATGGGATAATAAGCTTCGATAAAGTCAACTTCTGCTCACAGTTGAACTTTAATCTGTTAAGCGTTTCCCAAATTTGTGATAAATCATATTCTGTACTTTTTGATGATTCTTTTTGCTACATTTTGAAGCCAGATTTTCAGATTAGCAAAGACTGGGTGGTTGTTAAAGCTGTTAGGGATCAAGATGTGTACAAGCTGGATATGTCTCAAGTTGATCCATCTACAGAAACAACATGCCTTATTGCTCAAGCATCAAATGATGAAATTCAGCTCTAGCATAGACGTCTTGGACATTCCAACTTCAAGAATATGAACAAGCTTGTAGCGGGAAATCATTTTATCGGCCTTCCATCTAAGAAGTTTGCCACTACTGATCTCTGCTCAGCATGTTTAAAGTGGAAGCAACACAGTGCGTCTTATAAGCCCAAGCAAATAAACTCAAATTCCAAACCTCTCCAGATATTGCATATGGACCTTTTCGGACCAACCAATGTGAAGAGTATTGGAAGAAAATCTTACTGTTTAGTTATCATTGATGACTTCACAAGATTTTCATGGGTTTTTTTTTTGAATGCTAAATCTAAAATAGCTGAATTATTAAAAGAATTCATCATAAAAGTTGAAAACCAATTAGAACAAAAAGTAAAAATAATAAGAAGTGATAATGGTACAGAATTTAAAAATACTAATATTAACATGTTCTGTGCAGAAAAAGGAATTGCTCATCATTTTAGTGCTCCCAGAATTCCACAACAAAATGGAGTTGCTGAAAGGAAGAACAGAACTTTGATTGAGGCTGCACGATCCATATTAGCAGATGCGATAATTCCTATCACTTTCTGGGATGAAGCCATATCTACTGCGTGTTTCATACAAAATTGCACTTTAATTGTGAAAGACAAACTAAAAACTCCTTATGAGTTAATGTTTGGTAGGAAACCAAACATAGATTTTCTTAAATCTTTTGGTTGTCCAGTTATGATTTTAAATTCAAGTGATTACCTAGGAAAATTTGATACAAAATCTGATGGTGGATTTTTCATTGGATATTCATCTGTTTCAAAAGCCTATCGAGTTTATAACTCTAGGACAAATGTTATTCTTGAAACATTCAACGTTAAATTCCTTGAAAATTCTTTTCCATCAGTTTCAAATGGTCCAGCTTGGTTTTTTGATTTAGATTCATTGTCAAACTCTTTTCAATCTAACTTGTTTGATCACTCTAACATGCTTGATTCTACAGGTAAGAAGAAACCTCAAGGAGATCTTGGTTCTTTCAGTGATGATTCAGATTCTGATGATATGGATGACTCAAGCCCAGATTATCCATTTTTCTCTTTTGTCAAAGATTCTATAATTCGATTTGAAAATAATGATGATCTCTCTCAACAAGATGAAGATCATTCCGTTTAAGAAAATCAAGATGTTTCACAACTTATTCCTAATGATGGTATAGAAATTGTACAACCTGAGTCTGGAACTTCATCCATTTCTGGTGATGTAGTTGACACCGGTAATCTTGATTACTTCATCAACTCACCTACTCAAGTTCCCAATTTCAATCAACATTCTTCAAACCTATTGCATTAGCTTTCTAACTTGAACCAAACCAATCTGGATGTTCATGTTCAAGGAAATGAGATTCCAACATCTCGTATTCACAAGAACCATCCAACATCTCAGATTATCGGTCCATTGCATGAGAGAACTACGAGGAGTAAATCTGAACAAGCAAATGTTTGTTTATACTCGTGTTTTCTTTCTCAAATTGTTCCTAAAAATGTTACCGAAGCGTTAAAGGACAATAGTTGGATTGAGGGTATGCAAGAAGAATTACTTCAATTCCGAAAATAAGAAGTGTGGAATCTTATGGATTTACCTGAAGGAGAAAATGCCATAGGCACACGATGGTTGTTTAGAAACAAAATAGATGATCGAGGAATTATTATTCGAAATAACGCGAGACTTGTTGCACAAGGATACACCCAAGAAGAAGGAATAGATTATGATGAAGTATTTGCTCCAGTTGCAAGACTTGAATCAATTCGTGTCTTCCTAGCTTATGCATCATTCATGAGATTCAAAGTGCATCAAATGGACGTTAAAGGTGCATTCTTGTATGATCCAATTATTGATGATGTGTATGTCAAGCAACCTCCAGGTTTTGAAGACTTAGTATTTCCTCATCGTGTGTACAAGCTTAGCAAAGCTTTGTATGGACTCCATCAAGCCCCTAGAATCTGGTATGAAACATTATCACAGCACTTAATCCAACATGGATACACGCGAGGGAATATCGATCCAACTTTGTTTATCAAGAAGGATGCTGATGATCTTTTATGTGTACAAGTGTATGTTGATGATATCATATTTGGTTCTACTAGTCCAGAATTATGCAATGAATTTGAAGAAATCATGAAGTCTCGATTTCAAATGAGTTCTATGGGAGAAATAAATTTCTCTCTTGGACTTCAAGTCAAACAATCTGCAGATGGAATCTTCATTAATCAAGAGAAGTTCGTTGACAAACTCTTGAAGAAATTTAAACTGTAAGATTGTCAATCCATAAGAACTCCAGCTGACGTAAACACAAAGATTGAGCCTGATCCTAAAGGAAAATCAGTAGACCAAAATTTATACAGATTTATGATTGGTTCATTGGTGTAACTTACTACATCTAGACCTGATATAATGTATGTTGTTTGTGTCTGTGCCAAGTATCAGTCAGACCCGAAGGAATCTCACTTAATTGCTATCAAACGCATATTTAGATATCTCTAAGGAAAACCGACCTTAGGGTTATGGTATCCTTATGAAGGAAACTTTGAGGTATATGGGTATACTGATAGTGATTATGGAGGATGTTGTCAAGATAGAAAATCAACTACGGGTGGGTGTTAGTTTTTAGGACCCAGATTAGTCTCATGGAAATGTAAGAAACAAACAAATGTCTCCGTTTCAATCGCAGAAGCTGAGTACATAGCTGGTTCAGCAGGATGTTCTCAAATCCTTTGGTTACAAAACCAATTGCTGGATTACAGATTCAAATTTCTTAAAACTCCAATTTACATTGATAACATTGTTGCTATGTTAATTACAGCTAATCTTGTCCAACATTCAAAAACAAAACATATCGAGATTCGATATCATTTTCTCAGAGATAACTCTGAAAAAGGTTTAATCATTCTGATTCAAATTGCAGCTGAAAAATAATTGGCTGACCTTTTTAATAAAGCCTTCTTACCAGGACGGTTTGAGTATTTGGTAGAGTCAATTGGTCTTATTAACCATATTTAAAAACTGGTTTTTGAGTATTTCAGTTAATTGAGTCTAAATATGATCAGAACCCTCCCTTTCCTGAATAGGACACATCAAGAGAAACTGTCAAAGTTAATTAGCTGATTGTAATTTGTGTGTGCATGTTTCTTAGAAAAAGCAAAACCAAATACAAAAATAGAAAATTGAAAAATCAAAAGATAAAAAATATAAAACAAAAACTACAAAAATAGAGTTTTTCTTTGTTAATTCATCATTTAGGATGAATCTGTCTTTGCAATATGTGAGAAATGATAGATACATTAGTATGATCAGTTGCATACTTCAATCGATAACAAAGTCAGACGTGATTAGATATGATGTGCAAGTAAGTTCATGCAATTAGACTGAAAAAGTAAATTCTTGTGATTAAAATAAATCACTCATGCATTCATGTATGTCTATCTTATCATAAATGAGTAGTATTGATTTCTCAAATTGATTGCTTGTTAAGACATAATCTCACACCTGATGGTGATATGAATAACCATTGAGCTCTAATTATTTAATGCATCTAACACTTCTCTGTTATGAGTCATCATAGACCTGAAGTGATGAGATATCCTTTGTTGTAAGTGATTACAGACCTGGATATTCTCACTAATGCAACAAGATGCCAATGTGCATAAACACCAAATAAGATCTGCTTATAGTATATGTCAGGTTAACAAGCTAAGAACAATGACTTCTTGCATATCTTTACGAGAATTAACCTCTCCAAGTCTAAGTGTGATTGCATAATGTCATATCTAATTGTACCTTAATCAATCCAAGAATTGAGAAAGTAAGCGTGCTGAATATCTTGCTAAATGCACTCATTTTCTGTGCTTAGATCTCGTGTCTCCTTTGCTGCAGAAATGCTGACCTGGAACACACTTGATCAGGATTTATTCATTGTTTATGACTATCCATCAATTTTTTTATTTCAATGTACTGATCTTAACTGATATGATCTCACTACAGACATTAACTCATTTGTAAATATTAGATTTTTATTCTGCTTTAATTTTGATTTTTGCATGTTTTTGTGTGCAGGCATATTAACAATGATTAGTGTGATCTTCATGTGACAAATTAAAGAAACTTCTAAGTTTTGTTAAACTTAAAAGTTTAGGGGGAGTAAAAAGAGTAAAAAGTCTAAGAGAAAATAATTTAGTGTTTTGAATGGAAAGGATGAAGTTAAAAAGTTCAAGCATGTGTGTGTTTGACATAATGTAAAAATGAACCTAAAAAAAATTTTAAAGTGGAAAAGCTTCTTGCAACATTGTAATATGAGATTATTTGTTAAAAATTAGAGACTAAAATGATGGGAAATTATTCAAAAATATATAAAAATTTAAAATGTCAAAAGTTCAAAATTGAGGGTCAATTATGAAAATTTTGGGTGAAAGTTAAAATTTGACAAATTGTTTAAATATTAGTATATGAATAGTACTAATATATCTAAATAGTGTACAGGTGGAAGATCTAAAAATTACAAGTGTTAGACACATGAAAGTCATCTCATGCGCCTAAACAGTGTTAATAAGTCCAGGATTTAGAGCATAATGATTTTTCAGAATTTATACGAGTGTTAGGCGTTTTAGACAACCTCATGTGGCTAAACAGTTGTCATGCGGCTAAACAGTTGTCATGCGTCTAAACAGTTGTCACAAGTCTGAAATTTTGGTAAAGTGTTGGGCGTTTCACAAATCCTCATACGCCTACACAGTACCAAGCTTTCAAGAATTGGGAGTATCAAGTGAAAAATACCAAGTGTTGGGCATTTCAGCTAGACCAATGCGCCTGAACAGTGCAAAAGCGCCTAAACAGTGCTTATGCGTCTGAACAGTGCTCATGCGCCTAACCTCATGCGCACAAACAGTGCTCATGCGCCTAAAAATTTCACTTAGTATAAAAGCAACACTTTGCAATTTCAGAAACTTCATTCACTTAAAAACCCTGAACATTCATAAAACCCTGACTCTCAATAACCCTGATTCACTCATTCTATTTGATTTTGTTATTATCTTGCATTCGAAAGTAGTTTTATCAGATTCTAAATGTAAGTTTATGATTAAAATCATAGAAATTTCAGTTTAATAGGTTGAATTTGATTGGGCTTATCGAACCTATTTGGGCGTATGAACCCTAGTTGATTAAATCTGTTGAACTTGTGAACAAAATAGGAATAATGAATTGAAATTGATGATTGAATGTTAATGGATACATGATTTCTATCTCATTGATGCATTCAAATCTGTTGTTCATCGAACTTGAATCTGTGATGATTCTTCATCAGTCGACTGATGAAGATGAACAGTCATGTTCAAAATTTTTATAATAAAAATAAAATAATAAAAAAATGGAAAAGCAATGTTTAAAAAATTCATGTTACAAATTTGCTTTTGAGATAAATTTAAGAATTAAAGTGTGTTTGAATCATTAAGACTCTAACAAATTTGAATTGATTTAAAGTGTTAAAGATCAAAGTTTCTAAATTTCTTGTTTAAACTTTGCAGATGGCTGAATTAAAATTTGAGCCAAAGCATAATGTTGCAGCATTATTGAATGATGACGTACGAGATGCTGTAGGATATGAAGAAATGATTAGGTTCTTATTGAGAACGAAGTATGTTTATGCCATGTGTTATCAGCCAATCATTTATGCAAGACTAATCAAGAAGTTCTGGAACACTACATATGTGGATGTTAATGATGAAGGTAGGAAAGTAGTGAGAGGATTCATTACCAATATTTGAATGGTTGAAGTATCTGAAGATTCTATAAGAGAAGCTTTGAGATTAGGACCAAATGAACCTGAGGATTTAGCTAAATTGTCATTTAATGAATGTAAAGAGACATTCATGACAATGGGTCATCCTGATCACTTTCCCAAGAAGCAATTTTTTTGAGCACAAGTGTATAAACATTGGAAGCTACTAGGTTATATCTTTCAACACTGCATGTCAAAGAGAAGTGCAGGATGGAATTCTTTTCCAGTTGACATAGCATCTCCGATTGCAGCTCTTGCTACAAACAGAAGGTTTAACATGTCAAAATGGATTCTCAATGGTTTTATTTTCAATCTGGAGAAAGGAATCAGGAATAAGTACTTGATGTATCCTAGATTCTTACAAATGATAACTAATGAAGAGTATCTAGACATTTATATTCATGGTTTTAGTGGAGAGACAATTATACTAGAGCATATGTCTGAGATTTCAAATAAAACACTTGCAATGATAACTGGTGCTCAAAATGTACCTTTGTTTGATTACATAAGGAATATGGCTAATGATGAAGTTGACATTACTGTTGATCACTACCACTTAACTGAAGAAGAACCAATTGATCCAAATGAACTTATTGAAGAATTACCTCAAGAACCTTCTGATGATGATGAAGATGAAGGAGATGATGATGAGAATGATGATGATGATGAAAGTTCAAGTTCTTCTGATGATGATGATAATAATGATGGTGGTAATGATGATGATGAAATGGAAGAAGTTCATGAAGATGTTGTTCATGAATCTGAACATGTTGATGATGATATTCATGAATCTAAACATGCTGATGATGATATACATGAAGCTGAACAGGTTGAAGGTGAAAATGAAAATGAATTAACTATTGAAGTGATCATTGAGATGACCGAAGGAAATGTTGAAGCTAATATTCAACAGTACACTGAAAATGTTCAAGAATTTGAAGTTTTTGAAGCTGAGATTCAAAATGATTTTCAACAAGATGCTCATATAACTAAAGAAACTAATTTTCAACAGATTATTGATGATCTGAAAGAAGAGAATTTAAAGCAGTTGAAAGTTATTGAAGAATTAAAAGAAGTAAATGAAAAATCTCAAGAAGAAATGAAAAAGAAAGATGAAGTGATTGCAGAGCTGATGAAAAGCAAAGAAGATAATGTTAAAACATTTGAAGTAATGATGAAATACTATGATTTAATGGAGGAAAAGTTTAAGAAATTGAAAGAAGAAAATGAAGTTATGAAAGAAGAGTTAGAGAAAATGAAAGAAAAACAAAATTCTTCGTCTCTAGAGTTGATGATTATTTCAGAGATTAATTCGATAGATGTTGAGAAAATTTTTGAAGTGGATAAAGGTAAGAGAAAAGTTGATGATATTGATGTGTTAGTATTACTTGAATCGTCATCCAGAGTTCAAAAGATGATTGATGAACCTACAAGTATAGAAGGAGAAGATTCAAATATTCAAGAAACCATTGGAGCTCTAGAAGATTTAGAAGGTGAATTTGATGATGACTGGTATAATGAAGTTTTAGAGGAGGAAGACTTGGTAGAAGCAAATGTTGATGAGCATTATTTACCAATTGATATAAGTCATGATGATATACCTGTGGATATGGAAGAAAAGTATAATTATTTGATTAAAATGAAGTACAATAGAGTTTTTCTGGATGGTTTAACTATGTCTCAGATTAATGAAGAATTGAGAAGTGCATTACAACTGAATCAGTTACACCAATTGATCCAGATGAGATTGTCGTGGAACACGGGGAGTGGAATCCATTACAGGAGAGCATTAATATTGAAGAACTATCTACTTCTGAGTTGCATCATCCAAACCCTGATGATATGAATGTTACAACACTCAGAATGTGGTTACAGTCTTGAAATTATCCACGAAAGAAACTTAATCGATTACAGGCTGAGTCATTAAGGAACTTAGTGAGAAGTTTCCAAGCCACTGAAAGACAAACAAACAAAATGATTATGCTAGACATGGACAATCCTCAATACTTAGAAATCACAAAAAGAACGAGGATTCTAAAACCTCAGGAAATTCAGTCTATGGCTATGAAGAGCATAGTGTATGAACGAAGAAAGGAGCTTATGAGAATGTTTCCAGAGTCTGAAAGGCAAGGTTATCAAGTCTCAATGGAAGAAAAGCAATTATGGAACAAAGCTCGTTCAGCAGGAGATCTGGTACGCAATGTATTGCAGAAAGGGCAATCTATTTCAGAGCTACTAAATGCTATGATTGTACCTGATATAACTAAAGAAGTGAGAATTGTGGCATGGAAATATGATGAGATTTTCGATGCATTTTTGATCAAAAGAGTAAATGCGATCTGTGACGTTTATCATTTTTTATCAAGTATTATTAAACTTCCTGTTCAAGATCTCAAAGAGTTGAACAAACAGCCATTGATTAATCTATCTAAAGCTAAGCGTGGAGAAAACTTTATGCAATTGTTGAATAGAGGAATAACTCGGATGAGTTCATTTTTATAGACGAGATGTGATCATGAGGATAAGGAATACTTTCAATTATTGAAGAAGAAGAGAAAAGGCGTTGAGAAAGATATTGGAGAAGAAAAGTTCTTAGACGCATTCAGTGATCAATACTTTGAAAAAGTAACAAATCCGGGACTCAAAGTCATTGATGGAACACAACAATCAAAGCCAATCTTAAGGTGGTTTTATAATGCCGATACATTTGAGCTGAAGTTAGTTAGAGATTTGGATGATTGAGATCACGATATGATTTCTTTATTTGGTGTTTTCGAGTTGAAACTTTTGCATCCCAGTTACATCTCATTCTTGTCTATACAGAAATTTGAAAAAGTTGTTCCAGAAACGGTTGAAATTGATAAGTATTTTATGTCGATTATTAAAGTAATGAATGTGGCGATGGAAAGGATAACTCTAAGGAAAGCCTTGGCATATGCTAACATTGTGAAAAAGGATATTAAAGAGATAGAGTTCATGAGGTTATCTAGCAAAGGGTTTTAGAAATTCATTGTAAAGATAACCCAAACCCAATAGAATTTTATGCTAACATGGATATTACAGGTCTATCAATGGAAGTAATGAATAGAATGGAGATAAATACGATTGAAGCTAAATCGAAGCAAGGTATCTTAGCTAGCAAGTTCAAGTCGGCTATTACTAAAGCTCTAAGGGAACAAGAACTTTATAAAGAAGAGCCTGAAGACTTCTTTGATTTATGAAGACTGAAGACAAAGAAAAAGCATGGAAGACAAAGAATGAAGATTGAAGAAGATCAAAGATTGAAGATAGAAGATATGAAGATAGAAGATTGATTTTGAAGACCGAAGACAATGTCAATCTTAGGGGGAGTATTGTAGATGCTTCTTAAAGATTAACATTTAGTCTTTATGTGTCTTGTAAAGTTTTTGTCATAGTATACGGACTACTTTTGTAAATATGTTCCTTTTGTTTTCTTGATAGTATAAATAGCATAGATAAGGTATTGTGTAGGAAGACTTTAGAAACTGATAGAGACTAGATCAGTGAACAACTTATAACTGTTTTTACTTACACTTGTACTCTCTATGCTTACTAATCAATGAAAACCTATGAATTTTTATGATTTGTTTGCATTGAATTGATTACATGTGTTTGTTTGATTGAATTGTATTACAATATCATCACAAATCGATCCATTTTGATCCTATCAATTTCAAAGAACCGGAAGACAGTTTCCTCAGAACCCAACTAACAGCAAATTCGGGTTTGATAAGAGCAAGGACAAATGGTACAACTGTCACCAGCTTGGTCACTTTGCAAGGGAATGTAAAGCTCCAACATCTAATCCTAGTGCAGCCCAAGCCTCCCAACATCCTACTACCTCAAAGCCTGCAACCAAACCCATTGAGCCACAAACTGCAACTGTTGCTCAAGAGGTTGACTGGAGCTTTATGGTGCAAGATGTCACCCCTGCTTAAGCTCTCATGGCTGGAATTGAAGACAGCAAGGTATATGAACATCTCTGTATCCCAGCATGTATTGCTAAGGTTAGATTGTATCAGGAATACAACATGGAAATTAGATCTGATATTGAGTCCTTAAATATCCTAAAATCCGATTTTAAGATAGCAGAATCTGACTATTAACTCAAAATAGAAGAGTTAGAGAAAACTATGTCCTCTTTAAAACATGAACATACCAACTATAGGACTCAATTAAAAGATCTAATATCCAAGTTGATTGAAGCTCATGCGCAGCTAGTCATAGCTGAGGCTAAAGCAGAGAAGTATGTTATTCAAGAGCATAACTTCAACACCATTATAGCATCATCCTCCCACTCCAAGGTATGCTATCAAAACAAAAGTGGGTTGGGATCTAATGAAATTGCTCCACCATACTCTCTTGTGTCTATTAGACAGCCAAGATATGGTACTGATGAGTAAGAGGTTCCAACTACGGACCCACTACCTAGTGAGCTGAAGAATGATGCAATAATGGAAACCACCACAGAGAAGGATAAGGTTGAAAACCTTATCCCCACAGTTGATAAATGCTTGACCACCAAAGCTAGAAAGAACTAGATCAGGGAAACAAGAGAAACTGCCAAAAAGGTAGCTGAGACTAAGATGAAGACAGACCCAAGGCAAAAGGGTGTATTTATCTCAGCTGGATTTCAAGTGGTTGGAAGTTCTGATTCAAGAAAGAAGTGTAGTACCAGCACTCCTATCCAGCTAAAGGATCGGAAATTAAAGGGAAAGGCTGTTGAAGAAGAGAAGAAGTGCAAGAAACAATAGCCCACATGTCCCACCAAGAATAACATTGAGTGCATAATCTGTGGTCTGCATAACCACATGGCTAAAGATTGTTACTACAATACAGCAAGCACACATTATGCAATCAATGTTAAGAAAGAAAGAGTCAAGGATGGTTTCTGTGAATCCAAGGATCAAAACAGGAATTATTAGTTTGATTTAGCAAATAAAGATTGCAGAATTATCAATACTTGTTGTTTAATTAATTGTTTATTAAATTGAAATCTACGAAGAACAGATGAAAAAAATTGAAAACGGAATAAAATAATGCACAAAAGATTGTTTCAATTGATTTTTATTGATAATGAATAGATAACAATTGATATTGATAGAATGATGATTTGATAATCTCCTATGATGTTCTTCGTGTTCTTGTGATTGCTATGTTGCTATTTTGATCGATGATCGATCAATATCGTTTCTATGAATATATGAATATCTATTTGTGTATCGATATCTCTCAATCTCTCCCTAAATGTGTGCACCCATGCCTTATATATATAGGCAGAGGGATTCACTTTAAAAATTACAAAGATCTTCTTGATGTGACGTGGAATATTCGCTTCTGATAGATTAACTTGTTGACTTTGTGTTGAGTACTTGATGATATGAGATCATACAAGTATTTTGTTCTTCTGTAGGAGTTGAACTTCCATAAGAGTTGAACTTCCATAGGAGTTGGTTCTTTGTGCTTTAACATCATCCTCAGGAGCAAACTTCTATCGCAGCAGCATCAACTTGATCTCTGAACTTGTTCTTCAGTAGATGTGCTTGTGCTTTCGCAAGAGATCCACTGATGCACATTGACTTGTTCATTTATGCTCCATAGAACATCTAGGGAAGAACAAACTTGTTCATCCGCATATGGTTCTTGTACTTGGTCAATTTTCAAAATTGACCAAGTATGATGTTTCCTGTAATCATATAAAATCAACACAAATAATATTTGGGTTAACCTATATATCTTGCATTACATAATAATAAAGAATTACAGATGTTCATTACAAGTGATTACAAATCATCTAAACCTATACAAAAGATTTAGACCTAACAATACTCCCCCTTAGGTTTAGATTCTTGTAATTATCTGTTTAGATCTTTCAACTCTTGAACTCTGGCCAAAATCTTTGTGTTGAAATATCCAACAACATGCTTTTGGTCTTGGTATGGATACTTGATCTTCATTTTTCCCATTTTCTTCAATGTTTAAAATTCAACCCAAGAATGTCTTCTTCTGTGGTCAGTGTTGCCACTATACTGTTTTGAGACACCACTTCCAACTCATCTTGCTCTGACATTCTAAGCTCTGTAATTTATGGGTTTTCAAATCGTATGAGCTGACCAGCCAAATATCTTCTTCTCTTGTGTGCTTTGGCATGCAGCTTGTCTATGACTTGAATGATGTTCACATATAAGCATATGTCATTTTGAGCATCTTTATCATTCAACTTTGGAAAATACTTATCATGAAGATACGATGTGTAGCTTGGATGTAACAGTTTAATCTCCAATGGATCAAATAATCTTATGCTTGGTGCCTTCTTGTGAGGGTCATTCCTTTGCAGCACCAGTTATTTTGTTTGTTTTACATATCCCCATTTTGTGATGGGATATGAGAACTGATTTCCTTCAATTGTTTTGATTGATGCATCATCCTTGTCTGCATATCCAATTCTTCTCAGAAATTCAGCATCAACAAGTTTTGAAGAACTGGAATGTGATATTTTCTGTCTTTGTTTTCTTTTTTTTGTGTTCTGCATCCTTTCTTTTGGCTTCTTTCAGCACATCTCCCTTAAACTTGTTTCTCAGTTTTGCAATCAAAACAGAAAAATCTCTTCCCTTTGGACTGATTGGGTAGTTGGAGATTGAAATGTCTTGTAGAGTAGAAAGGTTTGCATCTGGGAGTGTAAGAAGGGTCTCCATCTAATGAAAGTATTGAACCATCCCAGATGCCCTTCTAATTGTAACACAATCCCACTCTTGATCAAACTTCCAACCTATAATCTTCTTGTCTGCTGCTAATCTTGGTGTAGTCATCTGATCAAAAGTTGAATCAGAGTTGTTTTCTGTTTAGTTATTTCCCTCACGGCTGTTCCTAGGGGCCAGATTTTGTTGGGGATTACATACCTCGGCTCCCTGATCAGTTTCTCTTTGCTTCTATGCATATCTTTGCTTTCCACTATTATTGGCTGAGCAAGAGATTGTTTTGATTGTTTGTAAGCTGGATTGGGTGCTCCGGTTCTGAATCTTACTCCAGTTTCTAGTTCAACCTTCATCACATAATCCATCATTGCTCTTAGCTCACCCACTATTCTTCCCTTCAAGTCATCTGACCTATAATTATGACTTTGCAGCCAACAAATCATATTGTACTTGGTAAGCTGTTTGGTTTCACAGTGACCCAAATCATTCTTTATCTTCTCAATTGCTTTGTAATTTGTGAAGGTTTCATAGTTGCATACTGGAAGCATTAATCTGGCATCATCAAACTCCTTTAGTACTTGTATCATCTCATCTATGTTCATCTTTTCTACCATGTCATATGGAAAGCCATTATTAATTAAGTCCATGAACATAGATGATTGTGCTCTTTCCTCAAAGATGTCATCAGTAGATAAAAAGTCACCTTCCTTTGCTTCTTCATCAGACTTTTGAGTCTCATCTTTTGTTAAATCTACCCACTCCACATCTCTTTCTTCTTCAATGTCTTCAATGGATTTGACAGTTGAAAGATCAACTGATGGAGTGTGCTCAGGAGACATGCTTTTTGTTTTCTTTGTGATGCCCTTAATTTCAATAGCTTCATCTTGAGTTCTTCCCAAATACATTCTTTTCCTGTTGTATTTGATTGTTGGTTCTTTTGCTTTCAACAGGGGAATATCAGCAGTTTCTTTGATTTGTTCTTTATGCACACTCACTTCCTTTTCAGTCACCTTCTTCTTTAAGACTTCTATATCTTCATCTTTAGCTTTTAGCAGATCCAACTGCTCAGAGATAGTTTTCAGTGCATTGTTTAGCTCAACCATTACTTTCTCCTTTTCTTGTTTCTCTTTCTCAGCAGATTCACAAGACTCAGTTGCAAACTGATCCATTGTATCAATCACTGCATTGCTGGTTTTAATCTCTTCTCTTAGCTTCTTGATTGTTGCTTCTAGAGATGCAATAGTTTCATCTTTCTCTTTCATCTCCCTTTTGAGTTTTCTTAATTTCTCCAGTTTTTGATTACTTTCGATGATGAGATTGTTGTATTTAGCAACAAGGAAACTTTTGCTCATATTTATCTCCTCCTCTCTTAAATTATTTTCATCATAAGCAGTAATGTCAACAAAGTGACTATCACTCTCATCTTTTTGTTCAACCTCTTGTTCATTCTCCCCCTTAACTTCTAGACATATTTCTTCTGTGGCACTATCGATGACTTCATCAAGCTCATCATCATCATCAATATTCACTTTTTTAGTGTGAGTTTGGCTTTCAGTTGGTGAGGTTGGTTTAGTAGATGGGGGTGAGGAAGTTCGTTATGTTGTTGGATGAGAAGGTGTTTGATTGAGAATGGGTGAGATAGGTTCTGTGGTAGTAGTGTTTAATGATGATTGAGATTGGGAAGCTAAGAAAGGTTGAGTATGCTCACTGGATGGTGAGTTCAGTTGAGCTGGTGGTGTTTCTAGTAAGTCTATTACAGGTGTTGGTGGTATAGACTATGCTTGTTGTTGTGGTGATGGGTGTGATGGTGATTGTTGAATGTCATCAAGTGTGAGTACTTCTGTTTTAGTAGTATTCTGAGATGTTTGGGAATGTGAAGGAGATAAAAGATGGGTGTGTTCACTAGGTGGTGAATGGAGGTGAACAGGTGGTATTTCTGGTAGGCTGGTCAGGGTTGTTGGTGATAGAGGATGGGGTTCTTGTTGTGGTGGTTTAGGTGATTCAGCTGGTGGTGTTTGTTGTTGTTGTTGATCAAGGTATAGTAGTTCTTGGGGAATATCTGCATTCTCATCAATGACATGAGCAAACATCTCCATTTCTCCTCCTTGGTATTGCCCACTTATCTTGTTTACCACAGATCTTCCAAGATGAGCTTGAACAAAGATTCCACCTTCACTTTCAATGTTGGGCATTGAATCATTTATGATCAGCTGAATAAACCTGGGAAACATATACATCTTGTTTTCCTTCTTCACCCTTATATGGTCACACAGGCATCCAAGAATGTATTTAGAATAATTGTATTTCCTCCCTTCAAATACACCAATGATTCTAGAAGAAATATGCCTTGAAAACCTATCCAAACCAGACATTCTATTGGACATACACTTTAAGTATGTATGACACAGGAATCTGTAGGGCTTGCACAACCTCCCCTTTTTGATTTCACCATTTCGGTAATCTCCATCATAACCCATTAAATGATGTACTCATGGTCGAACACATCTGGGTGACCCTCTTCTTCTTCTCCAAACTCTAGCACCATAGTTCGTTCATCCACCCTCAACTCTTCATTCCTTGTTGTTGCGTAGATTACCTTTTCATCATTCTCCTCCTCAATCCTTGCTGTGTTCCAGAAATCTATCATATGTGATTGATAGATGATTGGATCCGCAAATAATGCATAGAATATTCTTGATCTTCTCAAGTAGTTGATTATATCCTTGCATCCCTCAGATACTGAATCATCTAGATTAAGAATGGCACAAACATTATGATATTTTTGTGAAACTATTAGCCATATTGATGATGTTGTTTAAGTGGTGATTTAGGTATGGATTGTTGTGTGGAATGAAAATTTTGAATGTTCGATGATAAAGTGGTTTATGATATGAGCGTTTTTCTAGGTCTGAAAAAGGGTTTCTAAAAAAGAGAATAAAAATGACAACGGTTAGGATATCATTTATACTCGCTTAGAAAATTTAAATCCTTTTATTTAATGATGTGGGACTCTTAATCCTCATTACCCTTCCGTGGTTATCCACAAGTTAAGTCTTCCGCTGAACATCTACATAAAGTAAAACTTTTCTTTTTATCCGCAACAGGTTGTCTTCCGCAGTACATCTCTGGAAGGCAAAACTTTTTTTTGTTGTTTTATCCTTAAATTAATTCGTCTGCAGAACATCTACGAAAGGCAAAAATT
Organism: Flaveria sonorensis; assembly: GCA_025506505.1. Lineage (NCBI taxonomy): Eukaryota > Viridiplantae > Streptophyta > Magnoliopsida > Asterales > Asteraceae > Flaveria > Flaveria sonorensis. The sequence continues at coordinate 37,551,563 of CM046435.1, read as the reverse complement.
GTTATGGTTTTGCTGTTTTATCCGTAGGGTACCAATCTACGGAAATTCAATTTTGTTCTTTTTGCTGTATGATCTTAGCATCATGTTGTTAGATCATTTGTTGCTTTCTGTTGGGCCATGTTGACTCTGCTTCATGGCAAATGCGCAAAATCGATTTAGTTAAAACCTTCAGATATCCTACAGCCAAGTTAGTGCTCAAGTTCTAATTTTCTTCATGTAAAAATGTTAAACTCAGTTTTCATGCTAATGACTATTCCCCCTAAATTTATGATTAATCATGAAATTATGCATTTATCAGAAATTTATAAAGAGAATAGCATGAAAAGTAATTATCTGTCAATTTTATTAGCAAATAAAAGAACAAAAACAAAATCTTTTTGTATTTTTGTTTATAGACAGAAACTAAAATATATTTACAAGCATTTACATCATATAATAGGATCATACTATGACACTAAGCAACTTCCTGAAATAGTTTTGTTTCATGATAGTAGACGTAGATCTAGTGCTGATTGCAAGTATTATGATCCACATAAATTCAAGCAAGAGTATAGTTTCAACTTGTCATGTTGTTTATCATGTTTCGGTACAGATTAAAGATAGACAAATATGGACTCCATATTCAATTCACATTAGAGTTTGTCCTCCATTTATGAGTCAATTTATCACTTTTTCATACTTAAAACTATGTTCCTAAAGTTATAAGCTCTATCTTAAGATTTTTTTGAAATCTTATTAATGTTAATGTGATATTTGAAGCTCTTTCAGATAATATACAACTGATCACATTGGATTCTTTTAGAGCTATTCCTTTTTGGAACTTTTTGATAATCAGCATCAGGACACCAGGTCTTTACTTACGTAAAACAGAGGTGCCTGTGAACCCAGGTCTTTGTTTACACAAAACAAAGGGTTCATGATGCTCAAAGATAGAGGTTATAAAGTTTCACAATATAGTGTGCTTAGGTGAGTAAGTTGATCATAGCAGGATAAGACTTACTTGCTTCTTCCTTAAAATGGAGTTGTCCACAATTAGTCACCTTGGCATTATGTTATGCATGAACTTGTATATTTTCCACTCAAGCTGAACCTACTCACATATCAAATCACATCTGATCAGACTTTTTTGTGTGATAAAATTCAGGAAAGTAAGCAAAGGTACAATGTACAATCATTTCCCATAATATGAAATGCTTTTTTAAGAAAAACATATTAATAAGACAATAGTTTTGGATTTTTATATGTTTTATAGATGTTTTTGGCTTTTTCATATAATGAATTTGACAGACAGAACATGCTTTTCTTTGTGATGAAGAGTAATCTAAGTTGATCATGCCTAAAGACTCAATTAAGAAATTAAAGCTAACTGAATCAAAGGCTTTAGTGAATAAATCAGCAAGTTGATTTGTTGTATCCACTTTGATCAACTTGATTAAACCTTTTTCTAAGCAGTCTTTCAGAAATTGGTATCTGATTTCAATATGTTTTGTTTTACTATGTTGCATTGGATTAGTAGTGATGAACATAGCAGCTGAGTTATCTATGTGAATTGGTGTTTGAAGAAAATTGTAACTATAATCAAGTAACTGGTTTTGCAACCATAAAACTTGAGAGCAACTAGCTAAAGCAACTATGTACTCAGCCTCAGCTGTGGATACTGACATATTTGTTTGCTTTTTGCACTGCCAAGAAACTAGTCTTGGTCCTATAAATTGACAACCACCAGTTGTTGATTTTCTGTTGTTGTTGCAGCCTCCAAAGTCACTATCAGAATATGAGTAGAGGTTGAAATCTCCTTCTTTGGGATAACAAAGCCCAAGTGCTGGCTTCCCTTTAAGGTATCTGAAAATCCTCTTCACTGCATTCATATGTGACTCCTTGGGATCTGATTGGTACGTAGCACAAACACACACAACAAACATCATATCAGGTCTGCTGGCAGTTAAGTACATTAATGATCATATCATAGATCTATATAATCTTTGATCAACTGACTTCCCTTTAGGATTAGGTACAATCTAATCTATTATTGATGCTAGTGTTTTGCATGAAGAAGAATCAGCAAGGTTGTACTTCTTCAAGATTTGATTCACAAACTTTTTTTGATTGATGAAAATGCCATCTGATTTCTGATGAACTTGCAAACCAAGGAAGAATGTTAATTCTCCCATAGAACTCATTTGGAACTCAGATTTCATCAAAGATTTAAAGTCATCATATAATCTCTTGTTTGTTGATCCAAATATGATATCATCCACATAGATTTGGACAACCAAGAGGTCTTGATGTTCATGTTTGAGGAAGAGAGTCTGAACAATTGTTCCCCTTTTGTAACCATGCTTGAGCAAGAAAGATGACAATGTTTCATACCACTTTCTTGGTGCCTGATGAAGACCATACAAAGCTTTGTCAAGCTTGTATACCCTGTGTGGGTAATCAGGATCTTCAAAGCCTGGTGGTTGGGTAACATAGACTTCTTCATCAATTTTACCATATAAGAAGGCACATTTTACATCCATTTGGTAAACTGTGAAATTTTTATATGAAGCATAGGCTAGAAAGATTCTAATGGCTTTAATTCTAGCAACTGGGGCAAAGACTTCATCATAGTCTATCCCTTCTTCTTGAGTATAGCCTTGTGCTATCAGCCTTGTGCTATCAGCCTTGCTTTGTTTCTGATGATGATACCTCTATCATCTAGTTTGTTCTTGAAAAGCCACCTTGTACCAATAGGATATTGGCCTTTAGGAAGATCAACTAGATTCCAAATTTTATGCTTTCTGAATTATTGAAGCTCTTCTTGCATTGCTTCAATCCAGCTGTTGTCTTTCAATGCTGCAGTTATGTTGGGTGGAACCACTTGTGAAAGAAAACAGGAGAACAGACAAATATTGGCAGCTCGCCCTTGACGTCTTGTGGTTCTTTCATTAAGATCACCAATAATGTTTTCTATTGGATGATACTTATGAATTCTTGTTATTGGTATTGACTCAACTGGTATGAATGATTCCAAGTTGGTGATGTTGGTTGATGGAGATGGATCCAGCTGAGATGGGGAATCAACAAAGTGGTCAAGATTCTCATCATTTTGGTCTTCTGATGTTGAATGAAATCCATCTTCATGATTTTATGTTTTCGCAGATGTAGGTATGACTTTTGCAGCAGTTACAGGAACAACTATGGATCTTGTAGTTTGTTGATCTACAGATGTGAATGTTGTTGGAATGTTTACTGATGGATTGGGAACTTTAGATGAAGGAAAAGAATCATCTTCGGAAGTAGGAACATCTACGGATGTAGAAGGAACTTCTGTGGATGCATTGTTAACTTCTGCGGATGCATTGTTAACTTCTGCTGATGCATTAGTTACCTCTTCTTTAGTTGAATTTTCATTTCCACCAAAACTATCATTGCTTGTTTGAGATGAAGGGCCTGGATCAGCAATAATTGAAGTATGTGAATGAAATAATCTTGGAGGGTCAGCAGTCAGTGGCACTTCACTCAAACTTGGAGGTACATAAGGATAACATGTATCCATAGGACCTACAACATTCAAATAACTAGAGTTAAATGAATTTGTTAATGCATCTACATCAAACAACCAAGATGATCCTTTTACTGATTTTGGAAATAAGGATTCATCAAATGATACATTAGGTGTTTCCTCTATAATTTTGTGATGTAGAATGTAAACTCTATATGATTTAGATGTTGATGAGTAACCAACAAAGAATCATCATAAGCTTTTTCATCAAACTTTCCTAATTAATCTTTGGTGTTTAAAATAGACACATAACACCCAAAAGCTATAAGATAACCTATAAAAGGTTTTCTTTTAAACAAAAGTTCATAAGGTGTTTTATTATGTTCTTTGACAATTAAAGTTTTGTTTTGAACATTACATGCTGTGTTCACTACTTCTACCCAAAATGTGATAGGCAACTGTGAATCAGCTAGCATTGTTCTTACTGCTTCAATTAGAGTCATGTTTCTTCTTTTAGCAACTCCATTTTGTTGTGGAGTTCTTGGTGCACTGAATTGTCTGGCTATAACTTTGTTTCTGCAAAAGGAATCTAAAACATGATTAACAAATTCAGATCTATTATCACTTCTTAAGATTTTGATCTTTAAATCAAGTTGATTTTTAATCTTAGTGATAAACTCCATTACTGTTTCTGATGTTTCACTTTTAGGTTTTAAGAAAAAGACTCATGTGAATCTAGTGAAATCATCAACAATCACCAAACAATATTGCCTTTTACCAATGCTCAACACATTGGTTGGACCAAAAAGATCCATGTGCAGCAGTTTAAGTGATGTTGTGTTTGTGTTTATCATTTTGGATTTATTTGACACCCTATGTTGTTTTCCTTTATAACATGATGAACAATGATTAGAAAAATAAAATTCTTTCTTGGGAAGGCCAATGACTAAGTCATTTTTGACCAACTTGTTCAAGTTCTTCATGTTTGAATGAACCATTCTTCTATGCCACAGTTGAGCTTTATCTTCTGATGACTTAGAAATCAACACGTTTCATTGCTTGTTAGAGAGGTGTTGTTCATGTCTATAACATATGTGTTGCCTTTTCTTAGTGCTTTAAGAAGGATCCAGTCTGCTGGAATTTGAAAACCTGGCTTAAGAATGTAACAATAAGTGTTATCAAATAAAGTGGAATAATTTTGATCACAAATTTGAGATACACTTAACAAGTTGAATTGCAAATTTTCATAGAAGTTTACTTTCTCAAATTTGAGTACAACATTTGTTACCATTCCTTCACCAATAATTTTACCTCCCTTCTTATCTCCACCAAATGCCACATATGAGGCATTTTTATGTTTGAAATCATGGAGGAGAGAACAATTTCCTATTATATGCCTAGAACAACTACTGTCAACATACCACTTGTTGTCAGTCCTCTATGGATGTTCCTGCATAAATAACGAAATCAATTAGAAAGTGGAGCCCAATCCTTGATGGTCCTGGGCTTGCCATTGTTATCTAGGATTGTTACTCTATCATGAAAGAGCCTAGATGTCTCAAGATTGTTTTTACACTCAATTGATTCATTATGTTCTATTTGGGGTGAGGATGATTCTTGTGAAGACGAACTTGAAGCACTTTGATCTTGATTCTTGATCGCTTCCTCTGTCACCTCTTCTTTCAGTTTGTTTTTCTTTAAACTTGATCCTAATACTATACTTCAAAAGGTTTCTACATCTTTTGTCTTTGATTGAGGTACATGATTACCCCTTTCAAAGTGATCAAAGAAGGTTTCATCTTCCTGCAACACTACCTTCTTATGAGGAGTCTTGCTTTGAGATTGTTGTTTCTCCTTCTTCTTCTTTGATTTATCATCAGTAGATGTTGGTTTCTTTGTCTTTGAGATCTTCTGCTTTAGTTGCTGCCGCTTTTGCTTTGAGGCCTTTGATTCATCATTCTCGGAAGATGTGATTCTGATTCAACATTCTCATCTTTTTGCTTCTTTGGAACCTTTGATTTGTTCTTTTTATTGAAGAAGCATTCTTGAGTAGAATGATTGTTTTTGGTGCAGATGGCATAGTGTTTGTTGAAGTAACAGTCAGAAGTCATATGATTGTTCATATTGCATATGGAGCAATAGCTGCTGAAATAGCAATCCTCTGTATTATGGTTGTGCATATCACACCACTTGCAGTACTTTTCTTCAGCTTCACTGTCAGACTCAACTATTGTCTTTTTCTGCTTCTTCATAATTGCTGCCTTCTGTTGCCTCAATTCTTTTTCAAACTTTGCAGCTGATAAGTCTTTACCTTTTCCTGACATGATGTTCAAATGGTTCTTGTTTCTAAGGATTCACCATTCTCTGTTGTTTCTTGACTTTGTTGTCACTTGATGATTCCGCAGATGATTTCTTCTTCCGTAGATCTTCTACGGAAGTAGATGATTGTTGCTTCTATAGTTTTTCTACGGAAGTTGAATGTTTTGGAAGAACAGTTTTCTTCCTTTGCTTCTCTACGGATGGTTCTAAATCAACCATTTTCTTCCACAGGTGTTCTGCAGAAGTGATTTTGTTTTCTTTCGTAGTTCTTTTTGATGACTGATGTTTTTGCCTTTTGTTGAGCTCCTAAATCCCTTCATTCAGCTGACCAATTTTGGTATAGATGGTCTTCAACAAATTTCTTTGTTTTGGGGGATAAGGCAGCTTGATCTTATCAAGAACTTTGGGAATTAAAGGTTCAATTACCACATTCTTTCCCTTACCCAACCCAGCATTAGGCTCATCAAATTCATTCAAGTCATCACACTCATCAAAGTCAAACTCTTAATCAGTTTGTTTTAAACATTCTGATTCAGATGACCCAATCTCAGTTTCACTCAGCTCAGTATCATCACTATTTACCAAATTATTAGTTTTAATTTCTGGTTCAATTTTGGTACTTGATACAAAATGGTTTGACAGACTGTTTGTCACTGACTCAGGTAAAGTGGTGTAGTTATCATTTATAGGAGGTGCAACAGCATTAAAACCCAACCCATACCTGTTCTTTGATTCAATATGAGAGTTCAAGAGTTTTTCATATTGCTGAGATGATAATTGAAACTTCTAAAGTTTCACTTCAGTAGATGCATGATCAGACATTGATTTTGTTAAAGAGGTTGTCAGACACTCAACTTGTGCTTTTAAATTATAATTTTCAGATACAAGTTTATCTAAATTCTTTTGTAACGAGGTGATTTTGACCTGATATAATTTATGTTCTCTCAAATGAGATTCCTTTAATATCATTGTTTCTTTAACTTTATCAGCCAATTGTTAAGCATGGACTCTGTATCTTTCAACCTCTTCAACACAAACAGGTAAACACAATTTATCCCTTACCTCTGTGGCCATGGGTGGAATTTCGTTCTCCATGTTTGCCATTAGTGCTTGATTTTCCTCCTGCACTTTCTTCTCATACATGCTCCAGGCATAAGTACCATCCTGCAAAATAATCAAACCAGTTTCTTTAGTGTTACTGGTACCTGCTGAAGAGCTTGTGGCTGGTGGGGATGAGATTGTTAGTTGAGGTTGCTTGTAGCTTCTTTGATTTGCTTGTCTTGTGTTAGTTGTTGATTGCTGATTGTTGTTGCACTCCCTTGAAAAGTGACCATACAAATTGCATTTGTAGCACCTCACTTTTGATTTGTCAACACCAATTTTAGTTGTTCTTCTTGCAACAGATAGTCCCTTGTTCCTTCTCATATACATCTAGGCTCGATATGCAATCATGGCTATTTGCCATTATAGATCCATTTCCTCTACTTCATCAGGATGAAGTTCTTCAAGGGCTTGTTGACAGATGTGGGCAGGAGTCAAGGTACTACCCAAGTAAGCTTGAAAGCTTCAACTGAAGGCTGCAAAGGCTGCCTTCTGTTCTTCTGATTCTAGAACCACAGTAATTGGTTCAGATTGGGTATTGCTTTTGTTGGCTGATGATCCCTTTGCTGCTGGACTTTTTGAATCATTGGATTTCCCTTTTCCTTTCCTGTTTGAAGTGTTTTGAGAGGAAAATTTTGAGGATTTTACAGCATAGAAACCAGTTTCCTCTTCATTATCACTCTTAACACAAGAACTTTCATTATCATCATTAGAGATGAATGCACTTCTAGCACCCTTTGTTTCTTTGAATTGATATGGTTCTATTGGTACTTTTACACTCTTATTTCTGGTTTTCTCATCTAACTCCAAAGCTTCCACCTTTGCAACCAAAGTGTCTAACCCAATTGCCTTTAGATAAAGAGTATTCTTGAACATAGACACAGTTTGAGTCCAACTCTCTGGCAAAGTATGAAGCATCTTTTTGTTCAGTTCCTTATTACTGTACTTCAACTCAAGAATGTTCATCTCAGTAACAAGTTGCATAAATCTGTGGAGTTGTTGAGGAATAGATTCACCCACAATATGATGAAAAGTCCTATACTGTGAACGAAGAGTATCCTTCCTGATGCTTCTGATCTCATCACTTCCTTCACACAATGTGTGAAGAATTTTCCATAATGAGTTTGCTGTTTTGTATGATTCAAACTTGATCAAGAGGTCTTCAGGTAAAGCCATAGTAAGCATACTATAGGCATTAATGTTGATTTTGACTTTCTTGGCATCATCAAGAGACAGATTTTTCAAACTTATAGGCTGATTGTTGTCATTATAATTAGTTCCTAATGCAGGTGGAATGTAAGAACCTTCAGTAATGGACACCCATAAGTCAGAATCTGTATAGTTTACGTGGTTCCTGAATCTGATTTTCCATGTTTTAAATTCAGATTTGTTCTCTAACTTTGGAGGTTGATAAGCTCCAACCGTTGAATTGCTCATATTAATTAACTTTGTTAATTATCAAAATTATCAATTGATCTAATATTCTATGAATGCGAAAAGACAATGCAAACACACTAACACAGCAATAACAAATCACTGATAATATTGATATTTAACAGCTAAGATAAAAATCCCTTTGAATTAATGACTTCTGTTGAGAATGGACTAATTAATAACACACTCTTAATTAAATAAGAAGTGGTGGTCAAAATTAGTCAAATCGCTCAATATATTCTCAGTTAATTTGAAACTAAGATGTTAGATGATGATGGGTTTTATTTAAACTTGTTTGAACAGCCTTGGGATATCGCACAATAACACAAATCCACGAATCGAAAGCGATTCTGATGCAAATCAAAATTAATCGAGCAATGGAACAGTGATTAATGATCGATATAACAAGGTTTTGATGATTTAATGAAACAAACAACCAATTAAAAAAATCAAACTGATAGATCAATTTATCTAGATCAATGAGCACAAGGCTCTGATACCACCTGTGAACCAAGGATCGAAACAGGAATTATCAGTTTGATTTAGCAATTAAAGATCGTGGAATTATCAATACTTGTTGTTTAATTAATTGTTTATGAAATTGAAATCGATGAAGAACAGATGAAAGAAATTGAAAACAGAATAAAATAATGCAACAAAAGATTATTTCAATTGATTTTCATTGATAATGAATCGATAACAATTGATATTGATGCAAGGATGATTTGATAATCTCCTATGATGTTCTTCGTATTCTTGTGATTGCTATATTGCTATTTTGATCGATGATCGATCGATATCGTTTCTATGAATATATGAATCTCTATTTGTGTATCGTTATCTCTCAATCTCTCCCTAAATGTGTGCACCCATGCTATATATTTATAGGCAGAGGTATTCACTTTAAAATTAACAAATCTTGATGTGACGTGGAATATTTGCTTCTGACAGATTGACTTGTTGACTTTGTGTTGAGTACTTGATGATATGAGATCATACAAGTATTTTGTTCTACCATAGGAGTTGAACTTTCGCAGGAGTTGAACTTCCGTAGGAGTTGTTTCTTTGTTCTTTAACATCATCCTCATGAGCAAACTTCTTCCGCAGCAGCATCAACTTGATCTCTGAACTTGTTCTTCAGTAGATGTGCTTGTGCTTCCGCAGGAGATCCACTGATGCACATTGACTTGTTCATTTATGCTCCGTAGAACATCTACGGAAGAACAAACTTGTTCATCCGCAGATGGTTCTTGCACTTGGTCAATTTTCTTAATTGACCAAGTACGATGTTTCCTGCAGTTACATAAAATCAACACAAATAATATTTGGGTTAACATATATATCTTGCATTACATAACGATAAAGAATTACAGATGTTCATTACAAGAGATTACAAATCATCTAAACCTATACAAAAGATCTAGACCTAACAGTTTCATATTTGGACCTTACGATATGGTCCAAGTGTTAATGAAAGGAAAGCTTGTTTCTAAAGCCAAGTTGCTTTCGGAAGAAACTCATTCTTCCAAAAGGAAAATAGCTTCGGAAGACAAGCTAAAGAACAAACAAAGAAACAAAAAGATTTCCTTGAAGCCTTCCAAGAAGAAGACTGCTTCAGAAGAAAAGGTGGTGAAAACTTCTTCCGAAAAGAAAGAAGCCTCGGAAGCAAGTCATGCTGCACAAGCCTCCTCAGGCTCATCAACACAGGTTAACCATAGGATGGAATAGAAAACCAGAAAAGATGTTGCAGCCCAAACCACTTCTTCACAAACTATAATTGAGCCCACATGTATACATTTTGGTTTAGTTATATCATTTACATTGACCCAAGACCAACAAGGCTTGGGTTTCCAATAATAACTAATCATTTCACCTTATGTGTAGGGACATCCACATGAACAGAATGGAAATGTCTGGATTGTGGACAGTGGATGCTCCAGGCACATAACAGGGAACAGATCTCTCCTATAACAATTTAAACATTTTGATGGAGGTCCTGTTCAGTTTGGAGGTGTAGCCGGAGGATACATTTCTGGTAGAGGTAGTGTATCCAATGGTAAGTTAAACATTGACAAAGTAAACTTTGTCAAACAGCTTGAACAAAATCTCTTGAGTGTTTCTTAATTCTGTGATCAAAAGCACCAAATTCTTTTCACAGAACATGAGTGCATTATCCTTAAACCCGGGATGACAATTCCTCGGGAATTGGTGCTTCTTAGATCTCCCAGGAAAGGGGATATGACCAAGCTAGATATGAACAATGCTTCTTCACTGGGTGAAGTATCATGCTTTCTTTTCAAAGCTAATGGTGATGAGTCAACTCTTTGGCATAAAAGAATGTGCCATGTTAATTTTAAAACCATGAATAAGCAAGTTAAAAATAATTTGGTACATAGTGTGCCTAAAAAGGAGTTTTTTTGTAAAGATAACTATGTTGCTTCCCTGAAAGGAAAGCAACACAAGGTTTCTCACAAATCCAAAGAGGTTAACTCCATCACCACTCCATTAGACTTATTGCACATGGATCTTTTTGGTCCCACAAGAATAATGAGAATTGGAAGGAAAGCATATTGTCTTGTGATTGTTAATGATTTTACAAGATTTACATGGGTATTCTTTTTAAGAACTAAAGATGAAACGGCTGAAACTTTAAAATCTTTTATTCTTAAAATTGAAAATCAAAAGGATCATAAGGTAAAAATCATTAGAAGTTATCAAGGGACTGAGTTTAAGAATCAAGTTCTTAACTCATTCTGTAACTCAAAAGGGATTACCAGACAATATTATGCTCCTAGAACTCCTCAACAGAATGGTGTTGCTAAGAGGAGGAACATGACACTTATTATGGATGCAAGACCTATTTTAGCTGATTCAAAGCTGCCTCTAACTTTCTGGGCAGAGGTAGTCGGCACTGCATGCTATGTGCAGAACAGGGTTCTCATTGTTAAGCCCCATGGATAGACCCCTTATGAGTTATAGAATAAGAGGCCACTATTCATTGGCTTTCTTAGGTCCTTTGGCAGCAGGTGTACCATACTTAACACAAATGACAATTTAGCAAAATTTTCTAAAAAGTCGGATGATGCTATCTATGTTGGATCAACCTCTATTGTTGTTAATGAGCACACTCCTTGTGTTAGAGGGAATGGCCCTGATCATATCTTTAATCTAGAATTGTTTCCAAACTATTCTAAACCATCTTGTGAGAATGTTTCAGCTGGAACAGGAACTCAAAGTGACTTATATGAAGATCAAATGTTTGAGTTACCTAGACATATTCCCAGTTCTCCAAGAGGAATTGAAGAACAAGCTCTCATTATTAGAAGTCCTGAAAGATTGATCATCTCAGGAAATAATGGAGCTTCAACAAGTTGTCAGCCAACTGAGCCTCAAAACTCTCCAGCTAACAACTCCAGCATTCAACACCAAGCTGATGAAGACAGTAAACTAGAGGAACAAGCAACTATTGATACTGCTTCTTAGCAGAATATCATTGATGTTGTCATACATTCATTCAATCAGTCCTCATCAAATAAGTGTGAGACATTAGCTGGTCATGGTGTTCAAAATCCTAAGCAAAACTTCTCAAACCTGGATCTATCTATGTAACTAGATGTGATTCCTAGGCTCAGGATACACAACACTCACCCAGCTGAGAACATCATTGGGGATGTCTCAGAAGGTGTGAGAATAAGAAGTCAAACCCATAATAGGAATGTCTGCTTGTACTCATGCTTTATCTCTCAAATGCAACAAAAGAAGGTGGAAGAAGCCCTCAAGGACAACAATTGGATTGAAGCTATGTAAGAGGAGTTGCTTCAATTCAAGAGGCAAAAGGTATGGAACTTGTGTCAATTACCACCTGGCCAAGTCCCTACTGGCACCAAGTGGGTGTTCAGAAATAAGAGAGATGATAGAGGTTATATCATCAAGAACAAGGCAAGACTTGTTGTTAAAGGATACACACAGGAGGAAGACATAGATTACACTGATGTCTTTGTACCTGTTGCAAGACTTAAGGTTATGAGAATCTTCCTTTCTTTTGCAGCATCCAAGAACTTCACTATCTATCAACTTGATATCAAATGTGCATTTTTGTATGGGGATATTGATAAAGAAGTCTATGTGTGTCAGCCACCTGGATCTAAAGACCCACAATACCCCAACTATGTGTGCAAACTGGATAAAACTCTTTATGGGTTGCATCAAGCACCTAGGCTGTGGTATGAGACCCTGTCTTAGTTTCTTCTTAGGAATGGCTACACCAGAGGCACCATAGATAAGGCATTGTTCATAAAGAAGTCTGGGAAGGACATGCTGCTTGTTCAAGTCTATGTTAATGACATCATATTTGGTTCCTCAAATGACCAAATGTGCAAAGACTTTGAAAGCATCATGAGGAAGAAGTTTGAGATGAGTTCAATGGAAAAGATGGATTTCTTCCTTGGAATTCAAGTGAAGCATATGGAAGAAGGGTTCTTCATAAATCAATCTAAGTATGTCAAGACATCTTAGAGAGATTTTAGATGAAAGTTTGTAAGCCAGCCAAGACACCTATACCCAGAAATCACAATCTTTGTCCTGATTCCGAAGGGGAGGATACTGATCAGCATTAGTACAGGGCGATTATTGGATCTCTGATTTATCTCACTGCAAGTAGACCTGATATCATGTTTGCAACCTGCTTCTGTGTAAGATATCAGCCGCTCCCAAGGTGTCTCACCTAATTGCTGCCAAGAGAATTCTTAGATACCTTAAAGGAGCTCCCAAACTGGGTGTCTAGTATCCTAAGAATAAGGACTTCAATCTTTATGGGTACATTGACTGTGATTATGGTGGCTTGCAGGATCTGGTAAGGGTGCTTAAGTTTGCAATTACTTCACAGGAGGAGAGAACTTTAGATCACTTAACAATTCAAATAGGGAACTGGTAACTATTTAGAAGATACTAAACCAACACAAGTAATGTAATTGAAACAAGAACAAAATCACAAGAACATAAGATAAAGTTTTCAAGGAAGTTGTATATTGATTCTCTAGTTCTATTACAAGTGTGTTCAAGTATATCTTAGTTACAAGAACTTGAGAATCTTATATACTACAACCTACAACCATCAATATACAAAAAGACAGTTGGGATTTGACTAATCTAGACAACAAGATCAATCTACAGTCACAAGGCAGATTGCCTTTTGACTAGTGACTATGACATACCATAGCCCACTGACTTTATCTAATAAGACAAGTCTACAGGAACTGCCTTTTTACTAGTGACTATGACATACCATAGCTCACTGACTTTATCTAATAAGACAAGTCTATAGGAACAATTATGGGAAGTTACAGGCAAAGACCTTTTTCTACAGTTTGATAAAGTATGGAAGTTTCACCAACTAATGAAAAGCGAGCAACAGAAGAAGGTACAACAGCTTTATCAAAAAGTAACACAGAGAAAGCATATTTTCTCTGTCTTCGGAAGAAATCAGTCTTCTCATCAAAATGGCTTCGGAAGATTTCATCTTTGGCTTCGGAAGAAAAGGGTCTTTGGCTTCGGAAGATTTCACACTTGTAATATTTTCTGATAAGTGTGAAACTTCCAACGCAACTTCTTCTGAACTGTTGGCTTCGGAAGATCTCACACTTAGACTTATTTGTGAGTGTAAGACTTCCGAAGCTAGTTCATCCTTGTTCCTTAGTGCATGCTGGAAGACTTTGTTGTTCTGGTATCCTATGGTTGCATCAGGCTTTAATCTTCAGATGTTCCTTACAAACTCCCCCTAGGCTGATGCTACCAAAACAGAGAAGTTCTTCAGATTTTGATAGTCTACATCAGGATCTTCAGCATTCCTTTCTTCATCATAAGATCTGGATCCTTCAAACTGACATAGAACCTTCTCATGTCAAAGAGATCATGCAGAGGAAGTTCAATCATGTCATTTGTGAAGTAGACATGTTGTTTTCCTGATCTCTTGTGACATACCATCTGTCTGGATCTTCAGCATACGTCCATGATAGAATTTGTCTTCCAGTAGCAAGAGGCTCTACTATGATTGGAGTTTGTTGTGAGACCTCTTCATGCACTCCCTCAGGATGCTCTGACTCATCCTAAGGTTGGGAGGTGGATGCCTTTCTTCTCTTCTTTTTTGAAGTGGATCTTCTTCTGGCCATCCTTTTTCTCCTCCCAGGTTTCTTCAACTGAGAGGCTGGTCTTGAGTACCAGTTGGTTCTGTTGTGTCCCTCTAAGTTGGGTTCTCCTCTCTCACAGGTTCAGAAGGAGAGAGAGGAGGACCCTGCTGTGGATAAGAAGATGAAGTTGGCTCAGATGCAACTCCAGGTTCAGGTTGTGTTGTCTTAGAATGTTCAACCTTCACCTCAACTTAAGGTTGAGCTTGACTTGGTGGAGAATACAAGTCCACCAGCTCTCCCTTCTTTATCTACTGCTTGATCACCCTGATATGCTCATCCATTACGGATAGAGACATAGGACCAAGCCTCCTTCTGGAGAATCCATACAGGTTCAAGAAGCTCATCATCCTTTGTCTGTCAGCAGACTTCTTTTGGCTTTTATGGATGACGGCCCTTGACTTTGTAGCTTCTTCCCTTAATCTCTTCCTTGCAGCTTCCCTTTCCTTTTTGGCTTATTCTTCCAGCTGCTTTTTGTATTCAAACATTATGTACTCATATGATAAGGGAAGAAGTGCATCTGCTTGATAGAGACCTGTGTCACTCAGGTAGTTGATCATCTTTAGTCTTTCTTCTTCATTAACTACCTGAGGTTGTTTAGTGGCTACAGTCTCTGGCTTAGGACTTTCTTTAACTGGAAAGAGGACAGGAGCATCTTTTTAGAGTCTTTTAAGTCTCCTTTCTTCTTTGATTTTGAGGAGCAATTCTGCATCCTCTGCTTCCTTCCTCTCTATTGACAATTCAATGTCAGCCAGTTCATTTAGCTCCTCTAAGGGGAGAGGGATGAGTTCATCAACATTGTAGTTTCTGGTTCCTAGGTAATTTAGCCTGGCTGCCCTTAACTCATCTTCCTAAGTGTTTAGCCTGGGGGCAGCCCTGATTGTAGCTTCCATGAATCCTAGGGAACCACTTGAACTCTCTCCCCTCAGCTTCCTCTTCCTCTCTCTCTTATCCTCCTCAATCTCCTCAGGAGTCATTTTCCTTTTGCTTTTGTCAACCACAGGCCTTGGTGACTCAGGCTAGAGAGAGCTTTCGCCTTTATTGCTTGGTTCAGCTATCAAGCTCTGGCCAGAGAGAGGTTGTGAAGCACCATCACCAGCTGGTGTTTCACTGAGGGTAATGGGTGCAGAAGGAGATCCTGTCTCAAGGTTCACAGGTTCAACCTCTGGGCCTTCAGTCAAGGCTTTCTCTTCGATTCTAATCTCCGGGTCCACCTCAACATCCAATTGACCAAAGATCTCACCTGCTAGCCTCTGT
The DNA here is from genome assembly GCA_025506505.1 of Flaveria sonorensis. Classification (NCBI taxonomy): domain Eukaryota; kingdom Viridiplantae; phylum Streptophyta; class Magnoliopsida; order Asterales; family Asteraceae; genus Flaveria; species Flaveria sonorensis. The sequence continues at coordinate 37,535,786 of CM046435.1, read as the reverse complement.
CTATATAGCTTTGATCTCAATTTGAATTCCTCTAGCACCCTGTCTTGGATTGTTTCTGCTAATCTTGTAGCTTGTCTATTGTTGCTTGGGTTGACAAGTGGCAGATCCACCAAATTTATACTCTTATAGTATCTCAGTCTTGAAATGTTGAAAACTTCTAGCTGACCCTGAGATCTAGAGATCACAAGAGCTCTCCTGTTACTATCATACCCCTAACCCCTGATTGGGTTCTCAGAAGGGGCACGCATTGCTCTTGGTATTCCCTCCTCAAACAGTTGTTGGATGAGCAAGTCTCGATCACTATCATGAGGAGGTTGCTGAGTATGGACAAGTTTAAGAGAGGGTGGTGAATCCTCAATGTCCATACTCTGGGAAGAAATCCCAGGTTATGTGGGTGTCAAGACTTTCTCCCCCTTTTTGGTAGCATCACCCTCTTGACTAGGTGAGCTGGGGAATTGGTGCAAGTCATCCAAAGGTTCTTGTGGACCTGGTTGAGTTGTCCACCTTGGTCTCTTAGCTAACTGGCCCTTAAGATCGGTGATCTCAAGTTGCTGGTCATTGACCCTCTTCTGTAAGATAGTCACCTGTGATTCCAGGTGAGCTATCTTTGAAACTAACTACGTGCATGTTTTTGTCAGTTTGTGCACCTTTTGTTTCAGACTACCCTCATCCTTAGTTGAAGAATCACTGGGGGATGAGAGAATTGGACCTAAGTCTTCTTCCTCATCACCAACATGGTGTTCTTGGCTGCTGGATTTCCCCTGCCTAATGACAGCTTCCAGAGAAGTGTCAAGTTGAGGTCCTAATGATGTTATCACTTGCAAAAGTGAGAGCCTCTTCCATATGGATCTCCTAAACAAGTTCAGGAACATCCACCTCAGTGGAGGGTAGATGATGTGGGCTAGACCTGGGTGAGTCAGAAATACTTATCTCTCATTGAGCAGGGGTGGAGAAGAGAGACTCATGGTATTCACTGACATCCAAGTCCTCATCATCATAAAAGTCTAAGCTGGGTATTGGTTGGTTGAGATCTAGAGGTTGGGGATGGTAGCTATCTCCTAAAGGTTGATCACTTGAGTTTAAAGACTCAGAGTGAAGGCTAGAGGCTGTTTGGGTAATGAGCTAATCAGCCTGAGCATGAGAAACCTCAGAACTGATTATTGGAAAGATAGGAGTGGTCTGCTCCTTAGGGGAAGTGGAAGCTCGAGATTCCACTTCCTCCTATATGGGTTGTGATATGGGAGCCTGCACATGCTCAGTAGCAAGTGCAGGGGTTCGTTTGGATTTTCTTTTGTAGGTGATGGTGATGGTAGGCTGTGTTTGAGGTGTTTGAGAAGTGGAGGGTGTAGGATCAATGCTAGTTGGTGCTGCTAGGTTGTCACCCTGAGTAATGAGCTTAAACATTTGTGGGACATGGGTTGTTTCTACCCCTGAGAAGCCAACAATTGGCTTCTTCAAGATTTTGAAAATGTCAGGCCTCATTTGTCCCAATTTAAGGATATTTCCTGTTCCCCTCAACTGTGGTCCCAATTCACAGTTGAGAATATGTTGAACATACCTGGGGAACATGTAATACTCTAAGGAGTCCTAGTTAGCACGTAAATTTGTGTAAACAAACTGAGAGTACCTAAACTTGACCCCTGGTACCATCCCATGGACTATGAAGGAGAGGTCTTCGGGAACTTGATCCCATCCTCCATGTTTGTTAGATAAGCTGTTTATGATGACATGAAGGAGGTACTTACACTGGGATGAGACCTTCCCCTTCCTAGACCATCTGCTGGAAGGAATTGTTGACAGCAGATTTTGGAAAGGACAGTTCACCTGCTTTATCATCCAGCTGCAAATGGGTGTTTATGATGGCCGGAGTGATGAAAACTGTCCTCCCCTACACCGTAGCAGACAGTGCCTTCTCCCCATCCATGGTGACCTCTTGACAGGTCTGCCAGAATTCAAGCAACTGATCCTCATAGAGAGAAGGATCGATTGTAAGGGAGGTGAAGTAATGAGACAAAGAAAGGTACCTACAAACATCTGAGAAGCTTGGATCCTTCTCAGAGTTCAACAGGGCAACTTGATTGTGTTGCCTGTGTAGGTGCATGGTGAAATCAGGGTCATTTCTGTGATCGATATTGGCCATTTGGTGAAGCTTATCAGTGGATTTGAGGTGAAATTAGGTTAAAGATTGTGAGAGTAGAAAGAAGAAATGGAACCGTTGAGAAGATATATGTAGTGGATTTGAGACAATGTTAGAACAAAAAGATAAACTTTGAAATATTCAAGTGGGTCCCACTTTTGAAAAAGCACCCAAAAGTTAGTTTTCTTGGAAGTTGAAAATCTTCCGAAAGTATTTTTGCTTCAGAAGTTTTTTTTTAAGAAAAGCTTCCGAAGGAAACTTTGCTTCGGAAGATATTTCAAAGAGTTGTGAAAATTGGGCTTCGGAAGGAATATACTTAAAGAAATTTCTTCCGACATAAATTTTGCTTCGAAAGAACTAAGTCTGAGAAAATTATTATCCATAGATAATAAATCATTCGAGACGAAATTGCTTTCGGAAGATAGTTGTTCTTTGAATGCATTTAAGTACTTATAACCACATTTAAGCTTCAGAAGATATTCTAAGAATTTCTTTCGAAGGTAATCTCTTATGAGTAGTTAAATGATTTAAAGACATATATTTCTTCCGAAGGTAATTTGAGTTCTTTCGAGACAAAATAATAAATTTTCACAAATCTAAGGAATATCTTAAAAAAATGTGATTTACTTCCAAAGAGAACTGGGCTTATAAAGGTGATAATATAGACAACTTATGACACACAATTTTTAGAAATAATGTTGATTAAGTGTTTAAAGAAAAATCTATTCAAAGTTAATCATCCCAAAAGCTGATATAAGATATTTAAACCTCTGTTAATCAAAAGCTTTAGTAAACAGATCAACATATTGTTCATTTGTATTAACTTTGATTAGTTTGATTAATCCTTTCTCAAAATTATCTCTAATCAAATGATACCTGATGTTGATGTGTTTGGTCCTAGAGTGCTACATAGGATTCTCTGTATTAGAGATAGCACTGTTGTTGTCTATGTGGATAGGAGTCTCTTTGAAATTGAATCCATAGTCCAGCATCTGATTCTGAATCCAAAGCACTTGAGCACAGCAGCTTGCAGCAGCAATGTATTCAGCTTCAGTAGTTGATGCAAACACACAGGATTGCTTCTTGCATTGCCAAGAGACTATCCTTCCACCAAGGAATTGACATTCCCCAGATGTAGACTTCACAGTCATGTTACAGCCACCATAGTCACTATCTGTATAAGCATACAAATTAAAGTCTGAATTCTTTGGATACAAAAGGCCTAGTTTAAGAGCACCTTTGAGGTATCTAAAAATTCTTTTCACAGTAACTAGGTGTGACATCTTGGGGTTGGCTTGATATCTTGCACATATGCATGTGGCAAACATAATATCAGGCCTGCTAGCAGTGAGGTACATAAGAGACCCAATCATAGCCCTGTAGAGATGTTTATCAACATACTCCCCCTCAAGATCAGGACCAAGGGAGTGGTTTCTGGCTATTGGTGTCTTTGCAACCTTACAATTAGTCATCTTGAATCTTGTAAGTATGTCTTGTACATACTTTGACTGACTAATGAAGAGGCCATTTTCAACCTGTTTCACTTGAATTCCTAGAAAGAAGTTGAGTTCCCCCATGGCACTCATTTCAAATCTATCCTTCATTAGCTTCTCAAAGTCTTTGTAGAGCTTTGGATTAGTTGAACCAAAGATGATGTCATCTACATATATCTGAACTAGCATTATGTCATTCCCTGTTTCTTTGATTAGGAAAGTCCCATCAATAGTACCTCTTTTGTATCCATGTTGACAAAGATACTTTGATAGTGTCTCATACCACTTTCTTGGAGCCTGATGTAGTCCATATAGAGCTTTATCAAGCTTGCAGACATAATCAGGATGATCTGGGTCTGCAAAGCCAGGTGGTTGTTTGACATAAACTTCTTCATCTATCACCCCATAGAGAAAGGCACACTTTCAATCAAGCTGATAGACCTTGAAATCCTTGGATGCAACATAAGCCAGGAATATTCTTACGGCTTCAAGTCTTGCTACAGGAGCAAAGACATCAGTGCAGTCAATTCCTTCTTCTTGAGTGTACCCCTAGACAACCAGTCTAGCCTTGTTCTTGATGAAAATCCCTCTATCATCAGTCTTGTTCCTGAATACCCATTTGGTTCCTATGACACTTTTCCCTTAAGGAAGAGGACATAAGTTCCACACCTTCTGTCTTCTGATTTAAAGCAACTCTTCTTGCTTTGCCTCAATCCAGCTTCCATCCTTCAAAGCCTTATCAACTTTCTTCAGCTCAATCTAGGATAAGAAACAAGAATGCAGACAAACATTGCTCTCATGTGTTTGTCCTCTTGTTCTCACCCCTGTGTCAAGATTTCCAATGATGTTTGTGGTGGGGTGTGACTTGTGGATCCTAAGTTGAGGGATCACAGTAAGTTGATTTGAGAGATCTAAGCTAGAAAAATTTAGATCTGGCAAAGAAGTGCTACCCACTACATCAACACACTTATCAAGAGAAGCTTGATCCAATGAGTGTGTTACATTATTAATGTTGTCTTCTATGGAGTGGTTATCAGCATCAAGAAATTCCTAATCACTCTCACCACCTCCATCTCCTTCTGCATTTGAAGTTCCTTCACCTGGATTTGGAGCCTCTGAGCTAGAATTTGAAGGCATCTCAGATGAATCAGCAGTATTTGTCATGCTTGTGCTGATAGGAGCTTCACTTATAGGGTTAGTTACCATTGGAACTGAAGTAGTATTCTTGTTTGGTCTTCACAGCTCAAATCTTGGGTCAGGATCACCTATTGATATATTATTTGTAGATCCTAAAACATTCTCACAAGACTTTTAAAACAGTTGGTAACTAAATCAAGATCAAACAGCCAATCCGGACCAGAACCTTTAACACTGGGAGTGTTTTCATTGAAGGTCATATTGGCTGACTCCTTAATTACTCTAGTTCTGAGGTTGTATACTCTATAAGCCTTAGCTTGAGAGGAGTATCCAACAAAGTGTCCATCATCTGATTTCTCAGCAAACTTGGCTACTTGATCTTTGGTGTTCAAGATGGTGCATGGACATCCAAATGACCTGAGGAAACTAATGAATGATCTCCTTTTGTGCCATAGCTAATAAGGAGTCTTACCATGAGTCTTAACTACTAAAACTCTGTTCTGCACATAGCAGGTTGTGTTGACAGCCTTTGCCCATAAGGTGATAGGCAGTTTAGAGTCAGATAACATGGTTCTAGTAGCCTCAATAAGTGTCCTATTTCTCCTCTCAGCAACACCATTTTGCTGAGGAGTCCTGGGAGCACTATATTGTCTTGAAACACCCTTTTCATCATAAAATGTATCAAGGATTTGGTTTTTAAATTCTGTTCCTTGATCACATCTTATGGTTTTGACCTTGTGATCACATTGATTCTCAATTTTCAGAATGAAGTTCTTCAAGATCTCTAGAGTCTCATCCTTAGTTCTAAGGAAAAATGTAAGAACCGACCTCTAGGTCATAATTCTAATCTTTAACTACCTGCATCATTATCTATACAATTTATATAAATGTTAATATCATTATTATTATTAGCATTAGCATTAATATTGTTAGTGCTATTATTGTCATTTTTGTTATTTCATGTGCTTTTTGAGATGATTTAGCTAAATCTAGCCTTAGCATAGAGTAACTTCGTGTTTCGGGAAAGTCAATTAGTCACCCTTGCAAAAATTAAATCTTAGTTGAAACAATTAAAATGTGTATATACACATATAAATTCACGGTTTAACATATACATATACATACTAAATACTTAATAAACTAACTAGAATTTACCACTTAAAATACTACACTACAAAATAGTATTACATAATAACAATTACTAATAAAAATTTTAAATAAAACCACTCCACTACACTCCAAATCGGCCGCCCCTAACCCACCAATCCATTCCCTTCTACACCACCCATAATTGCCACCATCCTCCACCACTACCTTTGCATGCAAATTTGAACACACACCCTCATTCTCACCTCTCACTCTCTCTTCTCTTCCTCTCAGTTTCTTTCAGCAGAAAACACACACACACCACGATTTCCAGCTCCATTCCAGCAACATATTCGATGAACATCATCAAACCCCATCGGTCAAGCATTAAACTTGCAAGAGGGGGCTACCTTGTGAGCTTTTCATACACGGATTCATCACGTTCGACTTCTCCAGCCCTTTTTCTAAGCTTTCCAGATCATTTTGTCCCTCTACACTCTCCAAATCGTGAACCATACAAAGAGTAAGCTTCATCTTACCCAAAACAAGTTATGTCATGTGGTATTCTTTCTTTTATCCACCAAAAACCTTACTTTCTTTGTTCTAACAGAAGTCTACTGCTATCACCTTGTTCTTGAAGAATTTCTAACATCCTTGAAGGTATATCACTCGATATGTTAGTGATTCTATGGGTGGAACTCGATTTACACCATTAAAACCCTCTTTTTGGGTGATGTTTGCACCATCTAACTTGCAAATCTTGTAACCCTCCAAAGTAAAGATAGTAACCTGCTCAAAACAATAGTTTTCTAACCTTTTAATAACCTGTTTTAAAAGTTACAAAAGGATTTGGTAATGTTTAAGCATGATCCGTAAGATTTTACACAAGTGTAATGGGTTTAAATGGTGAAATCACTTATCTACAACTTGTTCTTGGGTTGTATGTTAAAACCGTGAGTTAGAGTTATTATTTCAGTAAGTTTTGGGTGTTATTAAGCGTATGAGGTGATGTTAATGGCTGAAAAATATTAAAAGGATGAATTGTAGACATGTTGAGCTTATTTTGGGACACGAAAGGTGGTAAAATGACTTAAAAATAAGAGAACTTAGAGTATAACCATGTTAAAAAGAATTCCAGGCTCTAAAAGGGGTTAACAAAGTGATATAGATTGGATTTGTTGACTAAATGGTCAAAAGACAATTTAAATGGAATTTTTAGTTAAAAACAGGTATTAACCGGGTAACGTTTGGAGGAAAGCCTTGGAAATAATGGTATAAAACCAAAATCCATGAAAACCATGTTATTTTAGTAAGTTAGGAACTATAAGACTTAATTATGGTGAAAAATTGGTCAAACAAGTTTTTAAACGGTTAATTTCGGGTAAAAAAGCGTTTTAACGAGTTAAACTTAAAAATGAGAATTTCAACAAAAAGGGCTTGAAAATACATTCTTGAATTATAAAGCTTGTTAAAAGTCCTTAAAATAATATTTAAAGTTTTAAGACATAAAACTATAAGATTCAATGCTTAACCGTTAAAAACCTTCGGTTTTACCGTAACCGGTAACTTAAAACATATGTTCACCAACTCAAATTTAAAATCTGGAAAATTTTGGAGTTTAACTTATTAAGAATGTAATATTTAACTCCAAAATTTGGTTATGGGCTCATAATGGTCATTAAATGTAAAGAAGCAAACTTTAGGGTAGAAAATGTAAATTTTGAAACTTGAAGGACTAAACTATAAAGTCTGCCAAACTTCAATAAACCGACCCCCTCTTGGACTGGTAATCACTTGATAAACTTAATTAAACTTGTGTCAATAACCTAATAGTGTGAAAACATGAATTCCCCTTAAGAAACCCTAGCTTTTTATAAAAGAAAACTTTTAAATGCAAGTCTTAGCAAATATAAGCTAGTTGAACATTTAACTTCTTAACACACTTTGTTCACCTCGTGTGACCTTAGAACTAGTGCCTTATCACTTAATCTTGTTGGTAGGGTGCTAGACTTGAAACTTTCCCGGTACTCGAAGAACCCGTTGCTTGAAACTTGAGGTGAGTTCTAGTGTTCCCTTTTTACTACTGTTCTTGGGATGAAGCATGCTTTGTTTAAACTGAACTATTTTTTGTTCTATATTATGATGCTATATGTTGTGGAAATGTTAGAAACTGCTTTTACTTTTATCACGATCATTAATTCTTGTGTGAACCGCTTGTTTTATATGGGTAGATATACTTGGGGAATCCCCGACACACAGTGCCTTCCGTGATGAACGGGAAGGGTACCACACTGAGATCCTGCGGGGTCATTTATGTCATGTGACAGGTTTTTATAAGATACTAGGGTGAACCATCCGGCAGGTATGGTCCACTATATGAGGCTCAGTTCTTCCTTCGGGATTAACCGGTACAACATAACTTTTGAAGAGGCTAGCCGGGACTGAGTGCAGGGTTGATTGTGATCCCCACAACAATGAAACTATGACTTTTAAATCAAATGTGGATTTTATTGAATCCTTTTGTGTTTAAATTTTAAGCACTTGAATTCACCAACTTTTTAGTTGACAAAATTTTCTTTGAGCATGTTTCAGGTAACCCGTGATGAAGGTCTGGCTGATGTAGAAGACCTTGACCTAGCATCGTGACCCATGGCATTGGCTTGTTTAGTTATTAAAACAGTTTGAAAATTTTGAATTTGTTATTGATGGAAACAATTTGTACTGATGAATTATGTACTTGCACTTGGGCTGGACCTTCTACCAGCCCGGTTTTTCTTTAAAATATAATACCATGTGATGTTCTCTCCTTTTGTGCTCTTATGATGGTTTGTTTTCGCTGCCATATGTTGTTGCTAGTCTGTGACGTCCCACCCTACCTGGGCCCGGGGTGTGACAGATTGGTATCAGAGCCAAAGGTTGTAGAGAAGTTAGGAATACCATAGTAGACCCTAGGCTACAACCCTGATACCTTAGGACCATCCTTATGGGAAAGAGTTGGGATGATCGGGTTGGGTAAATTGATGATTACACTTGATCAACGTAATCATGAATTTACCGGATGCATAAATTCCAGCATGGACCTTTAGGTAATGATTGGATCTTTTGTTTGAAAGTTATGATTCCTGAAACTTACTTTGAGTGGTCTAAAGGTTTTTCCTAAAATGAACTACTTTACTTGTTATTATTTGAAGAGACTACTGATTTCTGATACAATTGCTTTCTGATACCTCTGGTTATTGATACTGTTGGGATATCTGATACTATTCCATCACTACTACTATAAGTACTATTATTATTATAATCATGAACTATGAAAAACCAAATTACTCATGATATTTCTTATAGGAGATCAAAGCTATGGCCGACAAAGGGAAGGCACCGGCATACCCAACTGACGGTACTGCACCAACTGGGAGCCTCAAGAAGGCGACGTCGCAGACGAAGTATGAAGAATACCTAAGGAGATGTGGACATCCGGGCTGGATATCGGTTACATCTGACGACACTGAGCCATTAGAGGACTCTTCCTCGACATCCCCCTCCAGGAGCCGAACGCGCTCCCATTCGCCACATGTCGCAGCTCCTACCCACTCACCTATCCCACCTATCGGGGATAGGGGTGCGCGTGTTATCACCCGTCCACGCAAAAGTACTAGGCCAGGACCCTCAGTCTCCTTTAGGATGCCACCTCCTCCTCTACCACCTGTTAGGACTCTGATACCTGCGCCACCGATGTTTGACCCGCTTCGACACCTCTCACATGATGAGCACTAGATGCCACCGAGGCATAGCATGTATGATGGCCCTAGTGTGCTAGTTGGTGACCGGTACTCCCAGTCTATCCGCCGGGCAAGCGACGTAGGTCCCTCTGCTGCTGCATTGGACGAGATTCTGAAGACCGTCCGTCGTCACGAGTTGTCACTCCAGCACGCCACTCGGACCTCTCAGTCCGCCCAGTTTCAGGCCATGATGGCTTCGCATGGGGTCCAGCGGTTGGAGCAAGAGCAAAGGAAGAAGAACTCAGGGTGGCTAGGGTGGCTGAAGAAGAAGTGGATGTGAGAGCGTGGAGAAGAAGTGTGATTGTCTGTCTTTTACACAGTTGAAGGAAACAATTTTTATTATTATCAGATACTATTATTATTTATTATGGGGGTGATGGCACCTTCCAACTTGTAAGAGTATAACTCTGATGCATTTATGTTTTTCTGATACTATTAACCCTATAGATTTGTGAAACTACTTCTATGATGCTAATTCCGTAGGGTAATTTGTATTGATTTGCAATGTGTCATGTTAGGCGTCGTGAATTTTGACTTGTGTCCATTCTGGGTGAATTGTCCTAAATTAATTTAATGGAACATATTTAGAGGTATTTAGTGATGTGTATATTACACTCCCTCCTATTAGAACGCGGTATATTAGGATAAGTGATGCATGGGCTACTTGAAACCAAAAATTATGAGATGCTAAACGAATTTATCTATGATGCTATTAGAATGCTGACCAGACAAGGAACCCGTATTGGAAGACAAGGAGCTACTAGAGATCGTCGTAAGGGAGCTAGACAGACCGAAAACCAACCCCCTACTCCACCAGGAACTCCTCATGGAGAGAATGCCAATCAGGGGAATGATGAGAGAATTGCCAACCTCGTGGCACAACAAATTGCTAACGCCATTCCGACCATCATCGCTCAGATCAATGCGGACCGGAGCAACCCCGGTGGTAATGATGGATTCGGGAATGATGAAGGCAACAATGAGGAAGCTGAAGCATTAAGGAATGGATGCTCCTACAAAACCTTCATGGTGTGCAAGCCAAAGGATTTCTATGGTACCGAGGGTGCGATAGAGACGTACTGATGGATTGATGAAATGGAAGACGTCTTAGATATCAGTGAATGTAAGATGGAACACATGGTGAGGTTTTCTTCCCAATCACTCAAGGGATCGGCATTGGAATGGTGGAAGACTGTTACTCATCCCCGGGGAAGAAACGCTGCTAACCGAATGAGCTGGACCGAATTCACGGAATTGATAACCAACAAATACTGCCCAATCAATCAACTGGAGAAACTGGAGTCTGAATTCCTGAGCTTAGAAATGAAAGGTCCTAACTACACTGAGTACATCAACCGCTTCTTAGCCCTGTCTCGACTAGTGCCACACCTGGTGACACCGGAATCCAAGGGCGTAGCACGTTTCATTTGGGGACTACATCCTAGAGTCAGGGGTATGGTTCGATCCTCCAGACCCTCAACCCTTCAAGCTTCGGTTGACTTCACCAGTAGTTTGACTGATGATTTAGTCAGGGCTGGATGGACTGAACAAACCAGGGCTGACGAAAAAAGGAAGTCAATAGGTGAGAAGAGAAAATGGTTTGATGTGAAGAAAGCAATTGGTAGCATTAGTGGGTCAAGCAAGAAGGGTTTTGAAGGTAGGAAGCGCGATGACCAGGGTGGAAGGACTCGGAAGCTATACTCGGGTACAAGCCCATTCTGCAACAAGTGCAAGCTGCATCATCAAGGAGAGTGCAACCCGATGCCCTGCTTCTGATGCAAACGACCAGGTCATTTAATTAAGGATTGTACGTATGCGCCAGGTAAACAATGCTATGAGTGTGGAGATCCAGGGCACATGAGGAATAAGTGTCCTAAGCTGGGGAGAGATAAGGACGCCAGACCCAACAAGCCCAAGGGACGACCATTCGTGATGGATCCAGCCGGTGCTCGTAAGGAACCTGATGTGGTCAATGGTACGTTCCTTATAAAAAACCATCCTACTACCGTTCTATTTGATACTGGAGCAACTGCTAGTTTTGTCTCTAGTACTTTTAGGCCTTTGATTGACTTGAGTGCATGTGTCCTGACTGATACGTTTACCGTAGAATTAGTTGACGGTAACATCTTAGAAACTAATGAAGTCATCAATGATTGCTTAATGAATCTAGAAGGAAGTACATTTAAGATAAATTTGATGCCTATTAAGCTAGGAGGATTCGATGTGGTTGCTGGTATGGATTGGCTGGCTAAGCATAGAGTCGAAATCGTGTGTGATGAACGCCTACTTAAGATACCATCGAACGATGGGAAGGTGTTAGTTGTTCATGGTGAAAGAAGTACCACGCTATATTCTATGATATCCCATTTAAAGGCGACCAAGAGTCTCATGAAGGGAAGCCCAGCTTTCATAGTCTATGTAGTGAAAGCCAAAGAGGAAAAGAAGATTGAGGATATACCAGTGGTTTCTGAATATCCAGAAGTATTTCCTGAAGACCTACCGGGACTCCCTCTGACTCGTCAGGTTGAGTTCCAAATAGATCTACTGCCTGGTGCTGCACCAGTAGCCAAGGCACCGTACCGACTTGCCCTCCCGAGATGAAAGAACTAATGCTACAAATCCAAGAGCTACTCGACAAGGGGTTTATACGACCAAGTGTTTCTCCATGGTGTGCCCCGGTACTATTCGTGAAGAAGAAGGATGGAACCCTACGTATGTGTATTGATTACCGGGAGCTAAACAAGCTGACAACAAAGAATCGTTACCCTCTTCCAAGAATCGATGACCTATTCGATCAACTGTAGGGGGCAAGCTATTTTTCCAAAATAGATTTAAGATCAGGGTACCATCAACTAAAGATAAGAGAGGAAGACATACCCAAAACAGCCTTTAGAACTAGATATGGACATTATGAGTACTTGGTCATGCCCTTTGGACTGACTAACGCACCAGCGACATTTATGGATCTCATGAACCGAGTGTGCCGCCCATATCTTAACAAATGTGTGATCGTGTTTATTGACGATATCCTGATCTACTCCCATAGTAAGGAAGAGCACGAGAAGCACCTTAGGCTGATTCTTGAGTTACTCAAGAATGAGCAGTTATATGCCAAATTCTCCAAATGCGAATTTTGGATGCGAGAGATCCAATTTCTAGGGCATGTCGTAAATAAAGATGGAATTCAAGTGGACCCTTCAAAGATAGAGGCTATTAAGAACTGGAAAATTCCGGAAACTCCTACCGAGATAAGGCAGTTCCTTGGATTGGCCGGATAATACAGAAGGTTTATCAAGGACTTCTCGCGTATTGTTCAACCGTTAACTGCCTTGACTAAGAAGAATACAGCTTTTGTGTGGGAACAAGAGCAGAATGAAGCATTCGAAACACTCAAGGAAAACCTGTGTAGTGCACCTATCCTCGCCCTCCCAGAAGGAGTTGAAGATTTCGTGGTCTATTGTGACGCCTCGCGTCAGGGACTAGGATGCGTGCTAATGCAGCGCAACAAGGTAATTGCTTATGCATCAAGACTGCTGAACGATCATGTGAAAAACTACACAACGCATGATCTAGAATTGGGTGCCGTGGTGTTTGCACTCAAAATGTGGAGGCATTATCTCTATGGCACAACGTGCATTATCTACACTGACCATAGAAGTTTGCAACACATTCTTGACCAAAAGATGCTAAACATGCGTCAGAGAAGATGGGTTGAGCTACTGAATGATTATGAATGCGAGATTCGCTACCATCCCGGCAAGGCCAATGTAGTGGCAGATGCCTTGAGCAGGAAAGAAAGTGAAAAACCCCTCCGTGTCCGTGCATTAAGAATGAGCGTGTATACCAACCTCATCGCGAAACTAAAAGAAGCACAAGGCGAAGCGCTAAAGGAAGATAACTTAGCAGAGGAATCATTAACAGGAATGGAGAAGCGATTTGAGATAAGTAACGATGGTATATATAAATATGAAGGGAGAAAGTGGGTACCAAAGTACGGGGGAATTAGAGAGGTGATCCTAGACGAAGCCCACAAATCTAGGTACTCGGTTCACCCCGGAAGCGACAAAATGTACCAAGATCTAAAGGCACTTTTCTGGTGGCCTGGAATCAAGAAATCAATCGCCATTTATGTTGGGAAGTGTCTGACGTGCGCCATGGTAAAGGCTGAAAATCAAAAACCATCAGGGAAGTTACAACAGCTCGAAATTCTAGAATGGAAATGGGATAACGTCACGATGGATTTTGTTATAAAGTTACCCAGAACTTTCACAGGTCATGATGCTATCTGGGTAATAGTGGATCGGTTAACTAAATCAGTTCACTTCTTGCCGATTCGAGAAGACTACGACCTGACAAAGCTGGCTCAACTGTACATCGATGAAATAGTAACCAGGCATGGGGTGCCACTATCAATCATCTCAAACCTTGATAGTCGTTTCACTTCTCGTTTCTGGAAGTCACTCCAGCAGGCTCTAGGAACCCGCTTGGATTTAAGCACTGCATACCACCCACAAACTGACGGCCAGAGTGAAAGAACCATCCAAACCTTGGAAGATATGCTAAGGGCTTGCGTGATTAACTTTGGTGGGAACTGGGATAACCATCTTCCTCTAGTAGAGTTCTCCTACAATAATAGTTACCACGCAGGTATAAAAGCAGCTCCGTATGAGGCCCTATATGGCAGGAAATGCTGATCACCGTTGAGTTGGAATGAGATCAGTCTTCTCATCAAAATAGCTTCAGAAGACTTTGTCCTGTGAAGCTTTAGAAGACTTCATCTTTGCCTTCGGAAGAAAAAGGTCTTTGGCTTCGGAAGATTTCACACTTGTAATATTTTCTGATAAGTGTGAAACTTCCGAAGCAACTTCTTCTGATCTGTTGGCTTCGGAAGATCTTACACTTAGACTTATTTATGATTGTAAGACTTCCTAAGCTAGTTCATCCTTGTTCCTTAGTGCATGCTGGAAGACTTGGTTGTTCTGGTATCCTTTGGTTGCATTAGCCTTTAATCTTCAGATGTTCCTTACATGGCTGCAACATCAAAAAGAAATCCACATCCGAAGGATGTTAATTTCTTGGTGGAAGGATTATCTACTAGCAATGCAAGAAGTAATCATGTGTCTCTACATCAACTGCTGAAGCTGAATACATTGCTACTGCGAGCTGTTGTGCACAACTGCTATGGATTCAGAATCAGATGCTGGACTATGGTTCCAACTTCATGGAGACTCCTATCCACATAGACAATAAGAGTGCCATTTCTATCACAAAAAATCGATTCAAGCACTCCAAGACAAAGCATATTGATATCAGGCATCATTTCATTAGAGATATTAGTGAGAAAGATCTAATAAAGCTAGTCAAAGTGAATTCAAATGAACAATATGCTGACTTGTTCACCAAAGCCTTTGATGAACAAAGATTTAAATATTTAATTATAGCTATTAGGATGACTAACATTAACTAGTTATTTTATTTTGAAAAACATTTTTAAATATGTCTTGTCTATGTTGTCTATATACAATCTATGCCCTGTTACAAAAAGGCTTTCTTTAAAAATCTAAGTGTAAATACTTCCGAAGAGAAATTTACCCTCGGAAGAGATCTTTATCCATCTTTCGAAGGCAAATTCCTCTGCATAAATATTATCTTTCGAAGATTTTTTAGCCTTAAAAGAACATTTGATCATAGATGAAATTTACTTCCGAAGCTTACTAACTTCTATTCTCGGAAGAAGACTGTACTCTCGAAAGCAAACTTTTAATTGAGACATGGTTTGCTTTTGGAAGTAAAAATGGCTTCGGAAGACAATACTGAGAAACACAAGTGTTTTCTCTCAGAAGCAATTTTATATTCAGAAGAAAACCTTTACTGTGTAATGGAAATCTTTGGGTCCCACTCTGCAAAAAGTAAGATTTTATTGATGATTGTTAGAATATTTTAAATGGTTTATCTTACCTCCCCTGTCAAATCGAAACCTAAACAGTCCTTTCACCTTATCGGTTTGACTTTTTTAATTCTTTTAAAATTTCCGACTCTCTTTCTTTACTTTATTTACCACCGCAAAAGCCCTAAATTACCACTATCTTCTTCACTCACTCTCAGATTCCTTCAATCCAACTGTACCTTTTAACAATGGCTAAATCCCCAACATAATCAGGTCGCTATCCTTGATTCTTCAAAGGATACCGACTTTGCCCCCATTATCAAATTTCTATCCCAATCAGCATACTTCACTGCCCTCACTGTTAACCCCACCATCTACTCTAACCATATGGCCGAATTCTAGGCCAATGATCGAAGTGAAACACTAAATGATGAAAGGGTCATCAGATCGAGGATCTACGGGCAGGAGATCACCAATGCTGAATCAAGCATCAGGGAGCATCTGGAGCTTCATAATGAGGGCACCCCTACTGAATTCCCTAAATCTGAGTTGGAAGACACTTACACTCAGATGGGATACGGCGGCGATGTGAGCAAGTCTACAGTCTATAAATTTAGCTTTTCCTACAATTGGAAGTTCTTACTGCACATTGTCCTGCACTGCCTATCCAACAAGTCTGAGGGATGGGATCAAATCCCATATGATTTGAGCTGCCTAGTCCACGGGTTGGTAAAGGTCCTGTGCTTCAACTACCCTAGATTTGTGCTAAACAACTTAAGAGGCAATCTCACCTAGGATTCATTCTACATCTATCCTCGGTTCATTCAGCACATAATCAATTATGAGCTAGACCAGGATAGTCTACAATGTGCAGACGTTCTACTGGTCCATTACATGCGGCCTGGCATCCTCAAAACTTTGAAGAAGGTTTCCACCAACTTCTCTGGAAGATTCACTGATCTTTTTCCAGGTATGTACGAGCCAACGGTTCCTGGTGTTAGAGCTCTTAAAAGATTAACATTTTGTCTTTTGCGTTTTATCATAGCGTAGGGGCTTATTTTGTAAATATATGTTCCTTATTTTTCTTTGATAGTATAAATAAGATATTTTATGTATTGTGTAGGTAGACCTAGAGGACAAAACAGTTAGAAAAGATTGAACAACTGTAACTCACTCTTACACTTTGTATTCTAAGCATTTGCTATCAATGAAATCTATGAATCTTTGAAGTAATTGCTTGTGTTTGTGTACTTTATCTATGAATTGATCATTTCATTATGATATCATCATAGATAGATCCATTTTAAACTTATCAAATGGTATCAGAGCTTTTGGTTTAGTGATCAGAGCGTATCAGCGTTATTGAGCTACTTGAATCACTTGATATCTGTGTTGATTGCAATTTGATCGATTAATTGTTGATTTCTGTTATGTTTCATCCATAGAAACATGATTTGAATCACAATTTGGTGTTTAATCCATTCAGATCTGAGTATTGATTAGATTTGTGTTCGAACTGTGTTCTTCATTTTCGAACTGTAATTCAATCAGAAATCAGATTTGTTGTTGTTGTTTGATCAAAAAGTTGATTGAAGATTGTTAATCGATCTATTTAGTACGTAATTGGAAGTTTTAGATCAATTGAACAAGTTTTGAAGAATTTCATAAGATCTGAGTTTGTTGAAGATGATGAATTTGGCGCTTGAGTTGTGAAAAACTGCTGAAAATTACTAAGTGATCAGATGCTTTGCAACTATCAAGGCATCTCATCACTGTTAAGGCGTTTTCAGAACATGCGTTTTGCAACTATTTGGACACATTGAGACTGTTTGGTCGCTTTGATACTTTGTTGAAACTAGCAATTCTAGACACTTGAGAACTGTTTGGGTGGTTTTACCTCAGGCGTTTCTACGCTGTCTGGGCGTTTGAGAACTGTTCAAACGTTTCATTAGTTGGGCATTCTAGAATTCATCTAATGCATTCCCTTAGACTTTTCTTTTTCAAAGCCAGGTGTTTCAGAAATTTCAAACGCATCAGAATTCAGACTTATCAGTAAACACTTAGAAATTTCTTTTTCAAAAACTAAAAATCTAAAAATATTTTCATTTCATTGTTTCTTCTTAAAATTTAAAAAACAACAAAAACAAGTCATTATCAATAATTCAAAAAATACAAAATGGTTAAGTCTGAAGATTCTGAGAACAGGGTTCTCAAGCTCAAAAATAGAGCTGATTTCAAAAATTGGTCTCTCAGATTGAAGCATCATCTAAACTCCATTGACACTGATTTGTGGAAGTCAATAGAGAAAGGACCACATATCCCAATTAGATCCGATGGTCCTGACAGGGGATTTGTTTATACAAAAGATTCTCCAGAACCTTATCCAGAGGATGGTCTACAAGGTGATTACTTAAGGAAGGTTAAGAATGACATCAAAGCTTATTCATTGATGTGCAAGGGGTTACCATTGGAAGTCTTGACTAGACTTAAAGGTTATCAAACTGGTTACACCATGTATAGAGCTTTGAAGATCATTTGTGAAGGTGGTAAAGAAATACAAGATCTCAAAAAGCAGAAACTCAAGGGACAATTGGAGTTATTTGAGCATCTTTCTGGTGAAACAATCAATCAAATGATGAACAGATTCGTGCAATTAACTATTGAAATGTCAACTGCTGGTATCAAAAATGATCTCATTGATCTAAATTACAGACTTCTAAATGCTCTTCCATCTTCATGGAAACAGACAGTCACTTTGTTGAAGCATACAGAAAAGTTTCCGATGGATCTGGATCTTTTGATTGCCAAATTGAATAAGTTGAAATTAATGAGAGCTCCAGAAACAATGATAGAGCTGCACCAATGTCTTAGTATAAGTATGTTACTTCTCCAGCTAACACAGTAGAGAATGCTTTTCTGGCAAAAGATGATAATTCTTAAGAAGACGAGGGTGATTTGTTCGTTGGAGTTGGTTTCTTCATAGATTCTTCTTACACAAGTGCTCCTGTTTATACAACTCAACCTCAGTCTCCTCCTACAACTGAAACTCCTAAACCTCAAACTGAGACTTCATCTTCTAACTCTATTAAAACCAACAAAGTTAAAGATGTTATTAATATCCTGTTACAGGATGATGAGTCAAAATCTACTTTTACTGCTTTCATGGCAAGTTTTCATGCTTATCAACATAGTCATCTAACCCAGTTAGATCTTGTTTTGCAGGATTTGTTTGAGATGGATCTTGATGATGTGGAAGAGATGGACTTGAATTGGCAGATAGTAATGATTGCTTACAGAACACAGAAACACTCATATGTTAACATGAATTACTAGCCAAGTGCAAACAAATCTGTTGGCTTTGATAAATCAAATTCAAGGTGTTTCAACTGCAACAGTTATGGTCACTTCTCAAGGGAATGTAAAGCTCATAGAAATCAAGGTGGAAGTGGTCAAGCAGGTTTAGCAGTCAAAGATACCAACAGCAGTCTTAGAAAACCTTTTAAAAGCCTTATCAAAGTCTTTCCATGCCAGAACTTAAAGATGAATCAAAATCATCTGAAGAGGCAAAGAAAGCTCTTGTTGTTAGCATCAAAGATGGCTATGACTGGAGTGCTTATGCTGAACAATTCATAGCTGATCTAACATCTAGTTTAGCTCTTGTTGCTGAAGTTCAAAATGAAGACTGGTCTGAAGAAAATGATCCTAAGGCAGATGTTGATTCTGAAAATGATGATGAGGATTATGATTGGAGTGACAAATCTAACCCAAAAAAGGATTCAGAAGAAATTACACTCATGGCTCAGTCTGAACAACCAAAGGTTGAGCATCTATCATTTGACTTTGAGACTTCTTCTTCAAGTTATCCTGAAATTCCTATTGAAGTAAGAGAGAAAATGTGCACAAAAGCATGTTTTGATCAAGTTGAGCATTACAGAACATATTCATTTAAAATTAATGACAAACTTAAACAAGAAGAAGTAATGCACAACAAAATATATGCAAATAAAATTTTTGCTTGGGTATATATGCATTTAAGGAATGTTTACAAGGGTATATTTGCAATTGATCTGAAAAACGATCACAAAGTCTCTGATGAAAAGATCCTATCTCTACAAACCTCATGAAATAAAACTCTACAAGAACTTGCACTTGTTAAAAAACAACTTGAGGAGATGACTAAAAATTTAGAAGAAGAAAAAATAGCTCATGCTGCAACACATGCAGATCTAGCTAAAGTTAAAAGTTCTAAAACAATTGTAGAACAGTTGGTAAGTGAGAGGAAAGATAAAAACAAAACAGGTCTAGGTTTTACACATGAGCCCATGCCTGAATCTATCACAAACACTTTACCAGAAAACTTTAACACACATGATCACTCACCTAAAAATAAAGCTAAGCTAAAAGCCTTTCAAAATAAGAAAAAGAATTCTAAAAGTGATGAAGAGAAAACAAATCTTGAGATATTTGAGGAACAAGATTCAGAAAAGATTAAAAACGGTCATCCAGTGAAAGCTAAATCTTAAGAACCACGACCAAAGAATAAGAAAATGTTTGTTCCCAAAGAGTATGTTGCTGAAGAAGTAATTGTAAAGAATGATAAACAAAACTCAAAGAATAAAGAGAAAGCAAAACAATACGAAGTAACATCTAAAGATTTGTTTTCTTACGGATTAAACAACCAGACTTTATCAAATGGTAGAAAGAACAAAAAGATAAAGAAAATGCAGAAGAGTCTTCTATTAAAGATGGTCAATCACAAAGCAAGCAGAGTTCATCAAGATCAAGAAACCAGAGAAGAAGAAGGAAAAATGCTAAAGCTAAATTCTCTCAAAATAAAAATCAAAACAATCAAAATCAAAGAACAAATCAATCTAATCAGTTTAAACCAGTGAAGTTTGTGTCTGCGGGTACTTTTGATATGAACACAATTCCTGAAATCAAATCAAACTCAAAGAACAAATCTAACTCTAATCTGGATGCAGGTTTAGGTCCAAAGTCTTCCGCTGTTAACAAAAGATTTGTATCTAAGGTGTCTAGGAATGGTGTTAATGAACAAAAGCCAAAACCCAAATTTCAAAAGAACAAATTCTCAAATCAAAAACAATAGATTAACTTTGCAACTCCTAAATCAAAACAAGGATCAAATGTGGCTTCCACATCAAAGGTTAATCAACAGTTGTTTAAATTTCAACAAAGGTACTATGATATATGTGATATGTACAATCATAAGACTGATGAATGTTTCTTTAACAGGTACTGTCACATATGTGATATGAAAAACCATTCAATAGTTGATTGTTATTTTAACAAGTATTGTACCATTTGTGATGACAGAACTCACAAAACTGAGAACTGCTACTTCCGAAGGAACTTGCCAAGGAATGGATATGTAAATTCACAATTTCAAAGAAATCAAAGTGTTGGTTTTCAAAGAATGACAAAAAAAACCTTCCTTAGGCTTGAGATCTTTTCGAAGGATTAATTCTGATTGTGATGATTCTTATGCTGTTAAATCAAAGAATTATAATCAAGGAAAATTCATTCCATGATCTGTGAGAATAAACAATGGAAATTTTGGTAATCAAAATTTTTCTAAAAGTGTTTCTTCTGATAGTTTGAATTTTCTTGAGGATGATCTTGAAAAATGTTATCATGCTTTATGGACTATGCAAATCAAAGATAATCAAAAATTTATCAGAAACAGAATTGGTAAATTTAAACAGCAAAAGAAGCCTGATTTGAATAAGCTTTATTTCAAACAGTTTACCATTGTTGATAAATTTGGCAAGCCCAAGACCATATCAGCTTGGGTTGATAACTCAACTTAAATCTCTTTGAAATGCAGGTACGCCCAAGAAGACCAATTATCACGTGGTATGTTGATAGTGGGTGTAGCCGGCATATGACAGGAAACCATGAGTTGCTTCAAGAATTTATGTTAAAAGATGGTACTCATGTTGCAGTCGGAGGTGATGCAGGTGGTAAAATAACAGGAGAAGGAACAGTGTCTAATGGGAATATTAGCTTTGATAAAGTCAACTACTGTTCACAATTGAACTTTAATCTTTTAAGTGTTTTCCAAATTTGTGACAAATCTTACTCTGTTCTATTTGATGATTCTTTTTGTTATATTTTGAAGCCAGGTTTTCAGATAAGCAAAGAATGTGTAGTTGTTAAAGCTATACGAGATGAAGATGTATACAAGTTAGATATGTCTCAAGTAGATCCATCTACAGAAACAACATGCCTAATTGCTCAAGCATCAAATGTTGAAAGCCAGTTATGGCATAGACGTCTCGGGCATTCCAATTTCAAGAACATGAACAGCTTGTAGTAGGAAATCATGTAGCAGGTCTTCCAACAAAGAAGTTTGCTACAACAGATCACTGGTCAGCATGTTTAAAAGGAAAGCAACATAGAGCGTCTTATAAGCCCAAGCTAATAAACTCAAATTCCAAGCCTCTCCAGATGTTGCACATGGACCTATTCGGACCAACAAATGTGCAGAGTATTGGAAAAAATCTTATTGTTTAGTTATCATTGATGACTTTACAAGATTTTTATGGGTTTTCTTTTTGCATGCTAAATCTAAAACTGCCGAATTGTTAAAAGAATTCATCATTAAAGTAGAAAATCAATTAGAACAAAAGGTGAAAATTATCAGAAGTGATAATGGAACTAAATTTAAAAATTCTAATATTTTGTGCAGAAAAAGGTATTGCTCCTCAATTCAGTGCTCTAAGAACTCCACAACAAAATAGAGATGCTGAAAGGAAAAACAGAACTTTGATTGAGGCCACACGTTCCATGTTAGCAGATGCAAAGATTCCAATTATGTTCTGGGATGAAGCCATATCCACTGCATGTTTTGTACAGAATCGTACATTGCTTGTGAAATATAAATAGAAAACTCCTTATGAGTTGATGTTTGGTAGGAAACCTAATATAGATATCTTAAATCTTTTTATTGTCCAATTTTGATTTTAAATTCAAGTGACCAGCTAGGAAAATTTGATGCAAAATCTGATGATGGATTTTGGTTGGATATTCGTTGGTTTCAAAAGCCTTTAGAATTTATAACTCTTGGACGAATTTCATTCTTGAAACTTTTAATGTTAAATTTTTGAAAACTCTTTTCCATCAGTTGTAAATGGTCCAGCTTGGTTGTTTGATTTAAATTCTTTATCAAACTCTTTCAATCTTAACTTGTTTGACTCTCTAGGTGAGAAAAAGAAACAAGGAGGAGATCTCAGATCCTTTAGTGATGATTCTGATTCTAATGATATGGATGATTTTAGCCCAGATTACCTATTCTTCTCATTATTTAAAGATCCTATATTTTGTTCTGAATCTCATGATCAATCTCACTCTCAACAAACACAAGAACATCCCATTTCTGAAAATTCTAATGTTTCACATCCTATTCCTAATAATGGTCCGAAAATTGTACATCCTGACTCCAGAACGTTATTGTTTCTGATGATATAGTTGTTATTGATAATCTTGATTACTTTATCAACTCACCGACTCAAGTTCCTAATTTCAATCCACATACTTCGAACTTATTGCATCAGCTTTCCGACTTGAACCAATCTAATCTGGATGTTAATGTTCAAGGAAATGAGATTACTACGTCTCGTATTCACAAGAACCATCCTACGTCTCAGATTATTGGTCCATTGAATGAGAGAACGATGAGAAGTCATTCAGAACAAGCAAACCTCTGCTTATACTCGTGTTTTCTATCACAAATTGTTCATAAAAACATCACCAAAGCGTTAAAGGACAATGGTTGGATTGAGGAAATGTAAGAAGAGTTATTGCAATTCAACAAATAGGAAGTATGGAAGCTTGTGGATTTACCTTAAGGAGAAAATGCCATAGGCACAAAATGATTGTTTAGAAACAAATCAGACGATCGAGAAATTGTTGTTCGCAACAAAGCAAGACTCGTTGCACAAGGATACACCCAAGAAGAAGGAATAGATTATGATGAAGTATTTGCTCCAGTTGCAAGAGTTGAATCAATTCGTGTCTTCCTGGCTTATGCATCATACATGAAATTCAAGGTGTATCAGATGGACGTTAAAGGTGCTTTCTTGTATGGACCAATCACTGATGATGTGTATATCAAGCAACCTCCCGGTTTCAAAGATGCAGAATATCCTCATCGTGTGTACAAGCTTAGTAAAGCATTGTATGGTCTCTATCAAGCTCCTAGAATTTGGTATGAAAAGTTATCACAACATTTGATCCAGCATGGATACATGCGAGGGAAAATTGATCCTACTTTGTTTATAAAGAAGGATGTTGATGATCTCTTATGTGTTCAAGTGTATATTGATGATATCATATTCGGTTCTACAAGTCCAAAATTATGTAACGAATTTGAAGAAATCATGAAGTATCGTTTCCAAATGAGTTCTATGGGTGAAATTAACTTTTTCCTTGGTCTTTAAGTGAAGCAGTCTGCAGATGGAATTTTTATTAATCAGGAGAAATTTGTTAAAAAACTCTTGAAGGAATTTAAACTACAAGATTTTCAATCCATCAGAACTCTAGCTGACGTAAATACCAAGATTAAACCTAATCCGAAAGGAAAATCAGTTGACCAAACTCTATACAGATCTATGATTGGATTTTTGATGTATCTTACTGCATCTAGACCTGATATAATGTATGTTGTTTGTGTCTGTGTCAGGTACCAATCTGACCAGAAGGATTCTCACCTAATCTCTATTTAACGAATATTTAGGTATCTCAAAGGAAAACAGGCTTTAGGGCTGTGGCATCCTTATGAAGGAAACTTCGAGTTACATGGATATACAGATAGTGATTATGGAGGATGTTGCCAAGATAGTAAATCTATGATGGGTGGTTGTCAGTTTTAAGGTCCTGGATTAGTCTCGTGGCAATGTAAGAAACAAACAAATGTCTCAGTTTCAACCGTAGAAGCTGAGTACATAGCTGCTTTAGCAAGATGTTCTCAAATCCTTTGGTTACAAAACCAACTGCTGGATTACGGGTTCAATTTTCTTAAAACTCCTATTTACATTGATAACACTGCTGCTACGTTTATTACAGCTAATCCTGTCCAACACTAAAAAACAAAGCATATCAAAATTCGATATCATTTTCTCAGAGATAACTCTGAAAAAGGTTTAATCATTTTGATTCAAATTACAACAGAAAAATAGATGGCTGATCTATTTACAAAAGCCTTTTTACCAGGTTGTTTTGAGTATTTGGTTGAGTCAATTGGACTTATTAACCATGTTTAAAACTGGTTTTGAGTAATTGAGTTGTCTGAATCATAAAACTAAAAAGAACCCTCCCTTAGCTGAATAAAAAGATTTATAAAGAAAACTATCAAAGTTAACTGCCTAATTGTATATATTGTGTGTGCATGTTCAATAGAAAATGAAAAAGCAAATACAAAAATAGAAAATTGTAAAATCAGATGAGAAAATTATAAAACAAAGACCCATAAAAATAGAGTTTTTTTTTAGTTAATTATTTAGGACTGAATCTATCTTTGCAATGTATGAGAAATGATAGATACATTAGTTCTAATCAGTTGCATACTTCACTGGCTACTAAAGTCTGACGTGATCAGATATGATATGCAGGTAAGCTTATGCAATTATACTAAAAAAGTAAATTCTTGTGATTAAACTAAATCAATCATGCACTCGTGTTTGTCCATTTTAGTACCAATGAGTAGTGTTGATTTCTCAAATTGATTGCTTGTAAACTCACAAACTCACACCTGGTGGCAATATGAAGAACCATGAGCTCTAATTATTTAAAGCATCTATTCACTTCTCTGTTATGAGTCATCATAAACCTGAAGTGATGAGATATCCTTTGTTGTAAGTCATTACAGACTTGGATATTCTCACTTGATGCAAAAGATGCCAATGTGCACAACCTAAACATGAGATCTGGTTATAATTTTATATCAGGTTATCAAGTTGAGAAAAGTGCTTTCTTGTATATCTTGACTAGAGTTGAGCTCCCTAAGTCTAAGTGTGACTTACATAATATCATATTTAATCATACCATAATCAATCGTAGAATTGAAAAAGTAAGTGTGCTGAGTATCTTGCCAACATCACTCATTTTCTGTCCTTAGATCTCGTGTCTCCTCTGCTGCGGGAACGCCGACCTGGAACACACTTGATCAGGATTTAATCACTGTCTATGACTATCCACCATTTTTTTTAATGTGCTGATCTTAACTGATATGTTCTCACTGCAAGCATGTGATTTAATTATGTATAGTAGATTTTTCTTTTGCTTTAATTTTGATTTTTGCATGATTTTCTATGTGCAGGCATGTTGATAATGATTAGTTTGCTCTATTTGCAAAATAAAAGAAACTTATAAGTTTGTGAACTTAAAAGTTTAGGGGGAGTAAAAAATGTAAAAGAGAAAACAATGAAAAGTGTCAAATGTGAAAAATAAAAAAAATTAAGTGGTTTAGATGAAAAGGATGAAGCTGAAATTCAAGCATGTGTGTTTGATATGATGTAAAAATAAACCTGAAAAGAATTCAAAATAAGTGAAAAAGCTTCTTGCAAATAAAACAAGACTATTTGTGTTGTAAAGTTTCAAAATAGAGACTTAATTAACGGGAAAGTGTTTGAAAAATTAAACATTGATTCAAAGTGTTTTTCAAAATGTGCTTGCTTGGTGTTTGAATTGAAAATTCATGTTTAAAAATGAAAATATAAGTTTTAAATGATTTGTGGTGATTTTAAACAAAAACAAATTGATTGTTAAATTTAAGGGTAACTAATGTAAATTTTGGGTGATAGTCAAAATTTGACTAAGTGTTGAGACAATGTGCATGAACAGTGCTAATGTGCATGAACAGTACTAACGTGCATAAATAGTGTTCAGATGGATGTTGTGAAAATTTCAAAGTGTCAGACTCATGGAAGGTTTCTCATGCGCCTGAATAGTACTCATAAGTCCAAATCAGGAGTATGATGAATTTCAGGAATTTGTACAAGTGTTGAGCGTTTTGTTCAGTACATGCGCCTAAACAGTTGTCATGTTGCTGAAAATGGTTAAGTATTGGGCGTATCAACTTATGCTCATGCGCCTGAACAGTTTCAGACTTTCCAAGTGGTTAGACGTTTGAAGGTGATGTTTACCCAAGTGTTAGGCATTTCATCAAGTCTCATGAGCCTGAACAGTGCCCAAGCGACTGAACAGTGCCCAAGCTTTTGCACAGTGCTCATGCGTCTGAAGATTTAGTGTGAAACATAGCCTCATTTGCATTCACAGTGCTCATACATCTGAATTTAGTGTGACATGTTAGCCACATTTGCCTTCACAGTGCTCATGCGCCTAAGAATTTTTACACTTATAAATATTCAACACTTGTAGTTCTTATTCATTCATTCATAAACTTAAACACTCTGATTCACACATTCTCACACCCGATACATTCATTTACTCAACATTCGATTGTTACATGTTAATCTTTGTGATATATAGGTATATTCAATGAATCTAAACATCATGCTGATCTTAAAAATTTGATTTTATTACCTATTTCAAACTTTGATTGGGCGTTTGAACTCTATTGAGGCGTTCGAACCCTAGATGTTCAGAAAATTTGAAAACTGTGATTTAAATGTGTTATAATAACTGAAATTGAACATCGAATGAGTGTTATAACATGATTTCAAACAGATTGTGAGAATCAAATCTCAATTTCATCAAAATGTGTTCTTGGTGATTCATTGTTCATCAGTCAGTGTTTAAAGAGCAAAAATGAACAGTTTGTTCATAATTTTTCATCAAAATTGTTATGTTAATCATCAAAATTCATCTATTCAACTGATATTGAGATGATTTTAATTGTTTTAGTGTGCTTTAAGTCATTAGAACTTAAACATGATTGTGCTCTGCTCATGGTAGAGTGTATTCAACACTTAGAAATTTTAAGTGTAAACTGTTAGGTTTTAAAATTTAAAATGTGCTAATTCAATTGAAATTCAATCAATTTTCATATATCATGGTTCATGAATTGTTTTAATCATAAATTGTGTTGAATCAAAATTGTAACCAGTGCATACTCTGTTCATGTAATGAGTTGTACAAAACACTTCAAAATTTTTTTAAGTGTTATTGGTTCAAAATTGATAACACACAATATGATTGAAATTTTGGTAATTCAAATGTGACTAATATTTTGTTCTATGTATACAGATGGCAGATCTTAAATTTGGGCCAAAGCATAACGTATCAGCCTTTCTTAATGAGGATGTTTGTGAAGCTGTTGGTTATGAATAAATGATAAGGTTTCTATTGAGAACAAAGTATGTGTATGCCATGTGTTCTCAACTAGTTATATATGCTCATCTCGTCAAAAGATTATGGAGTACTGTTGAAATTGCAAGAGATGATGAAGGAAGGAAAGTTGTTAGAGGTTTTATCACAAACTATCGTATGATTGAAGTCTCTGAGCAGTCAATTAGAGAAGCTCTAAGACTTGGTGATAATGATCCTGAAGATTTGGCTGAACTCACTTTTAATGAGTGGTGAGACACATTTCTAGCCATGGGACATCCAGATCACTTTCCTAAGAAACAGTTTTTCAGATCAAGAGTGTATAACCACTGGAAACTCATGTGTTATATCTTTCAACATGGAATGTCTAAGAGAAGTGCAGGATGGAATTCGTTCCCTGTTGACATTGCTTCTCCTATTGTAGTCATTGCCATAAACAGAAGGTTTAATATGGCAAAATTGATCATGAATGGCGTTATTTTTAATTTGGAGAAAGGAATCAGGAACAAATACTTGATGTATCCCTGATTTCTTCAGCTGGTTATTAATGAAGAGTATCCTGGTTTGCATGCTTATGGTGTAAGTGGAGAAAGATTAATTTTGGAGCACATGACTGAAACCGTATACAAAAGACTTGCTATCATGACTGGTGCTCAGAATGTTTAAATGTTTGATTACATGAGAGCTGTAGCAAGAGATGATGTGAACATAGATGAAAATCATTTTCATTTGATTGATGATGAACCAATTGATCCTAATGATCTGATTGAAGAAGTTCCTCAAGGACTTTTTGAGTCTGAAGCTAAGGATGATGATGTAGATAATGAAGCTGATAATGAATTTGAAGATGATGGAAGTTCTACTTCAAGTGATGATAATGATGATGATGATGTTGGAGGTAATGAAGTTATAGAAGTTAATGAAGATGTAATTGTTACAGAAGTTGAAGAAGTTGATAATCTGAATGAAGATGTTCATAATGTTGATGATTCAATGAATGTGAATGAAGATACTAATGAAGTCAATGTACAACAAGAAATGGAGTGTGATCTTCAAAATGTTGATGCATTTTAGTCTATAGTACCAGATGAAGGTGAAAGATCAAGTCAACATGATACAGTTCTTACTAAGGAATTAAACACTAAGTAGATAATAGAAGCATTGAAAGAAGAGAACATCAATCAGCTTAAAATGATTGAGCTGCTGAAAGATGAAAATAATCAATTAAAAACAGAATCTTTAAAGAAAGACTTGAAAATTGCTAAGCTTGAAGAAGTCAAGAGATGAATGTTAAGAACTTTAATGTTTTACTTAGAGATTATGATTTGACGGAAGAAAAATACAAGAAGTTGAAAGAAGATTATGACAAGTTGAAAGAAGAACTTGAAATTATGAAAGAAAGCTTAAATTCTCAATCTTCTCAACCTCAAGAAAAAGACCCTTTAACTTCAGAGATAAAGGTTATTCCTGAAGTTCAAATTACTAAAGTTGAAAGATTATCTGAGGCTGTGAATGGAAAATGAAAGATAGATGAATCTGATATTCAAGTATTGGCTGAATTGTCAACCAACCCTCCTTCAAAGATGCTGAAAATTGTTTCTGAAACTCGTAAACAGTTTAAAAGACATTTTTGATTATAGGTGTTGTTTTATTTTTATATGCTTGAATCTAATCTATTTTTCTTATGTAGTGAATGTAGGTCATTCTTCTTTACAGGAAATTGCAGAAGCAGATGTACAAGAGCAAATCGGAGCATTGGATGACTTAGATCTAGAGTTTTCGGATGCCTGGTATGATGAAGTATTGGAGGAAGAAGATGTTCCTGAAGCTGCATATTCACCGATTAAAGCTATCACTGAAGACATCCCCTTAGACATTGATGACAGATACAATTATCTGGTAAAGAAGAAATACAATCGTGTATTTTTGGATGGTCTAACAGTTTCACAAATTAATGAAGAGTATGAGAAATGTATTATAGCAGAGTCAACAGCTCTGGTTGATCCAGATGAAATAGTTATGGAACATGGAGAGTGGAATCCGATGCAAGAAAGTATTAACATTGAAGACCTTCCAGCATCTGAATTGCATCATCCTGATCCTAAAAATATGACAACTATTAAGCTTAGGCTGTGGCTAAAATCAAGGAATTATCCAAGAAAGAGATTAAAGAGATTGCAAACTAAGTCTCTAAGAAATTGGTTAAAAGTTTTCAAGAAACAGAAAAGCAAAACAAGAAAATGATTATGCTCGACATGGATAATCCTCAATATTTGGAGATTACAAAAAGAACTAGAATCTTAAAACCTCCAGAAATTAAAGAAATGGAATTAGTGAAAAATGGTCATGAAAAAAGGAAAGAATTGATTGAGACGTTCCCAGAGATAGAGAAAAAAGCATACAAAGTCTCAGTTGAACAAAAACAACTATGGAATAAGGCAAGAACTGTAGGAGATTTAGTCAGGAATGTACTACAAAAAGGCCAATCCATCTCTGAATTTCTCAATGCAATGATTGTGCCAGATAACACAAAGAATGTTAAGATAGTTGCCTGGAAGTATGATGAGATTTTTGATGCCTTTCTAATCAAACGTGTAAATGCTATTTGTGATGTCTATCATTTTTACACAAGCATCATAGCTTTGCCAGTGCAAGATCTGAAGGAGTTAAATAAGTTGCTTTTGATCAATCCTACCAAATCAATTCGAGGTGAAAATTTTGTTAAACTTCTAAATTGAGGCATTTCCAAAATGGACTCTTACCTCAAAACCAAATGTGATCAAGAAGACAAAGAGTATTTTAAGTCATTAAAAAGTAAAAGAAAGATGGCTGCTCATCCAGAAGAAGAAGAATAGTTTTTGGATGCGTATAGTGAACAATTCTTTGAAAAGGTCACTAACCCAGGCTTGAAGGTGATAGATGGCACTCAAACTTCTAAACCAATTTTGAGATGGTTCTATCATGCTGACTCATTCCAGTTGAAGCTGGTTCGTAACTTGAAAGACTGGGATCAAGATATGATTTCATTATTTGGAGTTTTTGAGATTAAACTTCTACATCCAAGTTATATCTCTTTTTTGTCTATCCAGAAGTTTGATCGTGTTGCGTTAGAAGTTGCAGAAAATGTAGAAAATATTTTATGACAATTATTAAGGTAATGGATGCTGCGATAGAGAGAATTTCATTGCGAAAAGCTCTAGCATATGTGAACATCATGAAGAAAGACATAAAGTCTATTGATTTTATGAGAATTTCAAGCAAAGGCGTGTTGGAAATTCATTCTCACGATCATCCTAAACCTTTTGAGTTCTACGCCAACATTGATATTGCTGGTCTAACAAAAGAAAATTTGGATGTAATGGACAAGATGGAGATTAAAACCAACGAGTCAAAGCCTGAGCAAGCTATTCTTGCAAAGAAGTTCAAGTCAGCTATAAAGAAAGCATTGCTTGAATTGGAGATTTACAAAGAAAAGCCATTGTTCAAGATTAATGAAGAACCTGAAGAATTCAATGAAGACAATGTAAATCTTAGGGGGAGTATTGTTAGAGTTCTTAAAAGATTAACATTTTGTCTTTTGTGTTTTGTCATAGCATAGGGACTTATTTTGTAAATATATGTTCCTTGTTTTTCTTTGATAGTATAAATAGGATATTTTATGTATTGTGTAGATAGACCCGGAGGACAAAACAGTTAGAAAAGATTGAACAACTTTAACTCACTCTTACATTTTGTATCCTAAGCATTTGCTATCAATGAAATCTACGAATCTTTGAAGTAATCACTTGTGTTTGTGAACTTTGTGCATGAATTGATCATTGTACTACGATATCATCACAGATCGATCCATTTCGAACCTATCACCTGGTAACATCCCTGCAAGCCCAGCAGGTGATGAACCCACACCAGACACCACCACTCAAATGCCAATCACTTCTTCCAACCCAATCAAGATTACTTACATAAGACGCCCCAACTGAACCCCTAATCAATCTACTATGATTGATTAGGTCCCCTCTATTCAACACAAAAAGGCCTGAGTAGAACTCAGGGCTCCCACTCAGCCTGAGGTCCAACCATCCTCCACCATGGACCTTAATGTCAGCACTGAGTCTCCTCAGTCTCAAGCTGACGAGCCCATAACCCAAGCCTTTAGCCCTCAGGGTGAGTCTCAACTCTCCCCTGAGCAGCCAAAATGGGACACCAACATCATCGGGTCATCTGCTCTAGCAGAAGAACCCTTAGGTGCTGACCAAGGTCCAGGTCATTAGAGTTAACCTTCCTATCCCTCATTAACCTATCAACCTGACCTGATGAGGACATTATGTTTCATTCGGGCCATGATGTTGATCTACCACACCACTCTCAAGATTAACTGAGCCCTAGGGAACCTCTAATGTCTAGCCCACATCAGCTAAACCTAACTGAGGTAAGTCAAACTGGTGTGGAGGTGACTTATGTAGGCTCAGCTGCCACTACTGAGAGTGTTTCACTAACCTCTCAGGATAGTGGTAACATAAGTGGGACTGAGTGTACGACAACCTTGCCCTTTGATGACTCTAAAAGAGACATTAGCACGCAAGGGTATCCAGGGCGCCAAGAAACCATTATTGGTGGTGATGATGAACATGCTAGGTATGTTATCTCATCTCCTAATGATTCTTCAATAGAAGATGAGGGTAAACTTATTATCAGAGACCTGCTTTCTAAAGTCTCAAACCTTGAATTAAAGGTTAAGACTTTAGAGGACAGGTCTGCCACGCAGCAACTTGAGATTGAAAATCTCAAGGCTCAACTAGTTGAGACACAGATTGAGAAGTCTCTTAGGCATGTACATACTAAGGTTTCTTTAAGTTCTTTCTCTAGCTCATCTACTTCTTAAGATGATGCTACCAAAATAGGGGAGAATATACAGAAACAAAGACATGAGGAACCCTGCCTTGCCATCACAATAACTTCCTTTGATGCCATATCTTCTTTTTACCTTACACAACAACACCCTGCAACCATCTTCCCTCAAAGAGCTCTCGTTACCATTCAAGTGGACCCAAAGATGCTTATAGACCTCAACAGGTTTTTAACCACATTTCTGATAAGCTCATCCATTGAACAACCTTCCCCTGATGTAGTCGTTGCCTACTTTGGAGCTGAGGAGCTTTAAAGGCTGAGTGCACCACCTACCTCTGAAAAGGAAGTTGGTAAATCTAAGGTCTCTATTGAACTTGAGATTAAATTCGAAGGGGATATACAGACTCATAGCCTAACAACCAATTTGGAAGGGACAGGTAGTGCAGTTCCAATTACTTTTGAAGCAGAAATGCAAGCTGAGGAAGGAATAATTGATCTGTCTTCCTCGTCCAATGATCTATTTATCACAGAAGCCATTCTTGGCCTAGCATCTGAGGTAAACAGTAAGGACTTCCTTATAACCCCTCTCTCCCAAATACCACAAGTTCAAACCCCCTCTCTCCAACCTGAATCCTCTAAACCTGAGTCTCCAAAGGCTGAATCTTC
The DNA here is from genome assembly GCA_025506505.1 of Flaveria sonorensis. Taxonomy (NCBI): domain Eukaryota; kingdom Viridiplantae; phylum Streptophyta; class Magnoliopsida; order Asterales; family Asteraceae; genus Flaveria; species Flaveria sonorensis. The sequence continues at coordinate 37,502,447 of CM046435.1, read as the reverse complement.
CTCTAATCATAAGGGGAAGAGGAAGCTTACTGCTGAGGAGCTTCTAGAGGAGGAAAGATTGGAAAAGCTCAAGAAGAAAGGAAGAGTTGATACTAGGAAGCTGTTGGCTGCAAGTAGCAAAGCAGCAGCTGCTGCTCAAGAAAGTATCAACAACAAAAAGATAGTGGAGGTCATTAACAACAAAAGAAATCCTTCTACGCCCACTTGATGAGCTTGTAAAGATAGAGAAGGCTACCTTGCTGCAAAAGGAAAGAGAGGAAGCAGCAAGGTTGGCCAAAGATGAGGAGAAGAGGAAAAGGAAGGAGGAGGCTATGGAAAGGGAGAGGATAGAGAGGATAGCCTTTCTCTGCTCTAGAGGTTATTCTCAAAAGGAGTTGGCACCTCACAATTATGATACGATCTTGTTTCTTTTCCATAAAGAACAAGATCAGATCAACAAAGAAAGGAAGAAGAATGTTAAGGAGAAGTTGAGGGAGAAAAAGAAGAACGAGGAAGAGGCACAACTTGCTGCTACCAAGAAGGAGGGAGATAAGGAATGGATGAAAACTTATCTCAAAGCCTTTCGCTTCTCCTGCAAGCAAATGGGTCCCGTGTCATTGAAGACCCTACAGCGACATGTCAGCAACATCAAAGCTGACACTCGCTTAGGAAGAAGGCAGCAGTTGATTCAAACATCAAGTGTTCAGAAGATGGCACCCAAACTAACACCAACACCCAAACTAGCACAACCTACACCTACACCTACACCTGTTCCCTTCCCCATTAAAACTGAACCAACCACTGAGCCTCATACCCCTAAACCCACACCATCAACCTTACCTACACCCTCACCTACTGCTTCCTAACAACCACCTCCACTACCTATCCTCAAACCCAAAACACAACCCAAAACCCAATCTCTAACCAAACCATCTTTTGAAAGATCTAAGCCCTTGACCTTAGAAGAGTTTAAGGAGATCAAGAAGAAGCTCATCAACTGCACAAAACTGAGCGACATCTCTTGTGAGGAAGAGACAATTAAGCTGAAATATATTAATGGCTCTTCCAGTTCCCTCACAAGAGATGCATTCCTTGATCTGCCTAGAGAAACACTGGACCAAGCTCTCTAACTTCTTGCAGCCAATTCAGATGTTCTAACAAAAGAAGAGATGAAGTTAAGAAGGAGACTAGTGACTCTGCTAGATACTAGGAAGGGGGACAAGCTTTCATCCAAACCCCTTAATCCTAGAAAGCAAATAATCCAGTGGAGGTTCGATGAACCTTCACACAACTTTTCTGTGGAAAGAGAGAATGATGAAGTAAACAGGGTTAATACTTCATCTCTATTACACTCCAGCAGATTTGGCATTGCTAAGTTAGCAGAGAAACCATTCTCCAATTCCACCAACTCTCAGCTTGCTGCTCACATCAAAAATCATCTGAGTAGTCTTCATCTGGCTGAGCTTACAAAGAAAATCAAGACTGAAGAAGATTTGAAAAAGAGAGCAAAGCATGAGGAAGAAGGCACAACTACAAAAGGAAAAAATTCCTTCAGATGGTTGAAGGCTCAACTTCTGATCCTATAGTTAGATGGGAGTATGACTACAATTCCCATCAACTAACTCTCTTCAGAAAGATGCAGCAAAGGGTGTATGTCACTCAGAACAACAGACTTGATCTATTATCTACGAATGACTTGTACAAGCTCCTCACCACCACATCAGGGAAGAATAAGGAGACAGACAAATATCTTCTTTCCCTGGTGTTGAAGACCTTAAGGAGCAGAAGGAAGTGAAGTTTTGGTAGCATCAGCCTAGGGGGAGTTTGTTGAATCATATGAGGCTGGTGCAACCAAACCAACACTTAGAATATTTTGAAGTACAATTGAAGAAGTCTTCTGAAGACAAATCTGCTCTTCTGAAGACAGGTTCAAGATCTTCCGAAGCTTAAATATGAAGAACTTCCAAAGGAAAACTAAGTCTTCCGAGACTAAGTAGTTTTCCTTCCGAAGTATATGAAGAGCTTCTGAAGGTATAACCAAGTCATCCGAGACCAAGTAGTTCTCCTTTCAAAGCATTCACACTTTGAAGATCCAAGTCAAAGTCTTTCGAAGAATGAATTCATGAAGACTTGCAGAAGATTTGGAAGAAGTTTATTCTTTCGATGTATAAATGGCCTCAAAAGAACTTATTCTTCCGAAGCCATTTTGCCTTCGGAAGAATCAACTATGAACCAGTAGATATAAGTATAGGTTGTTTGACACCCGTTGACAACTCTGATACACTACATGGTGCTTTCCCACACCCATGTAGTTGACCATACTTTAATCCACTATTCACCTTTATCAGTTAGTATAGTTACCATACTTAGTTGGTGACAAAAGGTAAGTCATGGACCTGTCATGACTACCTAATTTAGGATATTATTTTATCTTAGATACTTTACTTCTAGCAATGTAGTATTTGTCTAGTGGTAAATTCTAGTTGGTTTTCTAAGTATAACTGGCTATAGATAGTAGTATATATAGTTTCTTATTGTAACTTAAGTACCATGCTTTTAAGAGTTTTGTGATACTAAGTTGAGAAGTAATATATACAAGTATCTTAAAAACTATTTTTGTGTTCATTAACTTATTATATTATTGTCAACTTAGTTACAGATTCTGCTTCATCAACCGAGTAAGACTTAATGAGTTTATGAGATAAAACTTGTGTTGAGAGACCAACACCGATCTACAATATAACTCAGTAAATTATGCTAAGTATCAAATCTTCCAAAGCCAAAAGACCAAATCTCTAAAGCCAAAGATGAAGTCTTCCAAAGCTTTAAATACAAAGTCTTGCGAAGCCAAAGACTGATTTCTTGCAAAGACAAAGAAGACATGTCTTTTCAAAATCACCTTTTGACAAAAGCTGAACAACTTTTTGCTGCCACTTCTGAATACTCACCAACTTATATGAGTTGGTGAAAAGTCTTTACTTTTGTCAAACTGTAGATTAAGGTCTTTTGTTTGTAACTTTCTACTCTTGTACTTTTATCCTTTTTGTAATAGATAAAGATGTGAGCTATGGAATGTCATAGTCACTAGTCAAAAGGCAATCTGCCTTTTGGCTCTATATTGATCTTGTTGTCTAGATTAGTATTTTCAGTTGACCTTCAAAGTATGGCCGGCTGTAGGATGTAGTATAAAGTGTCTCAATAACTTGTATCTTTAGATAAGGTTTGTAACACTTGTAAGAACTTCAGATCAATATATATTATTCTTTAAAACCATATTTGAGTGTTATTGTTTTTGTTCTTGTTACTTGTTCATAGTTTCATCCTAACCGGTTCCCTAATTAATCCACTAAGTGTTCTAAGTCTCTTCTCATTGTGAAACTGTTGCATTGACCCCCTTCAACTGTCCTTCAAATCAAGATGGTAATTTGTGGTGATAATTTCTCTACTAACTTTCTCTGGTCTATGCAAATCACCACCAAAAGTTACTTCCAATTATCATAAAACTCTAACCTCCATTCATAAAATGGAAACCCCCCCACATTAAAATGTAGGTAATAAGTGATTTCGACCACAAATACCACTCATGCTTTCACTAATTTTGTTGGGATAATATAGTTGTCTTAAAGACTTTTGTAATATACGTAATTTTTTCTTTCATTTAATTTTTTCAATAATTATATTTTAATTTTTTAATTTACGTGATAATACACCAAGCCGATACTGACTAAAATCAAATTTCCAAAAAATCACGCAACAACCGTACCGCCGCAACACGCGGGCATTTCCACTAGTTTCTTTTTATACACTTTTACAAATTCAAATAGATGGTATTGCCAGATCACCACGAGTTTAGTAACGATTAGTCATTCTTTATTGTAGTTTGGGCTGTTTTTTCAGTTTTTGTAATAGTATATAGTTAATGTGTTTGATATTCTTCATTTCAGTTGATCAACCACCTCTCATGTGTTTTCTTTTATTTATTTATTTGTTCTTATATTTTTGAAACTTTAATATTCTGTTAGGTGCATCCCACACCTATATATAAACCATGCAATTCATTTGCATATACATATAACTACTCTTCCCCAAATTCCAAAGAAGACAAGATAAATTACTCTTATATCCTAAGGTTCTTATTTCCAATGGCTACCAAAAACGTTGATCTTTTTAACAAAATCATGAGTCATCAGGGGGAGTAGTGACGGATCCAGGAAATTTTTTTATAGGGGGGGGGTGTTAATTTTGTAAGGGTTGGTTGACTTAGCAGTAACACTATATAATAATGATAGTGTTGGGTTGGATAGGGTCGAGCCATCAGAAAAAAAGTACAATCAAATTAAATTTCATAAAACCAATAAAAACACGTCAAATGCCATTAGAAAAACATAATAGAAGTACCATATAGCTAAATTCTCTACGAGGTTTCATTTTCTAAAATCTTTCCACAACAACGTATAGGGAGACATTTCTAAGTAAATCTTTCTCCATAAAACAAATACAACTATCGCTTGAATTTTCATCACCCATCCGATTAAGCAAATCGGACTTCATTGCCGATAAAAATCTTTCAACGTTGTAATGGGTAATACAAAGCTATCTTAATAAAAGATACACCAATGTAAATGAAAGGTGTTTCTTTGTTTTAATATTAATTATACAAAACTTGATAAACCATCCAAGTTGGAAAATCAAGTACTACTTTTAAATTTTCAATATAAATCTCTAGTTTAACCCAAAGTCTTCTTTAATCATTCTCACTGAAATCTTACGGGTAAAACCATATTCAACAAATCTTGTTTTTTTTTAAATAAACTGAGATAAAGTGTTTGTGATGTCTAGAATATGCGACATCAAGTGGAAGTAATGTACAAAGTTGTATTCTTTTCATCTCTGATTGAACTCAATCTACTTTTTTGCATTAGTTAGATTAACACCGTTTCTTCAACACATTCAAGGATTTTCCACAACTGACAGATATAACATAATTTATCGATAAAGAGTTTTATAGTTGGAATTTCTACATATTCATCATAACCTTGGTGTCTAATCTTAGTCAGACTTAATCGAATTTGAGCAAATGAATCCAATAGCTGATTTGAGCGTTATACGAATGTTTTGATGACATGAACAAGTCCAATAAACCGTTCCTTAACTACTCCATATTTATCCACATAGCGAATAACCACGACTATTTTAACATTGGGCTAAAATTTAAAAGTTTGGGTTTTAAAGATCAAGTTTAAATATTTAGCCTATATTAAAAAATAGGGTTTGGCCGAAGGCGATTGTAAAATTTTACAATGGGTGGCCGGGATTTAAGCATATATTTAACACTACTAACTATTTCTAGGGCGGGTGGAAGCCCCTCTCCCAATGGGGTAGGTCCACCCCTACAGTCTACAGAGGAGTAGTTGCACATTCGGTGGAAAATAGAATGGTCAAGATGAAGATCTTAGTGAATAGGGAACAAGGGTGGCTCAATATATTTTGAGGCCTAAACCGAACTATGAAATGAAGGCCACTTTTGTGAAACAAAAAACCATTCATTTTTTATTATACAGAAAAATCATAAAATTTTTATCTCAAAAGTTGGTGGATTACATTTATTTTTTAACCTAACGTATAGATAAAAGTTGTTTCATTTTTAATTTTAGGGTCCCTGGGGCCCTAACGCAGTTATTTTAATTGCTTTTACTTTAGAGATGCTCCTGAGAGTTAACAAATAGAGCAATTTCTTGAACAAGTTAAGAATAAAAAATGAGCGGAACAAAAGGAACCATGCTGCTAATCTCCAACTTATGTCGAGACCATCACAATCAACGTCATGAGAATAGTTGTCGGAGGATATAAAGAGAATGCAAACTCGAAGAAGCAGACAAACCAAGGGAGATTGCCGAAGATATTCGAGGCCTGCCCTTGAGTGTGTACTAGAGGCTGGCATTTTAACTTATCGAATAATTTTCATGTTTTAAGTATGAATTAGTTAAATTCTTTTATGGAACAAATATATCTTATTAACTGTATTTTTGTGTCATACATGTATTAGATGATTCTTTTTATTAAAATTTTACGTAGTGATTATTTATTGTATTTTATATATAAGTTGAAAGTAAATAACATAAATCTTCCATTTCTTATATACGTTGTCCTCGATGATTCTTCATCATTTTTAGAACGTAAAACAAAAATCCCACAAATAGAGAGGGCTTTTAGAATATTTGATGACATAATTACACCTTTGTAGTGTTAAATTAATATGCTAAATTAGCCTGATTATATAAGCAAAACACATATATACACTTTTTTTCCCTTGTCATCTCTAGATTGATTTTGATAGTAGGGTTAAAACAACGAAATTGGTTTGGAGATGCTGGTTCTGAATGGTGGTCAATTCATGTGTTTTACTTGCAATTTTGACTAAAGGTTTTGATTATTAGGCTGATGGGGCACCAACAGGTTCCGTTAGACTATTGGACAGGAACACTCTTGCAAACCAATCGGGTTTAGAAAGATAGAGGTTGGACTAGTTCATTAACCCAGCGAGGTCACTATAATTCTAGTGGTTGATCGGCAGAATTTTTGACCTTTGAGGTGGGGCCAACTTGGGGGGGGGGGGGGGGGGGGTAGGTCTATTAGTTTGAAAACCTTACTAAAAGTTACTTTAAATACCCCATTTTAAGCAATAACAAATTTGAATTATAAAATACACTTTAAATTTACTATGAGTCTTCTCTTTGTTGTCTGACTACTCACTATCTTAGAGTGACGATTGATATCATATAAATCATCGGGGTGATCAAGTTGAGCATATTAGTCGTCTAGATCATGAGTCACCTTGATGTTGACGAATAGTTTTTTCTGAATAAATTATATTTTTACTATAAAATTATTAACCAAAGTATGTGTATATATTAGTAATTTTATATAAAATGGCACATTAATGATTTTATTTTTCTTCCAAAATATGTAGTGGGTTCAAGATGTTCAAAAAGACGCACCCCCTTCAATTAGTGTTCAAATGGTTCACTTTTATGGTTGCAAGGTGATTTCCACTCATTAGTTAAGTGAGTCGGTTCAAGGGACTCAAAAATATACATCCCATCACCCTTAAAGGATTTTTGATGGTGGTTAAGTGAGTGACATATGAAGGGTGGAGTGGTGTGAGGATGGTGCATGATCATATTGTTGGACATTAGATGTTTGATCGTCATCGATGTACGATCTAAAGAGTTACACATTGGGCAACGCAAAGTAATAAAACGTAATGGTTCATGTTGTGAATCACAAATTTAGGGTTAATAAGTGGTGATTTATCGTTTAGAGAAATAATTAATAATACAGGGATGTATGTTTATTTATAATCGTTTATTAATTAAATGTATTATTAAAAAGTTTAAATGGTTTTAAACTAAGTAAGGTTAATAGGTAAAGCCATAAGGGTTTAAATGTAATTAAATGTTAATTACATAGAATTATTAAAAGATAATAGTTAAAAGGAGCAAAAATGAAATTACGAGGGTCTAATATGAAAATTGATTTAATATAAACGAGGGTGATTAGGGAAACCCTATTTCCCATTGTAACACCCCGAATTTTTATTTAAAAGAAGAGAAAAAGGAAAGTATCTAGAAAGAAAAGATAATGGCCACAAGTGGAGGGGCTAAAGTTGTAAAAGGACAAAACTTTAGTATTATTGTGTTTAAAAGAGGGCATGGCCGTCCATGCCCCGACTGCTTTCCCTCCTCTCAGTCGAAGAAGGAAGAAAAGAAGAAGAACAGAATTCTTCATCGGTTCTAGTGAGAGAATTCGCATCAAAGGTGAGTTTTTCTTGAATTTATGCTCGATTTCAGCTGGGTTTCGGGTTTTAGACCGAGATTTTGAGTATAGTGCCTATTTTCGTGGGTTTTAGTAGTTGGATTTGCTGGTGGAAGTGTTCTGCTCGGAAGTTGCTTCAAGGTGAGTTTCTAGACCACTCTTTTTCTGGTTTTCGAAGTTTTGGGGCTGTTATGCATACTAAGCAAACATTTTAAAAGGAGCCGTATGTGTATGCTTGTTGTTATTCGAATGATGTTCTGTGGTTTTAGTTTTGATGAGGTTTTAGAGGTTGTTTGGGGTTAGAATTATTGTTAGCATGTTTTAATGGCCTTAGAATGTTAGATCTGTGCTTGTGTAGTGCTAGAATGCCTTTTGGATGTTTTTGGCAGTTTAGATATTTTCAGAATGTTCCCATGCGCCTAAGTAAATTGTGGTTAAGTGTTGATGCGCCTAACTGACCTTCATGCGCCCAACCAGTAGTCAGGCGCCCAGACAGTACCCTTATGCTCTCAGAATGTTGGTCAGAGTCTAAGTGTTGCTCATGCGCCCAAGTGACCCCATGCGCCCAAGGCCATGCGCCCAGAAAACTGTCCAGGTGACTAAGTGTTGGTCATGCGCCTACATAGTGCCCATGCGCCCAGAGTTTCCCATGCGCCTAAGTGTTGAAGCGCCCATATAGTGGTAAAGCGCCTAAGCAGTGCTCAAGCGCCTACATAGTTGTAATGCGCCCAGGCTGTTTACACTTAGAATTTTATGCTAATGCGCCTAGATTGTTCCATTGTGCCTCGTTCTAGACTTAGGGTTTTCTAAGGGCTTTAAGAGGTGGTTGTTTGAGATAGGTTCCTTGGTGTTGTGTTGGCTTATGCTTTATGCATGCATGATGTTGTGATGTGGCTTTGTGTGTGTGTGTGATGTGTTATCTTTCTTCGTTAAACGGTTTTCTAAACGTATGTATTATGTTATATTATACGTTATGTATGATGTATGACCTTACGTGGTTTGATGTATGGCTATGAATGAACGTAAAGTATTATGTAACGAAGTGAAAGATAACGATAATGAAAAGTGAAACGTAACGAATGAATGAAAGACTTGCAAGCAATGAGGTGAGCGACCATGTTGTCGCAAAAGACTCGGATAGAGTGCAATGTGTACGTATGATGTGTTATCACATACGATAATGATGAAAGTACGAAACGTATGGAATGAACGATGTTGAAGATAATAATAAATATTATCAATGTGTACGTATGATGTGTTATCACATACGATACAAATGTTATGTTTTAACGAAAGTAAACTATTTTATTTATAAAACTAGAACTCACTCAGCGTCGCTGATCTCTTGTATGCATGATAGTTGGCAGGTATTTTGTTGATGCTAAGGAGTTGCAGGCATGGATGCATACGCTACTGGGGATGTTTTGAGTCTGGCATCCACATTTTAATATGATGATGTAATCTGATATGTAAACGATTTATGTAATGTAATGATATGTTTTTAATTATTAATGAAAGTTTTTAAATTCCGCTGCAAAAGTAATGTTTGTTTTAAATATTTTATGCGATGACGGTCCAGCTGTAAGCGTCCCGGGAACGGGGCCTTACACCCATCCACACTAAAGCTGTGTCACACCCATTTTCTCCCCCCCTCGTGCGACTGTTGACCAACATCACCACCCAAACCGCCTCCGATCGCTGCCACGTAGCACCATTGTATTAGAGGAAATGTGCTTCACGTTGTAAAGGTTGAATCCTTTATGATTCAAGATCATTTAGCGAGTTCGTTTTTGCTCTCGTGGTGTAAAGCTTTGAGTTTTATCTTCAAAGGTACAATCTTTAAGCAATATATAGTTAATTCATTATTTATGCACTTGTAATTGGATACATGTTTGGGTAAATTTATCAGATTAAGTATTAAAAATTTATGCTTAATCCGTGATACTAAAAAATTTCTTATATTAACAACTTTAATTGGTTAAAGTTTATAAATGATACCCAACAGTGATATCAGAGCCACTTTTACTCGCGTTTAAACATTATATTGATGATCTTGTGTTTTATCTGTAAAAGGTATTACTTTTAACAAAAAGATCATAACTTTGAATTAAAAGTTTCATGAATAGTAATTTGACAGTTAAAGTTTGATACGTTTAGTCTAATCTTTTACTTTTTTGTGTTTGAGATTAATCTTTTACTCGTGGTTGTGTGTTTTGATTGTTTATTTGGTTTTTTTTTACTTTGTATTATTATTTTTGTTGTTTTGAAACCCTAATGTAATAGACATGTTTATTTTATTATTTGTAAAAAGGTTTTTTAATCTATAATTATTTAAACCTGAAGACAAAGAGTTTGAAGACGAAAAGATGAGAACATGAGGAGTAAAGATAAAGATCTTAAAGCTAGTGGTAGGTTACAAGATGCTCGGTTTTTGTGTTTTATTGTATTTATAGTTGTGATAATTTATTTAGGAAATAATTAAAAAACCTAAAAATATTAAAAACAAGTTTTCACAATCAAAGCAACATATAATTTTAATTATTGGAAAGGTAATTGATTAAAACAAGTTTTATTTAAAGCGAAACACGTCTAAGATAAAAGTTTTATTTTAAATACTAAATTAATAAAATGTTTATTAGTTTAAATTATGGTTTGCGAAAACGTCCAATATAGTTTAAAATAAGGTATTTAAAACAATATCATATTGAGTGATTGAAAGGAGTTTGAAAACATTATCACAAATCAACATTAAAAACTGGATTTTAATAAAATAAGGTATTTAAAACAATATCATATTGAGTGATTGAAAGGAGTTTGAAAACATTATCACAAATCAACATTAAAAACTGGATTTTAATAAAATTGCAGGAATTTCTCACGTTACAAGTTGTCCAATATGTTTTTACCCAACGATAATTAAAACATAAAAGAAATCCCAAATTAAAATTGATATTTACACCACCCTAAATTAGTGACAATTCATCCGATCTATCCGCACCCCCAATGTTAGAGTTTACCCTGCATCTTGGTTTACGATTTTGGTGTAAGGTAACGCCGTGATTTCTAAGTTACTTAGGCTGATACCAATCTGTCACACCCTCAAAATCCGCTAACGGGGTTTTACCGTCAGGCGTGTGACACACCAGGATCTTAGATAGCACCAGTTACACCAGATTCGGTAATTTGCAAAGCATCATATTAAAAATTAGACTTTCAAACCAACCATAAATGTTTCATACTTGCGGAAGCGTTTTGAGAACAGTAAGTCAACAATAAATTGTGACAACATGCATTTAAACGATAAAAGTTAATAATGTTTTACAAAATGAACTGATTGAGTTGCAATGTATGCCATGAATGCATCCCTAGCTGAGTCCCTAACTTTGTGCATTCCTGTGACCTGAGAAAACATGCTAAAATGTGTCAACATAGAGTTGTTGAGTCCACTGGTTTAAACGACAAGTAATGTGTCAGAAAGCGTTTCATATGGTTTAGTATATAAAGCATATCAATAGTTAGCTAGCCTATAACAAGTTACTTAGTGTTTCAAACCGAAGCTGACTGTGTGTGTTTTATGCCTTTCCACCACGTCTACCACAAGAATATGTCTACACTACGCAACAGGCGATATCAATAATACTGGCAACCATAACAAGAAATAGTGTTTGCATGTTTTCTCCCCCAAAAGGAAAAATGTAAAACGGGGCCATGAAAACTCACCTTAAATGCACAACAATGTCAATAAGTGCAAACACGTACGATTAAGTTTCCGAATAACCTGGTTGCACGTTTTAATATATAATTAATATTAAGATATTAAAAATTAATAATGAATCGTAAGGTTTCGCGTTCACGACTCGGGTTCACATTGGGCATTAACACCACCAAAACTCAATTCACATCCCAAGTATAACAAAACTCAATCATTATGATCATATGCACCCTTTATACATGCTAACTATACGAATTTTTCTTTTATAAAATTGTTTAAGTGGGCATACTCAGGGTTAAACATACCAATGGTTGATAATGCTCGTCATACGATCCCAAACCGAGAGTTGCATTGTGGACACTGTTGGTAATTGTCACCTATATGCGTAACCATGTCAGTGGAGAGAGATTTAACCACTCATTGAGTTTCGGAAAAGTAGGATCTCATATATATATATATATATATATATATATATATATATATATATATATATATATATATATATATATAATTGGGGCTTAAAATTAATTATGATTAAGCTAGAAAATACTAAATAAGTTTCTTCTGAATTCTGTTGATGTCTAACAAAACGAATCTCATTACTAATTTCTCTCTTAAGTCTATCATTGTAAAGGACATGCTCAACAACTCCAACTTTTTGGATTGTTTCAAGAACCTTAAAATTTTTCTTAGGGTAGAGAACAAAATATATGTTCTCCAAGGAGCAATTCTTAAAGAACCCACTACCCAGACGGGAGCTACATGAAGGAACTAGGAAAGGCATATGGGCGAGTTCATAAAATTCTCCTATATCATGCTAGATTCCATGATTGTCACACCCCAATTCATGGGCACAACTTGTTGCATCATAAACATGATAATATACAACATAAGACTTAACATTCGAGACCATGATCCAGACTAAATTAAAACTTTTAACAGTAAAACATAATCCACACGTATTGTATCAAAATCCTGAAATACAAAATACAAATATTGTCCCAGTTAGTTTTAAACAATCACTATCTTCTATATGAAGATGTTATTCAACTCTAACCGTTAACTCTCCTTGACCTAGCTAGTCCCTTCCGGCACTTCATGTGCAACCTGTATCACAAGCTAAAACATGTCAACAAACACATTGTTGGTGAGTCATAACCAATGACTTTAAAATAGACGGCCAACATATACAACATAACGATGTGTGCAAGTAAACTGTTTAATAAATCAAATCTCAGTTTGCTACGACGAATTGTTGAGTAGTGTTCATATAACATATATGCCACTCTAGGTTTCACAACAATAACAGTAGGTAGGTTAAAGCTACCCTGACTGACAAAATCCCGACATGTCAACAACACACAATGGCAAGGTGCATTAGCAATTCTTTTGGATTTATCAGCTTACCTACCTTATCATGCAAGATCATAACGATTGGTGCCACAAAACAAAGTACCACAACCTGATAGTGAGGCCCTCCTACCTAGATCGGAACCAATTAAGTGCACATATGCCCGGAGGTAATCAACAATTCTTCCTGAACCCGTCCACTCCCCTTAATATTTTCTTGTGACTAACAATGACCAATGTCGGACGTACCTAAGCTATGGAACCTTAATGAGCTTCACATAACAAACAAAAATGGCCGACCAGCTTATGGAACCTTGTGTAACCTTGAAACACATTACCACATCCATAACGCTTAGAATAGTGCATATAAACCTCGGGTTTTTCCCATCCAAGCTAACCAAACCGACCCGCTCTAATTAGGCCTGTGACCTCAAGCGAGAGTCTCCCTGACTCAAGTCAACTACTAATAGTATGCTCTAGACAACCACACGTCGAATGAGCTAGGGTTTACAAAAATGCGTCAAGCCCGCGATCAAACTAATAAATTTTATTATAACACGAAATCCTTTCCGTGTTTGAACCTAGCGGTCTGCTATGGACCACTTTTTAGATTCCTCTCCTCAAGACACCTATTTTAATATATTATGGGTTTCGTAACTCTTTTTCTATCCTGAGATATGTTTAATCTAAGTTTAGGTTGCTTCATACTACTTTTCAGTTTGTTTCACTTCCGGTTTTCGTAACAGTTTGCCACGACTCCCGTTCAATGATACTTGGAAATTTTTCAATCTTCCTCATCTCTCCTTCACCACCTTAAGCCACCATCTCTCCCTTTCTCATGCGTCGAACGTGGTTTTATAGCCGATGGGTTACAATGATTCTATAACTTTAGAAGAATCAGAGAACCATGTTAGTATTCAACATGATTGTGAGGCTGAAGGAAATCTTTTGGTAGGAGGCACATCATGCGTAGTTTGGAGTAATGAAAAATCTTTAATTACTACAAGAATGCAAGAGGGTTCTTTGGTCAACACTCATGTGTTGAAAATAAAGGGATATGTTGATTACTTACCATATTTTCAAGCCCTATTAAACAACAAGTTGGCTAGGGATATTATCCTCAGCTTACTACCAAATTTCTAAGAAACAGTTCATTATGAACTATCTATGAATACTTGGGACAATACCCTCTCAAAGTTGCATTTGATGCTTAAAACTGCTAAGATGAACATACCAAGTTCTAGTACATCTAGTATTGTGCAAGTTGATCAAGGAGGGTGGAGTTAGGAAGCTTAATACCAAAGATAAAAGGCAAAAAGAGCGTGAAAGAAAATAATATTTGGTGATTACACAAGAATTTTCATAAAAATATTTTCCATTCTTTTCTTTCCTAAAAATTGTAATTTTAAAGTAGCTAACAATAATTTTAGAGGTAGAAAATGTACCAAACGTATGTTCAAAAAGATTTTTGGTAGGTGACTTAGAAAGATTTTCGGTTTTAAGGGGACTTATAAAATTTTGAATAATTACCGCAAAAGAGTTTGATTTGATAAAATTTCTAAATTGAAATTTCTATGTAAATAGGAAATAATAGTACATTTTTTGATTTGATTTATTGCAGACTAAGACGTAAAAATGAATTGACTTATATTTTGTTTGATATGATGATAGGCTCTACTATAAAGACTCAAAAGTAACACGATTTGTGATTCATTTAAACTAAATCATCTATGATTGAAGTGCGTAACATATCACGGTTTTGTGATAATATTGATTCCATGCTAAAACTAAACAAGAGTTACATTTATGTCATACTCAAGCTAGTTGTGTTTTTATTCAATAATTCATATATATATATATATATATATATGACAAAATAATCAAAAAAAAGGTAAAATAAAAAATGAAAGTCATCAAAAAATAAGAGCAAAAAGATACCAAAGGTCATATAGTAATAAAAGACTCTAACGATGCACACAGATGAAAAGATATGCCAAAGGGCATGCATACTTTATGGTAGGAGTCAATTTCAAAAGTTGGGGATATTAAGACCTGTTCGACATGTAAGTCTTAAATATACTGAGAGGGCAGCGTAAGACCAAATGGTTGATAAGTCTTAAAATCTTTTAAATTTCATGTTTAGAAACATTTCTTGGGCTAGTTTCGCTCAAATAGTTATATTTGGAAAATCAAATAAATAATGAGATTAGTGATTAAAGTTGAAAGGTTTAAATTAAGTTAGGTGACATAAAATCTCAATATTCTTGAAACCAGATAGGTGTTCTATTGGATATCAGATCGTGAGATCCATTATTCATATTCATACATTTAAATCAAAACATTTTAAGCATGTCAACATGTTTGTCTAAGTAATGACTAAAGCATGAGTTTAAAGATAGACAAAGTATATTGACAATTAATTTAACAAGTCTTATCCTAAATACAAGCGATATATGTTAATAAGCAAATTTAACAGTTATGATCCTATTATAGAAAATTCACAAACGGTTAAGTTATTTAGTATAAGTGTTCTTTGTATTTTTAAAAAATATAGCAAATTGGGATAACCCTGCTTTTAGCATAAATACGAGAGCATGACAGACAGGTTCATCATAGCACTTTGTAATTAAAAGAAATACAAAAATGTCATTTCGTGTCATGGCGTTACCCGACACAAAGATGACTTGTGTTGTAGCTAATCACTACCACGACAAACAAAGTCTTAAGTATTCCAAACCTAAATTCGAAACGAGGACATCTATGGGCAAACAGGCGCACCAAAGACAGTCCAAACAATCCAAGCAAACTAACATAATACAAGTTCAAAAAACCAATTATATATCTAGTACATCATTAAAATATTACATGTAGGGACCTTCTGAATTCTCTATGTACTTTAGTCTCTAAATCATCAAGCATTATTATTACAAGAAAAGAATGTTTCAAAAAATCAATACTAGATTGGTGAGTTCGTAGGTTTAAAATAATAAAAGTGTTTTAGTAATGAAAAACCCAAATATTTCGTGTGTGTAATATTAAGATAAGCAGTTAAGAAATATGTAGCTAGAACAATCATAAGACAACCTATGACAAATAATCACCATAAC
Source organism: Flaveria sonorensis (assembly GCA_025506505.1). Lineage (NCBI taxonomy): Eukaryota > Viridiplantae > Streptophyta > Magnoliopsida > Asterales > Asteraceae > Flaveria > Flaveria sonorensis. Next base: position 37,486,484 of record CM046435.1, on the reverse strand, counting down.
CAATAACAAATATCCAACATCAAACCACAAAATGGATTCCATCACCGAAGGGCTTACCAAGGCCATGTTGATCTTAGCATGCACAATTAGTATTAATATTCCCTTTCCACAACCCCCAAAATATTAGAGTTTAGTGAAATGATACAATCCAACAATTATCCTAACTCATGTACAAATTATTCACAACACACGTTAAACCAATAACAAAAAAACAACTCACGACATAATTTAAAGCATTTGAGGTAACTGTTCCCCCTACTTCAAATACACAAAAGAAAACGGGGCCACGAACTCACCTAAACTTAAACAAGGTTTAACGGCGCGAATCATTCAAAACTTCCCAACTATATAGTTAGACTCATTTTGTTACAATTTGTCAAAACAAATAAAGTTTTTTCATTGTAACCCAATTAAGAGATTTACATGACCATTTATATTATTAAATATTTAAATCTCTCAAACCTTATATTTTACCCCAAAAATCTTATCACCCAAGAAATCTTATCACAGTACTCATATCCATGTGATGATGATAAATTCACAACAAGTCTACTAACCCATTTTTTAGTTTTTTTACATGTTATTAAATGAAATATAAACCATCCTAGACCATCTTATTTGTGTCACAAATTTTTGTTACGGTAATTTTTTGGTTTTAGGTACAAATGTTTTTTAGTGATAATTATCTAATAATCACCATAGAATTTTCTAAAAAGTGCATCCTTACATATACTTCGGAATTTCAACTGTAGCACGTACGGAAATGTTTTGTGATAGTTAATTATCAAAACAGGAGATTTAGAGGATATATCTTATCAACTTTTAAAGCTAAGACATAGATGTTTAATTTGGTATAATAATCACTTTAAAACATGAAGAACTAAGATAGTTATGCCATTCCCAAGTACACCAAAATTCTGTCATGATAATTTAGTTTCGAGCCATTGAAGTGAAACGTCCATTTGACCATCTTAAAAACATAAGTAATTTTTTATTTTATACTTTGTTATATATCTTATAATATATGTGACATAATATTATATGTTATATATGAACCTTTATATGTATTATAAATTTTGTTACACATGTGTTGTGGTGCTTAATTAGCATAACTTTTTATGTTATTATAAAATTCATAATATTTGGAATTCATAAATTTATTTTTCCTATGGACTTGAATTTATCACATATTATGCAAACAAAATAATTATGGGTGTTACAAGTCTTAGAAAAAATTAGAACACTATCATATCACAATTATAATGAAAATATTACCACCCTACATAATATATTATATAACACAATAACATTTACTGATTCACACGCACACACTTGACTAGTAAACAGTCAAAGTCAAGTAGAAAAGTCAATATCAAACTTAAAAGTCAAAGTCAACAAAAGTCAACGAACCTCGATTTGGTGACGGATGTCACAGTATCCACCAGTTAAGAGAATTTTGTCCTGAAATTCAGCTGTTGTTATCATTAACAATGTCTTCTATAAACAAGTGCAGTTACTTAAACTTCATCTGGTCCTCATGATCTCAAGTAAATTCTGGTCCTCTTTTGATGTTCCATCGAGCTTTCACGATGGAAATATTAGTGTGCTTAAGTTTCTTAACTTCTCGATCTATAATCTCTATAGGCTTTTCGAAAAAATGTAATTTATCATCAATCTGAATTTCTTCAAGTGGAACATGCATTGTTTCATCCGCAGACACTTCTTAAGATTCGATACATGGAACGTGTCATGAACACCACTCAACTTTGAGATAACATTAGATGGTAAGCCACCGGACCAATCTTTTAAGTAAATTCAAATGAACTGACATGCCATGGAGCTAATTTACCCTTCCTATAAAATCATACAATGCCTTTCCAAGGTGATACTTTGAGCAATACTGATGATCAAGAATAGGATGGTATTCATCTTACCGTTTGTTTTTTGTTATAGTTTATGATGGCTTAGATATTAATGTAATAGGATTTAGTTTACTTTTGTCTACTTTTGTATTCTGTGGTATGCGAAACTGCATGCGAAACTACAGTTTCACCCGGTAGTCTCGCATACCATGATGCATATAGTTTCCTAGTATGCGAAACTAGGTCCTGTATATATTTGTATATTTGTTCTTCATTGTGTTACTCTTGAAACTTTATTAATATTACAGATTTGAGTTTATTATTTGTTTGTGTATTGCTAGGAGCTTATATTTCTTATATTTAAGCATTATTCTTCTTAATATTCACAAATCATCTTACAAATGTGTAAAGCTCGAAAAATTCATAAAAAAGAGGAGAGAGAGAAAAGAAAAGAAAAGGGAGAAAAAGAGTATCACTTAAAAACAAGGCGTTAAAAGTTTCAAGGGGCAAACTTGCCCATTATGGGATTCAAAAGAAGTATGGCAGCCGTACTTCTCATTTTCACACTCACTCTTTCGGCTGAGAAAGAAAGAAGAAGCTCTAAACCGGTTTCTAGAGAGAGAAAGAAGAAGATCATCAAGAAGGTGAGGTTTCTTAGTGTTTTCTTCTTGGTTTTCAATGGGTTACTTCTGGACCGATATTTATGGGTTTTCTTTTTGTTTGGTAGCTTATTTTTGTGTGTTTTAGTGCTAGGATTCCAGGAAGCTTTTGGGTTTGAAGAGTTTTCACTCAAACGCTGTTAGAGGCGAGTTCTAGATCCCCTCTTTTACATGTTTCTATTTGTTTGGGGCTGGTATGCATATTAAACTATTATTTTCTGCTCAAACTATGTATTTTCCATGCATGTACGACTGAATTATGACATATGTGTGTTTACGTGACTGCTGTGATGATTGGGTTGATGTTTAGTATGTTTTAAGTGTGTAACATGTTAGATCTATGCTAAGTATAAGTTAAAATGATGTTTGGGAACTGGAAAATACGTATGATGCATTGCAGGTGGTAAGTATAGTATCCACTGTGGACACTTAGAATTTGCATGGTGTCCGCTGTGGACTTGGTACATCCGCTGTGGACACTTAGGAAATAATCATGCATGTGTCCGCTGTGGACTTTACACGTCCGATGTGGACACTTAGAAAAATTATGCTTGTTGTCCGCTGTGGACTTTACACGTCCACTATGGACACTTAGACAGATTTTGCATTTTTTCCGCTGTGGACTTTACACATCCGCTGTGAACACTTAGGAATTTTTATTACTGTCTGCTGTAGATTTGTTCATCCGCTGTGGACTTTGTTCATTCGCTGTGGACTTTCTTCATCCGCTGTGGACTTTGTTCATCAGTTGTGGCCATTGTTCATCCGCTGTGAACACTTAGTAAAATTTAATGAACTGTTCGCTCTGGAATTTGTTCTTCCGCTGTGGATAGTTAGAATATTTTAGCTGTCCGCTAGGGACTTTGACTGTCCGCTGTGGACTTTGGCTGTCCACTGTGGACACTTAGAAAATTCTAAGCCTTCCGCTATAAGTATGTTCATGTGCTGAGGACACTTAGAAATTTTCTGAAATTTTGAGAAATAATATTTAGTGTTTAGTCTTGATGGTTTATGCTATGTATGTTTGAGGGCTGTTGTTAATATAATGTGACTTTACGTGGTATGATATGTGCTTATGTATGTAAAGTATTATTTTAATGAAAGTAAAAGATTAAGATAATGAAAAGTGGGACTTAATGAATAAATTAAAGTCTTGCAAGCATATTAAAAATGGGTCCACAACTCATTATGGGTTGCCACCTCGACAGTGTGCCGAGTGCACACCTAAAGGTCAGTCTTTGTGATTGATGGAAACGTACGAAACTGGATCCTTGCCACTTGCTCCTAAGACTGTAGTCGCTTTGTGCACCAATGATGGGGCATAGTATATGGCAGGATCTAGATAGAAGTGAAAGATAATAAAGTACGAAATGAATGATGATGAAAGATAAAAATGATAATTATCAAGATGTACGTATGATGTGTGATCACGAACGAATGTAAAGGAAAGATTTTTATTAAAAGTAAAGTAATTTATTATATAAACTAGAACTCACTCAGCGCCACTGACTTTTTATATGCATATCAGTTGGTAGGTGATCTATGATGCTGAGGAGGTGCAGGCATGGATGCATAAGCTACTGGAGATGATTCGAGTCTGGCATCCATATTTTGAAATGTCAATGTATTAATACAATTTTGGGTTGTAAACAAAATGATATGATAATTTGACATATTTTTATTTATTAATGAAAAGTTAAATTTTCGCTGCAAAACAAGATGTTTTATATTATTTATGCGATGATTGACCAACTGTGAGCGTCTCGGGAATGGGGCCTTACAAAATGGGTCTTATGTTTGATTTGTGTTTATATTCTATCATTACTTGGTCCACAAGCTATTAGACTTAGTGATATCTTGTGGATTTCAGTGTTAAATCTTCATCAAAAGCACGTTCTAACGATCATTTGGACCAATAATGTGGTATCAAAGCCTTTGTGCTCTTGATTCTTTGTGTTTTTGGGTAGTTTTCACATATTCATCTTTTCAATCATTTTGAAGCTGTTTTATATGTGATATCCATGGAAATTGATTTAGGAAAGTGTGGTGTAAGCTTGGGAACCTTCTAAAATCATCAGATCTCAAATTGATTGTGATTTGAGTGAGATTTGGTGATTTTTAGTTCATTTTCGCAAAAAAGGGGGTTTACAGATTCATCATGCGAAACTAGTGTTCTTGGTGCGAAACTATAGTGCAAAACTATATATCTTTATTGCTTTTGATTCCCATGCGAATCTAGAACGAAAGTTCTTCATTCTAATCAGTTTCCTTGCAAAACTATCTTCATTCTTCTTTGAACGAAAGTTCAATAGTTCCGGCCGAAACTTTTGCCGAAACTACAGCTGAAACTAGTTGCGAAATTATGTTCTGTGTACGAAATTAGCTCCTGTGAAACTATTGTTTTCTGTGCGAAACTACACTCCTGTGTGCAAAACTACTGGTTCTTTGACTTCATCAAAATTTCAATGGCAACAAGTCTTACTCTTGCTGATCTTGAGAGTGTGGCACCAAAGAGACCTCCTAAGCTAATCAACGGTGACAACTTTGATGATTGGAAATGGTGTTTAAAACCTTTCTTCCTGTACACCGACCACTCTCAATAGGAGTCAATTTTGAAAGGACCTCATGTGCCTGTTTCAGTGGAAGACAATATGACCATTCGGATTGCAGATCCGACAAAATACTCTGAGAGAGACATCAAGCTGATTGATCGGAATCAAAAGGGATTCAGTGCTCTGACCTTATGCCTATCAGTAGAAATCTAAAATAGACTTGGTGAATATAAAAGTGCAAAGGCCTTATATGATGAATTGTGTGAGTTCTATGATGGCAATGAGGAATTGGTCAAGGATAAATTCACCCAAGCAGAAAAGGAATTCAACTCTTTTGTTGGACACAAAAAATGAGAGTCTCATTGATCTCATAAACCATTTTCTGTCTGTTACAAGCACACCGAAGAAGTATGATGAGAAGCTGTTAAACAATGAGCAAGTCATAAAGCTGCTAGATTCTCTTCCTCCATAGTGGAGTCTGCAAGTGAGGATGTTAAGGAAAGAAAGGGGATTTCTAGATTACAAACTGATAGACATTATCAATAAGTTGAAGTCCTTTGAAGTAGACCTAAAATGACAAGAACACAATCAGGCAATGCTTCCATCCCAAGCTTACTTACAAAATGCTACTCTTATTTCATCTACTTCAGATTCATCAAAGCATGTGCTAGCTTATGATGGCATGACAGGAACTTCTGACAAGACTACAGGCAGTGGATCTACATTAAAATCGTCAAGTCTTCCACAGGTTCTTTCAGAAAGCATGGCTCTTTTTGGTCTCTTTATATATAGTTATGAAGCCTTGGTGGCTGGTGAACTAAATGGAAGAGGAATGACTGCAGAAGATATGTATCAGGTGGATCCTGATGATCTGGAGGAAGCTGATCTTTAATGGCAAATTGCTATGATCACTTTAAGGGCATGAAGATTCATGGATAGAACAGGAAGGAAGAATTTTGGAAACTAGAATACAAAGGTTGGATTTGATAAATCAAAGCTGAGGTGCTTCAACTACAAACACCTCGGGCATTTCAAGTGAGAATGTCCATCTCCCATCGTGTCTGAACCTGGAACGGGAGTTAATCGGGTTATCTTAACTGAGGATAAGGAAGAAAACAAGAAGAAGGAAACAGCTCTGCTAACTAAGTTCGATTGGAGTGCTAAGTTAGCTGAAACTAAAGAGGAAATCTATCATGCCCTGGTAGCTGAGATTACACAGGCAATAAAGAATGAAGCCAAAAGAAAGAGGGAATGTGAAGAAAAAAGAAGTATGAAGAATGCTAGTGGAGAAAAGGAGAAGGAGAGTGTGGTGATGACGAGTATGGTGGATGTTTGTGAAAAGAAAGAGAAGAGTGAAGATGGAAAAGCAGTAAGAGAAGAAGAGTTGAAGGTAGAATCAAGGGTGTGATTATGAGAAAGCCCTAGCTGTAGAGAAGAAGATAACGGAGATTCCATATGAGGTAGTTCAAGACATGTGTTCATCTGCTTGCAAACTTCGTCTGTTTGGAATTTATAAAGTAAATAACATATTAAAGGAAAATGGAGGGGAACTAAAAAGGGTAAATGAGGAACTTAAAAAGAATGAAGCAAAATATTTTGTAAAATTAAATGAAGCTTTAAAAGAAACTTATCATTAAAAAGAACTCTTTTTGAAAGAAACGTGGAAGTAAATGCTTTGACAGAAAGGGAAACCCCATAGCTGGTAATGCATAGCACTTTACACATTAAAATACATTAAAGTAAGAAATCATGGCAGCGAAATAGTTAAACAAAAAAAACCATTTCATGCTTTAATAATAACTTTTTCCAAGAAATACATCGTTGTTACAAGTTTCAAAAGAACATTTAGTTGTATTACAAGAAAAAATATAATTTCTGCATAACATGGATGCCAGTCTTTATTTTCCATGTAGCTTCAACCTCGTGCCATCCCCAGCAACATCATTACCTGCCAACTGATATGCATATAAAAAGTTAGCGTTACTGAGTGAGTTCTAGTTTTGATAATATAGAAAATATACATTTTGTAAGCTTCACTTGGTGTTCATCCATCATTATACATAATCATTCGTTAAGAGATTCATTATCTTTCTTTCTTTCATTATCTTTCTCTTTCATTAACTAGGAGTGCACAAAGAAAGAGCCTACATTATTGGTTGGCAACAGATGCTGAACCCCTGTCAATATACATTTATAAGTGGTAGCTAACCCCTGACAATTGACCCATACTGCTAGGCACGAAGCCTGCTCATGAATATAGGTCCCATTCATTTATTGGCCACTCACAAGGATTAGACCCCAGATGTGCATCCTGAAACAACCACACATCTGTTAAGCTAACGACAACAAGGTCATGCACCTCATTCCTTATGCTTGCAAGGATTTACATTTATCATAAGGGCCTGGGGGTAACATTCATTAGATTACATTGTCTTTCTTTTATTCCTTTGTGACCACTTGATTATGCATAATACTTTTAAGTTATCCGGTCATTAGAATCACATAACATGAAATATTAATATTCATAATATCAGCACATAAGAAAAGAATCAAACATTAGAAACATTAAACAAGCATAATCTTTTTTTATACATAAGTACTTATCACTTAAATTCTATTCCCAAAATTTCAGAATAAACCTAAGTGTTCACAGCGCATGAAATAGGTATACAGTGGATGACTTAAATGCTAAGTGTCCACAGCAGAAGCCAAAGTCCCCAGCGGATGAACAAAGTCCACAAAGGATAAATTAAACACTTAGTGTCCACAGAGGACAGCCAAAGTCCACAACAGACGACCAAAGTCCACAACGGATGACCAAAGTCCACAACTGATGAATTAAACACTCAGTGTCCATAGCGGACAGTCAATGTCCACAGTGGATGACTAAGGAATACTAAGGCATTACAGCGGATGATTAAGTTTCACAACGGATGAGTTAAGCACTTTAGTGTCCACAATGGACGTGCATGAATACCTTAAGCGTCCACAACGGACGGTCTAGAACACAAGTGTCCATAGCGGATACTTAGTGTCCACAACGAACGACATGAACAATCCACCTAAGTGTCCACAGGGGACATTCAAAGCCCATAGCGGACAGTCATCCAAATACTTATGTTCTGCTTATGCAAATTCTAGGTCCATACAACACTTCTAAATGTATTCTTTGCATAGATCTATCATTACACACTTAAAACATAACAAACAACTATTAAACATCATATATATTTTAAAAACAATAACCCTTCATAAACAGTCATAATTTTCATGGAAAAACATAGTTTAGTAAAGAAACATTCTTTGTAGTACGTATATTAGCCCCAAACAAGTAGAAAACAATTAAAAGAGGGGATCTAGAACTCACTTTAAACAGCTTTCTAGCAGAACACAACAACCTGAGAGCAACCTAGAGTTCTAACACCTAAACACATGTAAACAAGCAACTAAACACATAGAAACACATAAAAATCAGTCTAGAAGCTTGAACCCGACTGAAACCAAGATGGAAACACCTTAAAATCTTACCTTTTGAAGATTTCTTCTACCTTCACTCTCTAGAACTAGATGGGAGCTTCTTTCTCTCTCTCTAGCCAAAAGTTGAGTGCATGGGAAAGAGGGTATGGGCAGCCATTTCTGCTTTTTGAACCCACAATGGGCCGGTTTGGCCTTTGCACACTTTTGACCCTTGCTTTCTGAAATAATAACTCATTTGCTCCCTTTACATTTCTTTTCTTTTCTTTTTCTGAAATTTTCGGGTGTTACAATTTCTGGAATGAAGCTAGAGGAACTCTATAGCAAACAAAGAGGAGATAGAATTAAGGCAGGGTTGGGTTGTGGTGAAACCACTCATGTTTACCCACCACCTAGCACCTTTTTCTATTCTCCAATGCCTACACCTCATCCTACAAATGATTTAATTAAAAAAGACACTAACAGTTTGTTTGTAGGTTTAGAAGGTGTGAATCATAAAATGGTTTAGGAAGATTATAAATATGGAGGAAGTAGAGGTCTTGGCTGTAGTAGTTCTAGTTCTTCAAATTCCAAAAAGTCTTTTGTAGACAATAGTTCTAATAGCATAGATTGCAGTTTGGATAGTTTGCATTCCAGTTGTTCTCATTCCATAATGTCTGAATCAAATGAAATTGATGTTTTCAGCATTAATGAAAAAGTTGGTGTTCTTAGTAAAAACGATAAACATTCTTCAAAATCAAACTGTTTTGAAAAATTCATTTCTCTTCCCATTCCCACTTTCACTCCCATTCGGATCACTACTCCAAGTGAAACAACATCCTCACATGATTGTAAAATTTTAGAGATAAGAGAATCCATAATTTATGACAGATCATTTGACTCAAAAAACAAATCACAGGAAGTGCACATCACTTATAGTGATTGTGATTCTCTTATGTCTGAGTGTGAGGAAGAGATTTTTATGGATAATATTCCAATTCAAAAAAATAATAGAAAAGGCCTAAAATCTTGTTGTTCTAACTATGGAAAAGATGATCACATTGTCAAGCATTGTCCAAAGGATGTAAATAGAAATGTAGATAATCGCTCTTTAGTAAATAGAATAAAACATTTTGTTGATAGTTTCTTTTGTACAAATTCATCTTCTCCCAGAACCAAGCCGCTTAGGGTTTGGGTCCCCGTGTCTAAATGATTTTCTCTAATTCATTTGCCAGAAACATTTAAGAAGGACTATCAACAGCACTTGGCACGTAGATAGTGGATGTTCTAGGCACATGTCCGGCTTGAAGGACCTTCTTACCAATTATCGGATAATCAATGGAGGATATGTTGCTTTTACAGGTGATAAAAAGAGAGGTAAAATGATAGGTCAAGGTGAGGTATCCAATGGTTCTTTAACCTTGGAAAAGGTAAACTTCGTACCTGAATTAGCATTCAATCTTCTTAGTTTGTCATAAATTTTTGACAAGAATATTCCCCGTTCTTTTTAAATCTAACAAATGTTTGTTTCTTAAGCCAGAATTTTCAGTTTTAGATGATTTGGTTATCATGCGAACTCCAAGGAAGAATGACACATATCTGCTTGATATGAACTCCAGAGAATCAACCTCCACCATGACTCGTCTCTTGTCAAAAGCTTCTCCCTCTGAGTCATTTCTCTGGCATAGACATTTAGGACATGTGAATTTTAAAAATATTAACAAGTTAGTTAAAATAATCTTGTCAGAGGTTTACCACAAAATGATTTTTTTGTAATCGAAAAGTGTATATCTTGTGCTAAAGGTTAACAGCACAAGAAATCACACAAGCTTAAACAAGATAATATTTATTTCTAATCCTCTTGAGTTATTACATTGTGATCGGTTCGGTCCAATACGTGTGAAGAGCATTGCTAAGAAATCTTATTGTCTTGTTGTTGTAGATGAATATTCCAGATATTCTTATGTTCGGTTCCTAGCATATAAAGGGGAGACAACAGAGGCATTGCAGAAGCTGATTTTAACCATTGAGAATGTCAACAACAAGAAAGTTTTAGCGATCAGAAGCGACAATCGAATAGAATTTAGAAATCAGATCTTTGATTCATTCTATGTAGGCAAAGGGATTCTCGGACAATTTAGCACTTCTTGAACATCTCAATAGAATGGTGTTACAGAAAGAAAGAATCGCACACTTATTGAAGCAGCACGGACTATGCTCACAGAATCTAAACTTCCTATTATTTTCTAGATAGAAGTAGTCAACTGTGCTTCCTACATTCTAAATAGAGTTCTGATTGTGAAAGACAAGATGAAGACTCCATATGAACTGTTTCACAAGCGAAAACCATTGATCGACTTTTTTCGTCCTTTCGGTTACTCCTGCACGTTGTTAAATACTCAAGCTCAAAATTCCAAGTTTGGAGCAGTGTCAGATGAATGTTACTTTGTCGGATACTCTTCAACTCAAAAGGTTTACAGAGTTTACAACAAACGGACAAAAATAGTGTAAGAATCTTTCTATGTTGATTGGCAAGAGTCCAATGTTTCCAACGTTGGTTCTGATCCAGATTGGTTATATGATTCAAACATTGTTTTTAATTCATTCAATCTACCATCCTTCCCTGACGATGATGTTCCTTCATCAAGTGGTCAACCTTTCATTTCTGCTCAATCACAACCTCAACCACAACCAGAACCACTATCTCAACCTCAACCTGACCTGCAACCTTATCTTCAACCAATCCTCCCACCTCAACATCAACCTGAACATCAAAACCGAATCCCCTCAACACCATCACAAATACCACAAAGTTCTATTTCTAATCAACCGTCCACTTTACGATCATCCACCTCACAACCATCTTCCCTACAACCCACTTCATCCAATTCCTCAACCCTCAACACTAACTTTAAAACTCTAAAAGATCACCTACATGATTATGTCGTTGGTTCAATATCTAACGGTGTTAGGACTCGAAGCCAATCAGGGCTAATCAATGAATTTCTCTTTGCTTGCTTTCTATCTCAAATTGTCCCAAAAAATGTGGCCATGGCTCTTCAAGACTCTAGCTGGGTGGAGTCAATGCAATTATAGCTTCAATAATTCAGAACATTGAAAGTGTGGCAATTAGTTGATCTTCTGCCAAATAAGTATCCAATTGGTGCAAAGTGGGTATTCAAGAACAAACCAGATGATCATGGAGTTATGATTAGAAACAAATCAAGGTTGGTTGTTCAAGTATTTGCTCAGGAGGAAGGGATTGATTATACTGAGGTGTTTGCTCCCGTGGCCCGGATTGAAGCCATTCGGATTTTCCTAGCTCATGCTGCTCATAAAAACTTCAAAGTCTTCCAGATGGACATCAAGTATGCATTCTTGTATGGAGCTATTGATGAAGAGATCTATGTCTATCAACCACTGGGTTTTGAAGATCCTGATTTTCCAGAAAAAGTCCAGAAACTGGATAAATCCTTGTATGGATTACATCAAGCTCCTAGAATCTGGTACGAAACCCTAACACAGTATCTCCTCCAAAAAGGTTTGAATCATGGAACTATAGACATGACCTTGTTTAAGAAGGAGGTTAATAGAGATGCTTAATGTTTAAGTATATGTCGACGACATCATTTTTGGCTCAACGTATAAGAAGTTGTGTAGAGAATTTGAAGAAGTGATGAAGGAGCGCTTTGAAATGAGCATGATGGGGGAGATGTGTTTCTTCTTAGGATTATAGGTTGAATAAAAGCTAGATGTAATTCTCATTCATCAAGAGAAATACATTCTGGAAATCCTATCGAAGTACAACATGAATGATGCTTTTCCCGAGCTTACTCCTTTTTCTGCACAAACCTGCCTAACCCCTGATGATAATGGAAAGCCAATTGATGCTCACCGTTATTGCTCTATGATCAGATCCCTAATGTATCTCACCGCGAGTCGTCCAAATATTACATTTACTATTTGTTACTGCGCTCGATATCAAGCCAATCCAAAGGAATCTCATGAAAAAGCTGTTAAACGTATCTTTCGCTACTTGAAGGCTCTCCTCGTTTGGGTATTTGGTATCAAAAGGGAGGAAATTTTGATCTTCATGCATACCACTATGAAGGTTGTAATCTTGATAGAAAGTCTGTAACCGATGGATGTCAATATCCAGGGGATTGCCTGGTTTCATGGCAAAGTAAGAAGCAGACAACAGTTTCTCTATCCACAGGCGAGGCTTATTATATTGTTGCTTCAAGTTGTTGCTGTCAAGTGCTATGGATTCAACATCAGATGGATTACGGGATTAATTTCTTCACACGCCGCTCTTCTGCAACAATGAATCGGCCGTTGGAATTGCCAAAAATCCAATTCATCATACTCACACCAAGCACATTGAAACAAGAATTCATGCAATCTGAGATGCACAAGAAAAGGGTTTTATTGATATTATACCCATTGACTCCAAAATTCAAAAGGCCGATCTTTTCAAAAAAACTTTTGATAAACCTCGTTTTTATGAATTGATTAACATGTTGTGTTTAATACCTTTTTAAGGACAAATTTGGCAGTCATCTGTAAGTATTTAATATTTGATTTGTGATTGAGTTCATTCAAAACCCTAATATTTTATAATTCATGTGCTAAGAAGCTTCAAAACCCTCTCTTCCCCAAAGTATATCCTGGAAATTCTTTTGTTGGTCTTTAATAGAAATTTTGGAGGAGAATAGACTTTGACTGTTTTATATTTTTATTTTGTTGCATTTTAAGTATCTTATCTTTAGTGTAGGATATAGGAAGCTTGGATAGTGTCTGAACAAGGTCAGAGGTGTTGGGTTGGGATATGTTGGTAGGCTCGATGGCCTAAAACAAAGTAAACGGTGACTGTGTGACTTAACTAAGAATCAACCTTAGTCATAAGGCTTATTCCCATGTCATCTCGGCTTCCATAAAGTTACAAATCTCGTCAAAATCTGTGATGAGAGTGGCTGATTTCTGTGTTTGATCTTGTATTACCAAAATTCCCTTATCCTTTGGCCCTGAATAAATTATGTCTCCAACTTCTCTGTTATGCGTAAGCATTGACCTGGAGTGATGATCTTCTCTGTAATACGTGAGTATAGACCTGAAGCTCTCATCAACATGCTCAAATGATGATCTTCTCTGTTATACGTAGTATAGACCTGAAGTTATCATCGTTTTGCTTAAATGATTATTTTCTCTGTTATACATGAGTATAGACCTGGAGCTCTGATCATCAAGAAAGTTTCAAGCAGAATTAATGATTAAACTCTATAAAACATGATGACGAGATGAGTTCTTTCCCGAATGACTTTAGAAAACCAAGTTTCTTGAGCGTTCTTAAGCGAACCCAAAACATGATAAAACTATGTTACAAGTCTTCGTTTAAAAGAATATGGCATGGGTTTAAATGGACAAGCATATTGGCAATCTCGTCTATCCTCGACTCTCTAGACGATTTCTTGCAAAAGCGAGTCCGATATCCTTGCCTCTGTAGTTTAATTTTCAAATTATTTTTTTGTAAAGTCTCGTGGGTTGAGAAGTCTTCTTTTTACATAAAAAAAATTTCATGCGAAATTGCTATTTTGCGGTGCGAAACTATTGTTTTGTTATGCGAAAGTACAATTTCGCTGACCTAGTTCTGCAAGCGAAACTATAGTTTCGTAGGGCGGGTGAAACTGTTGTTTCGCCTGGTGAAACTATAGTTTCGGCACATGCGAAAATGTGGTGTATAAATACCAATTTCTTCATTTGTTTCGTCAGTTGCGAAATTGTACTTTCATTTGAAAAACAAACCGACCCTTTTAGCCAAGGATACAAAATCGATTTTAGAAGTGTTATTGTGCAAAACTAACCGGTAAACCTTGTTTTTGAACAAGTTTCAAATCGTGGTGCATATTTTGTTTTGATTTTTTGTGTAAAAATGATTCGGTGACTTTTATGTTTCGCACATTCAATGTGCGAAACTAATGTGTCATGGTGCAAAATTATACGAAAGTTCACTGATCCGTGCAAAACTATCTAGTCATGCTGCCCCTGTGCACAGAATAGTTTCGCCCGAATCTTGCAAATCTATAGTTTCGGAGTCCGTACGAAACTATAGTTTCTCATTCCGAGCGAATCTATTGAGTCTTGGCTGCGAAACTATAATTTCTCACGTGTACTTTCTTCAGTTTCGTCAGTTCTTGCGAATCTATATTTCTTCATGCAAAGTATAGTTTCTACATAAGAAACTATATGCGAAACTGAATTTAAAAAAAATAAAATAAAATAAAATTATAATTAAATTTATACAATATTATAATCATAAGAAATATTAAATAGATAATATTAATAAATATTAATTAAAAAAATTATTAGAATTTTTTTTAAATGTTTTGTAACCTCCAGTGATCTAACGAACTCTTGGTTTCACTTGCAGTTATCATGGGGAGCTTAAAGTTTGATCCTAGATCAAACGTGGTGGCCATATCTAAACTATCGGGATCCTAAGTCTGCTGGATACAGAGATGCCATTGATTGGTTGAGGAGATCTCCCATTTTCTATGCCATTTCTCACTCTCCTACCATAGACGAGAAGCAGATTAGGGAGTTTTGGAGAACGGCTGAGTATGACGCCAGGAAAAGGATTATTAGAGCATTTGTTCAGGGAGAGCTAGTTGAGATCTCACTCAAGACAGTGGCTAAGGCCCTGCATCTGGAGGTTGACATGGGGGAGAGGGTAGAGATGACTGATTCAGAGGTGATTAGAGCATTTAAGGATATTGGTTATGAGGGAACCAACTTCAAGAAATGGAAGGAGATAAAGAAGTCATTTATCTCGAAGGAGTGGAGGTTTATAGCTCACGTCTTCATTAGCTGTTTGTATCATAGGAAGGGAGGATCTAATGGGCTAAATCTGAGATGGTCCACAACTATGATTATGTTGTAAAGGTGAAAAGGCAAACATAGCCTAGATCATTCATGACTACCTGTTGGAGAACATCATGGCTCTGAAGAAGGATAAGTGGATGCTCTATCCAAGATTCATTCAGATCATTCTAGGTTATCTAAAGCCAAACTTACCTAAGCTCGAAGATGAACTGAGACTGACTCCTATGAACCCAAGGATCTTTGCTGACTGTGCTGCTTTCGGACATGATTTTCAAGAAAGATCACATATCTGTTGGAGAGCATGTACACAGAAGAAAGGTGGAACTATATCAAGACTCTGATCCCTCTTGAGGAAAGAAAATCAACAGAGACCGAAGGAAATATGGAGGAGATTAAAAAGAGAAAGAAGTACACAAAGGGGACTGATTTGACCTTAGAAGAGCAATTGGATGAGATTAATGAGGAACTAAGAAACAAGAGGAAGAAGAAGAGTGATGAGAAAACAATTAGAGCTGATTCCCCAATACGGGAAAAGAGGGGTAAGAGCAAACAACCGGTCATCCCTCAGACCAGGCCTACAGGAGAAAGGGATAGGCCAAGGAGAAATACGAGATCAGAGTTTGATGAGGATGTGATCAGAAATGTTAACACATCCTTATCAAATGAGCTAAGTATGATTAAGACCAAACTGATCAACTTAGAGGAGAGGGAAAAGCTGAGAGACTTAGAGATTGAGGAGATGAAGAAGGTGTACTGAGCCAACAGGATCTAATCAGAAGGTTGTTGGAGGAGGTGAGTGATTTGAGGAGAGCTGCAGGTACTGATTATGTACTAAGTGCCAAGCAAATCAGGGACATCACTAACACATCAAAGTTCCATTTTATTCATAAAACATCTGGTGTTGGTGCTAGTGGTGCTTGAACCTCTGGAGCTGGTGGAAGTGGTGCAAAAGGTGATGAACTGGTGGTGGTGTTGCAAGAGTGAGTGGTGAAGGAGTAGGTGCTAGAGAAGATATTGAACACGTATTTGAAGCTGGTTTCATTATTATGGGATTTGACATAGATGTTGATCTTACAGGAGATGAGGTGATAAGTAGTGAGGTTCAAGTAGGAGAGAAAAGGCAAACTGAATTAAATTTAGTGGATGAGGAGGAAGAAGTGGAGGAGTAGTTGGTGGACTATGATTCTGAGCCCGAATTTTACATAGTTGATGAGAGGCCAATGACTTATGTGGCTCAGAGGAGTTCCATCGAAGGAGATGTGGTTGAGTTGAACAAGGAAGACTGGTTCACTAAGCAGGAGGAACTAGAGAAGCTAACCCCTCTGTTTTAGAACATTAAAGAACCAGGAAGGAAGGAGTCAGATAAAAGGATTGTGACTTGGAAGTACAACTCAAAGCTAAAAATGTTTATGATTAAAAGACGTGGAGGGTAAATCTATTATTTGCATAAAAGGAAGGCGTTTAAGAACCTTCCTAAGAGGGATTTGAGGAGGTTGGTAGAGATTCCCCTCCTAGATTCAGCTTTGAGTGAACATGCTACATTGTTGGAGAATGAGAACCATTAGGGCGTGAAGGATAACTTTGAAGCTTTTGGATATATGAAGCTAGAGACGAGACAATCAAAGAAGGATCTAGATTAGGTGACTAGGAAAGGAAAGATTATGTTGAAGCTAAAGCCTGTGAAGACCATCAACCGAGTAAGGATACCTGATCAACAACCATCAAGACTGCAGAAATTCAAGAAATGGTTCTATGACAACCAAAGTAGAGAAGCAATAGTGCGGGTAAAGAACGGAGATGAGATAAGGTTGTTCGATTCAATGGAGGTATTCCTACTCTGTGACGAGCATCTGAAAGTTTTGTGTGAAAACCAGATCAAATTCGGAGCTGGAGAAGAGACAAAGACGGAAGCAAGCCTGTTTGAGCGGGTAGCAAACAAGGCTAGGGGCGTGAGATAGGAAATCAGGTAGCTCGAGAAGAGCGTACAAGAACACAAAGATCTGGAAGTGGAAGTTGGAGATTTGTCTTGACTGTTGGAGAGAGCAAATACTGGAACTAATCCAGAAGACCCGGCAGGTGAATAGTCACCTAGGAGGAGTATTGATGATCAAGAATAGGGTGGTATTCACCTTGTTGTTTGTTTTTTGTTATAGTTTATGATAGCTTAGATATTAATGTAATAGGATCCAGTTTACTTTTGTCTTCTTTTGTATTATGTGGCATGCGAAACTGCATGCGAAACTGCAGTTTCGCCCGGTAGTCTCGCATGCCATGATGCATATAGTTTCGCAGTATGCGAAACTAGGTCCTATATATTTTTGTATCTTTGTTCTTCATTGTGTAACTCTTGGAACTTTATTGATGTTACAGATTTGAGTTCATTCTTTGTTTGTGTATTGCTAGGAACTTTTATTTCTTACATTTGAGCATTATTCTTCTTAATCTTCACAAATCATCTTACAAATGGGTCTTATGTTTGATTTGTGTTTATATTCTATCATTACTTGGTCCAGAAGCTATTAGACTTAGTGATATCTTGTGGATTTTAGTGTTAAATCTTTATCAAAAGCACGTTCTAACAATCATTTAGACCAACAAATACATAATCCCCAACATCAAACTCGAAGGGTTTTCGTCGATTATCAGTGTAACCCCTATGTCGATCACATGTTGCCTTACGTATGTCCTTCATGTAAAAGATCTTATCAATAGTTTTCTATATAATTTCTGGCCCATTCAACTGTCTATCTCCCATTTCAGCCCAACATAATGGAGTGACACTTTCTACCATTAAGTGCTTCGAATGGTGCACACTTAGTACTAGTGTGGTAACTGTTGTTTTAGGAAAACTCGATCAATGGAAGATGAGTATTCCAGTTACTGCTAAAGTCAATCATGCACACTATAAGCATATCATCCAAAGTTTGAATTGTATGTTCACTCTATCAATCAGTTTGGGGATGGTAAGTAGTACTTATATCCAAACGCATACCCAATGCTTTTTGAATAGTTTGCTAGAACCGTGATGTGAAACGGCTATCACGATTTGAGATCATAGATACAGGTACTCCATGCCTTGCCTCTATTTTATTTATATAAATTCTTGACAATTTCTCCATCTTTTAATCCTCACGAATAGCGAATAAATGAGCGATTTTCTCAACCTATTCACGATCACCCAAATCGACTCATGACCACTACTACTCTTAGATAGCTTTGTAATGAAATCCGTCGTTATGTTGCTCATTTCCATTTGAGAATTTAGAGATAGTGTAATAGGCTTGAGGGTTTCTAGTGTTTTTCTTTAACCTTTGAACTTGTTATACACTTTCTAACATACACCGCTATATCCTTTTTCATACCCACCCACCAATACAAATCTCAAAGTTCATGGTGCATCTTATACACTCCTGGATGAACGGAATATCTTGTTTTATGAGCTTCATGCATTACTAAAATTTTTACTCCTTTATACAAAGGTAACCAAATTCATTTAACAATATAATACACACCATTATCTTTACACTCCATTTGTTTTTCAAGATCTCGTAAAACTTTGGCTAATAGATTCGTCTCCTTAAGCGCCTCATCTTGGGCCTCAAGTATTTGGCTTCTAATACCTTAATGTATTATCACACATAATGCTCAAATGCACACCCGATTCACCCTTTATTTTCTGCTCAGCGCATCAGCTACAACATTCGCCTTACCCGGATGGTAACGTATCTCACAGTGATAATCACTAAACAATTCAAACCATCGCCACTACCGTATATTCATTTTCTTTTGATCAAAGATATTCTAAAGACTCTTATGATCTATGTAAATAATGTATTTAGTACCGTATAAGTAGTTTCCAACACTAAGAGAAATACCACCACACTAAGTCCTAATCATGGGTGGTATAATTTTTGTCATGTACTTTTAGTTGAAGGGATGCATAAGCAATCACTTTCCCTCTTTGCATAAAAGCACATCCAAGTCCTTGTTTTGATGCGTCACATATAAATGAAAAAATCATCAGATTTGTAAGGGAGACTCAATACTAGAGCATTGTATAAATTGTCTTTCATTGTCTAAAAGACCTCCTCTTGCTTTTCACCCCAATCAAAATTCCTATCTTTTTGGGTTAACTGGGTGAGTGGTTGGTTAGTTTTGGAAAAATTCGCGATAAATCACCGATATTAGCCCACCAATCCTAAGAACTGACGAATCTTGGAAGGATTAGAAGGTGTTTTCCAGTTTTTCACCGATTCAGTATTACTTAGGTCCATATGAATTCCATGCTTATTCACCACATGACCATGGAAACAAACTTCTTCCAACCAAAATTCATATTGTGAAAAGTTAGCGAATATTGTTTCGTCCATTAATAGCTCAAAAATCAGCTTCAAGTTGCTTTCAAGTTCTTCCTTCATTTTGGGATAAATTAAAACATCATCTATGAAAACTATCATAAACTTGTCAACATATGGTTTCGCACTCGGTCCATCAAATCCATGAAAACCATTGGTGCATTAGTCAACCCGCATGGCATAACCAAGCACTCATAATGTTCGTAACAAGTCCCACATGCCGTTTTAGGAATATGGCCTTCATGAACTCTTAATAGATGATAACCTGATCAAAAATCAATTTTGAAAAAGAATTTTGCACGTTGAAGTTGATCAAATAGGTCGTCAATCCTAGGAAGGGGATAACGATTTTTAATAGTCAATTTGTTCAATACCCAGTATTCAATACATAACAAAAAGATCTATCTTTCTTCTTGACGAAAAGAACAGGTGCTCCCTGGGGTGAATGACTAGGTCATATAAATCATTTATGTTGAAGATCATGGAATCGAGTAGAAAATTCCAACATCTCAGATGGCGCCAAACAATAAGGAACTTTTACAATGGTAGTTGCGTCAGGAATGAGGTCAATACAAAATTCAACTTGTCCGGGAAGGGGTAATCCTATTAAGTCTTTAGGAAAGGCCTCAGGAAAATTCTGAATGATTGGAATATCTTTAAGTTTCAGTTCAACAGCCTTTAAACTCATAAGTTTCTTTGAATCATCATCCAGACATTGACCATAATCATTTAGTGTCATGTTGTTTGGCATAAGAATTCAATATACTTTTTCATGATAGACATTGACCATATACTTCCCATTTTCGATGTCAATCATATAACAACTGTTTAACTCACTAGGGTTCACGTCTAGCGTAGATAGTAATTCAAGGGAAATAAAGCTATACTCAGCACATGTATCAAATTAAAAAGAAGCATAGTGGTTGTTTAGGGAAAATATACCCTTAACAATGTTAGGTTCTTGACGTGCTTCATTTGCTCATAGAGCGAAAGTTCGGCCTTGAGTCGGATTACCATTGTTTCCTTTTGTAGGATTCCTACCAATACATAAGATTTGATTTGGATTATTTCTACCTTGCCTTGGTGCCCTGCCAATTCTAGGCCATACATTACGTATGTGATTGGGACTTCTGCATTCACAATAAAATCTGCGATTGTTAGCCGGGCTGAAGGTATTCATAGGTACTGCCTGATTCTCCACAGTCCTACAATGATTAGCTATATGACCTAGTTGCTTAAAATAGTAACTCATAAAATTACACTTAGTGAGTTTTGGTGTTGGAACACTCTAGTCATTATTTCCCACATTTGCAGCCATAAAACTTTTTTGCACCTTCGCTTTCTTGACTAAGACATGGCTGAAATTTTATGCTTATAGGAACAACTTGTTCTAAGGAATAATAAGTTGAATCTAACCTACAAAGCACTATATAGAACACACATGCCATATTTGACATAGGCTAATGCACTCATGGTTCCTATTATGCAAACTAAACACAAGTTTTCTAGGTTATAGTCTAGGTTGAATATTGCCACCTGATTCTCTACAACCAATGGCCCTATTACTAATCTGTCTTACCCCGGCTTGTAGCAAAAACACAAGAGTGTGACGGACGGGTTCATCATCGCACTTTGTAATTAAAAGAAATACTAAAATGTCCTTTCATCAAGTGTGTCATGACGTCGCTTGACACAAAGGTGACTTGTCTCGTAGATAATCACTACCAAAACACAAAAAGTCTTAAGTATTCCAAACATACATCCCAAAGCGGGACATCTACAGGCAAACACGCCCATAAAAGAAAATCCAACCAATCCATCCCAATCAACATAATACAAGTTCAAAAACCTAAATATCTAACTAGTACATCACTAAAATTTCCCACCCAGGGGACCTTCTAAAGTCTCTAAGTCTTTTATCTTCAAGCATTAATATTACCTGATAATTGCTCTAAAAAGTCAATACGATATTGGTGAAACCTTAGGTTTAAACTAATGAAAGTGTTGTGAGTAATCAAAAACCCAAATATTTCGTGTATATAGTTTCAAGAATAGTAGTTATAAGGAACTATTCTTTATGGATTACAAAATCAAGTGAAAAGCAAACACTTAAATCATGCGAGAAATACAAGGTTGCAAGAACTCCAAGATGATGGATAATGATCTCATCGTGTGAAAACTTGGAGTTGCCCCGCAAGAACTTGAAGTTCTCGTTCCAGAACACCTAGTAGTATAAATAGATTTTTTTCTGTTGCATTTCAATATGCATGCTTTATTTGTAAAAGTGCTCTAAGGGTGAGAGAGTTAAGGGTTGTGTGATAGGCAGCCCGAGGGGAGCTCACCTCGGGTGGATCGAGCTTCAACGATGTAAACTCCTTTGGTATTGTAATCATTTGATTATTACTATTCGATTATGTTTGTTTGGAGTTCATTGATATCACACACACACATCCATCTAAATTTGATTATTAAGTGCAACAATATGTGGAATCGATCATTATGAGGATTTTACATTTGGTATCAGAGCTAGGTGTTGCTCTTGATACAATGATTTTCATTCCGCAACCATTCCTTTTAAAATGTTAAAAGTGGAGGTTGAAGATCTAAAGGTTTATATGGAATATGACCGATTTCAAAGGAGAAGAAGGTGAAACCAAGGGTGAACACACATGAAATCGGTTTTGTTACATCATTACGCTTGGTATCTTCGACTTTTGATGGTGGAAAACAAAAATTTGAGACCGTAGCAGCGATTCAAAATCATAAAAGCTGATTTTAGTTGAAGTTCTTGCGGGAATAACTGCATCATGCGAAAACTTTGCAAAAATAACCGTATTTAGAGAGAAATTTTTCATAGGAGAACTTTTCATAAGAAAACTTTTTCATACTTGAGCTTTTCATGAGAGAACTTTCCATGAGAGAACTTTGATGCGAGAACTTTAATGCAAGAACTTTCCATGTTAAAACTTTTCATGAGAAAACTTTTTCACAAGTAAATTTTTCCATGAGAAAACTTTTCATGCAAAATCTTTGCAGCAGTAACCATCATTTGTGAAAATTTTCTCATACAAAAACATCACCATGTGAAAACTTCATCATCCATACAAAAACTATGACCGATTTCAATTTTTGCAAAAACTTTTCAAAATACGAGAACATGATCCAGATGCAAAAACTTATTATTATTTGAAAGTTTTGGAACAAGTATTTCTTCCTATATTTGAATGATGTTAGATGATCCAAAGTTGGTATTATACATGAGTTTTTGTAGTGTTTGATCAAGTTCAAGATTCTATATCTACAACATTTGATTCGGGTAGTTCATGAATTGAAACTTGACAATGTGGGTTTATCTTATCTTACCGACGGGGACAATGATCGAACGGTTTAATTAAGTGAAAAATCAAGATTGTTTGGTATTCGTGCTCTGATTTTATGGGCTTATTACATCTTACCTAGGGGGAAGAATACTTTAGATGATCTAGTTCGTCGTCACAAAACCTTGTCATTGGATTAAAGGATCGAGTTTTTTGGAAATTTGAAATGGAAGTTGGATCTCTCTTTCATATGTCTAATACACCTTAAATTGTAAGTAATCAAGATAGAATGGTTTAATCTTGAATCAGACGTGATATCCTTTAGGAAGTGATACATTAGGAGCAGGTTAAAGTTAAGCGGGAAGACTGAAGTGACAGATGCCCGAAAATCAAATAATTCTTGAAGATGAGTAACTGAAGTCAAACATAGCTTGATATTATACTCCATAGGGGGAAATTATAAGAAACTAGCCTTTATAGATTATAATATCAAGTGAAAAGCAAACACTCAAATCATGCGAGAAAAACAAGGATGCTAGAACTCCAATATAAGGGATAAAGATCTCATCGCACAAAAACTTGGAGTAGCCGTGCGAGAAGTTGATGTTCTCGTGCGAGAACATCTAGTAGTACAAATAGATTTTTTTCCGTTGTATTTCATTATGTGTGTTTCATTTGTAAAAGTGGTCTAAGGGTGAGAGAGAAGAGGGTTGTGTGATAGGCAGCTCGAGTGGAGCTCACCTTGGGTGGATCGAGCTTCAATGATATAAATTCCTTTGGTATTGTAATCGTTTGATTAATAATATTTGATTGAGTTTTTTAAAGTTCGTTGATATCATACACACACACATCCGTCTTAATTTGATTATCAAGTGCAACAATATATGAAATGGATCGTGATGAGTACTTTATAGTATTTACGAAAACCTTAACTAGAACAATCTTAATGCAACCTATCAAAAATAATCACTGTATCCAATAACAAATATCTAACATCAAACCACAAATGTAACACCCGGAAATTTAAAAGAAAAAGAAAGAAAGGTGAAATATCCCAAGTCAAGGGGTTAAAGTTGTGCAAGTGGCATACTTGCCCATTATGGGATTTAAAAGAAGCATGGCCGCCCACAACCCCCCCCCCCCCACCATTTCACCTTTCTGCTTTTGGCTGCAAGAAGAGAAGAAGAAGTTCCAACCGGATTTTTAGTGTGAGAAAGCTAAAATTCTCCTAGAGGTGAGGTTTTCTTGCATTTTCTATTTGGTTTCAGTTGGATTCGAGCTGCTGGACCAATTTTTATATGTTCTTTTATGTTTGGCTGCTTGTTTTGGTGTATTTAGGTGCTAGAACTCCCAATTGCTCTCGGTCTGAAGAAGTCTTACTCAAAAGCTGCTAGAGGTGAGTTCTAGATTCCTCTATTTTACCTGTTTTAAACTAGTTTAGGGCTGAAATGCATATCAACTGAATTTTTACAACCGAAGCATGAGTTTTCTATGTTTTTGCATTTGACGTGTACACGATGTGTGTGTTTTAAATGCCTTCTTTGATGTTGCATAGTTGTAAGCTTTGTTCTAAGTGTTTAGCATGTTAGATCTGTGCTAAGAATATGTTAGAATGAGGATTTGGAACTGGTGGAATAGCCTAAGTAATGTGTTCATCCGCATCTGCTGAACATTCAACCGCATTGGTTTTGTGTTCAATAGTCAAGTATTTTTTTTCATCCGCATTTGCTTTTGTTCTTCCACATTCGTAAGTGTTCATCCGCATTTACTGATCTTCATCCACATTGGCTGAACTTCAACCACATTGGTTAAGTTCATTCACATAAGACTTAGCTCATCCACATTTAGTATTGTTTATACGTATTTGGACTTGTTCATCCGCATTTGGGCTTGCTCATCCGCATTTTGTTCACCCGCACATCTTTAAACACTTAGAATATTTTTCTGAAATTTTCATCCGCATTTGCTTGTCCGTATTTGCTGAACATTCAGCTGCATTGGCTTATGTTCATCCGTATTTCTTTGGGGACTTAGGATTTTCTGAAATCTTGGAAAATAGAATGTAGTGTTAAGTTCTGAAATATTTTGGTGGTTTATGTCTGTTGATGTTATGTATGTTTGGGGGTTGTTGTTAATGTTCCATATTATGTATTATGACATGACTTTACGTGGTATGATATGCTTATGTACATGAATTATTATTGTAATGAAAGTGGAAGATAAAGATAATCAAAAGTGGAATGTAATGAATGAATTAAAGTCTTGCAAGCATAAAAAGGCGGTTCACAACTCTTTATGGGTTGCCACCCCAATGGTGTGCCGAGTGCACACCTAAATGTCAGTCTATGTGACTGATGGAAACGTACAAAACGGGATCCTTGCCACTTGCCCACAAGACTGTAGTCGCTTTGTGCACCGAAGATGGGGCATGGTAGGATCTAGATAGAAATGAAAGATAATAAAGTACGATACGAACGATTATGAATGATGATGAAAGATAATAAATGATTATTTTCAATATGTACGTATGATGTATGATCACGAACGAAAGTAAAGAAAAGGTTTATATTAAAAGTAAAGTATTTTATTATATAAACTAGAACTCACTCAGCACGCTGACTTTTTATATGCATTTTCAGTTGGTAGGTAATGTTGTTGCTGAGGATGGCACAAAGTTGAAGCTACTTGGCAAGAATAATATTGTTGTTTTGTAATACAATCAAGTATTCTTTTGTAACTTCAATCAACGATGTATTACTTGGCAAAAGTAATTATTAATGCATAAAATGGTTTTTGATAATTCTTCCACTGCAATATTTTCTTATGTTCATACATTTTAAATGAGTTTTAATAATGAATGATGCTATGAATGACCAACTATGAGGTCTTCGGGACTTACAAGTTGGTATTAGAGCCAAAGTTTAAGTAAAATGGGTAAATCAATTCAAAAACCTAACTTAAACTGAGAATGGAACCGAATAGAAGGATGCCAGAACAAGTAGCTACGTGACATCAGGCAATTTATTTTCTTAAAGTGAACTGGTATTATGTGCATGTGCTATCTGATTTATATGCTTTTAGTAGATTTGGATACCGATGTAGTCAGGATAAGAAATGCTTGGGGGGATAAATAGTTAAGTAAGTGGCTAATCACAACTGACCACTGTAATTAGGGACTTGCTATAGTTGACATAATCTGAGCTATTACCTTGAATGACCGTGTTGGTGTTTGAATCTTATAGTGTTTAGGGGATGGCTGGTGGTAGATCTTCTAAGGCTTCTTTAGGTGGAGTATGTGGTGGACGTGGTGATGCAACACGTGCCACGAGGAATAGGGCTAGAACAGCTGAAACGGATCCTGAAGAGCCCGAGCTTCATCACCATGAAGGCGGTGACGAGAGTGCTAACCTGAGGGCCTCAGTGAAAGAGGTAGTTGTGGAGGAAGTTCATCAGGTCATGTAGACGATTCTGTCGTCTGTAGTGACTGAGGTTAATCGTGCTGTGAGGGAGGATGAAAAGAAGAAGAAAGAGGAGAAGGGGAAAACTACTAGGTGAGGGGGCGAAGAAGGAGGTTCAGGGAAGGGAGCAACCACATTCTAAGATGGTTGTCTCTAGTGATGATGAGGAGGGGGAGGCGGCACAGGAAACTGCAAAGGGATGCAACTATGGGGCATTCCAAAGATGCAAGCCCTTGACTTTTTAATGGGAATGGGAACGCTGCTGCTGCTCACTGATGGGTGAGAGAAATGGAGATTCGTTAGATATCAGTGAATCCAGGAAGGATCAAAAGGTGAAGTTTGCTACCCACTCATACATGGACTCTACCTTATGCTGGTGGGACAATATTGTCCAGGCCGAGGGTAGCATGGTGATTGGAAGATGAGATGGAGTGAACTGAAGAAGATGGTGATCGAGAAGTCCTCACAGGGAACTCGATAAGATTAAGAGGGAGTTCCTACAGTTGGAGGCGGGAACCATGACACACCAGCAGTACACGACTAAGTTCAACGAGATGGCAAGACTGGTACCAGATCAGGTGACGCTTGTGTCAAGAAAGATCAAGAGATACATCCAGGGTCTGCCGGCTGATATCCGTAGGCATTTGATTGCTGCCCGGCCGAGTATGTTTAGGTCGGTGGTTGATCTGGCAGGGAGGTTGTATGATGAAAGGGAGGAGATGGTAGTAGTGGAAGTGAGTAAGAAGGGTGGTGGTGATAAGAACTGGAACGGGAAACGATTTGGTCGTGGTGGTTTCACCACGAACAACAAAAAGGCAAGGGTGGATGACCGGAGGGTAGTGTCGGCGGGTACAGGGACGAAGAGGTGTGGTAAGTGCGGGAAGGAACATATGGGAGAGTGTAAGTGGGGACTTAACATCTGCTTCAAATGTGGGAATCCTGGTCATATGGCAAGGGATTATAGGGTGATGAGGTGCTACAACTATGGTGAAGAGGGCCATCTGAGCAAGGATTGCAAGAAACCAAGGGCTGAGAATTCCGGGGAGAGAAAGGGGATCTAGAAGGAGAAGGAAGGGCAGAGGGCAAAAGCCAGAGCATTTACTATGACCCGGGAGGAGGCTAGGGTGAACCCTGATGTTGTGTCAGGTACCTTCCTAGTAAACCAAATTTGTGCATCTGTGCTTTTCAATTTTGGTGCTAGTTAGAGTTTTATTTCTACTCCCTTTTGTGCTAAGTTGTCTGTTAGAAGTAGAAGTATTGATGAGCCCTTTGATGTTGAAACTCTGATCTGATAGAGAATTATGACATAGAGTTGGAAGGCCATAGGTTCTCTGCTAGATTATTCGTGATGCCCCTAAACAGATTCGATGTGGTTCTAGGGATGGATTGGTTAGCAGCCTATGAGGCAAATATCATGTGTCGCAAGAAGATGATTTGTTTGACTGCACCTGCTGGGAGTTCGGTGACGATTTACGGCGATAGGGTCAGTACGGTTCCGAAGGTAATTTATAGGTGGTGGCAGAGAAGTGCATGAAATGTGGGTGTAGTGCCTACCTGGCTTATGTGAAAGATGTGGATGCGTCAGTACCACGATTGTCCAATGTACAGATCGTGTGTGACTTCCTAGACGTATTCCAGAAGGATCTACCAGGTGTGCCACCAGAGTGCGAGATCGAGTTCCAAATTGATTTGATACCTGGTGCCCAACCTGTTGCCAAGGCACCGTATCTACTAGCTCCCTTCAAGATGAAGGAACTGATGGTCTAGTTGCAAGATTTGCTGGATAAGGGGTTCATCCGACTGAGTATATCTCCCCGGGGTGCTCCGGTCTTGTTTGTAAAGAAGAAGGATGGTAGCATGAGGATGTGCATCGACTACCGCGAGTTGAACAAGTTGACGGTGAAGAACCGGTATCCACTACCAAGGATTGATGACTTGTTTGATCAGCTCCAAGGGGCCAGCTGGTTCTCAAGGATAGAAATCTGATCTGATTATCATCAGCTAAAAGTTAAAGAATAGGATATCTCGAAGACCGTGTTTCGGACGCGATACGGGCATTACGAATTCCTCGTTATGTATTTCGGTTTAACCAACGCGCCAGCTGCTTTTATGGATTTGATGAATCGGGTGTGTCAACCGATGTTGGATAAATCAGTGATTGTGTTTATCGATGATATCCTGATTTATTCGAAGAGCAAAGAAGAGCATGCTGGTCACATTCGCGAGGTATTGGAGACGCTTAGAAGAGAGAAGCTGTATGCTAAGTTCTCCAAATGCACGTTCTAGTTGTGGGAAGTTCAGTTTTTGGGTCATGTGGTTAATTCTAAAGGGATTATGGTGGACCCGGCAAAGGTGGAGGCGGTAATGCAATGGAAGACTCCAAAGATGCCATCCGAGATCCATAGTTTCTTGGGTTTAGCGGGCTATTACCGGAAATTCATCCAAGACTTTACCAAGATAGCTTTACCATTGACCAAGTTGACCCACAAGGAGGTGAAGTTTGTACGGGGTCGAGAACAGGAGAATGCTTTTGATAAGCTAAAGACGAGATTGACTCAAGCTCCTGTCTTGACGTTGCCCAAAGGGAGCGAAGACTTAGTGGTCTATTCGGATGCTCCTTATTCGGGGTTAGGTTGCGTGCTGATGCAACGAGGGAGGGTAATAGCCTATGCGTCCTGACAGTTGAAAACCCATGAGGCTAATTACCCTACTCATGATCTAAAGTTGGCGGCTGTAGTCTTTGCATTGAAGATTTGGAGGCACTACTTGTATGGGACGAAGTGCATTATCTTCACTGACCACAAGAGCTTGAAGTACTTCTTCGAGCAAAAGGATCTCAACATGAGGCAAAGGAGATGGTTGGAGCTTATCAAGGATTATAATTATGAGATCCACTACCATCCGGGCAAGGCCAACGTAGTGGCAGATGCCCTTTGCCGAAAAGAAAGACCCGAGCCGATTTGGGTAAAGGCTTATCAGTTGGTAATGACCTTTGACGTGATGAAGCAGGTCAAGGAATTTCAGAATGAGGCATTGAAAGAGGATCGAATCAACTCTGAAAGGATGAAAGGACTAGTCGTGGAGTTGGGTGAGAACACTCTTGGTATTAGAACCCGATTTGGGCGGATGTGGATTCCTGGTTATAGGGATCTACAAGGAAAGATCATGGATAAAGCTCATAAGACTCGATACTCAATTCATCCTGGTGCTATAAAGATGTATCATGATATGAAGAAAGATTACCGGTGGCCGAGAATGAAGCGCGATGTAGCAGAGTATTTGAGCAAGTGCCTTACTTGCTTGCAAGTGAAGGCGTAACTTTAGAAGCCATAAGGGAAGATCCAACCCTTGGATATAATTGAGTGGAAATGGGAGCACATCACCATGGACTTCATTACGAAGTTACGCGTACGGAAAGAGGGTACGATGCCATAGGGGTGATAGTTGACCGTTTGACGAAGAGTGCTCACTTGCTACCGATCCAGGAGACATATTCATCTGAGAGGTTGACGGATCTGTTCATCAAAGAGATTGCGACTCGTCATGGTGTACCGATGTCTATAGTGTCTGACCATGACACTCGGTTTACATCTATGTTTTGGAAGAGGTTCCATGCTGCGATGGGGACTAGGTTGCACATTAGTACGGCTTACCATCCTCAGACAGACGGTCAGTCGAAAAGAACCATTCAGACACTTGAGGATATGCTCTGAGCATGCGCCGTTGATTTTGGAGGAAGTTGGGACGAACACTTACCTTTAGCCGAATTCTCATACAACAACAGTTATCATGCCAGCATTGGTATGCCTCCATATGAGATGCTATACGGTAGGAAGTGTAGAACGGCCATATGTTGGGGTGACATTAGGCAGAAGGAGTTAGGGAGCATCAAGGTGATCGAGGCACGACCGAAAAGTTAGAGAAGACCAAGGCCTTTATGAAGGCGGCAAAAGATAGACAAAATTCGTATGCTGACAAGAGGCATAGACCGATTGAATTCAAGGTGGGTGATAAAGTTATGTTGAAGGTTTCACCTTGGAAGGGATCATCCAGTTTAGAAAGTGGGGTAAGCTGACCCCGAGGTATATAGAGTTTTTCCGAATCATTGCTCGAGTAGGAGAGGTGGCCTACAGGATGGAACTACCCGATGAGTTAAGTGGAATTTATCCGACATTCCATGTATCTCACCTAATAAAGTGCTTGGCTGATGAAAATATGATCGTGTCACCAGAGGATATCGAGGTGGATGAACGGCTCAATTATGTGGAGCAGCCAGTGGCCATCATTTACATAAAAGAGAAGAGGCTGCAAAATAAAGTGGTTCCACTAGTGCGAGTACAGTGGAGACACGAGATTTTCATACGCAATTGCTTGTTCGCATTTGCTGAACATTTAGCTGCATTGGCTTATGTTCATTCGCATTTCTTTGGGGACTTAGAAAATCTTGGGAAATAGAATGTAGTGTTAAGTTCTGAAATGTTTTGGTGGTTTACGTCTGTTGATGTTATGTATGCTTGAGGGCTGTTATTAATGTTCCATATTATGTATTACGACGTGACTTTACGTGGTATGATATGCTTATGTACGTGAAGTATTATTGTAATGAAAGTGGAAGATAAAGATAATGAAAAATGAACGTAAGAATGAATTAAAGTCATTGCAAGCATAAAAAGGGGGTTCACAACTCTTTATGGGTTGCCACCACGATGGTGTACCGAGTGCACACCTAAAGGTCAGTCATTGTGACTGATGGAAATGTACGAAATGGGATCCTTGCCACTTGCCCCCAAGACTGTAGTCGCTTTGTGCACTTAAGATGGGGCATGGCAGGATATAGATAGAAGTGAAAGATAATAAAGTACGAAACGAACAATTATGAACGATGATGACAGATAATAAATGATTATTATCAACATGTACGTATGATGTGTGATCACGAAACGAAAGTAAAGAAAAGGTTTTTATTAAAAGTAAAGTATTTTATTATATAAACTAGAACTCACTCAGCAACGCTGACTTTTTATATGTATTTTCAGTTGGCAGGTAATGTAGTTGCTGAGGATGGAACGGAGTTGAAGCTACTTGACAAGCAAAGACTGGAATCCATCTCATGCAAAAATAATATTGTTATTTTTTAATACAACTAAGTATTCTTTTGTAACTTCAATCAATAATGTATTACTTAGCAAAAGTAATTATTAATGCATGAAATGGTTTTTGATAATTTTTCCGCTGCAATATTTTCTTATGTTCATATATTTTAAATGAGTTTTAATACTGAATAATGCTACGAATGACCAACTGTGGGGTCTCCGGGATCAGGGCCTTACAACAAAATTGATTCCATCACCCAAGGGCTCACCATGGCATGTCGATCTTAGCATGCATATTGACAACAAGGGCGAGGTTATCAACCCGTTAATACTAACATTCTCTCTCCACGGCCCCTAACATCGGATTTAAGTGAAATGATACTAACCAACAAGTGTCCTAACTCAAGTATAAAATATTCACAACACACATTAAACCAATAATAATAAAACAACTCACGGCATAATTTAAAAAATTTAAGCAAACTTTTCCCCCTATTCAAAATATACTAAAGAAAACGGGGCCACAAACTCACCTTAATTTAAAAAAAATTTAACCATACAAATCGTCCAAAACTTTCAAACTATATACTTAAACTCATGTCATTACAATTTGTCCAAACAAAAAAAGTTTTTCTATTGTAACCTAATTTCGAAATTTACATGTCCATTTATATTAGTCAAATAATTAAATCTCTCAAACCTCGAAAATGTAAAATCCAGGACGTTCAAAATATGATCGATCTCGTACAAAAAAAAGTGGAATGAATGAAGCATGGATTGGTTAATCATCACACAAGATCAATTAGAACAAGGATGTAAATAACTTTTCGCACTTCTATTCCACTTATGATAATTCTTAAAAAGTACGGAAAATGATCAAGTGTTAATAGAAATAAAAACATCTATTTATATTAAGATGTTCTTGTGCAAGAAGTAGTCCTCGCATGACAACTATGGTTCTCACATGACTCTTCAAACTTGTTTCTTCAAAATCAATTTTGATTTCCCGAGTCTCTTGGTTTGATCTCTACAATCTCCCTCTAGGTTCGGTGAATCAAATCTTTAGAAATTGACATCTTCACACTTGTAGGACAAGCTTGAATCTTCATCAAATCTTCTCTTCTAAATTTCAGCAAGTCAATAGGATCAATGATTCTGAATTCTTTATCTACACAATAGGTCACAACATGCCCAGTATACTTTTCAAACACTCATGTCATTAACTTGGATAAACTCTTCACATGTATAGGAGCATGGATGGGAATCTTTAGGACATACTTATACAACTTGATTTTCATAGGAGCATTGGTGCTTGGATATACTCTTGACTCATCATCAATTACTTTAGACTTAGCAGTCATAAAGTCTTCAAAGTTTGATTTGCCTGGACACCAAATCATATATATGATCCACTTAGCCTTGCCATAATTACTTGGATTATAAAATGGCACTTTTCCCGTGGCATATAAGTTAGAAAACCTGAGAGTATGAAATTCATATTCATCTTTGTAGTACTCAATGGCTCTTACATTCCTTTTTACAATGTACAAGTTCTTTTTAACATCATAAACCCAACTCATTATCGGTTTAGCACTTCTATATCGTGTGAACGGTTTAGAGTGTCTAAGAAAATATTTCTCAGGAGGAGGTGGAGGAGCACTAAATATAAGCCTTCCAATTTGTATCATAGCTGGCTTCCTAGTTTGTTTAGAAGATTCAACTGGGGCATCAAAATGCTCAACTCCTAAAGAAGAAGAAACAATCTCTCCTTCTTCTAATTGTATATACTCAAATAAGCTGTTAAAACTATTTCCAAGTATATCTGTGTAATGAGTTGGTTCCTCTAAATCATCAAATGGGCCCAGATCATCATTAGAATCTTCATTGGGATTCTGTTTCTATAAAGAATAAAACTCTTTCTCATATTGTTCTCTAACATCTGGATCTAATGGTTGGTAATTCTCTAGAGCATCAAACTTAGTTAGAAAATATTTTAAATTTTTGATCCACTAGATAGACCTGTTGTAGAACACATATCACCACCTTGATCATCATTCTTATCATCATCCTCCTTTTTTCACATTACCATCATTATTATCATCATCATTTTCATGGTCATCATCACTATCTCTTAATCTACTTTATCCAAACCATCATCTTTTTTCTGATTCCTTTTCCTCTTCAATAGCATGAGCTTCTAAAAGTATCTCAGTAGTTTGAGTAGTTAGTTGTTCTTTAACTACTGGTTTGGAATTAACTTCAACCTCTTCTATAACAATCTTAATTAACTATTTTGTTTCTTGAAATTCCACAACAGGCTCTGGATCTGTAGCTTGTTGTCCACTTGATTCCCTAACCTCAGTGGTTCTTGCTAGCTCATTCTATGTATAATGAATAGATGTATGAGATGATAAAGATCTAACTTGAATCTCCAGACACTTAACATAATCATATATAAACTGCATTTGATGTTCCACAGTCTTAATCCAAGCATTTTTAACATAAGTATCCAACCGTATCATCTCTATAATTTTTGTCTTTTCTAAACTCTCCATTTCTAGAGATTTGACTCTTTACTCTAATGTAATTGAAGTAACATGCGAAGATTCTAAAGATCTTGTAGCCTCCTTTCTCTCTTCTGGACGAGTGGTGTTATATGTTTGAACATTAAACTCTAGATTCTCTTCTTGATCTCTAGAAGGAGTAGCATACGTAGGAATTCTTGTAAGGCGAGTCTCTTTACTGAAACTATTATAGCTTTAGTAATAATTGTAGGAATCTCTTGGCTCTGAGCTTGACTTACTATTGTTTCATCAGCTGACACATGAACATCCCAACTAGATGACACTATAGTTATAGGAGTTCTTGGTCTTCTAAAAGTCACACTACTACCGTATCCTCTTCCATATCCTCCTTTTCTTTCAGCAATCACCTTCTTATGATCCACTATCTTCTTTCTTTTCTTGGGTTCAATTTGTTTTTTTAGATGTAAAATGTCTGCAGTCTGCGGACCATATCTGCAGACATCTATAGAAGAAGAGGTGCACAAAACCTCTGCAGTTTGTAAGAAGAAGACTGTTTTGTTTTTAACTTCTACAGAATTGGGTTCCCAAGGATTACGTTTTAAGAAATGGGTTCACGAGGGCAAGCGGATGTGCGAGATTGGTTCGTGAGGGCAAGAGGGTGCATGATTTTAGGACTGGACGGCCGGCAACGACTGCATTGTGGTCGGCGATGGGGCACTCGAAGTTGGGGTTTACGAGGGTTAAGGTTTGCGACGTGGGTTCTTGTAGGCAAGGGGATGCATGAGGTGGGTTCGCGAGGGCAAGAGGGTTCACGATGGTGGCCGACGGCGATTCTATGGTGGTCGGCAGTGAAGAGAGTGAGGGTGGGGGTATGGGAGGCGCTGGAAGAAAGGGTGGGTTTGAGAAGATGTTTGAAGTGAGACTTTTATGTCTGCACCAAGAAGACCACGCACATACATTTTTTAATGAAACCTCTTCGAAAAAACAAACAGTTTGCAGACCCTCATGTCTGCTCGTGGTCGACGCGGTGTAGATAGAAGAGGCTTCCTAGATCTTTTTGCAGAAAACAAACACCACCTTGGCGTTTGGTGAATCTTCTAGAATTTAGTCTATATTAGATTCATTAATAGTACACTTAGAAGAACAGAAAGAGGAGGTTCCTTTGGTCTTTCTTGCAATACATAAGTAACTTTCCCGATATCATTACTAGAAATTCGTCTTCAGTGGTCATTTCCTTTTCGTGAGATGAACTTCTTGGAGCATCATCGGGAGTTTGACATGAACTTCCTACGGTTGCTCTATTTGCTCTTTTTGTTGTGGTTGTTGTTGCTACTCATCGGAAAATCTTCCAAGTTTTGCAAACGTATCACCTGAACAAGAATTTCCCTGAGCTCCTAACATGTATGTAAATACATCCTTCTTAATCATTATAACAGAGTACGTGGATGTATCAAGATTAGCCATGTTTGGATGAATGGAATTCACAACAAGTTGTATGAATCTTGGATACCTGAGAGACTTCTTTCCAATAACTGTTAAAACATTCTTCAACATCTCAGCAAATATAGCCTTGGAAATGCCATATGGAAGATCATCAATACATGACACCAGTAATAAACTGATAATGGAAATCAGACTATCCTTACCGGCCATTAGATTGCTCAAACAGTGAACAACTACCTGAAATAAATACTTCTAGAATGGAGGCTAATATTTCTACTCTAGTGAAAGATAATTGTGCTCATATCTCATCCTTGTCAAACAATCTTTAGCTACGTCATCATCGATCTTGATCGACGTGTTCTATTGATCTCCCAAGTCTAGAACTCTATTCAGAATCTTTAGAGTTATCACCATCTATTTTCCTTTCATAGTAGCTACAATACACTAATTCCGCTACTCATCTCGTTCATTAGCAGTAGTGTTCCAAAAATCAGTAATAACTTCGGCATAGATGACTAGATTTGCAAAAATAGTATAATATATACAAGATGTCTTCAAGTCTTCCACAAGTGAACCAAATATTTCATTGTCATCAGGAATATCACAAAGAGATGCAGCACCATTATGATTCTTGACGAATGCCATAGGTCTAGCCATATGTTATATAAACAATAGCAGTCAACCAGAAACATTTTTAAAATATCAAAAGTTAATTTTTTTAAAGTTTGAATTAGTTTAAATACATCTCAAGCAAAATGTATGTTTCCACATGCAAGAACATTGATCTATCGCATGTGATAATTTAGTCAACATAGTCAACTTCTCGAACGACATACAAACTTTTCGCATGCGACTTGTTCCAAATATTTGAAACTTTTCACGTCTTTTCATATTGAAATGAACTTATTGCGTGCGAAATCCTTAAGTCCCTATTCAAATTCAGTCATTCTTAGCAAGATTTAACCATAAATGAATTTTCTTAAGTGTCAATTAAGCATTATTTAGGTGTATTTTATTCCAAATTTCAAGTTAAACTTAGAACTTTAAATCGGTTCAAGGTCAAAGTCATTCAACTCATCTTCAAGTGAAGATTATACATGGTTATGATCACTCTACACAGCAATACAACCACAGTAATCAATAACAATCAGTTAACGAGAACAAGATCTTAGGACAAATTTTAGAGACATTTTGGTATGAATGCAACACGAAAAGATGCACTTATAAAGGCTTGTTTCCAATTGCATGTGAAAGTTGTCGTGAATATATGAACTTACAAAGGCTTCAATGTTGTCACGTAACTTGTTTCCAATCGCATGTGAAAGTTGGCGCACATGACAACTTAACAAGTCTTTTAATTTTTCAAACTTTTTTAAATTCAATCTTTTGATATTCAACCAAGTAATGAACAACTAACCAAAAGTTTTCCTTTTAAATGATTTATCAAATCAAAGACAAAATCTTTTTGGTATTTCTATACTTTTGAAAATTTGAAACATACAAAACATTTAAACTTTGTATAACTTAATCCTTTTGTGAATTTCTATTATCGGATCATATTTCTCAAAATTGATTATTAATATCTTCTAGTTGTAATTAGAATAAAATTGATTAAGGTGATTGTGAATATATATCCTTTTAAACCCACGCTTTAGTCTTTACTTAGACACATATGTTGTGATGTTTATCATATTTTAATTTGATTATATGATATCAATGAATCTCACACTCAAAAATCCCATAGAACACTTATCAGACTCAAGATGCTTTTGAGATTTCTAGTCATCCCAACTTGACTTAAAACATTCACCTCTAATTAGTAATATCATTGATTATGATTTTCCTAATATAGCTATTTGAGAATAACTAGACCGAGAAACGTTTCATAATACGAAACTTAACAACTTTTAGGATATACTACCAGCTAGTCGGTCTTATGTTTACCCTCGCAATATGTTTAGGACTTAAATCTCAATCCAAACTTACAAGCCCCATCTTTTGGTATGTGTCAGAACATATTCTCAAAGAAGAAAATACTTACCATGTAGTATATATATCTTTTACATATATTTTATTTGTATGTGCATATTGGCATCTTTTATTCTTATATGGCCTTTAGTATCTTTTTGCTCATTTGATATAGAATCTTTTCTTATGTTTTACTTTTGCATTTGATTCTTTTGATCTTTGTACACACACACATTACATATATATATATATATATATATATATATATATATATATATATATATATATATATATATATATATATATATATATATATATATTCATACAGTAATAAAAATTACTGAATCCGAGAATGACAGGCTTGAGTATGACAAGACTGTCACTCTCAGTCTATTTTTACATGGAATAAGCATTACCAAAAAATGCTAACATATTACCCACTTCAATCATATAAGATTTAGTTTTCGTACATCACAATCCTTATGGCTTTTCATTATTGTTAGCAGAGTCTATCAACTTATCAAACAAAATTCAAGTCAGATTCTTTTTAAGCCTTTGTCTGTAATTCATTAAAGTCACGAAATGTACTATTATTCCTTATTTACATAGAAAAGTTATTTTTGAAATCTTTTATCTAACTGAAGATGTTTTTGATATTTTTCAATATAGTCTTAATCCCCCCTAGAACTAAAAATCTTTTTCATTGCATTTTTAGTTTTCTCCCCCTAAAATTGTGATAATCGAAAGAAAATAATAATTTTAACAATCAAAGATAAAAAACAAAATATTTTTGGTGAAAATTCCTGTGTAATCATCCGAAGTTAATCACTTTCAAAGATTAGGCTACGAAGTCAAATTGAGACTGAACAAATGCCTTGGTGAACAAATTAGTAATGTTATCATCCGGTGGTACATGTTAAAGTTGAATTAGTTTTCAACTAAAACAGTCACAGATAAAATCCATGTGCATGACAATGTGTGTTGGATCGGGTTATGGACAAACAAGATTTTTCTAGTGATCGACGCATGACAAATGCAGAATCTAAGCCAACTGTCTTACTAAGAAACACAAACACTTTGAGTAAAAGTAGAGACACAAGATGTTCTTTTAAAGTATTCACTTGATTAATCTTTTCTGATTACAAAGAGTAATTATCAACAAATAACAAGTGGGCTAACAAGCTATACTCAAAACTATACAAATGAGATGTATATTTACTAAGAAAGCTAAATACTAAGAATAAATCACTTTACATCTATTCATGGTTTAGGATAACATATTTACATCGTAGAAAGACAATTCACACATAATAGATCAACAACTTTAGTACAATGTTGTCTCCAAAAGGTAGGACACTACAACCGCCTATACAGACAGTCTTATCTAGTGTAACAGTCGATCAGCAGCTCATTAAGTTGAGTGCTGATATGTAGTCAATCAATAGTTTGTCTATTTGATTGCGAATCGGAAGTGATTCAGAACCTGGCAGAATTCGGCAGTTGACACCCGGTGCTGAATCTTTAAGTTTTTGGTAACTTCATTATCTTCATAGATAAATAATGTATTTTGTTATTGAATGCTGAATAGGATTCTTCATTATGTTAAGAACTGTAGAGTTGTCATACCAAATTTTGGTAAAGACTAAACAAGAAGTTGTTATTGAATCCAAACAATCTGAGAACAACAATTTGGAGCAGCCTCATATTAAACTTCTATAGTATTTGTTGACATAATATTCTACTTCATGCATTGCCATAAAATCAAAATATTTCCTAGAAATTAACATCCATTTTTAGTTGATTTTCTATCCAAATTACAGCCATCGTAATCACTAAGTATAAGCATATTTATTGAACTCAGAATTCCGAGGATACCAAAGTCCAAGTTGTGGTTGGCCTTTGTGATACTTAAAAAAAATTTGACGGCCTTCATATGTGATTCCTTTGGATACTCTAATAACAGGCACATTGAGAAACTAGAGACATGATGTCTAGCCTGCTTGCCAAAAGATACATCAAGGATCTAATCATTGATCAATTGTAACACCCGAAAATTTATTAAGAAAAGAATAAAGACAAAAGGAGAAGTTACATAAGTGGATGGGCTAAAGTGTACAAAAGGACAAACATTATTATTTTATATTTAAAGTGGGCATGGCCGCCCACTACCCTGCTTTACCAACCTGTTTCGACTGCTAGAGAGAAGAAACGCAGAATTTCCATCGGTTCTAGAGAGAAGAAGAAGAAGATTTGGCTTGAAGGTGAGTTTTTGTGTGTTTTGTTCGGTTTCAGCTGAGTTTTCAGCTTTGGGACCGATTCTTAAGTGTTCTTTTATGTTCGGTTTTCTGTTTTGGTGTGTTTAGTTGTTTGAACTCTTTGTGCCCTCGAGTTTGGAGGATCTTTGCTTGAAGGCTGCAATAGGTGAGTTCTAGATCCCTGGTTTTTATGTTTTATACTTGCTTTAGGATTGAAAATGCATGTAACTAACTTTTTATTCTTTTCAGCATGTTTAACCTTATGTTTATACTCTGTTTATATGGATGAATGTATGTTTGTATATGATTTGTTGTGTTTCGTGTTTATATGCTTGTTTTAGGTGCTTGTATATTAGATTTGGGTTAAGAACATGTTGAAACGATGATTGGGTCTGAAAAATAGTGTAAGTTCGAATTTATCACTGCCCATCCGCCCAACATAGTGCCCATGCTAATGGAATTTTGTCCATGCGCCTAAGTACCTGGTTATGCGCCTAATATAGTGCCCATGCGCCTAACATAGTTCTCATGCGCCTAGAAATTTTGCCCATAAGCCTAAGTGTTGCCCCTACGCCCAAATAGTACCTCATGCACCCACTGCTCATACGCCTAAGTACTCATGCGCCTAAGTGAGGTCCATGCACCCAAACAGTACCTCATGCGCCCACTGCTCATGCACCTAAGTGAAGTTCATGCGCCTAAGCAGTGTTCATGCGCCTAAGTTTCCTCATGCGCCTGTCTTTCCCATGCGCCCAGGTGTCGTCCGCCTGCATAGTGCTCATGCGCCCAACATAGTGCACATGCGCCTAATGCCTTAGAAAATTTTCTGAAATTTTGGGAAATAGAAATTTTAAGACTAAGCCCTGGGATGTTTTGGTGGATATGTTTGCTGGTGTTATGTATGTTTGTGGCTTGTTTTTATGTTCTATATTACGTATTATTACGTGACTTTACGTGGTGTGTTTATGCTCGTATATGTAAAGTATTATCATAAAAGAAGCGAAAGATTAATGATAATGAAAAGTAGAACATAACGAATGAATGAAAGTCTTGCAATAAAATGAAAAGAGGTTCACAGCCTTTGGGTTGATAGCTCAACTGTGTGAGGTTTAGCTAACCCGAAGGATGCACACAGGGTCAATCCTAGAGATTGAAGGGACCCTTGTTGCTTGCCCTAGGTACTAGAGTCAGCTTCGTGCACAATGTTCGGGGTCTATTTATAGGCCATAGGCCCAGTACCAGCTTCGTGCACAATGTTCGGGGTATTGTACATTGGTTCGGAAGAAAGTGAAAGATAATGATGAAAATATGAACTGACTGAGAAGAATGATGGAAGATAATAATGAATATTATCTTGTTCTATGTATGATACGTGAACACGTACGAAAGTAATGGATTTTATGAGAAGGATGAATTTTAAGAAAAATGATATTTTTATATATATACAAGGGACTTTAATTTTTAAAACTAGAACTCACTTAGCAACACTGACTTTTATGCATTTTTAGTTGGCAGGTAACTTGTTGCTGGGGATGGCACGCGGGTGAGGCTACTTGGCGGGCAAAGATTGACATCCATTCGTCCTTAATGATATTGTTGTTTTGTAATACAACTGAATGATTCTTTTGTAACTTTTAAAATACAATGATGTATTATTTAGCAACATCCAATATTAATACATGAATGGGTTTTGATAACTTAATCTACTGCGATGTTTTTTATGAATTGTATTTATTTTATAAGAAAATTGTTGTGATTGTCCAATTGTGAGGTCTTCGGGAACGGGGGTCTTACAAGTTGGTA
This sequence comes from Flaveria sonorensis, assembly GCA_025506505.1. NCBI lineage: Eukaryota > Viridiplantae > Streptophyta > Magnoliopsida > Asterales > Asteraceae > Flaveria > Flaveria sonorensis. Next base: position 37,444,862 of record CM046435.1, on the reverse strand, counting down.
TCAGAGCCAAAGTTTAAGAGAAATGGGTAAATTATTTTAAAAACCTAAACTTAAACTGAGAATGGGACCGAATGGAGGGATGCCAGCCCAAGTAGCTACATGCCATCAGGTAATTCGTTTTCTTAAATATTAACCGATATTATTTGCATGTGTTATCTGAATTATGTGCTCTTAGTAGATTTGGATACTGATGTAGTCAAGATAGGAAATGCTTGGGGGATGAAGAGTAAAGTAAGTGGCTAATCACAACTGGCCACTGTAATTAGGGACTTACTATACTTGACATAAACTGAGCTATTACCTTGAATGACCATGTTGGTGTTTAAATCTTATAATGTTTAGAAGATGGCTGGTGGTAGATTATCGAAGGCTTCCAGAGGCGGAATACGGGGTGGCCGTGGTGCTAGACCACATGTCATGAGGACAAAGACTAAGACCGCTTAGACGGCTCCTGTAGGGCCCGAGCTTCATCACCCGGAGGGAGGTGATGATAGTGCTAACTTGAGAGCTTCATTAAAGGAGGCAGTTGTAGAGGAAGTTCATCAGGTCATGCAGACGATTCTGCCATCTGTAGTGACCGAGGTTATTAGAGCCGTGAGGGAGGATGAGAAGAAGGAAAAAGAGGAGAGAAGGAGAACCACCAGGCAAGGGGGCGAAGGAGTAGGTCAAAGGAGATGGAGCAACGAGATACTGAGATGGTTGTCTCCAGTGATGAGGAGGAGGAGGAGGAAGCAGTGCAGGAGACTGTGAAGGGGTGTAGTTACGAGGCATTCCAGAGATACAACCCCCTAACTTTTGATGGAAATGGTAACGCTACTGCTGCTCACCGTTGGGTGAGAGAGATGGAGGCTGTGTTGGAGATCAACAAACGTAAGGAGGATCAGCAGGTAAAGTTTGCTACCCATTCATTCGTGGACTCGGCTTTATGTTGGTGGGACAATAATGTCCAAGGTGATGGTAGCAGGGTTATCGGGAGGATGAGGTAGAATGAACTGAAGAAGATGGTGATCGAGGAGTTCTGTCCTCATAGTGAACTTGACAAGATAGAGAGGGAGTTCTTGCAGTTAGAGGCGGGAACTATGACACACCAGCAATACACAACAAAGTTTAATGAGATGGCAAGACTGGTGCCGGATCAGGTAACGCCGGTGTCGAGGAAGATCAATCGGTACATACAGGGTTTGCCGGCAGCTATCCGCATGCACATGATCGTCACCCGGCCGAGTACGTTTAGGTCGGTGGTTGATGTAGCAGGGAGACTATATGATGAGAGAGAAGAAGTGGCAGTGGTGGAGGTGAGCAAGAAGAGTGGTGGTGACAGGAACTGGGACAGGAAACGATTGGTCATGGTGGTTTCACCCCGAACAACAAGAAGGCAAGGGTGGATGATAGGAGGGTAGTATCGGCAGGTACAGGGATGAAGCGGTGTGGTAGGTGCGGGAAGGAGCATACGGGAGAATGCAAGTGGGGACTGAACGTTTTTTTCAAATGTGGGAAGCCTGGTCATGCGGCAAGGAATTCTATGGCGAGGAGGTGCTACAAATGCGGTGAAGAAGGCCATATGAGCAGGGATTGCAAGAAACCGAGAGCTGAAAGTTCTGGGGTGAAGAAGAGGACTGAGAATGAAGGGCAGAGGGCAAGCGCTAGAGCACTCACGATGACCCGAGAGGAGGCTTGAGTGGACCCCGATGTCGTGTCAAGTATGTTCCTAGTAAACCAAACTTGTGCCTCTGTGTTATTTGATTCTGGTTCTAGTAGGAGTTTCATTTCTGCTGCTTTCTATGCTAAGTTGCCCATTAGTAGTAGAAGCATTGATGAACCTTTCGATGTAGAAACTGCCATTGGTAAGTCTACCAGGATTTCCAATTTGATAGAGGATTGTGACATAGAACTGGAAGGCCATAGGTTCTCTGCTAAACTATTTGTGATGCCCCTAGGTGGATTTGATGTAGTTCTAGGGATGAATTGGTTAGCAGCCTATGCGGTAAATATTATGTCTCGCAAGAAGATGATCCGACTGACAGCGGCTGATGGGAGTTTGGTGACGGTCTATGGTGACCGAGTTACTATGATTCCAAAGGTGATTTCGATGGTGGTGGCCGAGAAGTGCATGAAACGGGGATGTAGTGCCTACCTGGTTTACATGAAGGATGTGGATGCATCAGTACCACAATTGGCCGACGTACCAGTTGTATGTAACTTTCCAGACGTGTTCCCAGAAGATTTACTAGGTGTGCCACCGGATTGTGAGATCGAGTTCCAGATCGATTTGATACTTGGTGCTCAACCTGTTGCCAAAGCACCGTATCGATTGGCTCCGTCGGAAATGAAGGAACTGATGGTTCAGTTACAAGAGTTGATGGACAAGGGTTTCATCCGACCGAGTATCTCTCCCTGGGGTGCTCTAGTCATGTTTGTAAAGAAGAAGGATGGTAGTATGAGGATGTGCATTGACTACCGTGAGTTGAACAAGTTGATGGTGAAGAACCGATATCCGCTACCGAACCGATATCCGCTACCGAGAACAGATGACTTGTTTGATCAGCTCCAAGGTGCCAGTTGGTTCTCGAGGAAAGACCTCCAATCTGGCTACCATCAATTGAAGGTGAAGGAGCAAGATATTCCTAAAATAGCTTTTCGCTCACGTTACAGACACTACAAGTTTCTCGTTATGTCCTTTGGTCTAACTAACGTGCCAGCTGCCTTTATGGATTTGATGATCCGGGTGTGTCGGGCCGATGTTGGATAAATCAGTGATTGTGTTTATAGATGATATTCTGATTTATTCGAAGAGCGAAGAAGAACTTGCCGGTCATATTCGTGAAGTATTGGAGACACTCAGAAGAGAGAAGCTGTACGCTAAGTTCTCCAAGTGTGCTTTCTGGTTGCGTGAAGTTCAGTTTTTGGGTCATGTGGTAAATTCCGAAGGGATCATGGTAGACCCGACAACGGTTGAGGCGGTGATGCAATGGAAGTCTCCGAAGACGCCATCCGAGATCCGCAGTTTCTTGGGTTTGGTGGGCTATTACAGGAGGTTCATCCAAGACTTTTCCAAGATAGCCTTACCATTGACCAAGTTGACCCACAAGGACGTGAAGATTGTATGGGGTCTGGAATAGGAGAATGCTTTTGAGGATTTAAATACGACATTGACTCAAGCTCCTATCTTGACGTTGGCCGAAGGGAGCGAAGACTTAGTGGTCTATTCGGATGCTTCTTATTCGGGATTGGGTTGCGTGCTAATGCAGAGGGGAAGAGTAATAGCCTATGCGTCCGACAGTTGAAAATCCTCGAGGCTAATTACCCTACTCATGACTTGGAGCTAGCGACCGTGGTCTTTGGAAGATTTGGAGGCACTACTTGTACCAGACGAAGTGCACTATCTTCACGGACCATAAGAGTTTGAAGTACTTCTTTGAGCAGAAGGACCTCAATATGAGGTAAAGGAGGTGGCTAGAATTGATCAAGGATTATGATCATAAGATCCACTATCATCCGGGCAAGGCCAACGTAGTGGCAGATACTTTTAGCCGAAAGGAGAAACCCAAGCCAATCCGGGTGAAGGCTTACCAGTTGGTGTTGACCTCCAATGTGATGACATAGGACAAGGGGTTCTAAGATGAGGTGTTCTAAGATACTCTTAACTCTGAAAGGATAAGAGGTCTAGTCACGGAGTTGAGTGAGAATACTCTAGAAGTTAGAACCCGCTTTGGGCGGATGTGGATCCCTCGTTATGGAGACCTACGGGGGAGAATTATGGATGAAGCTCATAAGACTCAATACTCCATTCATCCTGGTGCTACAAAGATGTATCATGATATGAAGAAAGATTACAAGTGGCCAGGTATGAAGCGTGAAGTAGCGGAGTATGTGAGTAAGTGCCTTACTTGCTTGCAAGTGAAGGCGGAGCATCAGATGCCATACGGGAAGATCCAACCTTTGGATATACCCGAATGGAAATGGGAGCACTTCACCATGGACTTCATCATGAAGTTACCACGTACAGCAAGGGGGTACGATGCTATATGGGTGATAGTTTATCATTTGACGAAGTGTGCTCACTTTCTACCGATCCGTGAGACATATTCATCTGAAAGATTGGCGGATCTATTCATCAAGGAGATTGTGACCTGTCACGGTGTACTATTGTTTATTATGTCTGACCATGACACTCGGTTTACATCTATGTTTTGGAAGAGATTCCATGATGCAATGGGTACGAGGTTGCATATCAGTACGACTTACCATCCTTAGACAGATGGTCAGTTGGAGAGGACTACACAAACGCTTGAGGATACGCTCCAAGCCTGCATCATTGATTTTGGAGGAAGCTATGATGAACACTTACCGTTAGCTGAATTCTCATACAACAACAGTTATCATGCCAGCATTGGCATGCCACCATATGAGATGCTATACGGTAGGAAGTGTAGAACGCCCGTATGTTGGGGAGACATCGGACAAAAGGAGTTGGGGAGTGTAGAGGTAATCGAGGCTACAACTGAAAAGTTGGAAAGGATCAAGGCCTTTATGAAGGTGGCAAAAGATAAGCAAAAGTCGTATGCTGACAAGAAACGTAGACCGATTGAATTCCAGGTGGGTGATAAAGTGATGTTAAAGGTTTCACCTTGGAAGGGGATCATTCATTTTAGAAAAAGGGGTAAGCTGAGCCCGAGGAATATAGGACCTTTCCAAATCATTGCACGAGTAAGAGAGGTGGCCTATAGGTTGGAGCTACCCGATGAGTTAAGTGGAATTCATCCAACATTCCATGTATCTTATCTAAAAAAAAGCCTAGATGATGAAAATATGATTGTACCACTGGAAGACATTGAAGTGGATGAACGGCTCAATTATGTAGAGCAACCAGTGGCAATCATTGACCGAAAGGTGAAGAGATTACGGAATAAAGTGGTTCCACTGGTGCGAGTACAGTGGAGGCACAAGTAGGGATCTTAGTCTACGTGGGAGACTGAGAGGAGATGAGACAACATTACGCACGACTGTTCGAAGAGTGACAGGTTTCGGGGATGAAACCTCTATAAGGGGGGTGGAGTTGTAACACCTGAATATTAATTAAGAAAAGAGTAAAGACAAAAGGAGAAGTTGCATAAGTGGAGGGGCTAAAGTGTACAAAAGGACAAACATTATTATTTTATGTTTAAAGTGGGTATGGCCACCCACTACACTGCTTCACCAACCTGTTTCGACTGCTAGAGAGAAGAAAAGCAGAATTTCCATCGGTTCTAGAGAGAAGAAGAAGAAGATTTGGCTTGAAGGTGAGTTTTTGTGCGTTTTGATCGGTTTCAGCTGAGTTTTCAGCTTTGGGATCGATTCTTATGTGTTCTTTGGTGTTCGGTTTTGTGTTTTGGTGTGTTTAGGGGTTTGAACTCTTTGTGCCCTCGAGTTTGGAGGAGTTTTGCTTAAAGGCTGCAATAGGTGAGTTCTAGATCCCCGGTTTTTATGTTTTATACTTGTTTTGGGGATGAAAATGCATGTAACTAACTTTTTATTCTTTTCAGCATGTTTAACCGTATGTTTATACTCTATTTATACGGGTGGATGTATGTTTGTGTATGATTTGTTCTGTTTCGTGTTTATATGCTTGTTTTAGATGCTTGGTATATTAGATTTGGGTTAAGAACATGTTGAAACGATGATTGAGTCTTAAAAATAGTGTAAGTTTTAATTTATCACTGCCCATATGCCTAACATAGTGCCCATGCACCTGGAATTTTTTCCATGCCCCTAAGTACCTGGTTATGCGCCTAAAATAGTGCCCAGGCACCTAACATAGTTCTTATGCGCCTAGAAATTTTGCCCAAAAGCCTAAGCGTTGCCCCTACTCCCAAACAGTACCTCATGCTCCCACTGCTCATACGCCTAAGTGCTCATCCGCCTAAGTGAGGTTCATGCGCCCAAACAGTACCTCATGCGCCCACTGCTCATGTGCCTAAGTGAAGTTCATACGCCCAAGCAGTGTTCATGCACCTAAGTTTCCTCATGCACCTGTCTTTCCCATGCGCCCAGGTGTCGTGCGCATGCATAGTGCTCATGCACCAACATAGTGCTCATGCACCAATATAGTGCTCATGCGCCTAATGCCTTAGAAAATTTTCTGAAATTTTGGGAAATAGAAATTTTAAGGCTAAGCCCTGGGATGTTTTGGTGGTTATGTTTGTTGGTGTTATGTATGTTTGTGGTTTGTTTTTATTTTCCATATTAAGTATTATTACTTGACTTTACATGGTGTGTTTATGCTCGTATATGTAAAGTATTATCATAAAAGAAGCGAAAGATTAATGATAATGAAAAGTGGAACATAACGAATGAATGATGTCTTGCAAGCAAATGAGAGGTTCACAGCCATTGGGTTGTCAGCTCAACTGTGTGCGGTTTAGCTAACCCGAAGGATGCATACAGGGTCAATCCTAGAGATTGACGGGACCTTTGTTGCTTGCCCTAAGTACTGGAGTCAGCTTCGTGCACAATGTTCGGGATCTATTTATAGGCCCTAGGCCCAGTACCAGCTTCGTGCATAATGTTCGGGGTATTGCACATTGATTCGGAAGAAAGTGGAAGATAATGATGAAAGTATGAACTGAATGAGATGAATGATGGAAGATAATAATGAATATTATCTTGCTGTATATATGATGCGTGAACAAGTACAGAAGTAATGGATTTTAGGAGAAGGAAGAATTTTAAGAAAAATGATATTTTTATATATATACAAGGGACTTTAATTTTTAAAACTAGAACTCACTCAGCAACACTGACTTTTATGCATTTTCAGTTGTCAGATAACATGTTGCTGGGGATGGCAAGCCGGTGAAGCTACTTGGCGGGCAAAGACTGGCATCCATTCGTTCTTAATGCTATTATTGTTTTGTAATACAACTGAATGATTCTTTTTGTAACTTTTAAAATACATTGATGTATTATTTAGCAACATCTAATATTAATGCATGAATGGTTTTTGATAACTTAATCCACTACGATGTTTTATGAAATGTATGTATTTTATATGAAAAATGCTCTGATTGTCCAACTGTGAGGTCTCCGGGAACGTGGGTCTTACATCGATACAAATGTTGATCAACGGCTTCACTGGTGAGATCTAGAGATAAAGTAGGGCGAGAAAACATAGGAGTTGGAGCAATCTTGGAGTCTTGAAACTAATATTTTACCATAAATACTCTGAACATATTTCTCTCGATGAATCAAAACGAGCTTCATCTAGTTTAACACGATATTTCTTTTACCATAAATACTCTGAACATATTTCTCTTGATGAATCAAAATACGAGCGTCATCCAGTTTAACACGATATTTCTTTAAGTATACTAATCTCAAATTTCTTCTTCATCACTGATTCAAATTCCTTGAACATTTCATCTTTAGTAGATGTAAAGATGATATCATGTTAATTTAGACAAGAATCAAGTCCTCACTCATCTTTCATATGAATAAAGTCTAATCAATAGCTCCTCTAGTATATCTATTTACAAGCAAATGTTCTATGAGAGTGGAATACCAAGCACGAGGTGTTTGATGTAAACCATAAATAGCCTTGTCTAACTTATAAACATAGTCAAGATGATCAAGATCTTCAAAACTAGGTGGTTGACAAACATAGATTTCTTACTTTATTTCTCCATACAAGAAAGCAATTTTCATGTCCACTTAATAGACCTTAAAAATTTATCGAGGCCACTAGAGCATAAACTTCTTCATAATCGAGGCCTTTAACTTGATCGAATCCTTGTGCAACAAGACTTACCTTGTTGTGAATAATACCACCTTTTTCATCCGTCTTATTACGAAATATCTATCTTTTCCCAATTGCCAACTTGTCTTTGGTATTGCCATACATCTAGCATCTTGATTTGCATCAAGTCATCTTGTATTGCTTTAATCCAGCTATTTTCCTTCAAAGTCATTTCAACATTCTCAGGCACAATCTAAGAAATGAAGAAAGCATATAAACATGTGTTAAGTGCTCCTGTTTCACTTCTACTCTTCACACTATTAGAAAAAGGACCAGTTATTACATTAGTAGGATGATTTCTACGAATTCTTAGTTATGAAATTTCTTCAGCATAAATAACCTCATCAAAATTGGAAATATAATCTACAGGTTTCTCAACATCATTAATGCCTTCTGATTCATAAACGATTGCATCTTCTTGATGTTCATTAAGAGTCGGTACTTCAAATGAAAATGATTCAGCTTGAGATTTTTTCAAAAGGAACCTATATAGGCTCATTCAAATAAACTTGTGTAGAAGACACAGATGTTTCAGGTGACTGAGACACATCCACAGTAGTAGTTATATGTTTAGATTGAACAGGAATAAATACATGTGATTGAACAGGATCTTGGACTTGAACATGTTTTGTCTCTAGAATAGAATCATGAACAATAATACAATCATTTGAATTGTTTCTATATAAACCCCATTTAAATTCATTGAAGTACGATCTTTTTCTTTAGAAAGAACATTATCCAAAGTGGATTGTAAAGAACTAACATCTGCATAGTCAGAAGAAGAAAAACTAAAATTGCTAAACAATGCTTCATATTCATACACCCAGGTGGGAGCTGATATTGCATTTGTTTTATTAGACTCATGCCAATCAATATCAAACGACACAATAATATGTTTAGTTCTTTTATTATAAACCCAATATGCCACTTTGTAGATGAATAGCCAACAAAATAAAAATCATCATCTTTTTCATCAATTGTTGATTTTTAATCGACTGTGTGTACCAAAGTATAACAATAACTAAAAGCTTTAAATATTTAACATTGGGTTTACGTTTAAAGAAAATTTCAAAAGGAGTCTTTTGTTGTTGTGTATTAATTAACGCACTATTCTAAACATAACAATGAGTGTTAACTGCTTCTACCTAAAAGAGTAAAAGTAATTTGGTAGTAGCTAGCATCGTTCGAGCAGCTTCAATCAAAATTATGTTTCTTCATTCAGCAACTCCATTCTATTATGGACTTCCTGCTACACTATGTTGTCTAGCTATGCCTTTTGAATCACAGAAATCATTCAACATGAGATCGCAAAACTCAGTTCCATTATTACTCCGGATGCACTATATCTTTTTTTTTCAGATTGATTTTTCAAAAGGGAAATGAACACTAGCAAATGAGGAGTTTCATCCATAGAAGCTAGAAACAAACAAATGAATCTAGGAAAGTCATCAATAACAACCAAACAATATGATCTTCAACCCAAACTTAAAATACTTACTCGACCATAAAGATCCACATGTAAGAGTTGTAAGACTGTATCAACCAAGTTGTGTGTAATGGGTTTGTGAGGAAGTTTGTGTTGTTTACCCTTAGAATATGACAGATAATATTCAACAACTTGAAATTCTTTTATTGGTAAACCCACAACATGATTCCTTCGAACCAATTTATTCATGGTTTTAAGGTTGGGATGTCCTAATCGACGATGCCATAATATTGATACACTCTTTGAGGCTTTGGATGATAAGTAAAATAATGTTACTAAAGTATTTGAACTGTGCATATCCAACATATAAGTATCATTGTTTCTCGGAGTCCATAAATTTAGGTTTCCAACATATGCTTTCTTTTGTAATTCATTATAATGATGTTTCTCTTTTGTAAAAAAATATTTACTATTATGTGAAATAGAATTACAAAATCAATGTTGACTTAGTGTTTTATGTTGATGTATACAATTTCTAGCCATGTGATTTGGCTATTCACATATGAAACAATATCAGTTATGTGAAAACATCAGAATGATCTTTCATCAAATTCTATGATCAATTTGATTGACTCATTCTCATATTTCTATCAAACCGTGTATGAAAGCCACCAAAGTTGTCATAGATATCTTTGGCCATAAGAGTTAGTAACAGTCTCTTTGTTTTCTATCTAAACTTTAGTTTTTCTAGCTTGATATGAGGTTTATGAGGATTGACTCTTGGTCTTTGAACCTAGATCTATAGCTTATGAGGCATGATCCGTATCTTTCAATCTTTATAATACAATTGTTGGAAATGGACAAGTCTTTGTGACACCTGTGCTAAAAACATCTAGTTTCATACAGTTAGTATTAAAAGGAAGTTTATTTTTAAATAATCGAGTGTTTGAATCTTTAAAAATGTGTACTTCCTTGTCTGTTGTACCCTTAGAATCAAATATGTTCTTAAAATCATTTTTCAAGTCAAAAGATGTTATAGTCATTCTTTTGGATTTTATTTTATTGTTATTGTGAGAATTTTTGCTTATAACTTTTCTTGTTTAGTCAAAGGTTTTGAACAACTATTTTTCTCAATAGAAAAAACATCATTTTCATTGAAACTCAGTGATGATTTACAAATAGATTCACTAACAATATATTTCTTATTTTTAATTTTCCGAAAATCTAAATCATCATCACTATCCCCTTCTTTTTTTAACCCTTATTTCTTCAAATTTTCTACACAAACATTAGCATCATTAATTTAAATTTTAGTTGTTATGATTTGATCAACAGTCAAAGCTATGTTAATCAAAAGTTTTCAGTCATTTTGAGGTTAAAATTCCAGACTATAACTCATATCCTTATTTTGTATGGTATTGGATAAAGGTATGCATGAGTAATCATGATTAATGGGAGGTGCTATCTTAGCAAAGATAACACCACACTTACCTCCATTAATTTTCTATGTCATCTAGGATTTGATAATTCGTTCAACCATTATTGAAGAAAGTTCAAATTTTTCAACAGTGAGCTTGGTCAAAACAAGTTCACTATTAAGTCTTTTTATTTTCAAAGTGAGCTCATAATTTTTTTTAGTTAAATCATTTTCAGTACATTCTTTGTCATGTAGAATAAGTTGTAATTGATAAATGTTTTATTAAAAGCTTCTAATTTTTCTAAAAAGATCTTTTCATCATATTTTTATTTTCATCTTGATATTCAAGTTTTTTAACTCCTAAAATCAAGTTTTCATTATAAGCTTCATATCTTTGAATTTTCCCAACACAGTCAATAGTACATAATTGTATACCTCATTTTTAGTTTTGGATGACTCTATAATATCTGAAACTTCCTTGACCATAAATGCCTTTAGAACAGTCTTTTCCTTCATTGAAAGTTCCTCTGAATTTGTTGGAATAATCTTAACATCTTCTTTCATTTTGTCTTGATCATGAACTTTTGTTTGAGTAGTCTCAAGAGCACTTTGAACACTTTCAACTTGAGTAATGTATGTCGATCTCAGCAGCATTTTTAGTCATTTTAGATTCAATCTCATATTCTTGAACCCTTACATCTTCAACAACTTCTTCCATTCCTCTTTCATTTTCCCTTTTTTTCTTCCTTAACTACCACATACTGATTGCTTTCACTTTCTTGTTCAATCATAATGTTTTCTTCAAACACTCTTTCTAGCAAATCTTCGTACACAAACTCAGCATATGGATTTTCTATATTTCTCAACATCTTCTACTTTCTAGACTTTTCTAAACTAGGCTATGGAGATTTTGAGATCCAGTATCTCCATTTGATTAGACCAGTCATAATCAGCATAGGTCTAAGAAACTAATGCTTTGTTGTTGCTTGAAGACCCTCCTTTGTTATTTTTTTATTCAACTTATACACTCACCATCTTCTAGCCTCCTTCAAATTGATTTAATTTTCGTTCTATACATCACCTAGAAAAGTTCTTAGGTTTGTCATAGTTGTAACATCTAAGAGTATCTTTATCATAACCAAATTTACTTGAATTGTTCAGGCCAAACATCTTTAGTCCTGTTCTGCGTGCAAATTTTTGGCTCTATACACAACTATAGCCATCTAATAATTGATATCATTCTCTTTTGGATAACTTGTTGGAAATCATCAACTAGCATATTAGGAGCACTCAGTAAACCGGCCATGAATGCGTCATAGCATGACGTAAAAGTATGGAATAATGCTAAGTTCTCTTCTACTATTTGAACAATTTGTTTTAAAGGACTAGAAGTAGCAACATAAGCTTGCTGAATAATTTGGTATGAGTGGATTGATGAATAATGAGCTTGCATGGGGAAAGAATATTAAACTTGATTTGGAACTTGAAACTGAGGTACAAGTGAATATTTTACTTTGGGAACAAATGGAATTCTGAATTGCTGTTGTTGGCACATTTTAGTATAACTCAAGTAGTAATTCAGATTGCTTGCCATTTTAGCATACAACGCTCTAGTTTCAGCCCCCATTGAGTTTGCATATCATCCATCTAATAAGACTTGATGTTCGATATCAAATCACTCGGTAAACAGATCCCCATAAAGTTGAAGACTTGATGGTTGATATCAAATTATTCAAGAACAAATCAGTCAATAATCTTAAGACTGAGCAGATCCTTGGTCCTTTTAATATAGTATAGTTGTTTCGGCTATAAGGCAAGGAGTTAATCAGCTACTTATTGATAGCAATGTTTTCTATGATGATTATTTCACTCTTCATTTTGGTAACAAGTTTCACAAACCTTACAGTTTGAACTTTGAAAGATTCACCAATCACATGATTAAACATGTTAAATTCTTGATTTAGCATATCCTTTTTTACTTTCTCTCATATCCTTGTTTTCCGTAATTTGAGCTTCCATTGCATCATAAAGAATTTTTGCACCTCTCAATTCTATAAACTTATGAGAAATCTTAGTGGTTAAAGCCATAGTGATCACTACATATGCTTTATCATCAAGTTCAAATCTCTTCATCTTTCTCATTTTTGTAAGGAGGTATGTAAGGTCCATACTTGATTGACCTCCACATTTTAGGTTAAGTAACAATGACTTGTTTCTCAAAACTGTAAGCCTAATCAACATAGTTATCTTCACTCAAGAGTCTGGGAGGTTTGGTACTTGTACCAATTTTAGTATCTAGGCTTAGAGAAGCAGTAAGGTTCTTCATATTTGAAATGGTAGCCATTTCTAATTTCGGTATTGAAAGTTGGAAATTTTACAAAATATCCAATGTTTTCGCAAAGTTATCGCGATAACTTTTGATTCTGCGTGACAACTTGAATACATCGCACAAAGCTTGCAAATATAACCGTCTTTGCAAGATGTATACTTCTCGTGCGAACACTTTCCAAATGATAAGCGTTTGATGTGAAACGTGTTGATTTTTGCTGAAAACACTAGTTTTCACTTGAGTTCATGCTTTTGGATGAGTTTTTTCTTGGTTGATTTTACTCTAACTTTTCAAGAATTAACTCTCCAACTTGGTCAAAAATAGTAGTCGAGCTTAGTTAAGTTCAATTAGGTTCAAGTTTACACATAATCAATCGATAGCCATTATCACCTAATAAACATAAATCCAATTCTTCCAATTTCGACTCCAACACCTTTTTGATATTATACACAACCACTTAATCTGACCATAATCAATCAATAGCCATTATTACCTCAAAACGAGCTTTCTTCCTTAAATACTCATCGAAATTAATCTTCAAACGTAACTAGAAAACACGATCAAGAGCTCTAAAGCACCGATACCAAATGTAAAAACTAAGACATTCACAATATGATTGATCTCGTACACCAAATGCGGAATAAATGTAGCATGGATTGGTTAATCATTACACAATATAAAATAGAACAAGGATGTAAATAACTTTTCAAACTTCTATTCTACTAATGATAATTCTTACAAAGTATGGAAATGATCAAGTGTTACTACTTACAAAACAAAAACATTTATTTATACTAAGATGTTCTCACTCGAGAAGCAGTCCTCGCATGGCAACTCAAGTTCTAGCGCGACTCTTCAAACTTGAATCTTCAATATCAATTTTGATTCCCCGAGCCTCTTGGTGTGATTCCTACACCAAACGTATCACAATACTTATACCCAAGTGATGATGAAAAATCCACAAGTCCACTAACCTATTTTCAGTTTTCTTATATGTTATTAAATTAAATATAAACTAACCTAGACCATCTTATTTGTGTCTCAAATTTTTATGAAAATAAGTTTATAGTTTTAGGTACAATTTGTATTTCATGATCATTATCTAATTATCACCATAACATTTTCTAAAAATTGCAGCCTGACACATACTTCCGAATTTTCACTATAGCGCGCACGAAATGTTTTGTGATAGTTAGTTATTAAAACTATAGAATTAGAGTGTGTATCATACCACCTTTGAACGCTAATACAAGGAGGTTTAATTTGGTGAAAGAATCACTTAAAAAATGGAAAAATTAAAATAATTATGCCCTTCCCAAGTAGACCCAAATTCTGTCATGATAATTCAGTTTTGACTCTTTGAAGTAAACCTTCCATTTGACCATCTTAAACACATTTAGAGGTCTTATAACCACTTGAAAATTAAATTAGATTAAAATAACTATAATTTAGATCCAAATTAATAGAAATTGGTTAAGTTATGACCATTTTATATTCTTACAAAGTTAGGATAATTTCCAATCCAAATTTTTAGGTTTACTTCATCTGGTCATCTTTACGATTATGATTTTAGTTTTTGAATAATTGTGAAACATATAATTATCATTTCAATATCAAAATTATTATTTTATTAATATGGTAATAATGTGGTTTCTTGCAATTAATTTATAATGGAATAAGAATTGGATCATGAAGAGATGAATGATGATTCATACAAAATAATTAATAAAATATAAATGTTACCATGAGTTTGTTGGGATTCCCACTCCTTGTAAAGCTTTTGTAGATGATCATAAACAAGAAAAAGTAGGGAAATTTAAGAAGAATGGTTATATTTTGATGCAAGGATTGGAAATACAAAGGATTTAACCCACTACCACTTACTAAATCTTCAAGAATTATCACCAACACCTTGATTTCTTTGAGTATTGCAAAAATGATGAAGATAGTGTGTGTGCGTGTGTATGAAGGTGTAATAGAGATGGAGAGAGAGTTTTGAGGGTTTGATGATGGTGATGAATATGGGATTAGAAAGGAATGAAGTCGTGGTTAATGGACACTTTTTCTTTAGTATAAGTATTATTATACAAAGTTTAACATAAGTATTTTATCATTTAATACTTCATTATATATTTTATAATCTATATATGACATAATATTATATGTTATATATGAACCTTTTAATATGTTATAAATTTTGATACACATATGTTGTGGTGCTTCTTTAGCTTAACTTTTTATGTTATTATAAAATTCTTAATATTTATGTATATTTTTCCCATTGAATTGTATTTATTACATCTTATGCCAAAAAATATAATTACAGATATTGCAAGTTTTAGGAAAAACTAAAACACTATCATACCACAATTATCATGGAAATATTATCACCCTACATAATATATCATATAACGCAATCATACACTATATCTTAACACTTAGTGATTCACACACACACTTTGACTAGTCAACAGTCAAAGTCAAGTAAATAAAGTCAAAATCAACTTAAAAGTCAAAGTCAACAAATTTCAACTAACCTCCTTTTGGTGACGGATGTCACACAAATGTTTTGAGTTTATTTGTGAAAAACCAAAATGAAAATTTCTATTTAAATCATTCGTCATTGCTTGAACATGATCAAATTTTTTATTACATTTTAATTGAAAATGTTAAAAGCTTAGAAAAATAAAAGTGACTAGTATGTTTTGCAAAAAGGTCTCATGTAAAAACACGTCCTTGAGCGAATACATGTTGCTTGTTGTGACTGATGCAAAAACTTGAGAGGTTATATAAAGCATAGTAAGCGAAAATAGTTCATTTAAAACTTTTCGTACATTGTTCCTCTCGCACTCAAAGATTTCAATTGGTTGTTTATTGCTATTATTGTGAATTATTAGACTAGTAGTGGGTTTTAGATCATTATAAGGTGATTTAAATCGTCTAAAAACCTTTATTCATCTGCGATTTGGTGTTTTTAGTATTTTAAATCAGTTATGATTGAAATGTATAAAATGAACCTACATTTAGTAATAGGTATAGGGTGTGTACTATTGAATGATATATTTGATCAATTGACTCAACATTTGATGGAATTTTGAGATCAAAATGTTCGGTTCTTGCAAGCGAAAACTTTTTACATTCTTGAACAGAAGTGAAAGCAAGTGTGTTTTTCGAAACTTTGAAGATTTTTAATATATTGTGAAAACAACAGTTCTCGCACATATCATATGTGAAAACCATTATTCATGTGAGAACTTATGGTTTGCAAAACTTCAAACATTTTGCTAAAACATTTGGTTCGTTCATACATAGAATAGTTTTGATAATTTGGAAATTTTACATTATTCATATGGTATTAATTTAGTTTCTATTTTGTTTTTATTGATGGCTAGAGTTTTGAATGTGTAAAGAATCATAATGGGTTGCCTATCTTGGGGAAGTAACTGAGGAAAGATGATTATTCTATTCGATGAAATATGGGCTAAAGAAGTCGAAGATATTCTATGTTACTTCAACAAATGTGCTTGCATATGAAGAATTGGTAAAAGACTTCTAGAACACTGCAGCCGATAAGAGAGATGATCAAGGCAATCTATGTATCATCACAAAGGTCAGGGGAAAAGATATCACTATTAGAGCTAAAATTATCCACGAAGTGTTACGGCTTGTGATACTCCTGATACTGCTAATTTCTGCCAAGTACTGAATCAACTGCCGATCAGCATTTGCAGAATTACTGTCAATTAGCATATGCTGAACCACTGCCAATCAGCACTTACCTAATGTGCTGCTAATCGACTATTGCTGATTAGCAATAAACTCCGTGAGCTGTTGATCAACTGTTACACAAGACAAGATTCTCTGTACCGACGGTTGTTGTGTTCTACCTTTTGGAGACAACACCATACTGAAGCTGCCTAACTCTAGTGTGTCGATTATCTGTCTTGTTGTACATTCTGAACATAGAATAGTTTATTTTTATTGTTTAGATTTCATAGTATAAAACCCTTATACTTGTATAGTAGAGGCAAGCTTAAAAAGCCACTTGTGTATCTACTGATTGTAACTCTTTGTAATCAGTTTTGATTAATCAAGCGAATACTTTGAAAGAACAACGTTTGCAATTATCTATGTTTAAAATATTTGTGTTTGCTAGTAAGTAATTAACTTATATTATGCATTTGTTAGCTAATGACCAAATAGAAAAGTCTTATTAATCCATAACCCTGATCTAACAAGTGGTATCAAAGCTTTGGCTCTTGATTTGCTTAAGTCACCTTTTAAGAAATCACGCTTGTTTTTCTTTTGATTACACAATCAAACACCACACTCCTTCATACCCCTATATCCTTTTAAAATGACTATTGTAGCCATCTCAAGCAAGCATGACTTGGAGAATGGAACTCAGACCAAGACCACACCATATGACTGTGATACTTGGAAAATCCGAATGGAAGATTTCATAAGAATCAAGATCTGAGACTTTGGCTCTCTTTTCCAAATGGACCATATGTCCCTATAGTTCAAGTTGCTGGTGACGGTGGTGTCATGATTCCCAAAGATATCACAAAGTACTCAGATGAAGATCTGAAGAAGATGAATGTGGATTCAAAGACTCTATGGGTGATCAGAATGAGCATACCAAATAGCATCATCCATGGCTTCAAGAAATTCACAACTACTGAGAAGTTGCAGGAAGCGTTGAAGGCCAGATTTGAAGGATCTGAAGACATGAAGGAGAACAAAAGAGATTTCTTGAACCAGAAGTTTGAAAACTTTGGTTTCAGAAGGGGAGAGCCATGACTGCAACATATCTTAGGTATGTTTAACTGTTAGACTCTCTTAATGAAGTTGGAGTGGAGATAGGTAGTTTACACTGCCTATTAAGGTACCTACCTAAGACATGGGCAGTTTACACTATGTCTATTAGAAAAACTGAGAATCTGAAGACAATTAATCTTAAGGAGTTATATGGCATTCTGAGTGTCTATCTGATGGAAATGGATGCAGATGAAGAATCACTTAGCAGATATTCAAACCCCTCAAAGTCATCAGCTCTTATGGCACCTATTCATGAAAATTTTCACTCCTAAGCCTACCAAATTCCAATGGTGACTCATAAAGTACCAATGATCACCTACCTTGAATCTCCAACTGCTGAATCACAGCAATCACCATCTTTCAGCAGATAGAATCAGCATACCTCACCATCCTTTCCACCAACCTACTCTTCAAACTCAGCCTTTGCAAGTGAACAAGCCAACTTCTTTCAAATCTCTAAAGAAGATCTGGAATGCATTCATCCTGATAATCTTAAGGAGATGAACATCAAGTATCAGATAGCCATGATCTCCTTTAGGGCTATGCAATTTTAGCAGAGAACTGGAAGAAATTTCCTAAGGCAGAGAAATCAGGTTTTGGGTTTGACAAGAGCAAAGTGAAGTGTTTCAGCTTCAAGAGCTGGGATACTTTGCTAAAGAATACAAAGCACCTAAGTCAAACCCATCTCCCTTAAGCTCATCAAACTTCAAACAACCCTCAATTTATCAAAGTCCTTCTACCGATACCAGCTAAAGACATAAAACAACTGTAGCCTTAGGAGAAGAGGTGATTAAATGGAGCTTCCAAGTAAAAGTTGTGACTCCCATCAACAATGCACCGATGGCTGGAAGTTAATCCTCCTCACTTCAGGTGCTTTTGAACCTTGCTATACACCTAATTGCATTGCTAAGGTAAACTTATGTAGAAATCACAATTTGGATCTCATGAAAGATGTTGAATCAATCAATCTTCTTAAAATTTATTTTTAAGAAAAACGATCAAGCTCAAAAAGAAAAGATAATAGAGCTACAAAAGAATGTTTCATAACTAAAACATGAACAAACCAACTTGGAGACCCAAATTGATGATTCCTGAGCAGATTGAAATTAGCATAATATGATTTAGCTACGACTAAAACATATACTAATATATACAATGTTCAAACTAAAAAGTTTGAAAAAATTACTCACTTTTACTATAAACTCCTAAAAGTTGAATCAAACCAATACAGCGTTAGGGTATAATACTGTGGAACCACTGATGATATAAGCTCCCACATATACCCCTAAGTGCAACCAGGAGGTAAAGAAGCAAGTATCTACCAATCCAATTTGTACAAGAGCAACAAATAGAGAATTTGAGATAGAAAAGAAGGAAGAGAAAGAGGGAGTAGTCAAAGAATGGATGAAGAGGAAGAGAAGAGAGAAAAGAAGAAAAAGAAAGGGAAAAGAGGAGGGAAGAACTCAAAGCTAAGGCAAAGAAGGATACGATTCAAAAGGTGGAGTTTGTCAAAGAAAAGACATCTTCCTAAGTCAACAAACTACCAGCTGAGTCAAACTACTCCATCAAGACAAAGCTTCAACCAAAGCATAACTGCAACAAGAAGACTCATAATAGAAGTTGTTGTGTAAGAACCTCAAACCCTTCAGAAATAAGACCCCAACCATATGTTCAAAGGTTTACTTCTAAAGCAGTAAAGATCCACAATAAGAAATTCCTGAGAAAGAAGATTGACCTAACCACCTATGCTGATGACAACATAAACAAAAAGATGGGTGGAACTGATGAAAGTTAGCTGATGAGATCTTTAGGAAAGAATGTGAAAACTGAAGATTTCATTGATTATATGTTGATAAGAAGTGGTAAGAAGGAGGAGTTGAAGAAGGAACTACAAGAGCTCAGTCAGAAGATCAAGTCAGCTAAGAAGTAGACAAATATCACATGCCTAATATATGGGGAAGAGAGTCACTTTGCAAAAGACTATCAATACAATCCTCTAGCACACTCCATCAACCATCCCAACCAGCCTAAATCCTCAAAGAAGTCTGTAGGTGCCAATCAACCATCAAAAGGAAAAGATGGTGATCATAAAGTTGTTCGGAAGTCAAACCCCTCAAGTGTCGATTCCAAAAGTAAGTCAGCACCATTGAAGGATCTGCCGAATAAACCAATAGCTATAACCTTAAAGAAAAATAAAACTTTTGGGAAACCATCAACATATCCAAAAACTTCAAAGGGTCATCACAAGAAGGATGATGTCAAAGCATCATGAAAAGTCGAAAGAAAAGCCTAGAAACCAAAGACATCTGTTGAATCCTTAGATGATGCAAAACCAAAACCCAACCCCTTAGTATTTACAACTGAAAAACAATTACTGAAAATTGGAAGACCCAAGACTACATAAGCTTAGGTCCCCATTCGTCATTGACCAATTTGTTTATATGCTGGAACATTCGCAGACCAATACTAACTTGTTGAATTATAATCTGCTAATTGTGTCTCAGCTATGTGATAAAAAGCAAAACACTCTCTTCACGAAGCATGAATGTATTATTCTATCTCATGGGTTTGAAATTCCAAATTATAAAATATTTTTAGGAGCTCCCAAGAAAGACAATATGTACATGCTCCATACAATGATGTCATATGCATCACTTTCAGGAAATGTATCATGTTTTATTTCCAAAGCTTCAACAAATAATTCTGCCTTTGGCACAAAATATTAGCACATTAAAGCTCAAAAACATGAACAAACTAGTTCAAAATAGGTTGGTATAGGGTTGTTGAACAAGGAGTTTGCTTGTACTAACCATTGTGTTGCTTGTCAAAAAGGATAGCATCCAAACAATTGAATTCAATCACAACCCCTTTACATTTGTTACACATGAATTTGTTTGGCCCAAGGTGTAAAGAGTTTGGGAAATAAATCATATTGCTTGGTAATAATAGATGATTTTACAAGATTCACTTAGGTATTATTTTTAGAAACAAAAGATGAAACTTCTAAAATACTTAAATCATTTATTATCAAAATTAAGAACCAAATTGATCAGAAGGTTAAATAATTAGATGTGATCAAGGCATTGAATTCAAAAACCATACCCTTGATTCGTTTTATGAATCTAAAGGTATTACAAGGCAATATAATGCTCCTAAAACTTCTCAGCAAAACGGAGTTACTGAAATGAGAAATAGAACACTTATTGAGGCTGCAAGGACCATGTTATTAGACTCCAAATTTCCTATAACATTTTAGGCTGAATCAATCAGCACGGCGTGCTATGTTCAGAACAGGGTGTTAATAGTCAAGACATATGGAAAAACGTCTTATGAATTGTGGCATAGGAAAAGACCATTCATAGGGTTCTTAAGACTTTTTGGATGTCCATGCAACCTTTTAAATACCAAAGATCATTTATCTAAATTTGTTGAGAAATCAGTAAATAGGTTCTTCGTAGGATACTCATCACAAGGTAAGACTTATAGAGTATACAACAAAGTTGCTCACACTATTGAGGAATCTGCAAATGTCATATTTTATGAAAATTACTCAATTAGTGTTGGAAATACCCTAAGTTGGATGTTTGATCTGAATGGAATAACTGCATTTAACTATTTGATTGAGAATGTTTCAAGGGACTCACCTAACATATCAGTAGACATACAAGTTCCAAGTTCTAAAGACTATAGAGTTGATCTACCTTATGGTCTCAGTCATAACAGGTCATCTGCTGATCCAGTTCAGTCACATTCAGCAAAAGCGGATGCTAGTACCACAAACAATCTGGGTCAACTATCACTAGGTCATGATGACTCATCAGATGAGGAGTCTCATGATCAATGTGGTAGTAAAAAATCTCTTTAAAAGGAACTAAGTATGACAAATGCTGAAGATGGAGTCAATTCGGATGTTGATCTATCAATCCATCTGCCGAACTTCCAGAAACAAACTTCTCCAATTTAGATCTATCTAAACAACTCCAAGTGATCCCAAGACTAAAAATTCATAACGAGCACCCAGTTGAGAATGCCATTGGCAACGTTGATGTTGGTGTCAAGATAAGAAGCAGGGCGAGTGAAGCAAATATTTGTTTGTTTTCATGCTTCCTTTCTCAACTAGAAACAAGGAAAGTAGATGAGGCCTTAAGAGATAATAGTTGGCTAGAAGCTATGCAAGAGGAGCTTCTTTAGTTTGCTAAACACAAGGTTTGGAAACTATATGCACTTTCTAAAGGGAAGACTGCAATAGGAACCAAATAGGTGTTAAGAAACAAGAAGGATAGCAGAGGCATTGTCATCAAGAACAAAGCAAGACTTATGGTACAAGGGTACACACAAGAAGGGCATTTATTGCCTCCAAAGAATTCAAGGTGTTTCAAATGGATGTCAAGAGTGCATTTCTCTATGGTGAGATTGATGAAGAAGTTTATGTTTGCCAACCTCCTAGCTTTGAAGATCCCAACTATCCAGATCATGTATGCAAACTTGATAAAGCCCTAAGAAATGGTCTTCATCAAGCTCCTAAGAAATGGTATGAGACATTCTCTACCTTTCTTCCGAGGAATGGATACACTAGAGGATCTATGGACAATACCTTTTCATCAAGAAAGTTGATTTGAATATCATTCTAGTATAAGTGTATATGGATGATATTTGGGTCTACAAATAAGAATGCATGTAAAGCCTTTGAAAATCTCATGAAGTCAAAGTTTAATTTGAGTTCAATGGGAGAACACACTTTCTTTCTAGAGGCGTAAGTGAAACAAACCTCTGATGGAATTTTCATAAATCAATCTAAGTATGTTAAAGACATCCTAGTTAGATTTCAAGCTACTGATGCTAAGCCTGCTAAAACCCCTATGTCTAAGACATGTTCATTAACTCCTTATCTTGAGGGGGAAGTAGTTGATCAGTAGCAGTACAAAGCCATCGTGGGATCTCTCATGTACCTCATAGCCAGCAGACTAAATATCATGTTTGGCATATTCTTATGCTCAAGATTCCAAGCTGCTCCAAAAGTATCACATATAATAGCTACCAAGAGAATTTAGATGTACCTTAAAAGTGAACCTAAGTTAGGATTATAGTACCCTAAGAGTGCTGACTTCAATCTCTATGGATATACAGATAGTGACTATGGAGGATGCAACATCAATAAGAGGTCAACCTTATGAGGATGTCAATTTCTAGGGGTATGATTGGTTTCATGGCAATGCAAGAAGCAAACATGTGTGTCTACAACAACTACTGAAGTAGAGTACATTGATGCATCTAGTTGTTGTGCTCAGGTGCTATAGATTCAAACTCAACTTAAAGATTATGGAGTAAGCTTCATGAATACTCCAATTCACATTGACAACAAAAGTGCCATCTCAATCACCAACAATCCAGTTTAGCATTTAAAGACTAAACACATTGATATCAGGTATCATTTCATTAGAGGTTGTGTCGAAAAGAAAATCATTAAATTAATTAAGATCCATACAAATGAACAATATGCAAATCTTTTCACAAATGCATTTGATTAAACAAGATTTAAATATCTTCTATCTACTATTGGGATGATGAACTTTGAATAATTAAATGATTTACATAACGAAATCTGATGAAATTGTGAAAAATGGTTTGTTGATAACAAAATGGGTAAATTTAGGCATCTGCCGATTATCGCAATTCTATAGATATAAAGGCTTCAACGCGTGTCCTTTAAAAGATCTGGTAAGACCCACTTTTATCTACTGATACGTAGTGGCACCGTTGTAGTTACCTAAAAAGACTTTTCCATTATCACAAGCCCTTGTATTTATAGTCACGGTGGTAAAAATTTTAAAAGAATACTATTATATATTATCTACTAACTATAAATCTGAACTGCTTCCCATCATTGTCATCTTCAACCTTTGTCTGAAAGCAAAATCCCTCAAAAACCTTCGCATCTCTTAATACCAAAATTCAAAATAAAAATCTTTCCATGGCCTCTCAAAACCTAGAGTTCAGACCAAATCACAACATCACCGCATCACTTGAACCCATAAATGATCCAGTCTACAATCCTATTCTTCATTTCCTACGTAACAACAATTATGCTTTTGCAATTTCTGTTGACCCGGTGATTTGTGAGCCATATATTCGGCATCTCTAGACTACATGTTCTATTAAGAGGGAACATGGAACAAAAGTCCTAACAGCGATAGTGCAAGGACTAAATATCACCATCACCTGTGCAAAGATTTGACAACATCTGCAATTTAATAATGCTAATGGTGAATCTGTAAAAACACTGAGTGTGATACATATATATGTCCTCACAAGAAAAAGCAACAAAAACAATCTAGACAAAAGGCTGTGAAGTTCTAATCAAATCCAACTGCATCATCCAAGCCTAAGGGAAGAAGATCCAGACCTACTCCTTACTGCTTAAATTATGACATGGAGAATCATACCACTTTAAAGTGTTTATACAACAACTCTCCAACATCACAACACAGAAGAGGTCAAAGATCTTATCACCCATCAGAGTCGTACTCATCGAGATCGGAGCATGAGTACTATAATAGATGTCATAGCTACTCTTCTCCTCGATCATATTGGCACGGTTATGATTTTAAGCATTATGATATTCATTATTATTGGCACCAAGACATTATCCTAGGTCATACATATAACATAAGTATGACAGATAGAGGAATAATGCTTACCATAATGGCTATCATAGAAGATCACATCCAGCAATTTATTATAATCATGATTATAATTCTTATGATGAATATGATCACATGCTTAGAAGAAAGAAACATGATCAAAGACAAAGATCCTTTGCTACGCCTCCACAAAACCTTCAAAAGCAAAATAGATTTTCTAAACCAACTAAAAGATTTTCAAAAGACAAAAAAACTCCTTTTGTTAAACAAACTAAAGTTAAGTCAATTGGTTTAAAATCAAAACAATGTTGGAAAAAGAAAACAATTTCAGGAGATGAATCTGATACATCATTAGATAAAGCAAAATCTCAGACATAGCAGCAAGTCATATATAAAGATGCTAATGGACAACTCAAAACAATAATGGCCTAGGTTGAAATATCTAACTGATTTGCTAGTGTGATAGGGACGGTTATGGAGGCTTGCCAACCCAAGAAAAGTTAGTAGTGTATGATCCCTTCCCATGACAGGAACGTTCTTCCTTCTTATGATGTTTATGATGCAACTGAGCCAAATGGAGTAGGAATTAACCATAATTCAATGCAGGACATCAATTATTCACAGAAACTTTGATGGCAATGTAAGAAGCAACCGATGTTTCATTCCATCTGCTTAGTCTGATGAGATTGCTACATGTACTAACTGTTGATGATCTCTATTGATTTGATAACACATATGTCATTTCTTTATTTTCTCAAAACCAAAAAAAGTTCCTAAAAAGATATTAGAAAGTAAAGAAAAGTCCAAAAAATATTACTATTATGTAATTATTTTTTAATCTTCTTGCATTTACATGAGAAATGATAGTACACTCATCTACTATCTTTTGTATCTATTTTTCAAACCAATAAAGCCTGACAATACTCAGTTTGATATGTAGACAGTCTCAGCATGGGACACATAACAACACATATAACAGTGAATAACTTAAAGTCTTATGATTGTGTGGTAAACATAACACCCATCTTGGTGTATGGTTTGTATTGATCTAACTAATACAGGTTGCTTGCAAAGTCACCTCAATACACCATGTGAAACAGTTTATAAATGCTTATTCAAACATAAGTGTCTCCTTTGTTATGATATTCATAGACTTCGAGTACACTAAGGCATTCTTTATTGTGCTAAGCACATACCTGAATGACCTACATCATGATATAAAAATATTCCCAATGAGGAACACATCCATAAAGGATGAACAATCAAAAGAATCCAAATATGATCACCTTCTAAAGTGAAGTGAAAAAGAATCCCAATGTGGATCAAACAATATGGATCAAACTGAGCATTTACACTCCTAAGTAACAAGGTCAAAATTTATTGAAAGTTCTTTCTTGTAAACCTTGAGGAGGATTGATCTTAACATATATTTAGCTATGGGGTACATACAAATCATCCAAACAAACATAAAACATGATCAAAACTCACTATTTCAATCAACCGTTATTACCATGCATGAGTTTAAGTGGACAATAATATCTACAATCAGCTTTGTTCTTTATTTGTGTCTATTCCAACTTTAAACCCTTAGATGTAGAGGATTTTGGATAAGTATGATATCATTGCAGTTGATGGATTCATCATAAAATTGAAAAATATCAAAAATATTGAAAAATCTAAAATTCCAAAAAGATTTGTCATTTTTAGTATTTTTATTAGTTTTGACAGATTTACATGTGTTATTGGTGTAGGAATGAAACTTCCATGCATTACCTCTATCGAGAGGAGTTAGACATTTGCAGGTGATAAATTACATATCATGCCTGAGTTTCTCATTCAGTTCAAGATATCAAGTGAACGCTCATACTTCCTTCAAAGATCTTATGCAAATTGTTGAGAACTAAGAATCCTCCTCTTGGTATCTCATACACAGAAGTTCCTCACCCACTAAAGCTTTTATTGAGGGAGAGTATATGTCAAGTCTAAAGAATTATTGATGCTTCTCCTTCATGTTTGAAGTGGAGATAAAGCTGCTGATATTGCTACATGTGCAATCCATAGTGTATGCAAATAGGTGTATTTTCAAGTCTTCAAAATAAGACTAGAAGATCAAGCTGATGAAACATCCATCAAGTGCCGAAACAAAGTCTGTATGTGCCAAAACAAAGTCTTTTTCTCAAGGCCTTTTTTATAAAGCTTCTAAGAAGATGCTACCAAAAAGGGGGAGAAGACTGCACTTCAAGACTACACATCAATCAACATCCAAGGTTTTGATAATCAAGAGGTTTTGGTAGCATCTTACCAAAACCTTAGTGCCAAATCTAGTTAGGGGGAGGATTGTTGGACTATTTAAAGATGATACTTACCAAAACCTTAGTGCCAAATCTCATGATGATTACCAAAACCAACACGGTGAAGCTATGCTGAAAATATGATCAAAACGAAGAAAATTGACCAACGTCAAACTTGGTCAACCATGGTCAAAGTCAGCAGTCAACATTAGCGGTCGTCCCAAATGACGTCAGCACCCGGCAGTCACGCATCAGCAATAGAGAATTTAACAGACTTAGAAGAATATTTGTGTAATCATTAGGGCTTAAATGTAATTTTATTCATTTATGTAAAGAGTATAAATAGACTCAGTGTAGTCATTTATTCTAAAAGAAAAGAAAAATGACAGACAATTAGCATTTTAGTGCTAGAGAGAAAAACAATCAGGTTGAGTGTGTGTGAGAGAGAAACCTCTGGCAAACTCTCTTTGTAATCTCCTAGCATTAATCATCATCCATATGAATAAATAAAATATTTATGAATGTGCTCTTGAATTGTTCATCATTCATTCATCATCATCCTAAATCTTGTATAGATCTTCACTTGAAATCATTAATGGGTTTTTGAGATTTCGCATCGCAAATCTGATAAACGTCAACAATACAATTGCAATATTCAATCCTACAATATCGATTTTCAACATCCTAACAATTCAGGTCTTGCCATAGGAGAAAAAAACATCTGTGTAGTCAATCATTTCTTCTTGAGTGTACCCTTGAACAACTAGTCTTGCCTTGTTCTTGATGACAAGTCCTCTATCATCCTTTTTATTCCTAAAAACCCACTTAGTACCTATTGGTGTCTTCCCATGAGGAAGAGGACACAGGTTTCAAACCTTTTGTCTCTTGAATTGAAGCAGCTCCTCCTACATTGTTTCAACCCAACTTTCATCTGTCAAAGCTGATAATCCAAGAATCATTGCAGGAATTATCAATTTGATTTTAACAAGTATTGATTACGGAATTATCAATACCTGCTGTTTAATGGTTTGTTTATCAAAAGTTGAAATGAATAAGAAAAACAACTAGAAAAAACTAAATGTAATAATGCAATACACAGATTGTTTTCAATTGCTCTTCATTCACAATCAATCGATTGCAATTTATTATAATGCTATATGTTCTTGATGCTTGATCTTGCTATGTTGAAAATGTTCTGTGTGTGGATCTCTGTTATTGTTCTATTGATATATAGAGACCGGGTATCTATTTTGTTCCTAAATCATTGCTGATATTTTGCTATTTTGTTGCTATACTTAAGCTAACCTCCTCTAACTATGCGAATCCTTGCCTTGTTTATCAACATAGGAGTTCACAATTTACAATGGAAATTAAATTTTACAAAATAGAATGTTGTTTATGTGACGTGGAATATTCGCTTGAATCAAATATCTTCCGCCGCCATTGACTCGATGTTATTGCTCTGACATGTTGACGTGATGACTATGTTACGTACTTGATTATGTGAAATCAATACAAGTTTGTTAATCTTTCGTAGAAATTGGTCTTCCGTAGGAAGTTCTTCTTCCACAGCAATTAGTCTTCCGCTGCAACACTTTGTCTTTAGCATTTGTTCTTCAGTGGTTGTGCTTCCGCAGGAGTTCTTATACTTGTTCTTTAGCAGCAAGCTCTCCTTCAGTAGCTCCACTTGATCTAGGATTTGTTCGGCATTTTTTGTTCTTCCGTAGGAGATCTACGGAAGCACAAACTTCAGATATGCTCCTGAGAACATCTACGGAAGAATACTTATTCATCCATAGGTTGTTCTAACACATAGTCAATTTTTCCAAATTGACCAAGTCTGATGTTTCCTTTAATAACATAAACTAACACATATAATAATATGGGTTACCATATAATTCATGCATTACATTATATTATCAAAAAGATAATTACAATGATTAATTACAAGAGTTGACAAGTCAACTAAACCTATACATTTGATCTAGTTCTAACAATACTCCCCCTATAGGTTTAGCCTCTTGTAATCAGCTGTTCAAGTCTCTCAATTCTTAAACTCTTGTCAAAATTTTGGTATTGAAGTATCCTACAGTATTCTTTTGATCTTCATACTAATACTTTATCTTCATTCCCCCCATTCACTTTAATGTTTTGTATTTCAAGCCCAGGATGTCCTCTTCAGTGGTTAATGTTGCAACAACACTATTATTAGACACCACTTCAAACTCATCCTGTTCTGAAATTCTCAGTTCTGTTATTGGCTCTATCTCTGCTCCCATCAGCTGCCCAGCTTTAAACTTCCTTCTCTTGTGAGCCTTGACATGGAGTTTGTCAATAACTTGAATGATGTGTACATACAAGCACAAGTCATTTTAAGCAGTTTGATCATCGAGCTTAGGAAAATACTTGTCATGTAGATATGAGGTATAGCTCGGATGAAGCAGCTTGATCTCTATTAGGTCAAATAGCCTTATGCAAGGACCTTTCTTCAGTGGATCATTTCTCTACAACACCAGCTCTGTCGTCCTTTCTACGTATCCCTATTCTATGATAGGGCAAGAGTACTGATTTCCCTCAATAACTTTGATTGATGCTTCAGATCTATCTTTATATCCAATTCTTTGTAAAAATTCATCATCCACCTATTGAGAACTGGAATAAGACCTTTTCTGTTTCAGCTTCCTTTTGTTGTGTTTTGTATCTTCTCTCTTGGCTTCTTTAAGTACATCTCCCTTGAACCTGTGACTCAGCATAGTCACAAGTCCAGAGAAGTCTCTTCCCCATGGATTGATTGGGAAGTTTGTGATGGGAATGTTTTACAAAATAGTGAGGTCTGCATCTGGAAGTGTAA
Organism: Flaveria sonorensis; assembly: GCA_025506505.1. NCBI lineage: Eukaryota > Viridiplantae > Streptophyta > Magnoliopsida > Asterales > Asteraceae > Flaveria > Flaveria sonorensis. Next base: position 37,415,315 of record CM046435.1, on the reverse strand, counting down.
GGAGTGTTTCCACTCTTAGAAAGCATTGAATCATTCCAGATGTTCTCTTCAGCACAGTACAATCCCACTCTGAGTTATATTTCCAAGCAATGATTCTGTTTTCTTCTATTGATCTTGGAGTTGTCATGTTGTCAAACAACTGAATCATTATGGTCTTTTGTTCAGTTATCTCTCTAACTACAGTTCCCATAGGCCAGACCTTATTGGGAATCACATCCCTTTGCTCTCTTATCAAATTTTCTTTACCTCTCTACATGTCTCTGCTCTGCACTACAATTGGTTCAGCAGGAGTTTGTTTTGCTTGTTGTTTGTATGCAGGATTGGGAGCTCCAGTCCTGAATCTTACTCCTGTGTCTAGCTCCACCTTCAATGCATGCTCATCATTTCCCTTAGCTCACTTATGGATCTTCCTTTAAGCTCATGGGCTTCATAGTTATGACTCCGTAACCAGCAAGTCATGTTGTACCTGGTCAGCTTCTTAGTTTCACAATGACCCAAATCCTTCTTGATTTTCTCCATATCTTTGTATTTTGAATAAGTTTCATAATTACATATGGGCAGCATCAGCCTTGCAGCATCGAACTCCTTCAAAACTTCAATCATCTCATTCATGTTCATTCGTTCAACCATGTCATAAGGGAATCCATTACTTATTAAGTCCATAAACATGGTAGTTTGAGCTCTTTCTTCCAAAAGGTCTTCAGATGATAGCATGCCAGATTCTTCTTCAATTAGCTGCTTCAACTCATCATCACTTTCTTCTTTGATGATGTTAATTTGCTGATAAGCTACAGGATCAGCTGATGGAGTGTGAATTGGGGAGACCCTTTTTGATTTCTTTTGTTGATCTTTAGATTCAGAACCTTCATCTTGAGTTTTGCCCAGATATTTTCTTTTCCTGCTGTAAAAGATTATGGGTTCCTTTTCCTTCATTTTTGAACTTACATCAGCTTCTTTCTTTTTGCTCACTTCTTGTTCAGACAACTTTTTCTTTAACTTCTTAATCTTATGATCTTTTGCTTTCAATTGTTCTGATGTGTAGAGATTAGCTCATTCATTGCATCAATTACCTCTTTATCAGTCTCAATATCTTCTCTCAGCCTTTTGATTCGTCCTTCTAGTTGAGTGATTGTACCATTTTTCTCAGCTATCAGTCTGTCTTTCTCTATCAGCTCCTTCTTCATTTTCCTTAACTTTTCTAGCTTCCTGTTGCTTTTAATGATTAAATTGTTGTATTTTTCTACCAGGTAGCTCTTACTCATATCAATCTCTTCTTCATTCAAGTCATCCTCATTGTAAGCAATGATGTCAACATAACTACCCTCTTCTTGTTCAACTTCATCTTTCTCCCTTTCAACCTCCAGACATATCTCCTTAGTATCACCGTCATTAACAACTTCATATTCATCCTCATCAAAGTTGAGTTTCTCAATAGATGTTGGGCTATCAATGGGTTCAGTAGGTTTGGGTGAGGTGGTTAGTTCAGTTTGAAGTTGAGGTGTAGGTATTTGATTGAGAAGTGGTGAAATGGGTTCTGTTGCACCAGAGTGCAGTGATGATTAAGATTGGATGGGTGAGAAAGGTTGGGTATGCTAACTAGAAGATGATTCTGATAATTCTATCATAGTGGCTGGTGATGGAAAGTATGGTTCATATTGAGATAATGGTTGTGCTGGTGATTGTTGATGGATTTAATCAAGTGACACTACTTCAGTTGAAGCAGAGTTTATTGATGTCTGAGAAAGTGCAAGTGATAAGGGTTGGGTGTGTTCACTTGGTGGTGAAGGAGGACTGGGTTCATGATGTGGTGGTTCAGATGATTCGGTTGAAGGTGTTTGTTGTTGTGGTTGTTTAGGGAATATGAGTTCCTGAGGTATGTTAGCAGTCTCATCCATCACATATGGGAATATCTCCACCTCTTCTCCTTGATACTACCCAGTCAATTTGTTGAGTAGAGATCTTCCTAGGTGAGTTTACACAAACACATCACCCTCTCTTTCAACATTAGGCATACATTTGTTTATGATCAGTTGGATGAACCTTCAAAACATGTACATCTTGTTGTCTTTCTGCATTCTTATATGGTCACACAGGAAACCAAGAATGTACTTAGAGTAGTTGTACTTTCTTCCCTCAAAGATGCCAATGATTCCTGATGGGATGTGCCTCGAGAATCTATCCAATCCGGACTTCTTGTTGGAGATGCACTTGAGATAGGTGTGGCATAGGAATCTATATGGCTTGCACAATCTTCCCTTGTTAATCTCACCGTGCTGATAGTCTCCGTCATACCCTATCAACTGAAATACTTTCTGAATGTATTCGTGATCAAATACATCAGGGTGACCTACTTCACTTTCTCCGAACTCCAACGCCCTTCTTATTGTTTGTTCATCTATCCTTAACTGTTCGTTTTTGATTGTGGCATGAATCAGCTGCTCACCATCTTCTTCTTCAATCCTCGCAGATTCCAAGGAATCTATGATATGAGATTGATAGATAATGAGATCCACAGATAGTGCATAAAAAAATCGTGATCTTCTCAAATAGTAGATGATGTCTCTACATCTATCTTCCACTTTTGGATTCAGGAATGCGCACACGTTGTGATCCTTATCAAATCTATTAGCCATACTGGTTGTGATGTTCGAGTCGTGTGAGGATTAGTTGCGTGGAACAATCGATTTCAATGAAGATGAAGGGGGTTTTTGGGTGAGAGGATTTCTAGGTCTGGAAAGGTTTTTTGTGAGTGGATAGAAAGGCCAACGGTCGAAGTGTCCTATTATACTTTTCCAGATAGTTTAAATCTTATTTTAATGATGTGGGACCCATCTAGCCTTCTTACCATTTCAAGGTTGTTTTGATAATTCTTCTGCAGAACTTCTACGGAAAACAGACGGTGTTTCAAGTTACTCTTTTGAAGATAAAATTTTCTTCTGAAGCAAATGTTTGTTTTTCTTCCGAAGTTAATTTTGATAAAAAATTTCTTCTGAAGCAAATGTTTATTGTTGGACCTTGTTAACTCTGCTTCATCGAAAATGTGCAAAATATATATTTAGTTAAAAATAAAACACATTAAACTCAGATTTTCATGCTGATTACTACGCCCAATAAATTTATGATTAATGATTAACTTATGCATTTATCAAAAATATTATTAAGAGAACAGCATGAAAAACAATTATCTGTCCAACTTATTGGCAAAGAAGAGAACAAAAACTATTTACTAGCATTTGCATCATACAATGGGATCATACTATGACACTAAGCGACTTCCTGAACCAATTTTGTTTGATGATAGAATTCATAGATCTAGTGCTGATTGCAAGTATTATGATCCACATAAATTCAAGCAAGAGTGTAGTTTCAACTTGTCATGCTGTTTATCATGTTCTGGTATTGGTTAAAGATAGACAAATATGGCTTCCACATTCAATTCACATTAGAGTTTGTCCTCCGTTTGTGAGTCAATTTATCATTTTTTCACACTTAAAACTATGTTCTTTAAGTTATAAGCTCTATCTTAAGATTTCTTTGAAATCTTATTAATGCCAATATGATTTGTAAGCTCTAAATTAATATACAGTTGATCACATTGGATTCTTTTAGAGCTGTTCCTTTTTGGAATCTCTTTGATCATCATCAACAGGACACCAGGTCTTTACTTATGTAAAACAGAGGTGCCTGTGAACCCAGGTCTTTGTTTACACAAAACAAAGGGTCCATAATATGCAAAGATATAGGTTATAAAGTGTCACAACATAGTGTGCTTAGGTGAATAAGTTGATCACAGCAGGATAAGACTTACTTGTTTGTTCCTCAAAATGGAATTGCCCACAATTAGTCACCTTGGCATTATGTTATGCATAAACTTGTATAGTTTCCACTCAAGCTGAACCTACTCACATATCAAATTACATCTGATCAGTCTTTATTGTGTGATAAAATTCAGGAAATTAAGCAAAGGTATAGTGTACTATCATTTCCCATGATATGAATTGCTTATTCAAGAAAACATGAAACTAAGACAATATATTTTTTTTTGGAATTTTATATGTTTTATGAATGTTTTTGCCGTTTTCATATTAAGAAATTTAAGGACAGATCATGCTTTTCTTTGTGTTGATTATTTAATCTAAGTTGATCATGCCTAAATACTCAATTAAGAAATTTAATCTCACTTAGTCAAAGGCTTTAGTGAATAAATCAGTAAGCTGATTTATTGTATCCATTTTAATCAACTTGATTAAACCTTTTTTTGAACAATCTCTCAAAAAATGATATCTGATTTCTATGTGTTTTGTTTTACTATGTTGCACTGGATTAGCAGTGATGAACAGGACACCATCAACAGGACACCAGGTCTTTACTTACGTAAAACAGAGGTGCCTGTGAACCCAGGTCTTTGTTTACACAAAACAAAGGGTCCATGATGTGCAAAGATAGAGGTTATAAAGTGTCACAACATAGTGTGCTTAGGTGATTAAATTGATCACAGCAGGATAAGACTTACTTGCGTGTTCCTCAAAATGGAATTGTCAACACTTAGTCACCTTGGCATTATGTTATGCATGAACTTGTATAGTATCCACTCGAACTGAACCCACTCACATATCAAATTACATCTGATCAGTCTTTATTGTGTGATAAAATTCAAGAAATTAAGCAAAGGTATAGTGTACTATCATTTCCGATGATATGAACTGCTTATTCAAGAAAACATGAAACTAAGACAATATTTTTTTTTTGGAATTTTATATGTTTTATGAATGTTTTTGCCATTTTCATATTAAGAAATTTAAGGACAGATCATGCTTTTCTTTGTGTTGATTATTTAATCTAAGTTGATCATGCCTAAAGACTCAATTAAGAAATTAAATCTCACCGAGTCAAAGGCTTTAGTGAATAAATTAGCAAGTTGATTTGTTGTATCCATTTTAATCAACTTGATTAAACCTTTTTCCGAACAATCTCTCAAAAAATGATATCTGATTTCTATGTGTTTTGTTTTACTATGTTGCACTGGATTAGCAGTGATGGACATAGCAGCTAATTTATCAATGTGTATTGATGTTTGAAGAAAGTTGTAACCATAATCAAGTAATTGGTTTTGCAACCATAAAACTTGAGAGCAACCAGCTGAAGAAGCTATGAACTCAGCCTCAGCTGTGGATACTAATACATTTATTTGCTTTTTGCACTGCCAAGAAACAAGTCTTGGTCCTATGAATTGACAACCTCTAGTTGTTGATTTTCTATTGTTGTTGCTCCATCAAAGTCACTATCTGAATATGAGTAGAGTTTAAAGCCTCTTTCTTTGGGATACCAAAGTCCAAGAGCTGGTTTCCCTTTAAGGTATCTGAAAATTCTCTTCACTGCATTCAAGTATGACTCCTTAGGGTCTGATTAGTACCTAGCACAAACACACATAGCAAACATTATGTCAGGCCTGCTGGCAGTTAAATACATTAATGATCCTATCATAGATCTATATAATCTTTGATTCTGGTGTTTTGCATGAAGATGAATCAGCAAGGTTGTACTTCTTTAGAATTTGATTCACATACTTCTCCTGATTGATGAAGATGCCATCTGGTTTCTGATGAACTTGCAAACTAAGGAAGAATGTTAGTTCTCCCATGGAACTCATTTGAAATTCAGATTTCATGAGACATTCAAACTCTTCACACAATCTCTTATTTGTTGATCCAAATATGATATCATCTACATATACTTGGACAACTAAAAGATCTTGATGTTCATGTTTCAAGAAGAGAGTCTGATCAAATGTTTCATTTTTGTAACCATGCTTGAGTAAGAAAGATGACAATGTTTCATACCACTTTCTTGGGGCCTGATTAATTCCATACAAAGCTTTGCTAAGCTTGTATACCCTGTGTGGATAATCAGGATCTTCAAAGCCTGGTGGCTGAGCAACATAGACTTTTTCATCAATTTTACCATATAAGAAGGCACATTTTACATCCATCTAGTAAATTATGAACTTCTTATGTGATGCACAGGCTAGAAAGACTCTAATGGCTTCAATCCTTGCAACAGGAGCAAGAGACTTCATCATATTCTATCCCTTCTTCCTGAGTATAACCTTGTACTATCAGCCTTGCTCTGTTTGTCACAATAATGCCTCTATCATCTAGTTTGTTCTTGAACAGCCACCTTGTGCCAATTGGATAATGGCCTTCAGGAAGATCAACTAGATTCTAGACTTTTTGTTTTCTGAATTGCTAAAGTTCTTCTTGCATTGCTTCAATCCAGCTGTTATCTTTCAATGCTGTAGTGATGTTGGGAGGAACCACTTGTGAAAGAAAGTAAGAGAACATACAAATGTTAGCTGCTCCTCCTTGTCTTCTTATAGTTCTATCATTAAGATCACCTATCATGTTTTCAATAGGATGATACTTGTGAATTCTAGATGTTGGTATGGATTCAAATTGAATGGATGAATCCAAGTTAGTGATGTTGGTTGATGGAGATGGAGTCAGCTGAGATGGGGAATCCACAAAGTAGTCGAAATTCTCATGTGGCTGGTCTTTTGAGGCTGAATTATGTTCATCCGTATCAGCTTGTATTTTTTTAGATGTAGGCATAGCATCCGCAGCAGCTACAGGTACAACTACAGATGATGTGGTTTGTTGAACTACATGTGTGGGTGGTGGTGGTTGAATGTTTTCTGTTGAATTGTGAACAACTGAATGAAATGGGTCATCTCCGGAAGTAGTAATATCTACGAATGTAGAAGGAAATTTTGTGGATGTAGACGGAAATTCTACGGATGTAGACCTATTGTTTCCATTAGGATGATCTTTACTTGTTTGAATTGGAGGGCCAGGATCAGTAGCATTTTGAGTAAGTGACTGGACTACTCTTGGTGGATTAGCTGTCAATGGCACTTCACCCATGTTTGGAGGAACATAAGGATAACATGTATCCGCAGGACCTGCCACATTAAAATAACCTAAGTTAAATGAGTTTGTTAATGCATCTATATTGAACAACCAAGATGATCCTTTTACAAATTTTAGGAACAAGGATTCATTAAAAGATACATTAGGAGTTTCTTCCACAATGTTTTCATGTAGAACATAGACTCTATATGATTTAGATGTTGATGAGTAACCAACAAAGAAACCATCATAGGCTTTTTCTGCAAACTTTCCTAATTGATCTTTTGTGTTTAAGATGGACACATGACACCCAAAAGCTCTAAAATATCCTATGAAAGGTTTTCTTTGAAACAAAAGTTCATATGGTGTTTTATTATGTTCTTTGACAATTAATGTCCTGTTTTGAACATTGCATGTTGGGTTCACAGCTTCTACCCAGAATGTGATTGGCAATTATGAATCAGCAAGCATTGTTCTTGCTGCTTCAATAATACTTTTATTTCTTCTTTCAGCAACTCCATTCTGTTGTGGTGTTCTTGGTACACTGAATTGTCTTGATATGCCTTTGTCCCAGCAAAAGGAATCTAAAATATGATTAACAAATTTAGTTCCATTATCACTTCTTAAGATTTTGATTTTTAGATCAAGTTGATTTTTAATCTTAGTGATAAACTCTATCAATGTTTCTGATGTTTTACTTTTATGTTTTAAGAAAAAGACCCATGTGAATCTAGTGAAATCTTCAACAATCACCAAAGAGTATTGCCTTTTTCCAATGCTCATGACATTGGTTGGACCAAAAAGATCCATGTGCAATAGTTTAAGTGGCGTTATGTTTGTGTTAATTGTTTTGGATTTATGAGACACTCCATGTTGTTTTCCTTTGAAACATGATGAACAGTGATTAGAACAATAAAATTCTTTCTTTGGAAGGCCAATGACTAAGTCATTTTTGACCAACTTATTCATGTTCTTCAAGTTAGAGTGAACCATTCTTCTATGCCATAGTTGAGATATCTTCTGATGACTTAGAAATCAGGCATGTTTCATTGCTTGTTATAGATGTGTTGTTCATATCCAAAATATATGTGTTGCCTTTTCTTGGTGCTTTAAGAAGGATCCAGTCTTCTGAAATTTTAAAACCTGGCTTAAGAATGTAACAATAGTTAGTATCAAAGAAAGTAGTATAGTTTTGATCATAAATTTGAGAAACACTTAATAAATTGAATTGTAAATTTTCACAGAAGTTAACTTTCTCAAATTTTAGAACACCATTGGTTACCATTCCTTCACCAATGATTTTGCCTCCCTTCTTATCCCCACCAAATGCCACATAGGAAGCATTTTTATGTTTGAAGTCATGTAGGAGGGAACAGTTTCCCGTCATGTGCCTGGAACAGCCACTGTCAACATACCACTTGTTGTCAGTCCTCCCTGGATGTTCCTACAAACATAATGAAATCAGTTAGTCCGTGGAGCCCAAGCCTTGATGGTCTTGGGCTTGCCATTGTTATCTAATATTGTTATTTTCTCATGAATGAGACTAGATGACTCTAGATTGGTTTTAGATTCCGTTAATTCATTATGTTTTGTTTTGGGTGAGGATGATTCTTTTGATGATGAAGATGAAGCACTATCATCTTGATTCACACTCATTTCCTCTTTCACTTCTTCTTTCATTAACGTTTTCTTTGAACTAAAGGCTGAGGCTCTTTCTGAAAAGGTTTCTGTATCCTTTGCTTGACTGTGGTACATGATTACCTTATTCAAAGTGATCAAAGAAGGTATCATCTTCTTGTAACACTACCTTTTTATGAGGTGTCTTACTTTGAGATAGTTGTATCTCCTTTTTCTTTGATGAATTATCAGCAGATGTTTTCGTTGTCTTGGCATTCTTTTGCTTTTATTGCTGATTCTTTTGCTTTGGTATTTTTGATTCATCATTCTCTGAAGATTCTAAATTTGATTCAGAAGTCTCAGCTTTTTGCTTCTTCGGGACCTTTAATTTGTTCTTTTTGTTGAAGAAACATTCTTGAGTGGAATGATTGTGCTTGTTGCAGATTTCACAATGCTTGTTAAAGTAACAATCTAAGGTCATATTGATGATCTACATAGGTTGGACTCACTATAGTTGATAGGTTTATTTTGATTATGTAATAGGTTAATTGTTAGTTTTATCTTGTATTTAGTATTTCTTTGTAATTTTGTATTCCAGAGAATCTACGGGAGAAACTATAGTTTCGCCCGGATTCAGCTGATTCAGTTCACCCGGCGAATCTATTGTTCGCTACCGGGTGAAACTAATAGTTAGACAGGCAGTTTCGCTAGTCAACGAAACTGCCAGCGAAACTAGGTTTCTTATATATTGTAATCTTTCTATCTTGTAAGGAACTTTTTGGCATAACCCTAATACAGAATATTTGTGTTGCAATTGTGTGTGTGTGGCTGGAAGTTCATTACCTATATCATTGAGCCTTTGTTATTGCAATTCATGGTTTATATTCATTGAATTTCATTATGTTATTGTGTTTATAAGTGTTGATTAAATCAAAAATCATTGTCAAGCATCAAGTGCACTGTTGAATCGATCATTACGACCAACAATATGGTATCAGAACCATTGTGCTCTTGATTAGGTTGTTTTTGGGCAATTTTTCGAAAGAAAGTTACTGTTCCATCAATCTTAAAATCTGTTTTGGGAGTTTTTGTTATGGAAAGTGATTGAGGATTGAACGTTTTGGATATGCGAAGCTATAGTAACCATCAGATTCCAAATTCATTGTGTTTTGAATGAGATTTGGTTGATTTTATTCTGAAAAGGAGTTTCAGATTCATCGGGTGAATTTATAGTTCATCCAGCGAATTACCTGCGAAACTGCTGTATTTGGTGATTTCAAATTCGGGTGCTATTGTCAGCGTAAGTAGTCCATCATTGAACGAAAGTTCAACTGTCTGCTAGTCACATCGAGGGAAAGTGCTGACGAATTTATTTTAGAAAGAAAGTTCTACTAGTCTAAGCAAAACTATTGCCGAAACTAGAGTTTTTGATCATTTGTTCGAGCGAAACTACTGCCTGTTTCCCAGTGAATCTAGTAGCGAATTTGCAAGCGAAGTTACCAGCAAAACTGCCAGTCTGTCAGCGAAATTATCCTCTTTTAGCTAATGATGTCAGCCAATATTACCATATCTGACTTGGAGCGTGTTGCTCCTAATAGCCCACTTAGGCTTATAAATGGTGATAACTTTGAGGATTGGAAAAGATGTTTGAAAGCCTTCTTTTACTACACTGATCATAACCAATGGGAACCAATTGTAAATGGTCCCCACACTCTAACTGTCACTGTTGGTCAAGTTACTTCTCCAAACACCGATTCATCTACCTTCACTGAAAAAGACTTGAAGTTAATTGATCGTGATCATAAAGCTTTTGGAGCTTTAACTCTCTGCTTATCTCAAGACATCTATAACCGATTTGCTGAACACAAGAATGTAAAATCTTTGTATGACTCCTTGTGTGAATTTTATGATGGAAATGAGGATCTGAGGAAAGACAGGAAAGCTCAAGCTGAAAAGGAGTTTAATTCATTTGTTGGACATAAAAATGATAGCCTTACTGACATAACAAATCTATTTCTGTCCATCTCAAGTACCTTAAAGAAATATGATGAGCAGTTGGGAAATCATGAACAAGTCTCTAAACTCTTGGACTCACTTCCACCTCAATGGAGCCTGCAAGTTAGGATGTTGAAGCAGGAAAGAAACTTTGCTAATTACAAACTTATGGATGAAATCAACAAACTGAAATCTTTTGATTTGGATTTTAAGAGAAGAGAATACAATCAATCCATGATGCCAGCCACTGTATATCCACAAAATGCTGCATTAATGTCATCTGCTGCAAACTCGTCTATGTATGGTTCAGCTTATGGTGGTTCTACAGGATTTGGTGCTTCAAATATGTCCAGTAGGGGGTCTACAGTTGTTAGTTCAAGCTCAAAACCTTTTGTCACTGCTCAGATTCCATCAGATACTATGGCATTATTTAGGATGTTCATGCATAGTTATGAAGCTTTAGTTGCGGGGGAGTTAAAGGGAAAAGGAATGACTGTTGAAGACATGTATCAAGTTGATACAGATGACTTAGAAGAAACATACATCCAATGGAAAATGGCCATGCTCACACTACGTGCAAGAAGATTCATGGAACGAACTGGTAGAAGGAGCTTTGGAAATCAGAATCAGAATTCTAAGCTGGGTTTTGATAAGTCAAAATTAAGATGCTTCAATTGCAAACAGCTGGGGCACTTTAAAAGAGAATGTCCAAATCCTATCATTTTTGAACCATGAACTTCTGGAACTTCTAAAGTTATCCCTATTACTGACAAAGAAGAAGTCAAGTCAAAAAAGGAAATGACTCTCATCTCAAATTTTGATTGGAGCGCAGAAATTAAGGAAACTGAGGATGAAATCAATCATGCACTAGTGGATGAGTTAGTGGATAGTAAAGTGGAATCTATTGATGACTTTGATCCTTTTAGAGAGCTCAAGGTTGAGACTCAAGAGGTTATTGGTGAAAGCAGCAAGGAAAGGGTTCAGGATGAAGAGAAAAAGGTTGAGAAAGCTGAAGTTGAAGAGGGTGGATGTGAGAAAGCAGGTATTGAAGATAAAAAAAGATGGATGAGTCAGAAGAAAATGTGAAAAAGGATAGTAAAGCTGAGAAGGATAGCAGGAAAGCAGTGGAGGATGAAGAAGACAAGAAGAATACTCCGATCTGTCAGTGTAACAAGGCCCTAGCTGCTGAAAAGGTTGTTATCGTCTCCCTTATGAGGTAATTCAAGACATGTGCTCTCCTCCTTGCAAAATCCATTTATTTGGGGTTTATAAGGCAAACAGACTGTTGTTGGATAATGAAACGGAATTGAAACAAATTAATAAGGAAATTAAAACTAATGAGTCTAAATATTTTGTTAAGTTAAATGAAGCATTAAAAGAAAATGAGCATTTAAAAAGAAATCTTTTGAAAAGAAACATTGAAATAAATGCTTTAACTGAATGTGTGGCACTTGCTGAATTTGAAACAAGCAAATTAAAAACCAAACTTGAAAAATGGACAATTTCTGGGATGAAACTTGAGGAGCTTTGCATGAATCAAAGGGGGGCTAGAATTAAGACTGGTTTGGGAAGCAAAGAACCACTCATGTTTATCCTCCACCTAGCACTTATTGTTATTCTCCTATGCCTACACCTCATCCAACTAATAAATTAATTCAAAAAGATACTGACAGTTTGTATGCAGGTTTAGAAGGAGTAAATCATAAGGAGATTCGAGAGGAATATGATTATGGTGCAAGTAGTGGTATGGGCAGCTCTAGTTTTAATGTTTCAGATTCCAAAAAGTCTTCTATAGATAGTAGCATAAGTAGATTTATGTCACAAACTTTTGTCATAGACAGTAGTTCATGTAGCCCTAGTTCTAGTTCATCTTATTTATCCTCTGATGTCGATGAATCTATTGATGATGTTTCAAATTCACTTCATTATAGTTATGATAATTGTTTGCCTAATTCTTCAAACAGACGTTCACACCCAAATTATTTTGAAAAGTTTCTTTCTCATCCTATCCCATCTTTCACACCCAGTCGAATTTCAAATCTTAAAGATATTGAGACAACTTCCTCAAACGTTAACAATATTAACAAAAATGAATCCGGATTTGCTAAAATGAAAGTTACAAAGGAAATATTAAAAGAATCACATGACTCATGTAGCAATTCGAATTTTTACACGTCTGAAGGTGAGGAAGAAATCTTAACTGATCAAGCATCTGTTTTAAGATGTAACAAGAAAAGATTGAAGTCCCGATGTTTCAAATGTGGAAAGGATTATCATGTTCTTAAAACTTGTCCTGCATTTGTTAATAGAAATATAAATCATAGTTCCTTTGGAAGTAGATTAAATCATTTTGTAAATAATTTCTTTTGTAAAAAAGTCTTTCGTTTCAACGCCTAATTCAGTCAAGACTTGGGTACCAATTTCCAAGTCTTAATAAATTTTTGTTTATGCTAGGAACATTCCAGAAGAGCTATCAATAGTTTTTGGCATGTTGACAGCGGATGTTCAAGGCATATGACCGGGTTGAAGGACTTACTCAAAAATTATTGAATAATTAATGGAGGATATGTTGCTTTTGCTAGTGATAAGAAGGGTGGAAAAATGATTGGTCAGGGTGAAGTCTCAAATGAGAATTCATCCCATCTGGGACGCTCAGGAAAAGGGTTTTATAGATATCATTCCGATTGATACAAAAAAACCAACGAGCGGATCTTTTCATAAAAACATTTGATAAACCATGTTTTTATGAATTGATTGCCATGTTGGGTTTAATATCCTTTTAAAACCTCTTTCTTATCTTAATGTGAATCATTCTATAAATAACTCTTTTTGTTTATAAACTTTTTTGATAAACTTCTGTGTCCCATATGTCTTCACATCTTTATTTTGTTTGTTTCAGCTTATATTAAAATTTTTTTGTTTCGCGGCTGCTAAAAAGAAATTTCGGGGAGAATTAAAATATTTTTTTTCTTTTTAGGAACTTCATGTAAAAGAAATTAAAGGAGAATCAATAGCATTGTTTGGGATATGCATGGTAGGGTCAGCCCGATATCAAAGTAAACAGTGATCGTGTAGCCTAATTAAAGTTTAAGAACTCGATGACAAGGATTATCCTCATGATATCTCAGCCTGAACAAAGCTACAAGGCCATGTCTTATATGGGTTAAGAGTTTCATATCTTTGCCTTGATGCATAAATTTTAAATAGAATGGGTGACATATCTCGTGCTTATCTCCTCTGCTATGTGTGAACAATGACCTGGAGTGATGATCTCCTCTGTTATACGTGAGTATAGACCTGGAGCTCTCATCAGCACATTCTGATGAACTTCTCTGTTATACGTAAGTATAGACCTGAAGCTCTCAATAGCGAGATAAAATGATTATCTCCTCTGTTATATGTAAGTATAGACCTGGAGCTCTTATCATCTGTCCCCATATTCAGAATCATCGTTGAAATATATAAGAATTCAAGCAAAGTGAATTATATTGCTCAATAAACCATAAAGAACAGGATTTGTACTTTGCTGAATATCTGTGGGATCCAAGTCATCTGAGATTTTTCAATGAATCCAAAACATGATAAAGCAGCTACAGATTACTTGTTGAAAAGAGGAAGGCATGAGTTTAAAAGGACAAACATATCAGCAATCCCGCAAATCTTTGACTCTCCAGATCAATTTCTTGAAAAAGAAGTCTCTATATCCTTTTATTTTTTTCTTATTTGTTTTAAATTCTTTGTTATGTGCTGATGTTGTGGGACGAAGAATGTTTTTCATAAAAGCCATATAAATTTAATTTTTTTAAGTTTTTGGCTGCAGCGAAACTACAGTTTCGCTAGCAAGTTTGTCGACCGAATCTATAGTTTCTCTCGGCACTATCGCTATTAACCGAGCACTGATTTCTTTTGTGATGCCGAGCAAAACTACAGTTTCGCTGCCAGCGAAACTAGGTCATATATATGGAACAGTGTGTTCATCATTTCACATTATGTCGTGCGAATCTAACCCTAGTTTCTCTGTGGCCGTATCTTTTTAACCCTATTTTTTATCATTTCCGTCGAGATTGTTTGTTTCTAAACCATTTGGTAGGTAGTGCGTCTCTGAATTAATGGTTTAATCGTGGTTTTATGGCTTAATCGATAGTTTTGGGTTGATTCGTTGGTTCGAAACTTCGCCTGTTTCTTCCAGCGAATCTACCAAACTTATCCAGCGAAACTGAACGAAAGTTCCCTGTTGCGAGCGAATCTATCTGGTTATGCTGTCCAAGCATACCTGACAGTTTTGCTTGAACCTTTCCATCGAAAATATACTTTCGCCTAGCATATAATCTGTTATGTTGGGGTCGGAGAAGCTACAACTTCGCTGTTGTCTGATTCATAAGATTGTCCTCAGCGAAAGTGTAGAATCGCTCAAACTCATGGTCTAGGGCTGAGTTACAGCGAATGTACACTTTTGTTTGGTCAAAACTTATGTTCAATCAACAGCGAAACTAAGTGTTGTGCCTAGCGAAACTATAGCTTCGCCGGTCAGTAAAACTGTTGAACTTAGTTTCAAAACTTCAGCGAAGTTGTCTTGCTATGTCTGGCGAAACTACAGTTTTACCATATCAGTGAAACTATTGTTGTTTTAAAATTTTTCTTATTGGTTAATTATCTTTATGTTACATCTTACTTACCTATGTTTATATTTTGCAGTTCATGGCAAACTTAAAGTTCGATGAGAAGACTAATATTGTAGCACTACTAGACGACAGTAATCCAAAGACTGTTGGATTTAAAGATTGCATTAGATGGCTGAAACAGTCTTCCATTCACTATGCCATATCTCATTTACCCATGATCTACGACATTCACATTCGAGAATTTTGGGTTAATGCAGAATGTGACTTGGGATCTACTCCATACAGGATTACTTCAAGAGTTCTTGGGGAAGACATGGTTATTAGTGTTGAAATGGTTGCGAGGGTATTAAGGTTGGAAGATGATTGTGGAGATGAGGTTAGTATGTCTGATGCTGAAGTCCTTAATGCTTATCGAAGCATTGGGTATGAAGGACCATCTTTGGGGTCAAAGAAGGAAATTAAGAAGTCGTTTTTGTCTAAGGAATGGAGATACATTGCCCACGTGTTCATTATGTGCTTGGATCATAAAAAAGGAGGATCAGATAGTTTAAATGCACAGTGGGCAAAGGCCATGATTGTGTTCTGTAGAGGACAAAAGGCCAATATTGCAAGACTAATATTTGACTGTATGACTGAAAATGTCATGGCCTTAAAGAAAGACAAATGGCTGTTATATCCAAGGTTTATCCAGATGATCATTAATGCTGAGAAGCCCAATTTGCCAAGACATGGGGAAGTTAAGAGGCTGATGCAAATGAATACAAGAATATTGGCAGACTGCTCAGCTATTAGACATGACTTCAGCGGTAAAATAACATATTTACTGGAAAACATGTATCCTGCCGAGAGATGGAACTACATAAGTAGGTTGATTGAAAATGAAAACAAAAATGCTGAAGAAAATCGGGATGTACAAGCTGAAGCCATAAAGAAAAGGAAGAGGTATGCAAAGGAGAAAGAATATGATCTAGATGCTGAGATTGATGAAGTTGAAGATGAGCCGCGGGCTCAAAGAGAGAGGAGGACCAAAAAGAAGGCTGATCAAGGGGAACCGGCTCACGAAACTGAAAGGAGATCTAAGCAAAAGCAGCCGGTGTTCGAAGAAAGGAGGGATCCCCGATCTGAACTGGATCAAGATGTGATCAGAAATGTAAATACTTCATTGGCTAATGAACTGAGCATGATTAAAACTAAGTTGGTTAATCAGGAGTTGAGAGAAAAGGAGCAAGACGAGCAGATAGAAAGTATGAAGGTTATGATGATGGACAAGCAGGAACTTATCAAAAGGCTATTGAAGGAAGTGAATGATCTCAAAGGCAAAGTTGGTGACACAAACCAACTATCACAAGAGGAGCTGGATGATCTGACTGACACCTCAAAGTATGCGTTCCTGAAAGTGGGGAGGTCATCTGGTATGGGAGGGGAAGCAAGTATGGCTGGTGGTGGTGCAAGTGGAAGTGGTGTAGGAGGTGAAAAGGTTGTTATGACAGAAGCAAAAAAGAGAGTAGATGAAGGAGGAGATATGAGAGAGGAGCCTGTAATTGTTGAGGCTGAATTTGTTGATTTAGGATTAGACATAGACACAGACTTGACTGGAGCTGAGGTGATTAGAGAAGAAACTAATGAAGGAAATAAAGAGGATACAAGGAAGAGACTGATTGATGAAGAGGAAGAGTATAAGGAACAACTGGTTGATTATGATTCAGAGCCTGAATACTATTAAGTGGAGGAGCACCCAATGTCTTATGTGGCACAAAGGGGTTCAAAAGAAGTTGATGTGTTTGAACTAAGCAAAATAGACTGGTTTATGAAAGAAAAGGGACCAGAAGAGCTAACACCTCTATTTCAAAACATCAGTGAACCAAGCAAGAAGAAAAGTGATAAGAAAATAGTGAGCTGGAAATACAATTCTGAATTGAAAATGTTTATGATCAAAAGGAGGGGTGGTGAAATTTCATATATGCATAAAAGGATGGCGTTCAAGACCTTGCCTAGATGGGATTTGAGGAGGTTAGCTGAATTTCCACTTTTGGATGCCCACCTGAGTGAACGTGCTATGTTGTTGGAAAAGGAGACTAAGGTGGGAATGAATGACAATTATGAAGCTTTTGGTAATATGAAGACAGAAAGAAGGAGATCGAAGAAAGACCTGGATTGGGCCACTGGAAAGGGAAAGATTGTGTCAAAGCTGAAGCCAGCTAAAACTGTTAACAGAATAAGGGTGCCCAATCCACTTCCCCCTAGGATACGAAATTTTGAAAAATGGTTTTATGATAACAATACTGGGGAAGCAGTCATTAGGTTGAAAGGTGGTGCTGAGTTCAAGCTATTTGACCCAATGGAAGTATTTTCCTTTTGTGATGAAGATATTGTGATTCTATGTGAAAATCACATTAAGGTTGGAGCTGGAGCTGAAATGAAAAGAGAAGCTAGTCTGTTTATGAATGTAGCAAATAAAGCTCGAGGAGTAAGGGCAGAGGTCAGGGAACTTGCTGAGAAAGTATCCAAGGCTGACGAGTTAAGGATGGACATGCAGGATCTTACCAGACAATTTGCTAGAGCAAGTGCAAGAGATAAAGAGGAGAGGGCAGCAGGAGCACAACCAGAAGCATCAAATAAAGCTGAAGAAGGTGCAACAGAAGAGCAAGAAGATTGAGAGTGAGTTCCAACCTAGGGGGAGAATTGATGATCTACATAGGTTGGACTCACTATAGTTGATAGGTTTATTTTGATTATGTAATAGGTTAATTGTTAGTTTTATCTTGTATTTAGTATTTCTTTGTAATTTTGTATTCCAGTGAATCTACGGGCGAAACTATAGTTTCGCCCGAAGTCAGCTGATTCAGTTCACCCGGTGAATCTATAGTTCGCTGCCGGGTGAAACTATTAGTTAGACAGGCAGTTTCGCTAGTCAGCGAAACTGCCAGCGAAACTAGGTTTCTTATATATTGTAATCTTTCTATCTTGTAAGGAACTTTTCGGCAAAACCCAAATACAAAATATTTGTGTTGCAATTGTGTGTGTGTGGCTGAAAGTTCATTATCTATATCATTGAGCCTTTGTTATGGTAATTTATAGTTTATATTCATTGAATTTCATTATGTTATTGTGTTTATAAGTATTGATTCAACCGAAAATCATTGTCAAGCATCAAGTGCACTCTTGAATCGATCACTAGGACCAACACATATAATTGTTCATATTGCAGATGGAGCAATAGCTGCTGAAGTAACACTCTTCTGAGCTATGGTTGTGCATATCACACCATTTGAAATACTTCTCTTCAGCTTCACTGTCAGAGTCAGCTTCTATCTTTGTCAGTTTCATCATCAGTATATTCTTTTGCTTCTTTAGTTCTTTCTCAATCTTTGCATCTAAAAGATCCTCTTCTTTACCTTTCTAGTTAGGAGTTAAATCCAAAGGTATGTCCTTCTTTCGTAGATCTACGGATGAGTGTTTAGGTTCTGATGATTTCTTCTTCCGCTGATGTTCTACGGAAGACTGTTTTTTCTTCTTTCGCAGATCTTCTATAGCTGACACATTTTTCCTTTGCTTTTCTACGGATGTGTGAGAACCTGTCTTCTTCTTCTGCTGGTGATCTTCTGAAGTGAGACTATCTTCTTCCTCCGTAGTTCTTTTTGCTGCCTGACTTTTATGCTGTTTGTTGAGTTCATGAATGCCTTTATTTAACTAACCAATCCTTGTGTAAATAGTCTTCAGCAGATTTCTTTGTTTTGTTGGATAGGGCAACTTGATCTTATCAAAGATTTTGGGAGTTATAGAATCAATTACCACACATTTTCCCTTACCCAAACAAGCACTTTCTTGTTTATTAGGCTCATCACTATCATCTAGATCATCACAGTTATAAAGATCAAGTTCGGAGTCATTTTATTTTGAGAATGTTGATTCAGATGAATCAGTTTCAATGGATTCAGAATCCTTGTCATTTATTACTTCATTATTTTCCACTTTTGACTCAGTTTTGGTGCTAGACACAAAATGATTTGTCAAACTGTTGGTCATGGTCTCAGGTAGGGTGGTGTAATTATCATTAATTGGTGGAGCAACAGTATGATATCCCAACCCAGACTTGTTCTTTGATTCAATATGAGAGTTTAACAGTTTCTCATACTGCTGTGATGATAGTTGGAATTTTTGAAGTTTTACTTCAGTTGATGCATGATCTGACATGGACTTGGTTAATGAGTTAGTCAAATGCTTAACTTGTGCTTTGAAATTATAATTTTCAGACATAAGTTTGTCTAAATCCTTTTGTAGTGAATTTATTTTGACTCGATAAAGTTTATGTTCTCTTTCAAGACATTCATTTAAAAGCATAGTTTCTTTAACTTTATCAGCCAATTGTTGAGCATGAGCACTGTATCTCTCAACCTCATCAACACATAAGGAAGAATATAACCTTTCTCTTACCTCTCTGGGCATTGGTGGAACTTTGTTTTCCATATTAGCCATCAAAGCCTGATTTTCTTATAGTACTTCCTTCTCGTACATGCTCCAATCACAAGTACCATCCTACAAAATAATCAAACCAATTTCTTTAGAATTATTGGTACCTGTTGAAAAGCCTGTGGCTGGTGGGGATGAGTTTGTTAGCTGTGGTTGCTTGAAGCTCATTTGTTTTGCTTGTGTTGTATCTATTATTGATTGCTGATTGTTGTTGCATTCCCTTGAGAAGTGACCATACAAATTACATTTGTAACACCTCACCTTGGATTTGTCAACACCAATTTTGTTGTTCCGCCTCCGGCTGACAATCCCTTGTTTCTCTTCATGTGCATTTTGGCTCTATAAGCAATCATGGCCATTTGCCATTGCAAATCCATCTCTTCTACTTCATCTGGATGAAGTTTTTCAAGATCTTGCTAACAGAAGTAGGCAGGAGTCAAGGTACTTCCCAAGTAGGCTTGAAAGCTTGAACTGAAAGCTGCAAAGGCTACCTTCTGTTCTTCTAATTCCAGACCCATAGTAATTGGTTTTGTTTGATTGCTAGCTTTGTTGGATTTGGACTCATCTGACTTTCCTTTTGATTTTCTGTTTTTATTGTTTTGAGAGTTCAACTTGGAGGCCTTGGTAGCATAGAAGCCAGTTTCCTCTTCAGTATAACTTTCAACACAAGTGTTATCTTCATCATCATTAGAGATGAAGGCATTTCCAACACCCCTAGTTTATTTGAATTGGTATGGTGCTATAGGTGCTTTAACACTCTTGTTTCTGGTTTTCTTGTCTAATTTCAAAGCTTCTACCTTTGCAACTAGAATGTCCAATCCAATTGCCTTCAGATCAATAGTATTCTTGAACATGGACATAGTGTGTGTCCAGCTTTCTGGTAATGAATGAAGCACCTTCTTGTTTAACTCCTCATTAGTGTAATTCAATTCAAAGATATTCATCTCTGTAACAAGTTGCATAAACCTGTGGAGTTGTTGAGGAATAGACACACCCACAATATGATGAAAAGTATCATATTGTGAGCGAAGTGTATCCTTTTTTATGCTCCTTATCTCGTCACTTCCTTCACACCAAGTGTGCAGGATTTTCCATAATGAGTTTGTTGTTTTATATGATTCACACCTGATAAAGAGATCTTTAGGCAAAGCCATAGTAAGCATACTATATGCTTTGATGTCAATCTTGACTCTCTTGGCATCATCAGGTGACAAATTTTTAAACTTACGGGTTGATTGTTGTCTTTATAGTCCAGTCCTAAAGTAGGTGGAATATAAGGACCTTCAGTAATCAACATCCATAACTCAGAATCTATGTAATTAACATGATTTCTAAATCTGATTTTCCAAGTTTTAAAATCAGATTTATTTTCCAACTTCGGAGGTTGATAAGCGCCATCCACTGAAATGCTCAATTTAATTAACTTGATTAAATAAACACCGATTAAACAAATCAAACTGATAGATCAATTGATCTAGATCAATGAGCACGTGGCTCTAATAACACCTGATAATCCAAGGATCGTTGCAGGAATTATCAATTTGATTTTAACAAGTATTGATCACGGAATTTTCAATACCTACTGTTTAATGGATTGTTTATCAATAGTTGAAATAGATGAACAAGAAGAACAACTAAAAAAACTAAACGTAATAATGCAATACACAGATTGTTTTCAATTGCTCTTCATTCACAATCAATCGATTACAATTGATTATAATTCTATGTGTTCTTGATGCTTGATCTTGCTATGTTGTTAATGTTCTGTGTGTGGATCTCTGTTATTGTTCTATTGATATATATAGATTGTGCATCTATTCTGTTCCTAAGTCATTGCTGATATTTTGCTATTTTGTTGCTATACTTAAGCTAACTTCCTCTAACTATGCAAATACTTGCCTTATTTATCGGCATAGGAGTTCACAATTTACAATGGAAATTATATTTTACAAAATAGAATGTTGTTGATGTGACGTGGAATATTCTCTTGAATTAAATATCTTCCGCAACCATTGACTAGATGTTATTGCTATGACATGTTGACTTGATGACTATGTTGCGTACTTGATGATGTGAAATCAATACAAGTTTGTTAATCTTCCATAGAAATTGGTCTTCCGTAGGAAGTTCTTCTTCTGCAGTAATTAGTCATCTACAGCAACACTTTGTCTTCAACATTTGTTCTTCAGTGGTTGTACTTACGCAGGAGTTCTTGTACTTGTTCTTTAGCAGCAAGCTCTCCTTTAATAGCTCCATTTGATCTTGGATTTGTTCAGGATTTGTTGTTCTGCCGTAGGAGATCTACGGAAGCACAAACTTCAGATATGCTCCTGAGAACATCTACGGAAGAACACTTATTCATCCGTAGGTTGGTCTAACACTTAGTTAAATTTTCCAAATTGACTAAGTCTGATGTTTCCTTTAATAACATACACTAACGCACACAATAATATGGGTTACCATTTGATTCATGCATTACATTATATTATCAAAAAGAGAATTACAATGATTAATTACAAGAGTTGACAAGTCAACTAAACCTATACATTTGATCCTGTTCTAACAAAAGCCTTATCAACTTTCTTTGGCTCAATCTGGGACAAGAACCAAGAATGCGGACGAACATTTTTATTATGAATTTGTCCTCTTGTTCTCACCCCAGTTTTCACATCCTCACTGATGTTTGTGGTGGGATGGGACTTGTGGACTCTCAGTTGAAGGATCATAGCAAGTTGATTTGAAAGATCTAAATTAGTGAAATTTAGATCCGATGATTGAGTATCACCCACCACATCAGCACACTTATCAAGTGAAACTTGATCCAATGAGTATGTGATATCGTTGATGTTGTCTTCAGTGGAGAGATTGTCAGTATCATGAAATTCTTGATCACTTTTACCATCTCCATCTCCTCCTACATTAGAAAACCCTTCATTTGAGTTTTATGCCTCATTGTTGGAATTGGTAGGCACCTTAGCTGTATGTGTTGGTTGCACTGATCGATAATCAGTGCAAATGATTCACTAATCAGAGAAAACCCACTGAATAAACACCACTTTATCAATGACACAATGAACAAGTTTCAAATATTTTCAATGATCTCCAAACTCACACAATAAACATGAAACAAAGGATAAAATATGATAACAGTGAGCTTCCAACCAAATACACAGAATTGCAATCAAAAGATTTCACTATTAGGGTTTGCCAAAAACTCGCTTACAATGACAGAACATGATAATATATAAGCAGAGTGTAGTTTCGCTGATTGTCATGACCAACACCTAGTTTCACCCGGCGTCGAAACACAGTTTCATCGGGTGACCTAGGTCAGCTGACTACGAGTGAAACTACAGTTTCACTCCTAGTTTCGCTGGGTTAGTGAAACTACACAAATACAAAAATACAAATTACATGGAAACAAACTAACATTCAACCTATTACATAAATAACAAAATAATCCTAACTATGGTGAGTCTAACCAATACTAGATCATCAATACTCCCCCTAGGTTGGACCTTACCAGCTTGATCTTCTGATTCAGCTCTGGTTCTGTCTGTAACAATCTGAGCTTCTTCTACAGCTTTAACAGATGTTTCCTTTTCAGCTCCAGTAGTACTAATTTCCTCTCCGTGTGCACTGCTCTTTCAAATTGCCCTGTCAGCTCCTACACATCCATCCTCAATTCATCACCTTCAAGTACTTTCTCCGTAAGCTCCCTGACTTCAAACCTGACACCGCGAGCCTTGTTAGTTACCCTCATGAATAGGCTAGCTTCATTCCTTGTTTCAGCTCCGGCTCCAGCTTTGATGTGATTTTCACACAACACTACCAAATCTTCATCGCAAAAGGAGAATACTTCCATAGGGTCAAATAGTTTAATTTCTTCTCCACCCTTTAGTCTAATCACTGCTTCCCCTGTATTATTATCATAGATCCACTTCTCAAAATTTTTTAATCTTGGGAGAAGTGGATTAGGCACTCTCACTCTACTAACAGTTTTGGCTGGCTTGAGCTTTAACACAATCTTGCCCTTTCCTGTAGCCCAATCCAAATCTTTCTTGGATCTCCTTCTTTCAGTCTTCATATACCCGAACACTTCAAAATTATCATTTAGCCCCTTCTTTATCTCCTTCTCTAACAACATTGCCCTCTCACTCACATTTGCCTCCAGAAGGGGAATTTCTGCCAGTCTTCTTAGATTCCATCTAGGCAAGGTCTTGAAAGCCTTCCTTTTATGCAACTAAGATATGTCCCCTCCCTTTCTTTTAATCATAAAGAATTTAAAATTAGCATTGTATTTCCATCTTATGATTTTCTTATTAGACTCCTTTCTGCTAGGCTCTTTTATGTTCTGAAATAGAGGAGTTAGCTATTCAGGTTCCTTATTTTTGGTGAACCAGTCTTCCTTTTCCATCTCAATAATATTCCCTTCAGTAGAACTTCTCTGAGCCACATATGTCAATGGATGCTCATCTACCTCATAATACTTTGGCTCAGAGTCATAATCAACGAATTGCTCGTCTATTTCCTCTTCTTCGTCCATCAAATTCAGTTCAACATCCTTCCTTTTTATTCCATCTCCTTCTTCTCTAAATACTTCCTCACCAGTCAAATCAGCATCAATGTCTGTAAGGTAATATCAGAAGATTATAGGGCTGATGTAACCAAAGAAACCAAAACAACCAAAGTTCTCCCTGCATGCATGCACTGAATGTACAAAGATAGAAGTGCTTAAGAAGTTTTACACACTACATCAGAAAATACTCTAAGTGTAAAATCTTCTGAAGCCAAAGTCCAAATCTTCCAATGCCAAAGATGAAGTCTTCCGAAGCTTCAGAGACAAAGTCTTCCGAAGTAATTTTGCTGTGAAGACTGATTTCTTTCGAAGACAGAGAAACACATGCTTTCTCTGATCTACTTTACATAAAGCTGACACACTTTCTGCTGCAACTCTGAAGACTCACCAACTTATATGAGTTGGTGAAAAGTCCATGCTTTTGTAAACTGTAGATTAAGGTCTTTGCCTGTAACTTCCTACTTTTGTACCTGTAAACCTTTTTGTAATAGAAAAGAATATGAGCTATGGCATGTCATAGTCACTAGTCAAAAGGCAATCTGCCTTTTGACTTTAGATTGATCTTGTTGTCTAGAATAGTCAATTCCAACTATCCTTCTAAGTATTGACGGTTGTAGGATGTAGTATAAAGAGTATCAAGTTCTTGTAATTTAGATATGCTTTGTAACACTTATAATAGGCCATGAGAGCAATATACAACACTCCTCGAAAACCATATTTCTATGTTATTATTGCTTGTTCTGTCTTATTACTTACTTGTGTTCATAGTATCCTCATAATCAAACCCTGTTCCCTATTTGAATTGTTAAGTGTTCCAAGTCTCTCCTCATTGTGAAACTGATTGTATTTGGCACCCTTACCTAGTCCTGCAATTGGTATCAGAGCTCTTCAGGCTCTTGATTGTAAGATCTCACCATTTTTAATCCTCTCAGTTTCACAGTTCACCTAACATCTCAAATGGCAGCTATCACAATGGTTGATATGGAAACCAGTACAATGACAAAGTCCCCACTGATCACTCCTGAAGACTTTGATACTTGGTGTCAAAGAATGGAAGGCTTTATCAAGTCTCAAGACTCTAGGATGTGGGGGTCTGTTGTTGATGGACCTCATGTACCATCCACCTCTTCAGCTGCTGCTACTGGTGGTACAATACAAAAGGAAGTGGCTGACTAATGTGATGAAGACTTGAAGAGAATTGATATTGATCAGAAAGCCATGACCGCCCTCCAAACTGCTCTTCCAAACTTTATCTACAGAGGCTTCAAGAAGTGCAAGACTGCCAAGCAACTCTGGGATGCACTGAAGCTGATGTATGAGGGGTCTGATGATGCAAAAGAAAACAAGAAAGACCTCTTGAAGCAGCAGTTTGAGAACTTCACCTTCAAGACAGGTGAAACCATGACTCAACAATACTTCAGGTATGTTGAGATTATGGAAACTCTGGCAGATGTTGGAGTAACTCTTGAGAATAGGGATGTTGTAAGGAAGTTCATGTCCTCTCTTCCCAGACAATGGACTGAGTATTTTGTGGCCATCAAGAGGACTGAGAACCTCATGACCCTTACTCTCACAGAGTTGTATGGTATCCTCAGTGGCTACCAAATGGAGATGAACACGCAAAATCCATCTGGTAACTTCATCAACCAACAGAGTTCAACCCTTCATGTGGTTGGAAGGGATTGCAGAGAACCACAACACCATCTCATCTGCTACCCCAAAAAATCACAAAAGGCTCCTTTCATCACCTTTTTGGAGACACCAAGGGAAGGCTACATCCCTAGAAGCCCATTCTAGGAGACAAGCTCTTCACAAGCTTTTATGTCTTCTGATGAAAATTCAGGCAACTTTCTCTTCACCTTTGAAGATCTGGACTGATCCATCCATATGATCTGGAGTATATGGAAATAGTCTAGCAGATGGCTCTTCTCACTCACAGGGCCAACAAATTCTACAAGAGGACTGGAAGGAAGTTTCCTAGCAATACAGCCAGTGGAAAGTTTGGGCTTGATAAAAGTAAAGTGAAGTGTTACAACTGTAACCAAATAGGGCCTCGTATCAGAATAAGCAGGGACTGGGATCTACTAAGATAGCTCCTCCACACACTCTATTGTATATAAGATCTCCAAGGTGTGGAACTTGTGAAGATGAGCTTCCCCTTATAGAGCCTATTATTGAAGAGGACGAAGAGGAGATAGTGAAGGATGACTCTGAGAAGAGTGAAGAAGATCATCCTAAGAAGGGTCACTATTCTCCTAAGAGGAGGAAAGAGTCTAGAATGACCAAGTCAAAGAGGAAGAACTTGATCAGAAGAGCTAAGAGAAGATCAGAGAAGGCTCAAGAGATCAAGGTCACCTTTGACTCCAAGTAGAAACAAGTGTTCATATTTGTAGGGTTTGAAGTGGTAAAGGCTGAAGACTCAACTATGAACTCTAGTACCAGGAGTTCTAGTTTAGTTCCAAACCATTCTAGCAAGAAGAAGAAGACTGACCAGCTGTGTACCACTGCTACATAGCCTGAGCCATCCAACTCCAAGAGCAAGCCTCTCCTTAAGAAGCTTGTTGCATCATCTATGAAGGTGAAGATGGAGAAGGAAAGTGATCAAACTCGGTCTTGCTCTCAAAAGAAGACTCCCAGAAGGAAGCAAATAGACTGCATCATGTGTGGTAGTACTTCTCATCTGGGTAAGGATTGCATCTACAATCCCAAAAGCACTATCCACATGGTCAAAGAAAAAGCTTCTGGGAAGAAGAAGGAAAAGCAAGCTTCAGAAGGAAAATCTATTTCCTTTGGAAGCACCAAAGTGAAGAAGAAGACAAGTGAGAACTTTCCTTAGGAAGAAATTTTGGTCTCGGAAGAAAGGAATGCTTCCGAAGTACTAAATCATGCTACAGTGAAAGCAAGATCTTCCGAAGGTCCAGTATCCAAAACCTCAGAAGTTATTGAAACTTCTGAAGTGTTGAAGGTCAAGTCCAATCTTCCAAAGATGGTGTGAAAGATGAAGAAAGACCTGTAGATTGAGAGTTCTTCATCAACAGCAACTAATGATCCTCAAAGCTTGAATATATGATCTGTTACTGTTACATTGTCTTCAGATCACTTTGAAAAGCCCAAGACCAATATGGCTTGGGTTTCCAAGTGTAACTAATGATCCTTAAAGCTTGAATATAGTGGTTGTTCTAGGCACATGACTGGCAATGGTCCTTTGCTTTATAATTTTGAGAAAACTGATGAAGGACCAGCTGCTTTTGGAGGAGATGCGGGGTGGTTACATCACTGGAAGGGGTATGGTCACAAATGGTAAGCTCACCATTAAGAAGGTAAATTTTGTTAAGGAGCTTGGATACAATCTACTGAGTGTATCCAAATTTTGTGATCAGAGACACAACATGCTCTTTACTGAGCATGAGTGCATTGTTCACAAGACCAGGGTGGTCATTTCTCAAGAGCATATCCTGCTCAGAGCCCCTAGGAAAGGGAACATGTACAACATGGACTTGCAGAAAACATCTCCCTTAGGAGAGGTTTCTTGCTTTCTATCTAAAGCAAATAGTGATAAGTCTTTCCTATGGCATAAAAGAATGTGCCATGTAAACTTTAAAAACATGAATAAATTAATTAAGAATGATTTGGTAACTGGAATGCCAAAAAAAGAGTTTACAAGTGATGATCATTGTGTTGCATGCCTTAAAGGGAAGCAACACAAAGTGTCTCACAAGCCAAAGGAAATGAACTCTATCACTACTCCCCTACACTTATTACACATGGATCCCTTTGGCCACACCATTGTAATGAGTTTAGGAAGGACCTCATATCGTTTAGTGATCACAGATGACTTCACAAGATTCATTTGGGTCTTTTTCCTTAGAACTAAGAATGAGACTCCTGAGATCTTGAAGAACTTCATTCTGAAAATTAAGAATCAATCTGATCACAAGGTCAAGACCATAAGATATGATCAAGGAACAGAATTTAAGAACGAAATCCTTGATACATTTTGTGATGAAAAGGGTATTACAAGAAAATATAGGGCTCCCAGGACTCCTCAGCGAAATGGTGTTGTTGAGAGGAGAAACATGACACTTATTGAAGCTGCAAAAACCATGTTGTCTAACTCTAAAATGCCCATAACCTTCTGGGTAGAGGTAGTTAACACACCCTGCTATGTACAGAATAGAGTTTTGGTGGTTAAGACTCATGGTAAGACTCTTTATGAGCTGTGGCACAAAAGGAGACCTTTTATTGGTTTTCTTAGGTCATTTGGATGTCCTTGCACCATCTTGAATACCAAAGATCAAGTAGCCAAATTTGATGAGAAGTCAAATGATGGACACTTTATTCGATAGTCTTCCCACGCTAAGGCTTATAGAGTATACAATCTTAGAACTAGAGTAGTTAAGGAGTCAGCTAATATGACCTTCAATGAGCACACCCCTAGTGTGAAAGGTTCTGGTCCGGATTGGCTATTTGATCTTGACTTAGTTACCAACTGTTTTAACAAGTCTTATGAGAATGTTTTAGGATCTATAGATAACATATCAACAGGAGATCCTGACCCAAGATTTGAGCTGAGAAGACCAAGCAAGATTACTACTTCAGCTCCTTTGGTGAGTAACCCTGCAAATGAAGATCCTATCAGCACAAACATGACAAATTCAGCTGATACATCTGAGATGCCTTCAAATTCCAACTCAGAGGCTCAAAACTCAGGAGAAGGAGCTTCAAATGTAGGTGGAAATAGAGGTGGTGATAGTGATCAAGAATTTCTTGATGCTGATAACCACTACATAGAAGACAACATAAATGATGTCACACACTTATTTGATCAAGTCTCACCTGATAAGTGTGCTGATGTGGTGGGTGACACTCCATTGCCAGATCTGAATTTCTTTAATCTAGATTTGACAAATCAACTTGCTGTGATCCCTCAACTCAGGATCCACAAGTCACACCCCACCACAAACATCATTAGAAATGTTGATACAGGGGTGAGAACAAGAGGATAAACCCATGACAAAAATGTTTGTCTATATTCTTGCTTCTTGTCCCAAGTAGAGCCAAAGAAAGTTGATGAGGCTTTGAAAGATGGAAGCTGGGTTGAAGCAATGCAAGAGGAGTTGTTTCAATTCAAAAGACAAAAGGTTTGGAACCTATGTCCTCTTCCTCATGGGTAGACTATCGTAGGAACCAAGTGGGTTTTTAAGAACAAGAAGGATGATAGAGGACTTGTCATCAAGAACAAGGCAAGACTAGTTGTTCAAGAGTACACATATGAAGAGGGAATTGATTACACAGATGTTTTTGCTCCTGTGGCAAGACTTGAAGCTATAAGAATATTCCTTGCTTTTTCTGCATCCAAGGATTTCAAGGTCTGCCAACCTGATGTCAAGTGTGCTTTTCTATATGGGGTGATTGATGAAGAGGTGAATGTCAAACAACCACCTAGCTTTGCAGACCCAAATCATCCTGATCACGTCTGCAAGCTTCATAAAGCTCTTTATGGGCTGCACCAAGCTCCAAGGAAGTGGTATGAAACACTATCTCAGTATCTCTGTCAACATGGTTACAAGAGGGGTACTATAGATGGAACTCTCTTCATCAAAGGGAAAGTAAATGACTTAATGCTGGTTCAAGTATATGTGGATGACATTATCTTCGGGTCAACTAATCCAAAGCTCTGCAAAGACTTTGAGAGGCTGATGAAGAACAGATTTGAAATGAGTGCCATGGGGGAACTAAATTTCTTTCTGGGAATTCAAGTGAAGCAAGTTGACAATGGCATCTTCATAAGTCAGTCAAAGTATGTACAAGACATACTTACAAGATTCAACATGACTGATTGTAAGGTTGCTAAGACACCCATACCCAGAAACCACTCCCTAGGACCTGATCTTGAGGGGGAGTGTGTGGATGAATATCTTTACAGGGCTATGATTGGGTCTCTTATGTACCTAACAACCAGCAGGCCTGATATCATGTTTCCCACACGCATCTATGCAAGATATCAAGCGAACCCTAGATGTCACACCTCGTTGCTGTCAAAAGGATTCTTAGATATCTCAAAGGTGCTCCCAAGCTTGGCCTTTGGAATCCAAAGAGTTCTGACTTCAATTTGTATGCTTATACAGATAGTGACTATGGAGGTTGCAACATGACTACAAAGTCTACATCTGGGGGATGTCAATTCCTTGGTGGAAGGATTGTCTCATGGCAATGCAAGAAGCAATCCTGTGTCTCTGCATCAACTGCTGAGGCTGAATACATTGCTGTTGCAAGTTGTTGTGCTCAAGTGCTTTGGTTTCAGAATTAGATGCTGGACTATGGATTCAACTTCAAAGACACTCCCATCCACATAGACAACAACATTGCTATCTCCATTACAGAGAATCCTATGCAGCATTCAAGGACCAAACACATCAACATTAGGTATCATTTGATTAGAGATAATTTTGAGAATCGATTAATCAAACTAGTCAAAGTTAACACAAATGAACAATATGCTGATCTGTTCACTAAAGCTTTTGATGAACAGAGATTCAAATATCTCGTATTAGCTATTAGGATGATTAACTTTGAGTAGATTTTCTTAAAAACTTAAATCAACTTTATTTCTAAAACCTGTGTGTCCTAAGTTGTCTATTTTATCACCTTCATAAGCCAAGTTTATTTCTGTTGGACTCAACAAGTGCATTAAGAATTAATGCATAAAAGTATGATGCTTGCCATAGCAAACATATATCAAACATAATGTGTTCTAACATACAAACAATCATTTACTAACACATTAGCATCATTATCATTCATAACAAACACTAATATTTGTTTAAATTTCTTTTTCAGAATTGTAGATAAAAGAAATTTTGACAAGTGTCTGCAGCGGATGACGAGTCTCCACAACGGATAAAGATCATCAGCAGTGGATGAAGAAAATTCATCTAAGTGTGCAGCGAATGAAAGAATCCCACAGCGGATGAAGAACATTCAGAGGACAACATCCACAGCGGATGTTCATCCACAGCGGATGAACATTCCACAGCGGATGTTCATCCACAGTGGATGAACATCCACAGCGGATGAACAACCAAGCATCCACAGCGGATGAACAATCAAGTATGCACATCGGATGAATAGTATTCTCCATAGCGGATGAGAAAACCTCCACAGCGGATGACTTAATTCCACAGCGGATAGCTTAGACACTTAGGATTATTTATGTAATATTTGTTTACATAAGGGTAGTTTAGTAATTCTATATAGCTTTTGTGTATAGGCTATAAATAGCACACTACCCTAATCTTTTGTAAGCTTTTGAAAAATCAATACAATCAAGCAGTTATTATTTTCGAGCATTCAAAACACACACACTAACACACAATCACACACACACACACACACTGAATTCTTTCACTTGAATCATGGGTTTCCGCACCATATTTCTTGTTGGTTGAATATTGAGAGATATTGAAAAAGTTCCTTGGGGGAATCAACTTGTTCATGTTGAATATTGTTCTAATATGTTCATGTTCAACATGTTGTTATAAAGCTAATTTCATCAGGTGGTATCAGAGCCTTGGCTTAATCATTCATTGATTTCGATCCTCTCATTCAATAACATTGATTTCAGTGGTTCATTAGCTTCAAAAACACACATTCAAGCATCAAACTTATCTTCTTCTTCTCATAAACATTCATTAAATGCAAACATCATGATTACTGAATCATTTTGTGCATTTTGAAGAAGTGTTGTTGATTTTTGCTTGAACATCACACTACCACACAAGTTTTCAATGGTTTTTGCAACAAACAATACACGGGTATTGTTCATACATTGTTAAACAACCTTTAAACAAAAGGTTATTAACTTTTTACATCATTCAAACCTTAAAACCCTAATCGGATTTTAAGGGTTTTGTTTTTAAACACTGTTTCATTGATTTTTCTTTGAAACAAATCATTTTGTGAACAATCAAAACCGGTTAGATTGTTCATTATCATCATACACTAGTGACAATCTCACTAGAAACATATTTTGTTCATTGTTCAACCATCGGGTTTAATATTTTGAAAAATATTACAACAAAACCCTAGGAAAACCCTAGGTTTTGCATACACAATTCACGGGAATTGTGTTTGTTGTTTTTGATAAAACCATCGAAAAACTAGTTGTCTTGTTTGAAAAGTTTTCAAAATCAACTTTTTGATCCAAAAAGTTGTATAACAAAAGACAAACTCTGTTTTTAGGGTTTTTGCAAAAGGAATATTGTCTTTTGCACTAAAAGACAAATATTACATCATCCATAATCTTTCTTGTCATCTGTGACTAGGAAAGAGAC
The DNA here is from genome assembly GCA_025506505.1 of Flaveria sonorensis. NCBI lineage: Eukaryota > Viridiplantae > Streptophyta > Magnoliopsida > Asterales > Asteraceae > Flaveria > Flaveria sonorensis. The sequence continues at coordinate 37,382,794 of CM046435.1, read as the reverse complement.
AAACATAGGATTTTAATTAATTAATTAATTAATTCCTTTATTTGGTAAACAATTAAATCAAATTAGTTTATCAAATTAACAAACAAATCCTAGAGACAATTAGGATTAATTAAAATTTTAGCACCAGACTAAATTTAAACAAACCAATTTAACTTAAAATTTAACTTTCAACCAGTGGAGGCTGCCAGTTTCTTGGATCAAGATTGATCTCTTGGCAATGCAAGAAGCAGACAAACGTCTCTGTGTCAACACCTGAAGCAGAATACACAGCTGCTTCTGCATGCTGTTCTCAAGTGTTATGGATTCATAACCAAATGCTTGATTATGGCTTTAATTTTCATAAAACACCCATACACATTGACAATTCTGCAGCCATGTTTATAATAAACAATCCTGTTCAACATTCAAAAACCAAGCACATAGAGATCAGATATCACTTTCTGAGAGATTGCTCAGAAAAGGGTCTGATCAAGTTGATCAAGGTCCACACAGACAATTAATTGGCTGACCTTTTTTCAAAACCATTTGATTCAACACGATTTGAATTTTTGGTTCAGTCTCTTGGTATGATCAACTATGAAACAACAAATTAATATTTTCAAAACATTCAAATCAGACATACTTGATTTTGTCAAAGTCCATGATTACCATCAGCTTTCCCTTTTTCAAAATCAAGATATCATGCAAATCATTCATTTTGATAATATTGAATCACACAAACATTTCATGAGAAATGATAGTACACTAGCATAATTTTTCACTTGAGTCTTTTTCCACTAATAAAGACTGACAAATTCTTTGTTTGATATGTGGACAGGCTCAGCTTGGGACACATAAAATCAGATACAATAGTGAAGAACTAAATTCTCATGACTGTGTGGTTAACAACACATCTTGGTTTATGGTGAGTATTGATCTATCCAATATAGGTTGCTTTCAAAGTAACTACAATACACCAAGTGAAACAGATTATAAATTGCTCAATCATTCAAGTGTCTCCTTTGTTATGATAATCATAGACCTGGAGTACACCTAGGCATTCTTTGTTGTGCTAAGCACAGACCTGAATGACCTAAATCATGATCCAAAAAGATTCCTAAAGAGGAACACATCCATCTTGGATGAATAACCAATAAAGTCTTTATGACTACATTCCTTGTGAATGAATCAAAAGAATCCCAAAGAGGATCACCTTCCAAAGTGAAGTGAAAAAGAATCCCAAAGAGGATCAACCAACATGGATCAAATTATGCATTTATACTCCTAAGTAACTAGGTTTTAAGTATTGAAAGTACTTTCTAGCATATCTTGAGGAGGGTTGTATTAATCATACAATCAGATGTGGGGTACATACATCTCATGTCAATCAATTCAAAACATGATAATCACTCACTGTTTTAATTCAATCATTAATACCATGCTTGAGTATAAGTGGATCACAATATCTGCAATCAACATTGTACTTGTCTATGTCTATTCTCAAAACCATACAAACAACTCAGTGAGAAATGTTGACTATTATGATCTCATGGTATGTGCAAAAGATTCATGTTCAAACATGAAAATCATTCATTTATTAGTTAGATAAGGCATTATCTTTCTAACTTTTATCAAGCAAGCAATCAATTGTACTTTGATAATTTCCACTCAAATACATACAAATTTTTGTCATTTTGTAAAAGATTTTTATAAATATGCAAAAATTTAGGGGGAGAAATTGAACATGGAATTATCAAAGGCAGCAGAATTGTGCATTATCATACATTTCAAATTTTGATATTTTCAAATTTTGAAAAATAAACAAAGCCAAGTCAAGCCAACACTAACAAACAGTAGGTTGACACACATACATATGTGTTGGGTTCAACAATTGATAAACTAAAGCTTTCCAAACCACAATCAAAGCCAACTGAAGATCTCATTGTACAAGTTCAGAGACCAAGTTGATAAACAGAACAAAACAAACACAAGACAAAGTTAACAAGACAAAGTCAACATCAAGACCACAAGAAAAGTCAAAATTAGGTCATGATGTAAAAACATTATAAATAAAACCACTAGTGCTACTTTGTGTGGGTGGTTATTGCAAAGTGTGTGAGTGGTTGGTAGTTCTTATGTGTGTGTTTTTCATGGTGTAAATCACCACCCAAGGAGAAATTCTCTCCTTTGGGTGGGTTTGATGTTCATCCATCTTCGTATATGTTTCTTCATTGTAATTTGTTATTCAGTATCAATGAAATCATAACATTATACATTACACACACATCCTTGTTCTTTTATTCACACACTTCCACCCGTCTTTAATTTTGAATTCTCAGATCTGAAAATGATGAATCCTAAGATCCAAGCTCAACGAATCTGAAATTTTGATTCAGCAAAATGGTATCAGTGCTGTTGGTTGCTGGGTTCATGTATGTTTCAGATCTGTTTTCATCTTAAAAGATGTTTACAACACAGAAGATATAACAAAAATGTAGAACAAGTCTCTATTCATTAAAAACTCATCTATTCATCAACAAAAATAAAAAGAACATCTACAAAACTATTCAAAATTGGTACAATTTGAAGATGATAAAACATTCAACAACTTAAAAGTAGATCCTTGAAGAACATGGGCTTGAGTAGAATACATTTTGTTTCCTCTTCAAAATTAAAAGTAGATCGATGCTACTGCCAATGTGTAAATCAAGCCAATTACATGTATTTCAAGCGGATTACATGATTTCAAGAACATTATATGATTTTGAGAACATCACTTGACTTCTAGCAGGTTACTGGAGATCGAACAATATACAGCAGAAGACAAACCATCTGCATTTCTTTGAAGAAATATGGATGAAAGTTCAAACAAATGCTCATGTTACACAACCAATGCGGTTGTGTAACTCAACCAATGCTGATAAGTTCCAAAGATACAAAAGAATTGTGACAGTTCATTTCTTAAAAACAAACAAACGCGGATGTGTATAAATGTAATGCGGATGAGAATCTTCAATGCAGATGTGTTAACTACACAAATGCGGATGAAAGTTCAAAATCTAATTCTGATAAGATCATCTAATGTGGCTGCTTTAAGGGAACTAATGCTGATGAGTTCAAATCTAATGCTGATGATCAACAAAAGAACTGCAGCTGTATTATCTACTAATGCGGATGATCAGCAAAACCAAGGCTGTTGATTCACAACTAATGCGGATGAAGAGCTAAACATCCGTATTTCTTTAATACAAATACGGATGTATAACTTCAAATGCTCATTCGTTTAAACAAATGCGGATGTTACAAGAAACAAATGCAGATGTGAAGATGTAAAACTAATGCGGCTATTTGATTCAACAAATGCGGATGTTACAAGAACTAATGCTTATGTTGATTCAACAAATGCGGATGTTACAAGGCAGCCAAATGCAGTTGTTATGTGGATGTAAGGCTACTAAATGCGGATGTATACACATCTAAGGCGGATGTTATATCCAAATTTCAGCCTTTGTTTTAAACGATGCTGATAACATCAACAAAATGCACAACATCAACGCCAACACCAACATCAACATCAACAACATCAACACCAACATCAACATCAACATCAACAAAATCAACACCAACATCAACATCAACAACATCGACACCAACATCAACATCAACATCAACAACATCAACTCCAACATCAACATCAACAACATCAACACCAACATCAACATTAACAACATTAACACCAACATCAACATCAACATCAACACCAACATCAATATCAACAACATCAATATCAACAACAACATCAACAAGAAATGCAAGAAAGATGATGAACAGATGATTACAACAAACAAAAAACAAGGAACATGATGAATACGGATGATTGCAACCAACAGGCACATCCATTTTCACAGACAATAGAAAAATGAAGAAGTCAACCATGGTCACATAATCACTGATCCAATCAAGGATTTGTACAACTGTTAGAAACTCTTTCTGAAGTACTTGGAACCATCCATTATCAAGTTATTTTAGAGATTTAAAAAGTTGAAGTGTCTTCAAGACTGACTTATGTTCCTGATGCAGTTTATTGAAGTTCAAAGCCTCATCATATGCCTAATACTTTCTAATCCTTTGAGTGAGATATGAACAAACAGTAATCCAAAAGTGATACACCTCATATCCAATACGTTAAGTATTCTCAAAGAGATTCTATCATTTATCAGAAATACATTAGGAGAAGCTTAATCTGAGGGGGAGAACTACAGTGAACTATGTCAGATCATCAGTTGATCAAGAAGACATGTGACAGAGAAGATCTTCAAGTCAAAGTTTGGCAAGCATCAGTTTAGGGGGAGTATTATTGGGTTCAACAATTGATAAACTGAAGCTTTCCAAACCACAATCAAAGGCAACTAAAGATCTCATTGTACAAGTTCAGAGACCAAGTTGATAAACAGAACAAAACACACACAAGACAAAGTCAACATCAAGACCATACGAAAAGTCAAAATTAGGTCATGATGTAAAAACATTATAAATAGAACCACTAGTGCTAATTTGTTTGGGTGGTTATTGCAAAGTGTGTGAGTGGCTGGTAGTTCTTATGTGTGTGTTTTTCATCCATCTTTGGGTGGGTTTGATGTTCATCCATCTTTGTATATGTTTCTTCATTGTAATTTGTTATTCAATATTAATGAAATCATAACATTATACATTACACACACATCCTTGTTCTTTGATTCATACACTTCCACCCTTCTTTAATTTTGAATTCTCAGATCTGAAAATGATGAATCCTAAGATCAAGCTCAATGAATCTGAAATTTTGATTCAGCAAAAAATTGACTGGGTTTGAGAATGATATTCTCAGTTGATGTGATTCAACATAGGATCGAATATGTAGACGAAGTCAGTAATATAGTCGCGGAATTACTATATTACAGAACAGTTGAAACTAAAATAAATGTTTGAGAGATTGAAGCACATGAACACAGAAGTCATAGATGTATAATAATAATGTTATAACTGTTGAAGTCGAAAACCTTACAAAGTTAGGGTATGAAACCCTATTTATAGGCATACACATTGCCTGTACAAAAGACTAAACTACCCCTGACTTATACATGAGAATCTAGTCTAAGTACAAAATAAATATAAACATTTTTAAGTTGTTCATCCGTATTAGTTCATGCGGATGAACATGTCTTCATCAGCATTTGTTGTCATCAGCATTAACTTAGTTCATCTGCATTAGTTTATGCGGGTGAACAAGTCTTGTCAGCATTTCTTCATTTGTTCATCCGCATAAACTAATGCGGGTGAACAAGTCTTGATCAGCATTTCCTTTTGTTCATCCATATAGACTAATACGGGTGAAGAAGTCTTCAGCATTTCTTCTATCTTTATCCGCATTAGTTAATGCGGGTGAACAAATACTTGTCAGCATTTGTTCACTAGTCATCCGCATTAACAAATGCGGGTACTTGATACTTGTCTTTTCTGTCTTGTATACTTTTGTACAAAAAGTCTTCTGTTGTCTTCTGTCTTTAATGCTTACCAACTAGTGCAACCTTCAACCACCTCTTGAATTAGCAAGTATGATCCTTTCAAGGTCTAACAATACTCCCCCTAAGGATTATACTGCCTAAGTACTTCAAGAGTGTGATGGTGGTGGAGGTTGTGATGATTCTGGTGGTTCTTCATGTCTTTTCTTCATCAGGTACTACAGGTTCTGCCATAGAAGGATTTAGGATTGCCTTGATCATGTTTGAAAAATCTCTTGCTTCTTTCATTTTGTCTCTGCTTAATACATGTATCTTCATCTCACTCATGGTGTAAATTGCATCAATGGGCATTTGTTTCAAGGAGATGGGTTCCCAAACTAAAATTCAGGAAAGCCCATCTCTATGAATCAGTAGAGAGCCATCAGTATCAACTTCCAGCTTCACTATGTTTCCTAATTGTATTGGCATATTCTTCTTCTTTCTCTGTTCTCTTTTCTTGATTATTCTGTCAAAGGTCATCTTTAAGATCTTGATACATTTTAGCATAAAATCCAAATCATCTTCAGCAGCTTTGTTGTTGAGGGATCTAAAGTGTCTTATGTAGATGTAATGCACATAAGATTCATCTAGTAGTCTCACTTTATATCCACTGAATATTCTAATCTCAGGTGCTTCTTTTCCTCCCCATTTTCTATCAATCACAAATTCATATGTGTTTTCATCATAAAATACATTGGAGATTGGCTTTGTTTTGTGAGTACCAACAATCATCTTTCTCTTTAATGATTCAGTAGGTTTCACATGCAACTCTGGAAACACTACTTCTTCAGCCTCTCTTTTTCTTTTCTGTTCAAAGTGATTTCTGAATGTTTTATCTTTTCTTATACATATAGCTTTGAGGGACTTGAAGTTATTGGTCCTTTTAAACATCTTCAGAATATCCACAAACTCATAACCCCTATACATTCCATCATGATTGATTAGGTCCAGATCAGCCAACTCTTTTAAATCATGGACCTTTATAGCATTAACCAAGGCTATATATTCAGTAAAGAACTACACCAGGCCTGTGATTCTCTTCACCATGAACATGTTCCAACTACTATCGTACTACCAGGTAAAAATTTTGACATCTGTTTTGCCTTTGGGAGCAGATACCCCTCTAATCATTTCAGCAGTGGTCAAACCTTCTTGAAGTTTCAGTTGTGAAGGTTCAATGAACAACTCTAGATTTTTATGCAGAATAGGGGCCAGAACATCTTTGTATTTTGTTGTTAATTGTACATCTTGTGTAGATGTTCTGGTTCTAGGCTTCTTCCCAATCACTTCTCCTTCAAGAGATTTCAGCCTATCTCTTTTCTCATTAATCATTTTCAATATAGTATCCCTTACTGAATTGGTTTTCATGTTCCCAAGCTTTCTTTTTGTAAACCCCTGTAGAGAATGATAATCCTTTATTTCCTTATCTGTCATATTATAATATCTATCCATATCTTCTATCAAATCTTTCATCATGTTTTCATCTTCTGTGGAAGGATCAGAATGAACTACCATTTCCCAACTTTCATCATATCTAATCTCTCCTTCTTGTTATTGTTGGGTGGATGCTTGTTGTTCTGTTTCTTCACTAACTTTTTTAGTTCTTTCTCTTATAAACTCTTCTTTCAGTTGCACAATCAATTCCAAATCAGCAACCCTTTTTGTCAACTCCTCATTCCTTTTGTTTAGATTATCAATAATCTCAGTTTGAGTCTCAATTAGATGTTCTTGTTCTTCCATTGCCACAGTTTGAATGGCAACAGTTCAGCATGACCACAAATTTCTTCACTTAACATTTCTAATGAGGATTTAAGTTTGCTTATCTCATCATCTCTTTTTCTCAACTCAGCCTCATATTTGGTTTTTAATTCCTTCAGTTCCTTCTTCTTTTCATCCAACTCTTGAATTCTATCATTAATAATCCCTGTTCTTCTATCCAATGTTTTCTCCATTCTAGAAACTTTTATCATCAATTCAGAGATCATTTTCTCTTTTTCATCAGGTCTATTGATCTTAGACTCAGCAAAGCTCATAGAAGGAGCATCCTCAGAGAATATTTGCCTCTCTGGTAATGGTATAAATTATTGTTGTTCCTTCTCATCATCAGATGACTTAGAAGAATCTGATGAACTGGTAGATTTACCAGATACACCAGCATCAGCAGCTGCTTCATGTGATGAGCTCTCTTGGGATTCTTGCTGGATGTGAATAGGAGAAAATGGAGGTGACACAATAGGATCAATCCTAAAAGGGGAATGAATCTCAGCATCATGTATTGAAGGTTCAATGTGAAAATCACCACCTACATCAACATGTGGTGACATTGGCCTTAATATTTATTCTTGTCTTGCTAAATGCTCGTCAGCAATTCGTTGATTTAGAGCAGCAGGCTGTTCTTCAACTGTTTCTTGTATTGGTTCTTGAACATCTTCTTGAATTTGTTCCACAACAATAGGAACATCATGTTGTTCATCTCTTTCTTGTACAAAAACAGCAGCCTTTTTTTGAATAGGTTCCTCAATAGGAACATTTTCTGGTGCTTGTTCCTTAATAACATGAACTTCTTCTTAAGCCTGTTCCTCAACCACAGGAACATCTTCTTGTTGATTAATCAGTTGTTGCATCCACGGTAGTAGTGGAATGAAAGCACCACTATAAGAGTTCCTTGGATCCTTTTTCTTGATATACTTGTAAGACTTGGCATTATAGTGAGGGACATCCAGAATAGGACCTTCTAGTGCAATATTGAGGAAAGCTTCATTGATGAAGCACTGGATAATTCTTGGATACATGAGAAACATATGCCTTCTTCCCTCTTGAATATTGGAAACAAGACCATTGAATACATAGGCTGACATGTTGAAAGGTCTGTTTAAGCACAGTGCACATATAAGAGATGATGTTGTCAATGGAACGTCATTCCAACCAGCCTTTCTTTTGGATAGACAGTGTTAGACATAGTGTATCAGAAATCTCCATTGTAAGTCAACCAGTCCTTTGACTATTTGTTTTGCTTCAAACCCTCCTTCATGTCCAATATTGGCAAAGAATGTTATAATGTCATTATCATCAAACTCTATAGGGGAGTTGGCATCATCACCAAACTGTAGACACTTTCTCATAGTTTGTTATGAAATAACCAAAGTGTGATCATCAGTTATTCCCCCTGAAATAAATTTTATGCCATCAAGCTCTAATACTTCAGCATTTCCGTAGAATGATCTTATGTAGTTCTCATATATGACTGGTTTGATAGTGATAGCATGAGCTACTCTTGTAGTAGTAATGAATCTGATCATATCCTTTAGTCCTTCTGCTTCTGGGACATCAGGATTAAGAAAGCCACTGACATTGTGGAGTTTATACCAAGTTAGATTAGCCATATGAAATCTGCAAAAGATATGAATGAATTAGTGAACATTATGGAAAATATATCTCAAATGAATATGAATAGAGTTTGATTTGTCAAATTTTGACTTTTTAGGTCAAAATAGTGATTATGAATGTTACTGTTACATTAGGTGATTTGACCTAGTTTTGATTTTGAATGATAAACAACTCAAACTTTATCCTTTTCATATGATTTGAAATGATGTTGATTGTGTTTCAAAGTTTTACATCTTAAACAGTTGATTAGGTTTTAACATTGTTGTAGGATTGTATCCTCTGTGTATCAATGTCTAAGTTGATTTTAGAAGCACAGGAAATCCTTGATGTTTACACTAATCATTGGTTTCAATGAACTCTGTCATTCATGTAAATCCATTGTTCTTGAGTCTATTTTAAGAATTTCTCAAAATTAGGGTTCCATGGCTCAACATTTGTTCGATTGTCGATGGTTTTTAGATTTTGATAATCACCTTGTAGTTGACAATACTTTGATTCAATAAACACTTTTGGATGATTTGATGTTAGACTTGAACACAATGATTCTCGATTACAGAAGATTTGAATTTTAAAGAAAAAACAGTATATGGCACTCGTCTCACTATAAAAAGTTCACTCAAAATTTGAAAAGTAACGAATGACTCACATTAAATGAGTATTTATAGTACATCTCATAATTTTCACAAAATTTTACAAGTGGTGAAAAGTTCTATACTATAGCAAATGCGCATAGTGAAATTCTATGGGCGCATTTACTGTAGCAAATGCTAATGAACAAATTAAATTTGTGAACGTTTGCTGTAACAAATGCGGAAGAACTAATTTTACCTATCCGTATTTACTGTAGCAAATGCGGGTGAACAAAGTTAACTTATCAGCATTTATTGTAGCAAATGCTGAAGTCTCATCATTTACTGTAGCAAATGCGGGAGAACAAATGACTTGTCAGCATTTACTGTGACAAATGTTGATGAGTTGAACTGTCCGCATTTACTGTAGCAAATGCGGAAGAACACTTTGTTGTCTGCATTAGTTTTACCTGTCTAAAAATAGTTACCCACATTGGTTAAATGACAGGGTTACCTTCACCCGCATTAACCAATGCTCTTACCCGCATTAAATTTTAAACTTGTCAAAAATTAATGTAGTTATAGTGGATGACTCTGACTGGTTTTGCACAGCTGTTTTTTATTTTATGAAGATAAGTCTGCATTTTTGGTGTTTCTGATTTAGTAGATTCTGAGATTGTCAGTTCTTGCTTGGTTTGACATGTATCTTTGATGTGATACAGATTTCCCAGTTTGACTGATTTAGGGCCTTGTGCATCTTTTGAAGTTGTTTATGGTATAATTTCCATACAGACACAATCACTTTAAACAATGTTGCCAATTTTATGTTTTTGTAAATATTTTCTTTTAAAATTTTGTGACTCCCCCTAAAGTTTATATCCATATGGGATAAAAAATTTAAAAAAATTTATAAAATTTAAGGAAAAGATTTCTGACTTTTTGATTGTTTTGCTTATCTGTAAATGAAGAAATTTTGTACTATTGTTTGAAATTTTGGGATCATATCAAACTATCTTTCATAAGTGCAAGTTGTCATGAACTTATTGATTGAAGGTATGTTTGTCCTTTTAAACTCATGGTTGGTCAATATTGTAATTCATGTGATTATTATCATGTTTTGATTGAATTAAACATTCAACATGTACCTCACACCCATAAGCATAGCAAGATCAACTACCCTCATGTACTGTATGGTAGAACATTCTCACAACATTCAAAACCCGGTCATTTAAATTTTGAAATCTCATTCATTTTGGGTAAGAGGGATCCACATTGGGATTCTTTTACCTGAATCTTATTGTTATTTGATCCTCATTGGGATTCTTTTTACTCTTCACTTTGGAAGGTGATCCACTTTAGGATTCTTTTTGTTCATACACTTGGAATGTAATATTTTGTTTTATTTCTCACCCTGATTGGATGTGTTCCTCGTTGGGACTCTTTTTGGATCTTGACATCAGCACTATGTGCTTGTTTCTCTAGGTCTTTGCTCAGCAAAACAAAGGAGAAATTGATGTGAATGAGATTCATAAAGTATCATGACCTGGTGTGTTTTGGTTATTACACATACATACGCTTGGATAGGTTAGATACTTACATGCTCTGAGATGATGCATTCACAGTTGAATGTGATCTTTAGTTTATCACAGCATTTATCGTCTGTTCTAAGTTGAGCCTACCCACATATCAGGTAATTCATGTCAGTCTTTCAAGATATTGAATTAAGCACAGTGAATGATGTAACGACTGTAATTATATCATTTCCCTAGAAGTACAAATCAAGAACTTCAACAAAATTGGTTTCTTTTTGTATTATGTGGATTTTTTGATGTTTTTGTAAATTTTTGGTTTAAACAGCAATGATTACTCAAGGTTAATCATGCCGATTGATTGGACTAAGAATTCAAACCGACTTGGGTCAAATGCCTTAGTAAAAAAATCAGCTAGCTGATTGTCTGTGTGAACCTGAATCAGCTGATTAAACCTTTTTCAGCACAGTCTCTCAAAAAGTGATATCTGATTTCAAAATGTTTTGTTTTTGAGTGCTGAACAGGATTGTTTGTTTTGAAGACTACAACAGTATTGTCAATATGGATTGGTGTTTGCAAGAAATTATAACCATAATCAAGTATCTGGTTTTGAATCCAGAGAACTTAAGAACAGAAGTTGATGCTGCAATGTATTCAGCTTTAGCTGTCAATACAGAAACATTGGTATGTTTCTTGCACTGCCATGACACCAGTCTGGGACCAAGAAATTGACAACCGCCAAATGTGGACTTTCTGTTGAAATTGCATCACCCATAGTCACTGTCCGTGTATGCATAGAGATTGAAGTCTCCTTCCTTAGGATACCATAATCCAAGAGCAGGTTTGCTCTTAAGATATCTGAATATCCTCTTGACTGCATTCACGTGAGATTCCTTGGGATCTGCCTGATATCTGGCACAAACACAAACACCAAACATAACGTCAGGTCTACTGGCTGTTAAATACATGAGTGAACCAATCATGGATCGATAAAGAGTCTGATCCACAGATTTGCGATCTGTGTTTGGACCAATCTTCACCTTTGTAACAACAGGTGTTCTGATGGACTGACAGTCTGCAAAGTGAAACTTCTTCAACATGGATTCCACATATTTTGACTGGTTGATGAAGATTCCACTGGATGTTTATTGTACTTGAAGACTTAGGAAGAATGTGAGTTCTCCTATAGCACTCATCTGAAATTTTGAATGCATAAGATCTTCAAAGTCTTTGCAGAGTTGTTTGTTGGTGGAGCCAAAGATGATATCATCCACATAAATCTAGACAAGCAGCATCTCATTCCCTTTTCTCTTTTGGAACAAAGTCTGATCAATCTTTCCTCTTTCATAACCATGGTTAAGAAGAAAGGATGACAGAGTCTCATACCATTTCCGAGGGGCTTGATGTAAGCTATACAAAGCTTTATCAAACTTGTATACCTTGTGAGGGAAATCAGGATCCTCAAAGCCTGGTGGTTGACACACTTAGACTTCTTCAGAGATCTTTCCATACAAAAATGCACACTTTACATCCATTTGATAAACTATGAATTTCATGGATGCAGAGTACGCAAGAAAGAGTCGTATGGCTTCTAATCTGGCAACAGGAGCAAACACCTCGTCATAATCTATTCCTTCTTCTTGTCTATAGCCCTGTGCTACCAACCTTGCTTTGTTTCTGATGACAATCCCTCTGTCATCAGTCTTGTTTCTGTATAGCCATCTGGTGCTGATAGGGTATTGACCTTTGTGAAGATCCACAAGTTGCCATACTTCTTGTTTCTTCAATCGTAGCAATTCTTCCTGCATTGCCTCAATCCAGCTATTGTCTTGAAGAGCCTTTTTAATGATATTGGGTACAGTTTGACACAGAAAACAAGAAAACAAACAGATGTTTACAATACTTGACTTGCTTTGTGTCACCCACTCATCTAAATCACCAATAATATTGGACACTGGATGATTCTTATGTGTCCTGGTAATTGGAATCAAATCACTAGCAATAGACACATCAAGATTGGGGACATTCAGATCATCTTGGTGAGAGGCATCTTGTGGTGGTGATGTGGGAGAATGATGAAAGGAATCAGAAGGTTTAGCATCTTTATCTTCAGCAGCACTTTGGATACTTTCATCATTTGAATTTCCATTGTTTTCAACTGGTGCATAAGCTGGTTCAAGGTTTCTCACTTCAGTTGATGGTTCAGTTGAAGGAAAAGGCATTGAGCTATGAACAGCCTCAGTTGAAATACTTTGATGTTGTATAACTGATCTCACAGGATCAGCTTGTAATGGCACTTCCTCGTTTAGCTTGATCATTAGAGGAAGGTGGAATCATAGGAAAATCAGTACTTCTATCCACTGAGCTAGAGGATTCTGCATTTGACAAGTTAAACTGATCAAAAGATCTTGTAAACGAGTCAATATCAAACAACCAATCAGGATCGTTTGATGATTTGGGAAAAGAGTGCTCATTGAATTGAATGTTTGTTGATTAATCAATGATGTTTAATCTAGGATTAAACAACCTAAAAGCCTTTGATACAGGGGAATATCCCACAAAGAATCCCTCGTCAGACTTAGGAGCAAACTTTCCTAAATGGTCTCTGGTGTTCAATATTAAGACCGGACATCCAAATGACTTCAAAAATCCAATAAAAGGTTTTCTATGAAAAAGGAGTTCATAAGGAGTTTTATTGTTTTCTTTAATTATCAGAGTTCAATTTTGCATAAAACATGAAGTGTTGACAGCTTCTGCCCAAAATGTAATGGGCAGTTTTGCATCTACCAGCATTGTTCGTGCTGCTTCAATTAGTGTTCTATTCCTCCTTTCAGCCACTCCATTTTGTTGTGGAGTCCGAGCAGCACTGAATTGATGAACAATGCCTTTGAGTGTGCAAAATGAACTTAGATCCTCATTTTTGAATTCTGTCCCGTTATCACTTCTGATTGATTTTACTTTTAAATCAAGTTGATTTTCTATTTTTGTGATAAAATCTTTTATTATTTAGGACGCCTCGTTTTTATGAAGTATAAAGAAGACCCATGTAAATCGTGTAAAGTCATCTATGATCACCAAACAATAGTGCTTCTTTCTAATACTCATGACATGAGTTGGACCGAAGAGATCCATATGAAGTAACTTCAAAGGAGAATTGTTTGTGTTCACAAGCTTTGGCTTATGTGAGGATTTACGCTTTTTTCCTTTAAGACATGCAGTACAGTGATCAACAAAATGAAATTCTTTTTGAGGTAAACCAGTTACATGGTTCCCTTTGACCAATCTGTTCATGTTTTTAAAGTTCGTGTGTCCTAAATGTCTATGCCAAAGTTGTGACTCATCAAAAGATGCTTTAGACAAAGGTGTTATTCTTCCTCGGTGTCTTCAAGACAACCCATTCTTCAGGAATGTAAAATCCTGGTTTCAGAATGTAGCAATGAGTGTCTATGAAGTGAGTGGAATATTTCTTGTCACCGATCTGAGACACGCTGAGCAAATTGAAGTTTAGTTGCTCGTAGTAGTTCACTTTATCAAAGCTCAGTAGTCCATTTGTCACAGAACCTTCTCCTGTAATTCTACCACCTTGTGAATCTCCTCTAAATGCTACAGTAGTTCCTTGAACATGCTTGAAGTCATGAAGGAGGGAACTGTCTCCAGTCATGTGTCGGGAGCATCCACTGTCCACGTACCATAAGTTGTTGGACCTGTATGAATGACCCTACAAGTACAAAAAGAACTAGTTAGAATGAGGAACCCAAGCCATAATGGTCTTGGGTTGTCCTTTGGCATCAATCACTGTTACCTTTTAATATTTTCCTCTTCTTTGAGTTTTAGAGGAGGATGATTTCAGCACTTTTCTATTACTTCTTTGAAGTTTGATTTCATTTCATCTGATGTGTTAGAAGAGTATACAAATCTTTCCTTTTGATTTTTGTGTTAAGGTTGAACAGATTTTTGCTTGTGAGTAATCACTTTAATTTTATATTTTTGATTTGAATTCAGTGATTTGTTCAGGTTTGTTGGACTTTTGTGTCTGACCTTGTCAGTTGGAACTGATGAAATGGGCTTGTTTTGTGAAATTTTCAATCCTTTTTGATTAAAGTAACAATCAATTGTATTGTGATTGGTCATATCACATGATGAACAATATTTGTTAAAATGACAGTTTTTCGTTGAGTGATTGTTCATGTCACAGATAGAGCAGTACTCAGTGAAGTAACACTCATCTGTATTATGATTGGTCATATCACAGAGTTCACAATACATTTGATTGTCCTTTAATCTTGATGGAGAAGTCACATCAGTCTTTGGGGTGCCAACATATTGTTTCACAATTCTGACTTGCTTTGTTTTTGTGGACTGATGTTGCTTTTTTCTGTCTTGCTTTATTTCCCTATCAAATTGTTCTACATGTTCTTTGTTGCAAATATCAAACCCAATTCCTTGTCTGATATTTGATAAAGATGGTGAATCAGATTTCACTGTAGATTTTTGTACAAAAGTAGTGTTCTTTTTGGTGACTAAGGGAACTTTGGTTTTATCCTTGAATTTCAATGAAACCTTATCTGATTTGCTTAAATTTTTAGGAGATATGATCTGAAAATCAGATCTGCTTTCAGCAGATGTTTTTACTGAGCATTTAGCATTGTGATTCATTTTAAGATTTTGTGGAACAAATTTAAAAAAAGGCACAATTGATTTGACAGGGCTCTTTGGTTTCTTGATAACCACAGGTTTGTCTGAGCATTCTTTGATTTTGATAGGATGACCCAATCTGATTTTATCCTCATCAGTTTCAATGTAAAGACCTGGTTTGTTTTGAAGATTTGTTGTTTGAGAAATCACTGCTTTGGTTTCAATAATTATAGATTCTTTTGTATTTGATTGAGTAAGTGACTCAGGCATAACAGTGTAGTTATCATTATATGGAGGAGGACAAGTTTTGTATCCTATCCCAGTCATATCTTTAGCCCCCTTTTGAGACAAAGTAACTCTTGCAGCTTGACAGATGAGAGCTGAAACTTTTCAAGTTTCACATTATTAGCTGATTGCTCAGCTTTTGATTTGGTCAACAATTCAGTTAACCTCTCATTTTCAGCCACAAGTGTGTACTTTTCACCATGGAGTGTTTCCATGTCAGATAACAGAGATTTGATTTTAACTTCATAAACACACATACTCAGCTGGATGATGTAGAAGGTGACTTTTCCTTCCCCAAAGCTGCAGTCAACCACTCCTTTATGCAGATGGGCTATGAGGGTGACTTCTCAGTCAAAACCTTCAGGAAGGGGAAGGTCTCATCCCAATGGAAGAACCTCCTTCATGCTGTCATACAAAGCTTGTCAAACAAGCATGGAGGATGGGATCAGATTCCAAAAGACCTCTCCTTCATAGTCCATGGAATGGTTCAGGGGGTCAAGTTCAGGTATTCTCAATTTGTATATACTAATTTGCTTGCTAACTTGGACTCCCTAGAGTATTACATGTTGCCTAGATATGTCCAGCATATTCTTAACTGTGAACTGGGCACACAGTTGAGGGGAACATGTAATATTCTTAAATTGGGACAAATGAAGCCCGGCATCTTCAAGATAATGAGGAAGCCAACTGTTGGCTTCTCTGGGGTAGAAACAACCCATGCCCCAAAAATGTTTGAGCTCATTGCTCAAGGTGGCAACCTAGCAGCACCAGCTAGTGTTTAACCCATACCTTCTATCTCTCAACCACACATACAGCCCACAATAACCATCACCTACCAGAGAAAAACCAAGCGAACCCTTGCACATGCTATTCAGCTTGTGCAGGCCCCCATATCACTAACCTTACAGGAGGAAGTGGACACTTGAGCTCCCACCTCCCTTGAGGAGCAAACCACTCCCATCTCTCATATGATCAGTGCTGAGGTTCCTCATGCTCAGCCTGATGAGCTCACACCCCAAATAGCCTTAGGCCTTCACTCAGAGTCTCCACACTCTAGTGAACAACCTTTAGAAGAAAGTTACCATCCCCAGCCGTTGGATCTAAACCAACCAATTCCCAGCCTTGGCTTCTATGATGATGAACACATGGCATTTAGATAGTACCATGAGTCTCTCTTCTCCACACCTACTCAAGGTGAGATGAGTACTCCTGTCTCACCCAGGTCTATCCCACATCATTCACCTATCACTGAGGTGGATCTCCCTGTACCTGTTCAGGAGATCCATATGGAAGAGGCTCTCACTTCAGCAAGTGATTACATCTTTAAGACCTCAACCATGGCAACCAGGCCTTTTGACACTTCTCTTGAAGTTGTCATAAGGCAAAGGAAATCCAGCAGCTAAGAACAATATGCTGGTGATGATGAGGAGGATCTTGGTCCAATTCTCTCATCCCCCCGTTATTCTTTTGATGAAGATGAGGGGAGTCTAAAACTAAAGGTGCACATAATGACTAAAACTTGCACCTATTTAGTCTCTAAGATTAGTCACCTAGAATCTCAGGTTAGTCATCTTAAAAAAGAGGGTCAATGACCAGCAATTTGAGATCACCGATCTCAAGGGCCAGCTAGCTGAGAGACCACCAAGACGAACTCAACCAGGTCCACAAGATCCTGTGAATGTGACAGACTCAACCCCTAGCTCACTTATGCAAGAAGTTGATGCTACTAAAAAGGGGGAGAAAGTCCAAACAGTCACAGAACCTAGGAGTTCCTCTCAAAGTATGGACATAGAGGATTCACCACCCTCTCTTGAAATAGTCCATACTCAGCAACCTCCTCAAGTCTACATGGATGTAGACTCTCTCATTCAAAGTCTATTTGAGGAGGGTATTCCCAGAGCCATGTCTACCCCATCTCCCCATCCTAGGAACCCAATCATAGGATGGAGGTATGACACAGAAAGAAGAGCTCTTATCATCTCTAGAACTTAGGGTCAACAAGAAACTTTCAACTTTTCAAACCTGAGTTTCTATGAGTGAATAAATCTGGTTGATCTTCCACTTGTCAACCCAAGCCAAAACAGACAAGCTGGAAGACTAGCAGACTAGATACAAGAAAGGGTGCTAGAAGAGTTCATGATGAGATCAAGATTATATAGACAGAGGATAGCATGTGAGATCTTTGGTCAACTGGATGTTGAGGTGGACCCCGAGATTAGCTTCAAAGGGAAACCTTGACTGAAGGCCCAGAGGTTAAGCCTGTGAACCTTGAGATAGGATCTTCTTCTGCACCCAGTGCCCGTAGTGAAGGACTAGCTAGTGATGGTGCTTCACAACCTTTCTCTGGCCAGAGTTTGACTGCTGAACCAAGCAATGAAGGCCAAAGCTCTCTCCATCCTGAGTCACCAAGGCCTGTGCGTGACAAAGGGAAGAGGAAAATGACCTTCGAGGAGTTAGAGGAGGAGAAGAGAGAGAGGAAGAGGAAGCTAAGGGGAGAGAGTTCATGAGGGTCCTCAGGCTTCATGCAAGCTGCTATCCAAGCTGCCCCTAGGCCAAACACTCAAGATGATGAGTTGAGGGCAGCTAGGCTAAACTACCTGGGGACCAGGAACTATAATGTTTATGAACTCATATCTCTCCCTTAGAAGAGTTGAATGAGCTGGTTAACACTGATCTATTAAAGGAGAGGAGGAAGACAGATGATGTAGCATTGCTCCTCAAGATTAAGAAAGAAAGGAGACTGAAAAGGCTCTACAAACATGCTCCTGTCCTCTCCCCAGTTCAAGAAAAGTATTGAGATAGAGACTGTGGCACAGGCACAACCTCAGGTAGATAGGGAAGTTGAAAGAATGAATATGATCAACTACCTGATTGCCACAGGACTCTATCAGGTAGCTGCACTTCTTCCCGAGAAATCACAAAACCAAGAATTGCTACTTCCGAAGGAACTCACCGAGGAATGGATATGTCAATCCACAATTTCAAAGAAATCAAAGTGTTGGTTTTCAAAGATTGACAAAACAACCGTCCTGAGGCTTGAGATCTTTTTGAATGATTGATTCTGAATGTGATGATTCTTATGCTGTGGAAACAAAGAATTATAATCAAGGAAAATTCATTCAACGATCTGTGAGAATGAACAATGCAAAGTTTGGTAATGAAAATTTTTCTAAAAATGTTTCTTCTGATGGTTTGAATTACCTTGACGATGATCATGAAAAACGTTACCATACTTTACGGACTTTGAAAATCAGATAATCACAAATTTGTCAGAAACGGAATTGGTAAAATTAAACAGCAAAAGAAGCCTGATTTGAATAAGCTTTATTTTAAACAGTTTACCATCGTTGATAAATTTGGCAAGCCCAAGACCATATCGGCTTGGGTTGATAACTCAACTTAAATATCTTTGAAATGCAGGTACGCCCAAGAAGACCTATTAACACGTGGTATGTTGATAGTGGGAGTAGCCGGCATATGATAGGCAACCATGCCTTGCTTCAAGATTTTAAGTTAAAAGATGGTACTCATGTAGCATTCGAATGTGATACAGGTGGTAAAATATTAGGTGAAGGAACAGTGTCCAATAGCATTATTAGCTTTGATAAAGTCAACTATTGTTCACAGTTGAACTTTAATCTTTTAAGTGTTTCCTAATTTTGTGACAAATCTTACTCTATTCTATTTGATGATTCTTTTTGTTATATTTTGAAGCCAGGTTTTCAGATAAGCAAAAAATGGGTAGTTGTTAAAGCTGTATGAGATCGAGATATATACAAGTTAGATATGTCTAAAGTAGATTCTTCTATAGAAACAACATGCCTAATTGCTCAAGCTGTCAAAAGCCAGTTATGGCATAGACGTCTCGTGCATTCCAATTTCAAGAACATGAACAAGCTTGTAGCAGGAAATCATGTCATAGGAATTCCAACAAAGAAGTTCTCTACAACAGATCACTTCTCAGCATGTTTAAAAGGAAAGCAACACAGAGCGTCTTATAAGCCCAAGCTGATAAACTCAAATTCCAAGCCTCTCCAGATGTTGCACATGGACCTATTCAAACCAACAAATGTGCAGAGTATTAGAAAGAAATATTATTGTTTAGCTATCATTGATGACTTTACAAGACTTTCATGGGTTTTCTTTTTGCATGCTAAATCTGAAATTGCTGAATTGTTAAAAGAATTCATTATTAAAGTAGAAAATCAATTAGAACAAAAGGTGAAAATTATCAGAAGTGATAATGGAACTGAATTTAAAAATTCAAATGTTGACATGTTATGTGTGGAAAAAGGAATTGCTCATCAGTTCAGTGCTCCTAAAACTCCACAACAAAATAGAGTTGCTGAAAGAAAAACAAAACTTTGATTGAGGCCGCACGTTTCGTGTTAGCAGATGCAAAGATTCCAATTACTTTCTGGGATGAAGCCATATCCACTACATGCTTTGTATAGAATCGTACATTGCTTGTGAAAGATAAACAGAAAACTCCTTATGCGTTGATGTTTGGGGGAAACCTAATATTGATTTTCTTAAATCTTTTGGTTGTCTAGTTTTGATTTTAAATTCAAGTGACCAGCTAGGAAAATTTGATGCAAAATCTTATGATGGATTTTTTGTTGGATAATCATTGGTTTTAAAAGCTTTTAGAGTTAATGTTATTCTTGAAACTTTTAATGTTAAATTTCTTGAAAACTCTTTTCAATTAGTTGCAAATGGTCCAGCTTGGTTGTTTGATTTAGATTCTTTGTCAAACTCTTTTAATTCTAACTTGTTTCACTTTCTAGGTGAGAAAAAGAAACAAGGAGGAGATCTCAGATCTTTCGGTGATGATTCTGATTCTGATGATATGGATGATTCTAGCCCAGATTATCCATTCTTTTCATTTGTTAAAGATCCTGTATTTCGTTCTGAATCTCATGATCAATCTCACTCTCAACAAGCACAAGAACATCCCATTTCTGAAAATTCCAATGTTTCACAACCTATTCCTAATGATGGTACTGAAATTGTACAACCTGATTCCGGAACGTCATCGGTTTCTAATGATGTAGTTGTTACTGATAATGTTGATTACTTTATCAACTCACCGACTCAAGTTCCTAATTTCAATCAACATACTTCAAACTTATTGCATCAGCTTTTCGAGTTGAATCAATCTAATCTAGATGTTAATTGACAGGATCAGTGATCTAAGTTTGATCAATTAGAGTTGAATCGCAGCGGAATTAGAACAAGAATTAGACAAATATAGCAAGAACACAATAGATATTCAATGGAATAGTACACGGTTATAGAGAAAGAGGGTTTTCTGCAAAAGGGATAATATCATTCATGCACAAATGCTTCGGTATGGCGGCCGCTAAGCTTCGCAGGTTACAATTAGGTCAACATTCCTTATATAAAGGAATGTGACGTCTGCTGATGTCACTTGATAGTGACATTTAACAGAATTATTACAACAACTGAAAGTAAGCAAACTACTGAGAATGTTCACAACAACTGAGAACATCTCAGAGTATGCTAAGTACAAGATGAAACTAAAACTACTGAAACTACAAGTACTGATTACAAGAAACATAAAACTACTGATTACAAAAGAACTGAAAGGAAAATATAACTACTGAAAGGAAACCATCACAACTACTGAAGAGGTCTTCTTCAGCTGTTGTGACAACATCTGAAACTTGGTCTTCAGTCTTTGTCTTCAGCTTTTGTCTTCAGACTTTGTCTTCAGTTCTTTCACTTCAGACTTTGTCTTCAGACCTTGTTATCAGTTGATGTCTTCAGCTATTGCAGACTACTTCAGTTGTTGTAATGTCTGTGGGACTTAAAGGTTTTTCTGATCAGGCTCATTGGTTCTTTTGGTCCAACAAACTCCCCCTGAACCAATGCAGCCAAAACCTTTAAGCTTATTGAGGTCCCACTTATTCTTGGCAGAAATACTCTCTTGATCAGCTTCAGAGATATCAGATAAGCACAGGCCAGGGAACAGGTTTCAGTAGATGTGAATGTCAAAGGATGGAAGGGAACTCTGTCTTGGGGAACTGGACACAGAGCTGTTATCCTAACCATGAAACCTACTTCCCATTGATGAGTCTATAAGACTCTCTGACGTAGGCCTCAAGGAGAACAACTTGTTCCTCCTTAGTGAGTTCTTCTGCTTCTCCTTCGAAGAAGAACTCTGGGCCATAGTACTCTGATAGGTACTTTACTGTCTTTCCATTTTTCAACTCAACAGTTGTTATCTCTCTGTAAGCAAATTCATCTGGGTGAGTCCCTTCTAATAACAACTGGAGTTCATTTTTCTTGATCTCTTCAAGCCTCTTGTATAACAACCCCTTCTTGACCATTTTGTTCTCCATTAGAGTTTGAGGGGTCATCTTTGACTTGTAGGCTCTCTTGAAGTCTTCAAGTATCTCCCAGGGTGAGACTACAATGGCCAACATAATAACAGCATCTATGGTCTTTCTCACTTGGCCATTGTATCTACTTGGTATGGATTTCTTATGAATTCTAGAACTAACCCTGGGGTCTGGCCAAATCCTTACTCTCTCCTTTTGATATTGAAAGGTATGCCTGAGAGCATACAGCCTTTGAGCGTGTTTCTTCATGGCTTGTATAGATGATGACTGAGGAAACTCTTTGTCAACCATCTTCAAAAGTTGCTCATCGTGTGTTTCTGCTATTCTTCTTCTTCAATCTTAACTTTCACCATTTGCCTCTGAAAGTCTGGTGTGATCATTTGTTGACTTCTGGGCTCAGGTATTTTTAGAACAGCAGAGATTGGCAGACTGTCTTCTTCATCATCTTCTTCTTCTTCTTCTTCCATCCTCAACACCCTTCTCCTCCTTCTGGGTGCATCATTGGATGTGGTTTGAGGTGGTTTTTGGGGTAAGGGAGTTGGTTTTGAGGGTTGAGTTGGTTTAAGTTTAGGTTTAGGGATTGGTTTGGAGAGTTGTGGGGTTGGTTGTTTTTGAGTGGGAGTTTGGGAAGGCTGATCTAGCATTTTTGTGGTAAGTTTGGCTTTGGAAAGCTTGGCCATATCAGTTCTCTTCCCAGCACCTGCTTCATCTAAGGCTTCGATAATCAACCCCTTATTGAATGCTTCAGAAGCACAGATTCTGGTGGTTATTGCCAGAATACTGTCTCTGGTCCATGATTTATCTCAATTAATGATCTTCCCAAGTATTTTGCAATAAACCTGATCATTATCTCCAACCTCTCCCTTTCCATCACACTGTAACTGGCCCATCTCTCTTGTATCTCTTTAATCTCCAGCCTTCTGATCTCAGTGTCTAATGTAGCTGTATCAAAGCCCTGTCTGAAGAGTTGGTCTATTATTCTGTCCATTGATCTGCTGTGAGCTTCATCAGCTTCTTTAACCAGATCTTCCAATGATTTCTCTTCATCAGGCTTTTGAGTTTCAGCACTTTTCTTTCTCTTGTATGTGATCAGCTGTTTTTCCTTTTCTAACTCCTTTTCTTTCTCTTGTTGTTTCTCATCTTCCACTCTCTTTCTCTTTCTTTCTTTCACTGCCTTAGACTCCCCCTTTTTGGGTGCATTGGGTTCAGGGGTTTGAATGGCAGAAAGCTTCTTTTGTACAGCATCATCAACAAGTGTTTGTAGATTTGAGGAGATCCTCTCATCAATGGCTTTATGCACAATCTCATTGATGATGGGAGTGATGAGAGGTAAGGAATGTTGAAAGGTAGCAACCATCTGCTCAGAGGGGTTCTGTCCCTGAGAGGTGGTGCCAAAAGCAGTGGCTGGTGGCTCAGTTGAGTGTAGTGGCTGAGTGTTTGGTGAACCTTCAGATGAAGGTGCCATCTGTGGGTTTATTGGGGCAGATGGACTTTGATCCTGAGACATTTTGGCAAGCAGTTCTTTGAGTCTGCTCACCTCAGCCTCAAGGATTGTGTTATGGGCTAAGACATCAAAGAAAAAGCCCAGGTCATCATCAGTCTTTGCTGAATCACCTGACCTCCTGATTGAATCAGGATGTACATGCCCTGAGTGTAGATCAGTTGTAGCATGTGCCCCTTGTTCTTGGTTCTGGGGACTTCCTGCCTCAGGACTGAGTCCTTCATCGGCAGTTGCCTCTGGTGAGGTCTTAGAGATGTTACCAACTGCATCCTGTTCATTTGCTGAATCAGTAGAAGTGGCAGCCTCACCAGATGTTCTAACCTCCTCCTCTACACGGGGAGATTGAACATTATAACCCCTGTGCTGTGGGTTATCAGCAGCATTTTGGTCCTCTTCCTCAGCTGTTGAGGTTCTCCCCATTGTAATTGGTTTCTGGGGAGGAGGAGAGGAATGCAGCTGACTCAGCACTTGTGCAACTATAATGGTTGGGCTTTGAGGGGCGGTTGCATTTGGAGATAGGTTTGAAGCAGATTGCACCCGGGGTGACTGGTGCTCTTCAATGGTAACCTTCTCAATTGAGATAGGTTCCAGCATTGTGGTATCCCCAATTATGGTTGCATCAGGATCCTGTTGAGAGGATGCCTGAGCGGCTAGGGCTGGTGGAGTCTTTGACACTACTGGGGGGTTAGAACCAGTAAGTGTTTCCTGTATTGGTGGTACAGGGGCATCCTCAGGGGACTCATCTCCCTGAGTAGCCTTTTTGGGCTTTTTGGTGTTGGGTTTGGTGGGGACTTTGGATCTGGAAGTGGAGGCTGTGGGTTCCCGCTGCTTGGGTTTTAGCAGCCGGGCAGCCCCTTTCAGTGTAGGGTCAGAGTTGTGCCTGGAGTATACTTCAGGCAATACAGCCGGAGCAGGGACTCCAAGGCCAACAATACCGTCTGATTTTAGCTGATTTAAAATTATGGCCATGAGAAACCTGGGATATAATATCCATCTGTTTGCCACAGGTTTCAAAGACAGATCCTTTAGTTCCATGAAAACTATCTCAGAAAAATTTAGATTTTGTCGTTCAAAGATAGAGTATAATACCTGTTGCCATCGGGAGGACATCTGATCCCATGAGGAGGTTTTTGATGCAAGGCAGACATTCACCATGTGGAATATAAGACGTTCAGCATCATGGGAGTCTCCTTCATACCCGTTATTGATGAAAGACATATCAGTTGTGCCTTTCGGGTATTCTGTGACACAGGTGGCATCATGTAGATTTCGGGTTTGTCGAATGATGTCTGGAGTGATGACCACCTGTTTCTGGTTAACCAACGACTGGAGAGTGATTTGGCTATCATTCTCACCAGTTTGCACAGAGACGTTGGTCCAGAATTGGCTTAGGGAATCGGGGTATATGGTAGGATTCAGAAGAAAAGCGGTTCGGTACTGGGAATCTACCATAAGATCGATGGCATTATCAAATTTGTTCCAAAAGGCCGACTTCGAGAGGTAGGCAACACAGTTGTGTCTGGGTTTGAGTTTCATGGTCTCCATTATTGAGAGAGTGAAGGACATAAAACGGCTAATGAAACGTTTGAAAGTAGATTTAGGTATTTATAGGGTAAGAAAAGGCTGATATAAAACGACTGAAAGTGTTGGTGCTGTCATCAGTTGTTTGAAAACAACTGAAGACCTGGTTTTAACTTTCAGAAGTTGTAACAACTGAAGACTTGGTATTAGTCATCAGTAGTTGTGAAACTACTGAAGACATGGTTTTGGCTTCAGGTGTTGTAAACAACTGAAGATTTGGTGTTAGTCATCAGTAGTTGTAAAACTACTGAAGACATGGTTTTGGCTTCAGTTGTATGAAGTGAAACAGCAGTTGTAGAAACAACTGAAGAGAAAAGTTTCTCATCAGCTGTTGTCGTCAATTCTTAGCTCATCAGCTGTTTCATTCTGACCTCAACACTTATCAGACTTTTTGTCTGATTTTCAGACGTTTCATTGGTCATCAGTACTTATCTGTTATACTGACATCAGTAGTTGTAACTACATCAGTAGTTGTAACCACATCAGTTCTTTTCAACAGATAGAGTACTTCAGTACTTTTAAGTAATTTAGTCTTCAGTAGTTATGAAAACTACTGAGGATAAAAGAACTTATCAGTACTTATTTGTGACAATAGTATACGAATGCTCATCAGTACTTGTTGACTGAGATCATCAGTAGTTGTCACTTATTCTAGCTGCAGCATACCAAGCCTTAACACTAGGTTTTGGAAAGTTGAACTGTCCAAAGGCTTAGTAAATATGTCTGCAAGCTCATCAGCACTAGGAACAAACTTTGGATCAATCAGACCTTTTTCAAAACAATCCCTAATAAAATGGTGTCTGATCTCAATATGTTTGGTCCTAGAGTGCTGGACTGGATTCTTGACAATACAAAGAGCTGAAGCACTATCCATTAGTAATGGAGTCTTAGTCTCTGTAATGCCATAATCCAATAATTGATTCTGAAGCCAGAGTACCTGAGATGTACAACTTGCAGCAGCAATGTACTCGGCTTCAGCAGTGGATGTAGCAACAGATGTTTGTTTCTTACTCTGCCAAGAAACCAAACAGTTGCCTAGGAATTGACATCCACCAGAAGTTGATTTTCTAGTTAATTTACACCCTGCATAGTCACTATCAGAAAAAGCAACTAATTTGCAAGAGTGCCCAGTGGAATACCAAAGACCTAGAGATTGAGTACCTTGCAGATATCTAAAGATCCTCTTGACTGCAATCAAATGAGACTCTTTAGGAGCAGCCTGAAATCTAGCACAAACACAAGTTGCAAACATAATATCTGGTCTAGAAGCTGTTAAGTACATCAAGGACCCAATCATACATCTGTAAAGTGTTTCATCAACAGCTTTACCTTTCTGATCTGCATCCAGTTGTGTGGTGCTGCACATGGGAGTAGAACAGGGCTTACAGTTTTGTAAATCAAACTTTTCCAAAAGACTCTTTGTGTATTTTGACTGATGAATGAAAGTTCCATCAGCCTTTTGTTTGATTTGCAAACCTAGAAAGAACTGTAATTCTCCCATGGCACTCATTTCGAATTTTTGTTGCATCAACTTTGTAAATGCATCACACAACTGTGGATCAGAGGATGCAAAAATAATATCATCAACATAAATTTGAACAAGGAGCTTATGCTGACCCACTTTCTTAATGAACAAAGTTTTATCTATGGAGCCTCTAGTGAAATTATTCTGAAGAAGAAAATTTGACAGTGTTTCATACCAGGCTCTAGGAGCTTGTTTCAACCCATAAAGAGCCTTATCAAGTTTATACACCCAATCAGGATGTTTATTATCCTCAAAACCTGGTGGTTGACACACATAAACCTCTTCTTTTATTTTACCATATAAAAATGCACTTTTGACATCCATTTGAAAAACTTTAAGATTGTGGAATGCAGCATAGGCTAAGAACAATCTAATTGCCTCCAGTCTGGCTACAGGGGCAAAGGTTTCATCATAATCAATACCTTCTTCTTGTGAAAACCCCTGGACAACCAGTCTGGCCTTGTTCTTGACAATTTGCCCATTTTCATCTGTTTTATTCCTAAACACCCATTTAGTGCCTATTGCACACTTACCTGGGGGTAGAGGAACCAGTTCCCACACTTGCTGCTTTTTGAACTGAAGAAGCTCAAGCTGCATGGCATCAACCCATCCATTGTCTCTTAATGCAATATGATAGTTCTTTGGCTCTTGCTGACTGATGAAGAGAGCATAGAAGCAGAAGTTGGACAATTGACTTCTAGTTGAGACACCAGCATTGATATCACCAATGATTTGAGACATTGGGTGATTCTTCAGCTCTTGGTACACTATGAGATCTGTGCAAGTGTTTGTAGCACGCTCAGCAGCAACAGATGTTGATCCAGATTCTTGAAACCAAGTATTAGATGGCAAGTCAAATGAAGTAGAGGATTCAGAAATCTCATCAGCATTTGTTGTGGATGGTGCTACTGAAGCTACAGGAACATCAAGTTTAGTAGACTCAGGCAGTTGATCACTAAACTTGAATAGGTGAGTACTGGGATCATCATCAACATCAGTACCACCAGATGGATGACTAGCTGCAGAAGGTGATGAATTCACATGATCTGCAACAGCTGGAGGCTGATAAGGAACATATTGCAGTATGTCCAGATCAAACAACTCCACAGGGTTTTGTGGGATTTTGTCCTTAGGAGATTCATTGAACTTCACATGCAAGGTTTCTTCAACCATCTTTGTTCTGCAGTTGAACACTCTGTAAGCCTTGCAAGTGGATGAATACCCAACAAAATACCCTGCATCCACCTTAGAATCAAACTTTTGGAGTTGATCCTTTGTGTTGAGAATGTAACAAGGACACCCAAATGCTCTGAAGAATGAAATTAGAGGAGCCAAATGATGTAGAACTTCATAAGGAGTCTTCATCAACCTCTGATTCACTAAAGCTCTATTTTGCACATAGCATGCTGTGTTGACAGCTTCAGCCCAAAAGGTCAGTGGCAAACCAGAGTCAGCCAACATGGACCTTGCAGCTTCAATTAGGGTCCTGTTCTTTCTCTCCACTACTCCATTTTGTTCTGGAGTCCTTGGGATGCTATACTGCCTCTTGATTCCTTTTGAAAGGTAGAAATCATCAAGTGTATGGTTTCTAAATTCAGTTCCATTATCACTTCTTATACACTTGACTGATAGGGAATACTGCTTCTCAACATACAACACAAAGTTAATAATTGTCTGAGCAGCCTCATCCTTTGAATGCAAGAAGAAGGTCCATACAAATCTGGAGTAATCATCCACAATTACCAGACAGTATTTCTTTTTGCCATGCTCATTACTCTCACAGGACCAAAGAGATCCATGTGCAGTAATTGCAAGCAGGCAGTGGACTTTGGTTCTTCTATAGGAGGGAATGAAACTTTGTGTTGTTTTCCTTTTAAACAAGCAGTGCAGGTTTCATCACAGTGGAACTCCTTTATTGGTAGACCTCTCACTAAACTATTGTGGATCAGCTGATTCATGTTTTTGAGATTAACATGACCCAGCCTTCTATGCCACAGTTTAGATTCCTGAGGAGAGGCCTTGGAGAACAGGCAAGGATGACCTTTTAAATCAATCTTCTTTGACAAATCCAAGGCATATACTCTTCCTATCCTGTTGGCCTTCAGGAGAGTATGTTCATCCAATACCTTGTCAATCAGCCTCAGAACTTTGGAAGACAGAATCCGGCAGTTCTGGCTTGTGAAAAGTGCAACATGCCCTTTATCACACATCTGACTGACACTCAGTAGATTATACTTGAGATTCTCCACATGGTTAACATCATCAAATCTGATTTCTCCATTTGACACAAATCCTTTCCCGATGATGTAACCCTTAGCATCATTTCCAAATGAGACAAATCCCTTCTTTCCTTGAGAGTAGTCATTAAGAAGAGAACTGCTCCCAGTCATATGCATAGATCCTCCACTGTCTACATACCAGATGCTTCTTTGGCATGCTGAAGAACCCTGCATTTATCATAAGAAACTAGTTAGCTTTAGAGACCCAAACCTTTTTGGTTTTGGGTCTGTTTTCATCAACAGATTTAACCATAACTTGTTTCTCATGATTAACAGCTGATGAAGGTGGAGATGGTGCTGAAATGGATTTCTTAGATTTGGGCTTGGATTTCCTTTTCAGTGGTTTGATCACAGGTGCATCTAGTTGGTTAACTCTCCCCAACAAATGCTGAACCATCATAACAAGTTGTGTCTGATTTGTTGCTAAAGCCTTCAGCTCATTTGACACATCAGTACTTGTTTTTGATGAGTTCCTGTGACCCACCATTTCCTCCTTCTTGAAATTCACAGACTTAGTCTGATGTTTATCATGAGGAACACTATCAGCTGTTTTCTGATAAACCCCATCCTTCTTTTTGGATTTTGGTGAGGCCTTGGGTTTATCAGTTTGAGATGACTGTGGTACAAACTTGGTCTCAAACTCATTTTTCATTTTATTAATCTCTTCTTTAATGAGCTTATCTCTGTTGAGTTTGGAACCCTTTTTGTACCAGCATTCATCAGATAGATGATTGAATTTACCACATATTTCACATGGCTTATTCTTCATCTTGGATTGATCAACTGCTGAAGTGGAAACTACTGAAGGTGTGATCTTCAGTACTTTCCTCCTTTCAGTACTTGTGTTAAGTACTGAAGGATCGGTAACAACTGAAGACTTGTTCTTCAGCTGTTCTCTATCCGTCCTGAAAGACCGTATGATAGATTCCTCAGCAGTTGTTAATCCTTTTATTTCAGCAGATTTGAAATGCTTTTCAGATGTTGTGACTTGCCCTTCAGTACTTGGAGTACTTTGAGGGACAACATCTGAATTGCTCAGCTTCATGTGTTTATCAGCATTTAAACCATCAGGCAATTGATTTGCTGAGATCTTAACACTGACTTCATCCTCTAATTTTGTATTATCATTTGAGGATGAATCACATGATGATGTGGTTTGGAAATTACTTTCACCTTCAGATTTTACTATTGATTTTGAAGTAAAATCAGTAGGTGGTGCAGTATGATTGTAACCTATTCCAAACTTCACATTTGAAGCTGTTTGCTTGCTGAGAAGCATTTCAAATCCCTTGCAGGATGTTACCCAGCGGTCACACTCAACTTGGGTAGCTGCAAGTGTCTCTTTGAGACTTCTGTGGTTCTCAAGTATGACCTCTACCTTAGCCTTTTCATCATTAAGTTGGCATTTAAGCTTGTAAATCTCATCATCTTTGTCATTAAGAGCAGACTCATACTCAGCTTTTCTTTTGGAAATAGTTTTCTCAAGCTCAAGATTTTGATTGATTAAAGCTACATTTGCCTCTCTAATAGAGACAAAGGCAGCTATGCATGATTCAGAACATAACTTGGCTTTAGCCTCAGAAGATACCTGGGTTACCTGTGAAGATGATGCATTGGAGCAGGAACCCTCAGTAGACTCCAGGGCCATGAGAGCAAGATTCCCAAAAGGATGTTCACCACCATGTTGACCAGCACCAGCAAATAATTGCTCATTGAAACCAGAAAGATCATCTGGTAAGCTGCTCCAGTCAACAACTCCTGGTGTGAAGAAGCTGTGATGAGGTTGAGATTGTGATGGAGATGGTTGAGGCTCAGGTAGGGCTTGAGGTTGTTGTGCTATAGGAACTTGAACTGGATTTGGCTGTGGCATGTAATAGCAGGGATATGGATATGGCATTGGACCCTGAGGGACAAAATATGCAGGAGATTGAGGTTGTGAGTGATGACCAGAACTAGCAGGATGTTGCCCTTTGTTTTGTGAACTATTGCTTGGAAAGGTCACAAAGGGTGCAGAGGAGTTAGATCCAGTTGATCTACACTCTCTTGCAAAGTGCCCAAGCCTGTGGCATTTGTGACACCTCAACTTACTCTTGTCAAAACCAACTTTGGTTTTGCCAGAGAGTCCTGGAAATTTCCTACCAGTTCTCTTGTAGAACTTTTGAGATCTGATATTGATCAAGGCCATTTGGCTCAAAATATCCATCTCTTCTAAATCATCATCAGCAATACCCTTCAAATCATCCATGATAAAGCATAAATTATCACTATTACACCCAGAATGACTGTCAACACCAACAAATGCATGATCAAACTGTTTGAAGAGAAATCTATATGCTCATCATAATGGCTTTCTGATCCAGCATATTCTGACTCATGACCGACCAAGGCAGTGTTCTCTGGTACAAAGTCATCAGTGAGCTTTCCTGATGATGCCAGTTTCCTTTTCTGCTCTATCTCTCTTTCAAATGTAAGCAGTTTCCCATGGAGTTGGGTGAGAGATAGGCTATCCAGATTTGCACTGGAGCGTAGGACAATGGTGTATGTGTCCCATCTCTCAGGCAGTGATCTGAGGAATCTGTTGTTCATCTGGCTGTTAGTATACTCATGCTTGACCATTTTCAGCTCAGAGATCAAGCAGGAGAAACGCTCAAACTGTTGAGTCAGTGTCTCACCCTTCCTATGAGAGAATGTCTCATATTGTTGGGCGAGGATTTCTCTGTTGTTTGCTAAGACCTCATCAGTTCCTCCGAATTGTTCCTTCAAAGCATTCCAGAGGTCATGAGCAGTTTCATGATGCATAAGCCCAGAATAGATTTCATTAGGCAGTGCCATGGCCAGAATTCCATGGGCTTTAGCATCAATCTCAAACAGTTTACGATCTTCATCTGAGTATTGCTCCTTCTTCTTCGGAACCATTTGGTTGGTCTCCGATTGTTCACCATAGGCTTGTGTGGACCGTGAACCACAGATGTCCAACAACCTGAACTGTTAACAGACAGGTGATGGAGCATTCTTCGTTGCCATATGTTATACTCACTCCTAACCAGCATCGGAGGCTTGGTTGAGGAGCCAGTATTGTGAGGGTCATTAGATGGAGTAGTCATTCTCAGATTCAAACCAATTCAATCAAGTTTCAACAAATTTAGCACAAAAACACAACAAACTCAGTATGAACCAAGAAGAAACTCAAATTGAATAACCAGAAGCAGCAGAAGATCAATCTCTATAACCAATTCTTGCAAATATGCTAATTCGATCAAACTTTAGATATCGAAATAGCAGTTTCAATGATCAATTGTTAAACCGATCAATGATTAACCTGCTCTGATACCATTTGACAGGATCAGTGATCTAAGTTTGATCAATTAGAGTTGAATCGCAGCGGAATTAGAACAAGAATTAGACAAATATAGCAAGAACACAATAGATATTCAATGGAACAGTACACGGTTATAGAGAAAGAGGGTTTTCTGCAAAAGGGATAATATCATTCATGCACAAATGCTTCGATATGGCGGCCGCTAAGCTTCGCAAGTTACAATTAGGTCAACATTCCTTATATAAAGGAATGTGATGTCTGCTGATGTCACTTGATAGTGACATTTAACAGAATTATTACAAACAACTGAAAGTAAGCAAACTACTGAGAATGTTCACAACAACTGAGAACATCTCAGAGTATGCTAAGTACAAGATGAAACTAAAACTACTGAAACTACAAGTACTGATTACAAGAAACATAAAACTACTGATTACAAAAGAACTGAAAGGAAAATATAACTACTGAAAGGAAACCATCACAACTACTGAAGAGTTCTTCTTCAGCTGTTGTGACAACATCTGAAACTTGGTCTTCAGTCTTTGTCTTCAGCTTTTGTCTTCAGACTTTGTCTGTTCAAGGAAATGAGATTACTACATCTTATATTCACAAGAACCATCCTACGTCTCAGATTATCGGTCCATTGAATGAGAGAACGACGAGTAGTCATTCAGAACAAGCAAAACTCTGTTTATACTCATGCTTTCTATCTCAAATTGTTCCTAAAAACGTCATCGAAGTGTTAAAGGACAATAGTTGGATTGAGGCAATGCAAAAAGAGTTATTGCAATTTCACAAACAGGAAGTCTGGAAGCTTGTGGATTTACCTGAAGGAGAAAATGCCATAGGCACAAAATGGTTGTTAAGAAACAAGTCAGACGATTGGGGAATTGTTGTTCGTAACAAAGCGAGACTCATTGCACAAGGTTACACCCAAGAAGAAGGAATAGAATATGATGAAGTATTTGCTCTAGTTGCATGACTTGAATCAATTAGTGTCTTCCTGGCTTATGCATCATACATGCAATTCAAGGTGTATCAGATGGACGTTAAAGGTGCTTTCCTGTATGGACCAATAACTGAGGATGTGTATGTTAAGCAACCTCCAAGTTTCGAAGATTGAGAATATCCTCATCGTGTGTACAAGCTTAGTAAAGCATTGTATGGTCTTCATCAAGCCCCTAGAATTTGGTATGATACATTGTCACAGCATTTGATCCAGCATGGATACATGCGAGGGAAATATGATTCGACTTCGTTTATATTGTGTTCAAGTGTATGTTGATGATATCATATTCAGTTCTACAAGTCCAAAATTGTGTAATGAATTTGAAGAAATCATGAAGTCTCGTTTCCAATTAAGTTCTATGGGAGAGATTAACTTTTTCCTTGGTCTTCAAGTAAAGCAGTGTACAGATGGAATTTTTATTAATCAAAAGAAATTCATTGAAAAACTCTTGAAGAAATTTAAACTGCAAGATTGTCAATCCATCAGAACTCCAGCTGACGTAAATACCAAGATTGAACCTGATCAGAAAGGAAAATCAGTTGACCAAACTCTATACAGATCTATGATTGGATCATTGATGTATCTTACTGCATCTAGACCTGATATAATGTATGTTGTTTGTGTCTGTGCCAGGTACCAATCTGACGTAAAGGAATCTCACCTAATCGCTGTTAAACGAATATTTAGGTATCTCAACGGAAAACAAGCTTTAGGGTTGTGGTATCCTTATGAAGGAAACTTCAAGTTACATGGATATATAGATAGTGATTATGGAGGATGTTGCCATGATCGTAAATCTAAGACAGGTGGTTGTCAGTTTTTAGGTCCCAGATTAGTCTCGTGGCAATGTAATAAACAAACAAATGTCTCCGTTTCAAATTCAGAAGCAGAGTACATAGCTGCTTCTGTAGGATGTTCTCAAATCCTTTGGTTACAAAACTAACTGCTGGATTACGGGTTCAATTTTCTTAAAACTCCTATTTACATTGATAACACTGCTGCTATGTTTATTACAGCTAATCCTGTCCAGCACTCAAAAACAAAGCATATCGAATTTCGATATCATTTTCTCAGAGATAACTCTGAAAAAGGTTTAATCATTTTGATTCAAATTACAACTGAAAAATAGCTGAATGACCTATTTACAAAAGCCTTTTTACCAGGTCGTTTTGAGTATTTGGTTTACTTAATTGGACTTATTAACCATGTTTAAAACTAGTTTTGAGAAATTGAGTTGTCTGGATCATAAAAATTAAAAGAACCCTCCCTTAGCTGAATAAGAAGATTTATACTACAAACTTTCATAGTTAACTGCCTGATTGTATATATTGTGTGTGCATGTTCAATAGAAAATGAAAAAGCAAATGCAAAAATAGAAAATTGCAAAATCAAAAGAGAAAAGTATAAAACAAAAACCCACAAAAATAGAGTTTATTAGTTTGTTAATTAGACTGAATCTGTCTTTGTAATTTATGAGAAATGATAGATACATTAGTCCTGATCAGTTGTATACTTCGCTCGCTACTAAAGTCTGACGTGATCAGGAAGATCAACTAATTGCCAAACTTTTAGTTTTCTAAACTGCTGAAGCTCCGTCTACATAGATTTAACCCAACTTGGGTCATGAAGTGCTGCTGAGATATTTCTAGGAATGATTTGAGATAAGAAACATACATAGAGACATTCACTTATCAATCAAAATTGACTCCGTGTCCTCACACCATCTGTAATAGAACCAATGATGTAATCATGTGGATGGTCTTTTAAGGTTTTGAAGTTGGTATTAAGGGTTAATGGATTGGAATGAGATGAAGATGCAATTTGTGAAGGGGAAGTTGCTTGTGATAGAGGAATTGGTTATGGTGGAGGTGTGGGCGGAACATTAAGTGGAGGTTGAGGTGGAGGGTCAATTGGTAGTTGTGGATGGGGTTCAGGTGGAAGAAGCTCGGTTGGAGGAATGATTTGCACATTAGTTTGAGGAACAACATCATCGTCAAATACTGGAAGGTTGAAAGATTTGAAGACAATATTGGTGTCATAAAACCATTATGGGTCTGACCCCGTGTTTAGTGAATTAGACTCCTACCAATCAACATAGAATAATTCCTGCAGAAATATGCGTTCTTTTGTTGTACACTCTATACACCTTTTCTGAGGATGAATACCCAACAAAGAAACATTCATCAGAGGCTGCACCAAACTTTGACTTCTAAGCTTGAGTGTTTAGCAAAGTACTTGAGCAACCAAATGGACGAAAGAAGTCAATCAAGGGTTTTCGTTTATGAAGAAGCTCATAAGGAGTCTTCATCTTGTCTTTCATAATAAGAACCCTATTTAATACATAGGATGCACAGTTGACTGCTTCTACCCAGAAAATGATTGGAAGCTTTGACTTAATCAGCATAGTTCTTGCTGTTTCAATAAGGGTCCGATTCTTCCTTTCTGCAACACCATTTTGTTGAGGTGTCCTGGCAGCACTGAACTATCTGAGAATTCCTTTGCTTGCATAGAATGAGTTAAAGATATGGTTTCTGAATTCAGTTCCATTGTCACTTCTGATGGCCATAACCTTCCTTTTGTTGATGGTTTCAATTGAGAGGATCAGCTTCTGCAACTCTTCTGAAGTATCTCCTTTGTGAGCTAGAAATCTTACCCAAGAATATCTTGAATAATCATCTGTCACAACCAAACAGTAAGATTTCTTAGCAATTGATTTAACACTAACAGGACCAAATAAGTCAGTATGTAACAATTCAAGGGGTTTTGAAATTGTAATTTCACGCTTGAGCTTGTGTGTCCTTTTGTGTTGTTTTCCTTGAGCACAGGCCATGCACTTTTCTACCACTAAAAAATCTGTAAGTGGTAACCCCCTCACAAGATTGTTCTTAACCAAGTTGTTAATATTTTTAAAATTAACATGTCCAAATCGTCTATGCCACAGAAAGGATTCAGAAGATGAAGCTTTGGACAGGAGACATGTCACAGTGGAGGTGGATTCTTGTGATCCCATATCCAGAAGATAAGTATCATTCTTTCATAGAGAACGCATGATCACTAAATCTTCTGGGATAATAAACTCTAGTTTGAGAAACAAGCATTCATTTGACATAAACAGCACTGGAATGTCTTTATCACAGATTTGTGATACATTCAAGAGATTGAATAATGCCAGCTCTGGGAGATAGTTCACTTTCTCTAGAGTCAAGGAACCATTTGAGACTTCTCCTTGACCAATCATCTTTCCACCCTTCTTGTCTCCAGCAAATGCAACATATCCTCCATTTATTATGCGATAATTTGTAAGTAGGTGCTTCAACCCAGTCATATGCCTTGAACATCTACTATCAACGTGCCAGAAGCTATTGACAGCTTTTTTGGAATGATCCTGGCATATAAAAACAACAAAATTGTTAAGATTTGGAAATTGGGACCCAAGTTGTGACTAACTAAGGTCTCGGAACAGAGGATTTTTTACAGAAAAAGTTATTTACAAAATGATTTAATCTACTTCCTATTGAACTATTATTTACATTTCTACTAACAAACTCAGGGCAAATTTTAATTACATGATCATCCTTCCCATATCTAAAACACTAGGACTTCAAACCTTTCTTCTTACATTATGAAACAGGAGCTTGATCTATTAGTATCTCTTCGTCACATTCAGACACGTGTAAATTAGAATTGCTACAAGAGTCATATGATTCTTTTAATTTTTCTTGTGTGACCTTAATTTTAGTAGATTCTGATTCATTTACATTAATGTTTCTAACATTTATGGAAGTTGTCTCCATTTCTTTAGGTTTAAAGATCCGAATTGGTGTAAAAGATGGGATAGGATGAGAGAGGAACTTTTCAAAACAATTTGAGTTAGTATGTATGTCTGAACTTTACTTGAACAAGCATCATTTCTATTAACACAAGCATTTGAAACATCACGATTTAATTCATTGACATCTGAAGATG
Source organism: Flaveria sonorensis (assembly GCA_025506505.1). Lineage (NCBI taxonomy): Eukaryota > Viridiplantae > Streptophyta > Magnoliopsida > Asterales > Asteraceae > Flaveria > Flaveria sonorensis. The sequence continues at coordinate 37,345,325 of CM046435.1, read as the reverse complement.
AACAAGCTGGACAAGAGCTAGAACTACACATGCCATTGTCTGTAATAGACTATTGGGAAACAAATCTACTTAAACTATTGTCAATTGAAGACTTTTTGAAAAAAAATGCTAATACTAGAGCTGCCCAGACCACTACTTGCACCATAATCATATTCCTCTCGAATCTCCTTATGATTCACTCCATCTAAACCTGCATACAAACTGTTAGTATCTTTCTAAATTAATTCATTAGTTGGATGAGGTATAGGCATAGAAGAATAACAATAAGTACTTGAAGGAGGATAAGCATGAGTGGTTTTTTCGCTTCCCAAACTAGCTTTAATTCTAGCCCCCTGTTGTTTCATGCAAAGCTCCTCATGTTTCATCCAAGAAATTCTCCAATTTTCATGTTTGGTTTTTAATTTGCTTGTTTCAAATTCAGCAAGTGCTACACGTTCAGTTAAAGCATTTCTTTCAACATTTCTTTCAAGAGAATTATTTTTAAATGCTCATTTTCTTTTAAAGCTTCATTTAACTTGACAAAATATTTAGATTCATTTGTTTTAAGTTCCTTATTTATTTGTTTTAATTCCTTTTCATTATCTAACAATAATCTATTAGCTTTATAAACCTCAAATAAATAGATTTTGCATGAAGGAGAACACATGTCTTGAATTACCTCATAAGAGAGACTCATAACTACTTTTTTAGCAACTAGGGCCTTTTCGCATTAACAGACTGGAGTGTTCTTCTTGCATTCTTCCTCCTCCAATGCTTTCTTCCTAGCCTTCTCAGCTTCACTTTCCTTTTTCTTTCTTTGATTATAGACATCCAACTTCACTTCACTTACTTCAACTTGTTGTTGTTTCTTAAACTCATCAGCTTCACAAACTGTCACTTTCTCTTCAACATGCTCATAATCACCTTTTTCCTCCTTGACTTTCCCAATCTTCACCTCTTCAGCTTGAACCTGTTGCTTAACGCTTTCATCAACAGATTCTTCTTGAATTTCACTCTTGAACTCCCTGAAAGGATCAAAGTCCTCAACTGAATCCACATCACTGTTCACCGCCTCAGCCACTAGAGCATGATTGATTTCTTCTTTTGTTTTCTTAATCTCAGCACTCCAATCAAAGTTTGAAATGAGTGATGTTTCCTTCTTTAGCTTGACTTCTTCCCTGTTGGTGATCGGGATAACTTTGGAAGTTTAAGAAGTTCCCGGTTCAGTGATGATAGGAGATGGACATTCTCTTTTAAAGTGCCCCAGCTGTTTGCAATTAAAGCATCTCAATTTTGACTTATCAAAACCAAGTTTACAGTTTTGGTTTTGATTGCCAAAGTTCCTCCTTCAAGTTCGTTCCATGAATCTTCTTGCACGCAATGTGAGCATGGCCATCTGCCATTGGATATCAGTTTCCTCTAAGTCATCAAGATCCACCTATTTCAGATGGAATCTGAGTAGTGACGGATGTGTTTAATCTTGAACCAACACTTGTAGATCCACTACTAGACTTGTTTGATACGCCATATCTTGTAGACCCTCCATACGCTGAACCATACATGGACGAGTTTGCAGCGGATGAGATCAATACGACATTTTATGGATATACTATCACTAGCATCATGGATTGATTGTATTCCCTCCTTTTCAAATCCAAATCAAAAGATTTCAGTTTGTTGATGACATCCATGAGTTTATAATTAGCAAAGTTTCTTTCCTGCTTCAACATCCTGACTGGGAAGGCCCATTGTGGTGGAAGAGAGTCCAAGATCTTAGTAACTTGTTCATGGTTACCCAACTGTTCATCATATTTCTTTAAAGTACTTGAGATAGACAAAAATCGATTGGTAATATCAGTAAGGCTTTCATTCTTGTGTCATATGAATGAATTGAACTCCTTTTCAGCTTGGGCTTTCTTGTCCTTCTTCAGATCTTCATTTTGATCATAAAATGCACATAGAGAATCATACAAGGATTTTGCATTCCTGTGTTCAGCAAAACGGTTATAGATGTCTTGTGATAAACATAAAGTTAAAGCCCCGAAAGCTTTCTAATAACAAACAATTAGCTTGAGGTCTCCTTAAGTAAAGGTTGATGGATAAGTTTTTAGTGAGGTAACTTGACTAACAATGATAGTTGGACTGTGTGGACCATTTACTATTGACTCCTATTGATTATGATCTATATAGTAAAATAAGGCTTTTAAACATTGTTTTCAATCCTCAAAGTTATCACCATTTATAAGCCTCGGTGGCCCATTGGGTGCAATACTCTCCAAGTCAAAAATGGTGATATTGGAGGATGTCATTTTTAAAAAGTAGTTAATTTCGCTGAAGAATCTTTAGATTCGCTAATAAATTCGCTCGTTAAGTTTCACAGACAGAATTTTTGCAATTTCGCTAGTAGATTTGCTCATAGTTTTGCTCGGAAGCTGAGTAGCAATAAGTGCTTAAAAACTCTAGTTTCAGCAACAGTTTCGCTGAAACTAGTAGAACTTTTGTTCTAAGGACAATTTCGGCAACACTTTTGCTTGGCTGGTATGTGATGTGAATTTTCATTCAAAAGTGGTAGTTTCGCTGAGTATCAAGGGCAAACTTCAAAAACACAAAAACTATAGTTTCGCTAAACTGTAGCTAATTTCACTGGAAGAAAATGGTAGTTTCGCTGGATGATTCTGAAAGCCTTTTCGAACAAGAAATCATCCGGAACTCACCCAAATAATAATGAATTGATGATTGGATGATTGGAATAGCTTCCTATGCAAGAACCGAATGTTTTTCAATCAATTTCCATGCTAAAAACACACAAAAAGAAATCCAAAATGAATGGAATAGTGTTTTTAACAAAAACCCTTCAAAAACCTCAACCAATTAAGAGCACTAAGGCTCTGATACCGTATTGTTGGTCCAAATGATCGATAATCAGTGCAAATGATTCACTAATTAGAGAAAACCCACTGAATAAATATAACTTTATCAATGACACAATGAACAAGTTTCAAATATTTTCAATGATCTCCAAACTCAACAATAAACATGAATCAAAGGCTCAAATATGATAAAAGTGAGCTTCCAGCCAAATAGACATAATTGAAATAAGAAGATTTCACTATTAGGGTTAGCCAAAAATATACTTACAATGATAGAACATGACAATATATAAGGAGAGTGTAGTTTCACTGGATAGCCAAACTGTCCTGACCAACACCTAGTTTCACCCGAAACATAGTTTCGTCAGGTGACCTATGTCAGCTGACTACGAGTGAAACTATAGTTTCGCTCGTAGTTTCGCTAGGTCAGTGAAACTACACAATTACAAAAATACAAAATACATGGAAACAAACTAACATTCAACCTATTACATAAATAACAAAATAAACCTAACAACAATAGTGAGTCCAACCTATACTAGGTCATCAATATCAGCTTAAGAGTTTGTCATGGTTGTGCTAACAGGATTTCCACTTGCAGAGTTTGTTACCACTAGAGTTGTGAACAATGCACTCATGCTTAGTGAGGAGCATGTTATATCTCTGATCACAAAATTGAGATACACTCAAGAGATTATATCCAAGCTCTTTAACAAAGTTTATCTTCTCAATGCTGAGCTTACCATTTGTGACACTACCCCTTCTTGTGACGTAACCACCTGATTCTCCCCCAAAAGCAACTGGCCCTCCATTAATTTTCTTAAAGTTTTGAAGCAAAGAGCCATTGCCCATCATGTGCCTTGAACAACCACTATCAATGATGCATACATTTCTTTTGGTCTTTAGCTATTCCAACACATGAAAAAGAGATGGTTAGTTACATTTGGAAACCCAAGCCTTGCTGGTCATGGGCTCATCAAGATGAACTGATGATAGTTCAATAGTTATTGATCCTATATGCAAGCTTTGAGGATCCTTGGCTATTGTTGATGAAGGAACTTCAGTCACATGGCATTTCTTCATCTTCGCACCATCTTTGGAAGATTAGATTTGGCCTTTAAAATATTGGAAGTGTTGATAACTTTGGAAGTTTTGGAGACTAAACCTTCAGAAGCTTTTGCATGCATTGTGGAAGACTTTAGTGCTTTGAAAGCATTCATTTCTTTCGAGATCAAATTTTCTTCCGAAGACAGTTTCCACCTATTTTCTTCTTGTTCACCTTGGATCTTCCGAAGGTAGTGATTTTCCTTCTGAAGCTATTTTCTTCTTCTTCTCAGATGTCTTCTTCTTGTTCATGTGGATGGTACTCTTAGGATTGTAGAAGCAATCCTTAACAAAGTGAGTGGTATCACCACACATCATACATTCATCATGCATACTTCTGAGGGTCTTCTTCTGGGGAGAAGGTTGAGCTTGATCTCTTTCCATTCCCTTCTTCATCTTCATATATGATGCAACATGCTTCCGAGGATGAAGCTTGTTCTTGGAGATGGATGGTTCAGGCTATGAACTAGTGGTGCACAATGTACAACCCTTTTTTTCTTGATAAGGATGGTTTGAATTTGAAATAGGACTCCTTATACTAGAGTCCATAGTTGAGTCTTTAGTCTTCACCACTTCAAATCCAGCAAAATAAAGACTTGTTTTGGCTTGGAATTGAAAGTGGGCTTGATCTTTTGTGCTTTCTTTGATTTTCTTTTAGTAGCCCTGATCAGATTCTTCCTAGCTAACTTGACCATCATGGGTTCTTTCTTCTCTCTAGGAGCATAGCCTTCTTAGGATAAACCACATCACTCACTTCTTATTCATCCTTCACTATCTCCTCTTCATCTTCATCCTCTTCTTGGATAGGGTCAATGAGAGGCAACTAATATTGACTAATTCCACACCTTGGAGATCTTATAGATAGTAATATGTGTGGAAGAGCTATCTCACTTGAACCCAGTCCCTGCATGTTTTGATAACAAATCTTTGCATGCAAGGATGAGGATATGATGTTCTTGAAGGTTTCCTCTTCAAGAACATGCTTTTCTGCCCTGGCTTTCCTGATCATAAGCTCAGCCTGGCATTCAATTAACTTGGTAATGAGATCTTTGATTTGAATCCTTTAATTTGTGTTCTCATGCTTAAGAGTTGAAATTGTTTTCTCTAAATCTTTTATTGTAAGTTTATAGTCAATTTCAGCTCTTTTGAAATCTTCTATTTTAAATCTTTTCTAAATCTTCTATTTAGTGGAGATTTTATCATGGTATCGGTTTTCATGTCAGCCTTAGTGAGAGCTGCCATTTGAGCTGGTAAGTGTTTTGTGGAACTGAAGAATTTAAGATGATGAGAACTTACAATCAATAGCCTAAAATGCTCTGATACCAATTGCATGACCGGTAAAGGAGGGTCATGCAACAGTTTCATAAGGTTGGAGAGAACAAACAACACTTAAGAGATCAAATAGGGCATCGGCAAATGAAGCCTTGTAACAATTATAAAACACTTGAGAGCAATATAAATCATTCTTGAAAACCAATTACTTGTGTTCAGCTTGTGTTCTTTAATCTTGTTCACTGTTTCGTTTGTAGGTTTCCTATTTGATCTATTAAGTGTTGTTTGTTATATCCATCCCTATGAAATTGTTGCATTACCATCCTTTACCAATCCTACACAATCCATCCCTTATCATCATCCTTATAATTACACTAAACAATACTATTTTTTATCCCTCATTTTAATTTAAATAATATTTTTCCTACATTTATCATTACTTTTTCTCTCTCATCCACTCACAACCACTTTAAAAAATATTTAAAAATTTATAGGAGTCACTACAAAAAAAGTGACATTTAGTGGCACGCATTTTTTGTGGTATTTAACTTTTGCGCTACTAATATATAGTTTTAGTTGCACTTTGCGTGTGCCATATTTGGTTGACCCATATATTTTGTCACATTTATCATCTATGCTTCAAAATTAAGGTTTTAATGGTACTTTATTATGCCATACTTACCGGTCATATAGTTTTATGGCTTGTTATTATGTCACTAATAAATTTAACATCATTTAGCCTCAAAATTATCTTAAAGAACTTTTAGTGGCACATATTTTTATTAAAAAACTACCTCCAAACAAATCCCACCAAAATTTTCATTAAGTTAAAACAACGGCTTATATTTTATAACCTAAATTTTCATCAACCAAATTCCCTCTCAACTTTTCCTTTCTACTATCACCCTTGAGCCTTCATTACTCATTATGTTGAATCTACAAAATTCAAATTGATATCATCCCTTATTTTTTCTTCAACAGTCATCATCTGCATAGTTGCCGAACTTAAGGTTTGATTTCTAGGTTTTCGCCTTCTTCGTAGTTCCTCCTTCTTCTTCATCTTCTCACCATGGCCTTCTTCTTCACCATTGATTATGTTCTACTTCATATTTGCTCACATTGTCATCATCTTTAAGGCTACCACCACCGTTTATATTGGATAAGGATTCTTACACCATTAGTTTCGGCTTTTCTAATACGCCCTTATCTTCAACTGCATGTAAGGTTTCTTTCACTATTGCCACTGTTCTATTAGGTATGTAATTATTACATGTGCTTTGGTTTCTTGGATTAAATTTGTCTAATTGAATTAATATGTGTTATATTCCATGTTCAAATGGTGTTGTTAGGCAATTTAGGAATCGAACGTAGTGTATTTGTCTAAATTGGGGATTGTGAAAAGAATTAGGTTTATACTAAACTGGTCTATAAAACCCTTTTCCTGAGCGTCCGGATGGCATGAATTCTCGTTTCAATGTGCTTGGTACGAGTATGATGAATTGGATTTTTTGCAATCCCAATGGTAGCTTCATTATAACAGAAAAGTGGTGTATGAAGAAAATTTATCACATAATCCATCATTTGATGTTGTATCCACAGCAATTGGCAACAGTAACTGGAAGCAACAACATATTCAGATTCTCCTATAGATAGAGATACTGTAGTTTGCTTCTTACTTTGCCAAGAAACAAGACAATCTCCAAGATATTGACATCCAGCAGTGACAGATTTCCGATTGACCCTGCAACCACCATGATCACTATCAAAATATGCATGTAAGTCAAAGTTACCTCCTTTTGGGTACCAAAGACCCAAACGAGAGGAACCCTTTAAATAACAAAAGATTCTTTTAACAGTTTTTTCATAGGATTCTTTTGGGTTGGCCTGAAAACAAGCACAATAGCATACAAGGAATGTAATATCAGGACGACTGGCCTTGAGATACATGAGGGATCCGATCATGGAACGATAGCGATGAACATCCACAGATTACCCATTATCATCTGGAGTTAAGCAAGTATGAGCAGTGAATGGAGTAAGTTCTGGAGAATAATCATCCATTTTGAACTTTTTAAGAATCTCCAGAACTTACTTTTCCTGATGAATCAAAATACCAGACTGCTTTTGTTCAACTTGTAATCCCAAGAAAAAGCATAACTCCCCCATCATGCTCATTTCGAAACGATCCTTAATGACCTCTTCAAATTCTCTGCATAGTTTCTCATTTGTTGACCAGAAAATGATTTCATCAACGTACACTTGAACAATCAACATTTCACCATCAACTTCATTCTTGAACAGAGTCATGTCTATCGAACCACGAGATAAACCTTTATTCAGCAGATACTGTGTCAAAGTTTCATACCAGATCCAAGGGGCTTGATGTAATCCATATAAGGATTTGTCAAGTTTATACACTTTGTCTAGAAAATCTGGATCCTCGAAACCTGGAGGTTGATAAACATAAATCTTCTCATCGATATTCCCATAGAGAAATGCGCATTTCACGTCCATCTGAAAAACTTTAAAGTTTTGGTGAGCCGCATGAGCAAGAAAGATTCAGATGGCTTCAATTCGAGCAACTGGAGCAAACACTTCAGTTTAGTCGATTCCTTCCTCCTGAGCAAAACCCTGAACAACCAACCTGGATTTGTTTCGAATTATTACTCCCAGATCATCTGGTTTGTTCTGGAATACCCATTTAGTGCGAATAGGAAACTTGTTCGGAGGAAGATTAACTAATTGCCAAACTTTTAGTTTCCTGAACTGCTGAAGCTCCATTTGCATAGATTCAACCCAACTTGGGTCTTGAAGTGCTGCTGAGACATTTTTGGGAACTGTTTGAGATAAGAAACAAGCATAGAGGCATTCATTTATCAAACCAGATTGACTCCGTGTCCTCACAACATCAGTAATGGAACCAATGATATAATCGTGTGGGTGGTCTTTTAAGGTTTTAAAATTAGTGTTAAGGGTTAATGGATTTGATAAAGATGAGGAAGTGGTCAATGATGGTTATGAAGGCTGTGATAGGGATGTGGGTAGTGAAGACTGTGATGGGGAAGTGGGTGGCTGTGTTGGAGAAAGTGGTTGTGGTGGAGGTGTAGGTGGAACATCAAATGGAGGTTGAGGGTGATGGTCTATTGGTGGTTGTGGATGAGGTGCAGGTGGAAGAGGTTCAGTTGGAGGTATGATTTCTACATTGGTTTGAGGAACAACATCATCATCAAAATCTGGAAGATTGAAGGATTTGAAGATAGTGTTTGAGTCATAGAACCATTCAGGATCAGATCCCATGCACAGTACGCGTACGCATTCAGGATCAGATCCCATTCAGGATCATCAAAATCTGGAAGATTGAAGGATTTGAAGATTTGAAGATAGGATTTGAAGATAGTGTTTGAGTCATTGAACAACATAAAATGATTCCTGCACAGTACGCGTTCTTTTGTTGTACACCTGGTATGCTTTTTGGGAGGAGGAATAGCCAACGAAGAAATATTCATCAGAAACTGCACCGAACTTTGACTTCTGAGCTTGAGTGTCCAGCAAGGTACATGAGCAACCAATTGGACGAAAGAAGTTAATCAAGGGTTTTTGTTTATGCAGAAGCTCATAGGGAGTCTTCATTTTGTCTTTCATAATAAGTACCCTATTAAGTACATAAGAAGCACAGTTGACTGCTTCAGCCAAGAAATTATTAGAAGCTTTGACTCAGTCAGCATAGTTCTTGCTGCTTCGATGAGTGTCCTATTCTTCTAGTCAGCAACACCGTTTTGCTGAGGTGTCCTAGCAGCACTGAACTATCTAAGAATCCCTTTGCTTGCACAGAATAAGTCAAAGATATGATTTTTGAATTCAGTACTGTTATCGCTTTGGATGGCTATAACATTCCTCTTGTTGACAGACTCAATAGAAAGGATAAGCTTTTGAAGCTCTTCGGTAGTATCTCCCTTGCTTGCTAGAAATCTTACCCAAGAATATTTGGAATAAACACATGTAACAACAAAGCAATAAGATTTCTTAGCAATTGATTTAACACTGATAGGACCAAATAAATCAGTATGTAACAATTTGAGGGGTTTTGAAATTGTGTTTTCAAGCTTAAGCTTGTGTGGCTTTTTGTGCTGTTTGCCTTGAGCACAAGCCATGCATTTTTCTACCACTGAAAAATCTTTAAGTGGTAGTCCCCTCACAAGATTGTTCTTAACTAATTTATTTATATTTTTAAAATTAACATGTCCTAATCGACGATGCCACAAGAAGGATTCGGAAGAAGAGGCTTTGGACAAAAGACATGTCACAGTGGATGTGAACCCATATCAAGAAGATAGGTATCATTCTTTCTTGGAGCACGCATGATCACTAGATCTTCTAAAATAATGAACTCTGGTTTAAGAAACACGCATTCATTTGACATAAACAGCACTAGAATATCTTTATCACAAATTTACTTTCTCTGGAGTTAATGAACCGTTTGAGACTTCTTCCCGACCAATCATTTTTTCACCCTTCTTATCTCTATCAAAATGCTGTGATACCATATTGTTGGTCCACTTGATCAATTCAACAGTGCACTTGATGCTTGACAATTATATTCCACCAAATTGACACTTATAGACACAATAACATAATGTTATTGAAAATAAACTTCCAGCCACACACAATTGCAACAACAAATATTCTGTATTAGAGTTTTGCCAAAAGGTCCTAAACAAAGATAGAAAGATTACAATATATAAGTAACCTAAATTCACTGGCAGTTTCGCTGACTGCCTGTCTAACTATTAGATTCACCTGGCAGCGAACTACATATTCGCTGGGTGATCTAAATCAGCTGACTCCGGGCGAAACTATAGTTTTGCCCGTAGTTTCGCTGCAATACAAAAATACATAGAAAGACAAATTACAAGGAAGAACTAACAATCAACCTATTACAAAAACAAGATAAACCTATTAACTATAGTGAGTCCAACCTATGTAGATCATTAGTTTTTGGTCCACTAATGTTCCTTCTGGATCGGGTCCAAACTTCAATCCTGTTGCAAATGGTGTTTTGCTGGATGTCCAATCAGACATGTTATATTTCTTTAATATTTGATTCATATACTTGCTTTGGTTGATGAAAATTCATTCAGCTGTTTGGTGAACTTGTAGACCATGGAAGAATGTAAGTTCTCCCATTAAGCTCATTTGGAATTTTGATTGCATAAGAGTTTCAAACTCTTTGCAAAGTTGTGTGTTTGTGGAGCTAAATATTATGTCATCCACATAGACTTGAACAACTAGCAAGTCTTGTTCGTTTCGTTTCAAGAACAATGTTTGATCTATTTTCCCTCGGGTATACCATTCTGCAGTAAAAATTTAGATAAAGTTTCATACCACTTCTTAGGTGCTTGATGAAGACCATACAGAGCTTTATCTAACTTGTAGACTCTGTGAGGGAATTCTAGGTCTTCAAACCCTGGTGGTTGAGCAACATATACCTATTCATCTGTCTTTCCATACAGGAATGCACATTTTACATCCATTTGGTAGACAGTGAAGTTTTTGGATGAGGCATATGCAAGGAATACTCGGATGGCTTCTAGTCTTGCTACTGGAGCAAAGACATCATCATAATCAATGCTTTCCTCTTGAGTATATCCTTGGGCATTTAGCCTTGTTTTGTTTCTTATGACAATCCATCTGTCATCTCCTTTGTTTCTGAAGAGCCACCTTGTGCCAATGGCATATTGACCTTCAGGTAGATCAACCAACTGCCATACCTCTTGCTTTTTGAATTGCTGTAGTTCCTCTTGCTTGGCTTCTATCCAACTATTGTCTTTAAGTGCTTCTGTGATGTTCTTGGGTACAGTTAGAGATAGGAAGTAGGAATGCAGGCAAATGTTTGCTGTGTCAGATTGACTTCATGTCAATCTGGTATTAAGGTCACCTATGATGTTTTCTAGAGGATGATCTTTGTGAACTCTGGTCGTTGTAATCTGATCAACAGGAATTGTTAAATCAAGATTGGTGTTTGTTTGGTTGGGTGTTAATGTCTGGGTAAGGGTATTTGTGGTTGTTTGTATATCTAGCTGTGATGGTTCATTGAATGTTTATGGTAAATTATGAGAGAAATCTAACATTTCATCTTCATGATGTGTATGAGGTAATGAATGATAGTCATCATCTTCTTCAACTGTGGTTGGATGTTATGGTTTGGTGGTCACAGGTGTTGATGAAGATGGTGTGTCTGGAAATGTTCATTTTGATGTGTTTGTGTGTTCTGGAGGAGTTGTAACTATTGTACTCGTAGGAGATATGTTTGTTATCCTTAGAGGATCAGCAGTTAAAGGAACATCTATGTTTGTTGGTGGAACCATTGGATACTCATTGTTATCCTTGGTACCTGAAACATCAAAATAAGATGTGTCAAATGATTTTGTTAATACATCAATATCAAACAACCAGTCTGATCCAATGACTTTCTTAGTGAATGAGTGTTCATTAAAAACAACATTTGTTGTTTCTTCCACTATGTTCAGTCTTGGATTGTATACTCGGTAAGCTTTTGAGCTTCTTCAGTATCTAACAAAAAATCCATCATCTGCTTTTGGAGCAAACTTAGATAATTTTTCTCTGGTGTTTAAGATTGAAACAGAACGTCCAAAAGCCTTAAGCAATCCTATGAATGGTTTTCTTTTAAACATCAATTCATAAGGTGTTTTGATATGTTTTTTGATTATTAGAGTTCTTTGATTATTATATGATATGCATGGTAGGCTCAGCCTAAAAATGAAGTAAAAAGTGATTCTGTAGCCTAACTAAAGCTTTAGAACTCGGTGATAAGGATCATTTCCATGACATCTAGGCCTGCATAAAGTTACAAGTCTCATCAAAAACGGTTTGAGAGTATCTGACTTCTGCCTTGATCTCTTCCATTCCCAAAATCTCCCTATCCCCAAGTTCTGAATGTAGCTTTTCATTAGCTCTTCAAATGTATATTTCATGCGTATCTCCTCTGCTATGCGAAAGCATTGACCTGGAGCGATGATCTTCTCTGTTATACGTGAGTATAGACCTGAAGCTCTCATCAGCATGCTCAGATGATCATCTCCTCTATTATACGTAAGTATAGACCTGGAGCTCTCATCATCTGTTCCCCAAATAAAGGCACGGTGATTCTTAAATTAAGATCATTGTTGAAAACTTAAAAGAAAATCAAGCAGAGTTAATCATATTACTCAATAAGCCCTGATGATGGGATAAGCTCTTTGCCGGATGTCTATGGGAACCAAATAACCTGAGCTTCTCTAATTGAATCTAAAAGATGATAAAATCAGTTGCAGATCACTTGTTGAAAAGGATAAGGCATGGGTTTAAATTGGACAAATATACCAAGAATCATTTTTGAACTGTTTTGGCTTTCAAAAACTTAAAATCATGATCAGACTCTGCTTCAGTATGATCACACTAACTTGTTGATGTTTAAATACATCCTTATGCTTAAGTATATCTTGAGGATATGATCTCATGATCGAATTAGTTCTTGGTGTAAGATGATAAAAAAATATATATATAAAAAAGGGTTTTTTCATTTCAAATTATTTCAAGTCTTCCACATTATGTTATTAAAATGTTACTATTTTCACATGCATTTCACGGGAAATTGCACACACAGATAAACACATGTTTATTTGTTAACTGAAATGATCTGACAGGAAGTTGTGAGACTGTGTTTGTGATTGTGTTATAGATTTTTGCTTCAAATGATGGCCGATCATCAGCTGAGCAAAGTACCTGACCAGAGAACCTGTTCCTCAAGTTTGCAGAGGATACCGAGCTAGGATTCCTCCTCCTACATCTTCTGAAGCACTGAAGAATAGAGAGTTGGAAAAGTTGTTCCTGATCATTAAGAAAGAATGCACACGAAGAGGGGGATCATACAAAAAGGGGGAGCCTGAAAGATGAAAAATCTTCAATAGCAGATCATCAATCTAGGGGAAGATTGAAGATCATTTTATGGTTAATTTATTGGTGCTGATCACGATACAATACGTTGATAATGATAGACTAAGGGGGAGTATTGTTGGGTCTGATAAGGATAGTCTATATTATCAACACAGTCAAAGTCAACAAATGTCAACGTCAATGTCAAAGACATCGGAAAAGGCAAAGAAACGTGTTCGAAACGAAGAACCGAGACAAGATGTTGAAGATATAAATGACTAGGAGTTTATTGTTAATAAATATATTTTGTGTCAACAAAATATACTTATTTATGTTTTAGTCTTTTTTATGTTCTATATGTAATTTCTTTAATTGTCTAAGTCTAGGGGCTTAATATGTCATTAGTGAATATTATCACTATATATAGATTAGTGACAATTAGGTTTAGCTAGCTTGAATGAGCCATTGATTGAGGAGCTTTCACTTTGTTATATCATTTAGCCATCAATTCAGATCAAACAAGAGTTTTATTTGGTGTTCTTGAGTGTTCTTCATATATTCATCCATTTTATATTTTTTGATCTAGTTTTCACACAAATATTATTGATATCTGTGTTATCAGTGGGATTTGTTTGTGTTTATCAATCAAGTGTACTGTTATATCGATCAGAATGACCAACACAATTTGAGTGGTGTTTGTTAGAGTTTACCAATTTGGACTTATAAGACACTCTATATTGTTTGCCTTTCAGACATGTAGTGTAGTGGTCTGTACAGAAAAATTCTTTTTGGGGTAAACCCATTACTAGATCACCTTTTACAAGTTGATTCATTCTGTTATAGTTAGAGTGTCCTAATCGTCTATGCCATAATTAGGAAACATCTTCTGAGGCTTTTGATAGTATACATGTTTCAGGGGTTGATGTTGAAACAGTGTTCGTATCAACAATGTATGTGTTGTTATGACGTGGTGTTTTCAAAAGGATACAGTCTTCTGGTATTTGAAAACCTGTTTTGAGAATGTAGCAGTTGGTGGAATCAAATAAGGTTGCATATCCTTTATCACAGATTTCGGATACGCTGAGAAGATTAAACTGGAGGTTGGAGCAATAATTGACATTTTCAAAGCTAATCAACCCATTTGTAACTGTTCCTTTACCAATTATCTTTCCACGTGTCTTGTCTCCTCCAAAAGCTACATATCCTCTATGTTTGCTTTTAAAATCCTGAAGGAGGGAACAATTGCCAGTCATATGTCAGGAGCATCCACTGTCAACATACCAGATGTTGTTAGGCCTTCTCAGATGTCCCTATAAAAAAAAGAAATTAGTGAGTTGGTGCAACCCAAGCCAAGATGGTTTGGGTTTTCTGTCTTTCCCTGTAACATAAATTTCTTCTAATATGGCACTGTCTGATGGTTTAGGAACTCTAGGTACACTAGTGTTCCTTTGGTTGTGTTTAGCTCTGTCAGGAGAAGTGCTTTGTGCTGTTCTCCTTTGAGTGCTAATGTCTGTTGGTTGTCTATTTTGAGACTTATGTCTCCTGTTTGGTTGTTTAAGGTTGTCTTAAAATGTTTTGTCATTGTTTAAAACAACTTTTTAATGAGGAGTTTGTCTTGGTTCTCCTCCTTTGTTCTTGTTAGGAATAACTATCTGTTTCTCAGTTGATTTCTCAACTTGAGGCTGTTTGTTTTGCTTTTTGTTTTTCTTATTGAAAAAACAGTTTGCAGTGGTATGATTGTTTCTTTCACAAATTGAACAATAATTATGAAAATGGCATGTTTCAGTACTGCGATTGTTCATGTTACAGTACTTGCAATATTTACCATATTTGCATTTTTTCAGTGATGTGAGTGTATTGATGACACCATTCACAGTATGGTAGATTTGCATTGCCTTGTTTGCTTATAACTTTTGATTTTAAATTTGATTACAGTTGCTTGTTTTTGCTGAATGGGAGCTTTGCCTTTCCCTTTATTTATTAGAGAGGCAGTAGAAGATCAAGCTTTTCTTCCACCAGAGCAGATATCAAACCATTGAGTCTGCTTCGTTTGTTTGGTTGGTGCATCAACCACACTTGAAACTTTTTGAGTTTCAGTAATTGGTTGAGTTGACTCATTATCCACTAGATCAACATCATCTTCATCAGTTGTCTATTCATCAAATTCATTATTCTCTCCTTGATAAAAGTCTGTTGGTTTAATTTGTGACGGTGCTGAACTTTTAACAAATTTTATCAAAGGTGATTTTGATGTTAATGGTGATTTTGATGATGATGATGATGATTGTTTTGAGTCATCAGTCTTTTCATGTGTGTCAAGAGACTCACCCTGTTTCTTGGTTACTGAGTCAGGTAAAGGAATATAATTATCATTATAAGGTGGGCTGACCTTGTTAGATCCTAAACCTGACGGGTCTTTGAAACCCCTTTGTTGAGCAAGAAGTTCTTCGAACTTCTTGTTGCTTACCTGAAACTTCTAAAGTTTCACATCAGTTTTAGCATGCAATGTTTTTTATACAGTCAATGATGCAGACAGGTGCTCAACTTGAGCTGCTAGTGTTAGTTTCTCAGACATTAGTTTGTCTAAGTCATTTTATAATGAAAGTATTTTGGTTGCATATTGTTTATGTTCTGATTTTAAGCTTTCATTTAAAATGTTTGTTTTAAAAAATTTCTTTGAAAGTTTGTCTGCATGCTCTCTATATCTATTGACTTCATCAATACATGCTTGTGTGCAGAGGTTTTCCCTCACCTCTTTCTGGATTTATGAAATTTTATCTTTAATGTCTGCCATGAGGGCATGATCTGGAGATGGAATTTCAGACTCATACATGCTCCAATCATATTCACCATCTTCTTTTATGATCATTGCAGATGATTTGGGATGTTGATCTGGGCTATATTGTGTGATTTGTGGTGGTGTTGGTGCAGGAGGGATGCTAATTGGAGGTGGAACATGTCTGTTTGAGTGATAACTACTAGATGTTTATGATTGATTGGTGTTTCTATCAACCATTGGCTGCTGGCATTCTCTTGAAAAATGGCCATAAAGTTGACAATTATAGCATCTCACCTTTGATTTATCAAAACCAATCTTGGTTTTCTTATCCATGCTCAATCCACGATTTCTTTGCAAAAATCATTTTGATCTATAGGCAATCATTGCCATAGACTATTGAAGATCCATCACTTCAACTATGTCTGGTGGGAGCTCATCCAAGTCTTGTTGAATAAGTTGGGATGGTGTTAGACTGGCACCCAAATAAGCTTTAAAGCTTGTTACAAAGGTTGCATATGCTCCCTTTTGCTCTTCACTTTGTAATATAATTGAGACAGCATCCATGGGCTTCTCAAGTCTATGTATGTTGTGAGTCTGTGTTTGTTGTTGTTTGATTAAACTGGAGGTGTGTGGATGATGTTTGCTTTGAGGTGTAGTTTCTTATAAAGCATGCACACCAGTCTTTTTGGACTTTTGTTTGGTACTGGATGTTTCTGGAGCTGAGAAGAAGGATGTTTCACTTGAATCTAAGAATTCTTCATCTTCATCTTCTTGAGTGCTTGTCAGAAATGCACTGTTTGTTTGTTGTTGTTCTTTGAATTTGTAAGCCTCTACATGTCTGATGTGATTGTTAATTCTGGATTTTTCATCTAGTTCTAGAGCTTCAACTTTGGCTATTAGAGAGTCAAGGGATAGGGCTTCCAAATCCAGTGTTGCTTTCATCACTGACACTGACTGAGTCCAGCTTTCTGGCAGTGTGTGCAACATCTTTTTGTTGATTTAAACAACTTCATATTTCAGTCCATACACAATCACTTTCATTTACTAACTGGACATATCTATGTAGCTGTTGTGTGATTGATTCTCCCTGAATATGATAGAAGGTTTCATATTGTGTCCTTAACTTTTCCTTTTGGATTTCAAGAATTTCTTCACTCCCTTCATACATTGTGTGAACTACCTTCCATAATTCATGGGTTGTTTTGAAATTTTCAACTCATGTTAAAATTTCAAATGGCAAAGTCATTGCCAATATGTTGTATGCTTTCATGTCTGTTTTGACCCTCTTGAGGTCATCACGAGCTATGTTTTTCAAGCTTACTGGTTTTTGTATGTTGTAATTAGGTCCAAGACTCATAGGTATGAAAGGACCCTTGGTTATAGAAGTCTATAAATCAATTGAAAAATTATCCAGTTCCTGAACATGATCTTTCATTGTTTGAAGTCTGACTTGTTCTTTAGTCTGGGTGGTTTTAGACCACTATTTCTTACTGAAATAACACCAGTCATGATTGTTTAATTTTAACATAATAATTTAAGTTAATTTTTTTGTTGATTTTAGCTTGATGGAAAACTTGTTTAATCCTAAAGTCTCTAGGATTTGTTTGTTAATTGAGTCACCTTTTTTTAAATTGACTTATCGAATAAAGGAATTAATTAATTGAAATTAATTAATGTCCAATGTTAGGTCACTATCAAATCTTGGTGAAAAGAAAGAAATATTATGTTAAGGGAATATCAACTTTTAATGATGTCAGTCAATGAAAGTCAAAACCCTAAAAACACATAAAATGTTTTTAAAAATTAACTTTTTGGATCAAAAAGTAACTTTTTCAGAAAAATATGTTTCTTCTTTGATTTTGATGATGAACCAACATAATCATCGGAGATTGTGAAGGTTAATGAATGATCAAAACTAGGGTTTATCCTACGGTTTGTGGGCGGCTGAGATAATTTCAACAAAAACAACAATCAGTTTGTTGTTTGATGAAGATTAATCGCCTGTTTTGAGTGAAAAACAACTCAAATGTGATGTTTAAATACAATGAACAGATTCAAAGTATTCAACCCAGTGTTTGTTTGATAAAAACTATATAGAACAATAACCGTATATTGTTTATCCGAAACCCTTAAAAACCGATGAGGTTTTAGTGTGTTTTGTGATGAACACATTTGAAAATCATGTATGAATGATGGTTTGAGCTTTAAAACCATAGAATCTTCTTCACAATGCACAAAAACAGTTTAAGAAATCATGTTTTAAGCATTTAATGAATGTTTGGTGTAGAAGAAGGTTGTTATGATGATTTCTGCTCAAAAATGTATGGTTTAAAGCTAGTGAACCACTGATATCATCTTGTTGATTGAGAGGATCGAAAATCAATGTATGATTTGAGCCAAAGCTCTGATACCACCTAATGAAATCAACCTTTCTGTGTGAATGGATGTTTGCTACTGAGTATGAACTTGTTCAAACAACAAGAACAAACACAGGTTGATTTCCCCAAGGACCTTTTCAAATCTCTCAATCAACAAACAAGAACCATGGTGTGGAAACCCATGATTGATGCTATGATATTAGCGTGTGTTTGTGTGTATGTGATTGCTAGTGATTGAATGCTTTGAATGATAATAAACTGCTTGATTGTATTGAAATTGTTCAAAAGCCTACAAAGGATTAGGGTAGTATGCTATTTATAGCCTATACTAATAGCTATATACAATTACTAAACTACCCTTATGTAAAGGAAAATTACATAAAAATCCTAAGTCTATAAGCTGTCCGTTGTGGATCATTAGCTGTCCGCTATGGATGTTAAGATGTCCGCTGTGGAAGTCAGATCACTTGTCTGTTGTTAAGTGTTTGCATTGTTTGTTGTGTGCTGTGGGATGTTCATCTGCTGCGGATGAACATCCGCTGCGGATGAACATCCGTTGTGAGTGTTCATCCGCTGTGGATGAACATCCGCTGTGTACATGCATCCACTGTATGTTACTCATCCGCTGTGGGAAGTCTTCATCCGCTGTAGGCACTTGGACTTGATCTTCATCCGCTGCATCTTCTTCATCATCCGTTGTGGATCACTATTCGTCCGTATTGGAGCTTTTGTTCATCCGCATTGTAGTACTTCATCTGCTGCGGGTACTTGTCAAAATTTCTTTTATGTACAAACCTGAAAAAGAAATTTAAACAATGATTAGTGAATTTTATGATTGTTAATGATTCTAATATGTTAGTTAATGATTGTTTAAATGTTAGAACACATTATGTTTGATTATGGCAAGCATCATCCTTTAAAGCATTAATCCATTAATGCACTTATTGAGTCCAACAAGGCTGATGCAACCAAAGTTCTCTCAGCAAGCATTCTGAAGTACAAGGAGGTTACTTTGGAAGACTTGAAAAATGCACAAAGATATTCACTAAGTGTCAAATCTTCTGAAGCCAAAGACCCAATTCATCTGAAGCCAAAGATGAAGTCTTCTGAAGGTTCAAAGACAAATTCTTTCAAAGACTGAAGATTGATTTCTTCCAAAGATAGGGAAGACATGCTTTGTCTGACATGCTTTTGACAAAAGTTGAACTACTTTGTTCTGCCATCTCTGAAGACTCACCAACTTATACAAGTTGGTGAGTCCTCCATACTTTTGTCAACTGTAGATTAAGGTCTTTAAGTCCATAACTTCCCATTCTTGTATTTTTATCCTTTTTGTAATAGATTAGGATGTGAGCTATGGCATGTCATAGTCACAAGTCAAAAGACAATCTGCCTTTCGACTTTACATTGATCTTGTTGTCTAGATTAAGATTAGTGTGCTATCTAATCTTCAAACTATGGCAAACTGTAGAATGTAGTATAAAGTGTCTCATGTAACCGGTCATTAGGACTAAGCCTTGTAACAATTGTAATACACTTGAGAGCAATATACATCATTCTTGAAAACATGTACTTGTGTTCTTCTTGTGTTCTTATTTTTGTTCTTAGTTTCTTGTGCCTGGTTACCTATTTGATCTGTTAAGTGTTTACTCTCCAACTTGTGAAACTGTTGCATCACCCTTAACCGGTCCTGTATTATCTAATGATGTTTCGTAAAAGGCAGTCATAAGGGAAATGGTTAGGAATAAATCCAAGGTTAAGAGGAAATTGTATGTGGTCAAAGGAATTCTATACTCCTAATAGGAATAGGACATTCCTCCACCCTTGTTGATTCAAACTAGTGTTAAAGGCGTGGTCATGCTCAAACTAAGAGTAATTTGTTAGACCACTTTAAATTAGAGACTAGAACTGGAGTTGTTGAACAATATATAAGAATGAAAGACGATCCATGTCTTATGTTCAACGAAGAACCATTAAAGAAAGGATAAAACTAAGAAGGTTACCATGGCTATAATACTTGGTTAAGAAAGGGGTTACTTGAACACAAGGAAATTGTTAACGACTATAATTGTGAATCCTAGGATCGACGCAGGAATTATCAATTTGATTTTAACAAGTAATGATCGTGAAACTATCAATACTTGCTGTTTACTGGATTGTTTATAAATTGAAATCGATGAACAAAATAAAACAACTTGAAAACACAATGTAATAATGTAACACAAAGATGTTGCTTTTCATTCACAACCAACCGATTACAATTGATGTTGATGCTCTTAAAGTTCTTATGATTGCTGTATTGTTGTTGTTATTTGTTCTTGTTCTGTTGTCCTGTTCTTCTCTGCTGTTCTGTTCTCTGTTGTTTTTTTATTGATATCATTTCTATCAATATATACACCTATTTGATTATCGATATCTCTTAATCTCTCTCTATTATGTTCCTATTTTCTTGCTAATATCTCGTTATTCTGTTTCACTATTCTGTTTCTATATGTGTGCATCCTTGCCTTGTTTATCGGCATAGGAGTTCACAATTTACATTGGAAATTGTAAATTACAAAAAGAATGTTATTGATGTGACGTGGAATATTTGCTTGACTTCAATATCTTATGCCGTCATTGATTTGATGATGTTGCTTTGACATGTTGACTTGTTGACTTTTTGATCTTCCGTAGTAATTTGTCTTCCATAGGAAGTTCTTCTTCCGCAACAATTGGTCATCCGTAGCAACACTTAGTCTTCAACATTTGTTCTTCAGTGGTTGTACTTCCGCAGGAATTCTTGTACTTCTTCAGCAGCAAGCTCTCCTTTAGTTGCTCCACTTGATCTTTGGACTTGTTCACCAGTTGTTGTTCTTCCGTAAGAAATCTACAGAAGCACATACTTTAGTTATGCTCCAAAGAACATCTACGGAAGAACACTTATTCATCCGCAGATTGTTCTAACACTTGGTCAATTTTCCAAATTTACCAAGTCTGATGTTTCCTGTAATGACACATAAACCAACACCGATAATAATATGGGTTAACATATAATTCATGCAGTACATTATGTTATCAAAAAAGAATTACAATGAGTTATTACAAGAGTTGATTTATCATCTAAACCTATACAAAGGATCTAGACCTAACAATACTCCCCTTTAGGTTTAGATTCTTGTAATCATTAGTTCAGAGCTCTCAATTCTTGAACTCTTTACCCTTTACCCTTTCGTGGTTATCCACAAGTTTATTCTTCCGTATATCATCTACGGAAGGCAAAACCTCCCCTTTTGGTTTGTTTTAATTTTATTCTTCCGCAACACATCTTATGTTCTCTTAATTCATCCGTAGAACATCTACAGAAGGAAAAGCTTATGCTTTTCTTCCAAAAGTAATTTTGATTAAATTTTCTTCCAAAGAAAATGTTTGTATTTCTTCTAAAGTTAATTTTGATAAAAGTTTTCTTCCAAAGCAAATGTTTTTGCTGTATGATACTAACATATTGTTAGATCATTTGTTGTTTGCTGTTGGACCTTGTTGACTCTGCTTCATGGAAAATGTGAAAGATAGATATTTAGTTAAAAACATCAGATATCCTGCAACCAAGTGAGTGCTCAAGATCTAACTTTCTTCATTTAAAAAATGAAACACATTTGATAATCAGATTTTCATCCTGATTTACTACTCCCTCTAAATTTGTGATTAATCATAAAATTATGCATTTATCAAAAATTTATTAAGAGAATAGCATGAAAAGCAATTATCTATCCAACTTACTGGCAAAGAATGGGATCATACTATGACACTAAGCAACTTCCTGAACTAGTTTTGTTTGATGATAGAATACATAGATCTAGTGCTGATTGCAAGTATTATGATCCACATAAATTCAAGCAAGAGTGTAGTTTCAACTTGTCATGCTGTTTATCATGTTTTGGTATTGATTAAAGATAGACAAATATGGACTCCACATTCAATTCACATTAGAGTTTGTCCTCCGTATATGAGTCAATTTATCACTTTTTCATACTTAAAACTATGTTCCTTAAGTTATAAGCACTATCTTAAGATTTCTTTGAAATCTTATTAATGCTGATATGATATGTAAGTTCATAATTAATATACAGTTGATCAGATGGGATTCTTTTAGAGTTGTTCATTTTTTGAATCTTTTTGATCATCATCAACAGGACACCAGGTCTTTGCTTACGTAAAACATAGGTGCATGTGAACCCAGGTCTTTGTTTACACAAAACGAAGGCTTTATGACGTGCAAAGATAGAGGTTATAAAGTGTCACAACATAGTGTGCTTAGGTGAATAAGTAGATCACAGCAGGGTAAGACTTATTTGCTTGTTCCTCAAAATAGAATTGTCCACAATTAGTCACCTTGGCATTATGTAATGCATGAACATGTATAGTTTCCACTCAAGCTAAACCTACTCACATATCAAATCACATCTGATCAGTCTTTATTGTGTGATAAAATTCAGGAAATTAAGCAAAGGTATAGTGTACTATCATTTCCCATGATATGAACTGCTTATTCAAGAAAACATGAAACTAAGACAATATTATTTTTTTTTGGAATTTTATATGTTTTATGAATGTTTTTGGCTTTTTCATATTAAGAAATTTAAGGAAAGTTCATGCTTTTCTTTGTGTTGATTATTTAATCTAGGTTGATCATGCCTAAGGACTCAATTAAGAAATTAAATCTCACTGAGTCAAAGGCTTTAGTGAATAAACCAGCAAGCTGATTTGTTGTATCCACTTTAATCAACATAATTAAACCTTTTTCAGAATAATCTCTCAAAAAATGATATCTGATTTCTATGTATTTTGTTTTACTATGTTGCACTAGATTAGTAGTGATGAACATAGCAGCTGAGTTATCAATATGTATTGGTGTTTCAAGAAAGTTGTAACCATAATCAAGTAATTGGTTTTATAACCATAAAACTTGAGAGCAACTAGCTGATGCAGCTATGTACTCAACCTTAGCTGTGGATATTGATACATTTGTTTGCTTTTTGCACTGCCAAGAAACAAGGCTTGGTCTTATGAATTGGCATCCACCAGTTATGGATTTTCTGTTGTTGTTACACCCTCCAAAGTCACTATCAGAATATGAGTGGAGGTTGAATTCTCCTTCTTTAGGATACCAAATTCCTAGAGCTAGCTTCCTGTTGAGGTATCTGAATATCCTCTTCACTGCATTCATATGTGACTCCTTGGGGTCTGATTGGCACCTATCACAAACACACACAACAAACATTATGTCAGGTCTGCTGGCAGTTAAGTATATTAAAGATCCTATCATAAATCTATATAATCTTTCATCAATTGACTTCCCTTTAAGATAAGGTACAATCTTATCTATTGTTGAAGCTAGTGTTTTGCATGAAGATGAATCAGCAAGGTTGTACTTCTTTAAGATTTGATTCACATACTTTTCCTGATTGATGAAAATGCCAACTGGTTTCTGATGAACTTGCAAACCAAGGAAAAATGTTAATTCTCCCATGGAACTCATTTGAAACTCAAATTTCATCAAATATTCAAACTCTTCACATAATCTCTTGTTTGTTGATCCAAAGATGATATCATCCATATAGACTTGGACAACTTAGAGATCTTGATGATCATGTTTCAGGAAGAGAGTCTGATCAATTGTGCCCCTTTTGTAACCATGCTTGAGTAACAAGGATGATAATGTTTCATACCATTTTCTTGGGGCCTGATGAAGACCATACAAAGCTTTGTCAAGCTTGTATACCCTGTGTGGATAATCAGGATCTTCAAAGCCTGGTGGTTGGGCATCATAGACTTCTTCATCAATTTTACCATATAAGAAGGCACATTTTACATCCATCTGGTAAACTATGAACTTCTTATATGATGCATAGGCTAGAAAGACTCTAATGGCTTTAATCCTGGCAACAGGAGCAAAAACTTCATCATAGTCTATCCCTTCTTCTTGAGTACAGCCTTGTGATATCAGCCTTGCTTTATTTCTCACAATGATACCTCTGTCATCTAGTTTGTTCTTGAAAAGCCACCTTGTGCCAATTGGATATTGGCTTTCAGGAAGATCAACTAGATTCCAGATTTTTTGTTTTCTGAATTGTTGAAGTTCTTCTTGCATTGCTTCAATCTAGCTGTTGTCTTTCAATGTTGTAGTTATGTTGGCTGGAACCACTTATGAAAGTAAACAGGAGAACAAACAGATATTGGCAGCTCCCCCTTGACTCTTGTGGTTCTTTTAGTAAGATCACCAACAATGTTTTCAATAGGATGATACTTATGAATTCTTGTTGTTGGTACTGATTCAACTGGAATGGATGATTCCAAGTTGGTAATGTTGGTTGATCGAAATGGATCCAGCTGAGATGGAGAATCAACAAAGTGATTAAGATCCTCATCATTTTGGCCTTCTGATGCTGAATGAACTCCATCTTCATGATTTTATATTCCCACAAATGTAGTTACAACTTCCACAGCAGCTACTGGAACAACTACGGATGTAGGAGTTTGTTGATCTGTAGATGTGAATGTTATTGGAATGTTTCATGATGAGTTTGAAACTTCAGTTGAAGGCAATGAAGCATCTCCGGAAGTAGATGGAACATCTATGCATGTGTAACGAACTTCTACGGATGCATTGTTGACTTCTGCTGAAGTTGAAATTCCATGTCTATTAGAGTTTTCATTGCTTGTTTGAGATGAAGGGCCTGTATCAGCAACATTTGAAGTATGTGTGTGGGGTAATTTTATAGGATCAGCTGACAATGACACTTCACTCAAACATGGAGGTACATAAGGATAACATGTATCTGCAGGACCTGTAACATTCAAATAAACAGAGTTAAATGAATTTGTTAATACATCTATATCAAACAACCAAGATGAACCTTTTACAGATTTTGGAAATAAGGATTCATCAAAAGATACATTAGGTGTTTCCTCTACAATATTGTGATGAGGAATGTATACTATATATGATTTAGATGTTGATGAGTAACCAACAAAGAAACCATCATAAGCTTTTTCATAAAACTTTCCTAATTGATCTTTGGTGTTTAAAATTGACACATGACACCCAAAAGCTATAAGATAGCCTATAAAAGGTTTTCTTTTAAACAAATGTTCATAAGGTGTTTTATTATGTTCTTTGACAATTAAAGTTCTGTTTTGAACATTGCATGTTGTGTTCACTTCTTCTGCCCAAAATGTGATAGGCAACTATGAATCAGCTAGCATTGTTCTTGCTGCTTCAATTAGAGTTCTGTTTCTTCTTTCAGCAACTCCATTTTGTTATGGAGTTCTTGGTGCACTAAATTGTTTGGCTATTCCTTTATCCCTGCAAAACAAATCTAAAACATGATTAACAAATTCAGTTGCATTATCACTTCTTAACATTTTGATCTTTAAATCAAGTTGGTTTTCAATCTTAGTAATAAACTCCATTAATGTTTTTGATGTTTCACTTTTATGATTTAAGAAAAAGACCCATGTGAATCTAGTGAAATCATCAACAATCACCAAACAATATTGCCTTTTACCAATGCTTAACACATTGGTTGGACCAAAAAGATCCATGTGTAGCAGTTTGCGTGGTGTTGTGTTTGTGTTGATTGTTTTGGACATATATGACACCCTATATTGTTTCCCTTTATAACATGATGAACAATGATTAGACCAATAAAATTCTTTCTTGGGAAGGCCAGTGACTAAGTCATGTTTGACCAACTTATTCATGTTCTTCATGTTGGAATGAACCATCCTTCTATGCCATAGTTGTGATTCATCTTCTGATGCCTTAGAGATCAGGAAGGTTTCATTGCTTGTCATAAATGTGTTATTCATATCCAAAACATAAGTGTTTCCTTTTCTTGGTGCTTTAAGAAGGTTCCAATCTGCTGGAACTTGAAAACCTGGCTTAAGAATGTAACAGAAAGAGTTATCAAATAAAGTGGTATAATTTTGATCCTAAGTAAGTTGATTGTAAATTTTCACAAAATTTAACTTTCTCAATTTTGAGTACTCTATTTGTTACCATTCCTTCACCAATAATTTTACCTCCCTTCTTATCCCCACCAAATGCTACAAATGAAGCATTTTTATGTTTGAAGTCATGGAGGAGAGAACAGTTTCCTGTCATATGCTTGGAACAACCACTGTCAACATACCACTTGTTGTCAGTCCTCCATGGATGTTCCTGCACGAATAATGAAATCAATTAGAAAGTGGAGCCCAAGCCTTAATGGTCTTGTGCTTGCCATTGTTATCTATTATAGTTACTCTATCATGAATGAGCCTAGATGTCTCAAGATTGTTTTTAGCCGTAATTGATTCATTATGTTCTGTTTAGGTTGAGGATGATTCTGTTGAAGATGAACTTGATGCACTTTGATCTTGATTCATATTTACTTGTTCTGTCACTTCTTCTTTGAGTACCTCTTTCTTCAAACTTGAAGATGATGCTTTGTTAGAAAAAGTTTTAGCATCTTTTCTTTTTGATTGAGGTACATGATTACCCTTTTCAAAGTGATCAAAGAAGGCTTCATCTTCCTACAACACTACCTTCTTGCGAGGAGTCTTGCTTTGATATTGTTGCTTATCCTTCTTCTTCTTTACTTGATCATCAGTAGATGTTGGCTTTGTCTTTGAGATATTCTGCTTTGGTTGCTGCTTCTTTTGCTTTTGGACTTTTAATTCATCATTCTCACAAGATTATGAATCTGATTCAGCAATCTCAACTTTTTGCTTCTTGGGAATCTTTGTTTTGTTCTTTTTGTTGCAGAAGCATTCTTGAGTAGAATGATTGTTCTTGTTGCATATGGCATAGTACTTGTTAAAGTAACAATTAGAAGTCATATGTTATTCATGTTGCATATGGAGCAATAGCTACTGAAGTAGCATTCTTCTGTGCTGTGGTTGTGCATATCACACCATTTGCAATATATCTATTCAGCATCACTATCAGAGTCAGCTTCTATCTTTGTCTGTTTCTTCATCAGTGTCTTCTTTGCTGCTTCAATTCTTTTTCAAACATAGCAGCTAAAAGGTCTTCTTTTTGTTGTTTACCCTGGTTAGCAATTGAATCAACAGGTGTTTTCTTCTTCTGTAGATCTTCTACGGATGACTGTTTTGGTTCTGTTGATTTCTTCTTTCGCAGATTTTCTATGAAAGACTGTTTTGTCTTCTTCCGTAGATCTTCTACGGATGTTGACTTTGGAACATTTTTCTTTTGCTTTTCTACGAATGTGTGAGGACCTATCTTCTTCTTCCGCAGGTGTTCTGCTGAAATGTTTTTCTTTTATTCCTTCGTAGTTCTTTATGCTGGTTGACTGTTATGCTTTTTGTTGAGCTCCTGAATCTCTTCATTCAGCTGGCCAATTCTTGTGTAGATTGTCTTCAACAAATTTCTTTGTTTTGGGGGATAAGGTAGCTTGATTCATCATGTACTTTGGGAATTATTGATTCAAATATTACATTTTTACCCTTACCCAAACCAGCACTTTCTTGTTCATTAAGGTTATCAACTTCATCCAGATCATCACAGTCATCAAAGTCAAATTCTGATTCATTTTGTTTTCAAAATTTTGATTCAGATGAATCAATTTCACTGAATTCAGTATCTTCATCATTTAACAATTCATTATTTTCAAGTTTTGACTTGGTGACACAAAATGATTTGACAGACTATTGGTCATGGACTCAGGTAGAGTGTTGTAGTTATCATTTATTGGTGGTGCAGCAACATGAAATCCCAACCCAGACCTGTTCTTTGATTCAATATGAGAATTCAAAAGTTTCTCATATTGTTGTGATGATAGTTGGAACTTCTAAAGTTTCACTTCAGTAGATGCATGATCAGACGTGGACTTTGTTAAAGAGGTGGTCAGATGCTCAACTTGTGCTTTCAGATTATAATTTTCAGAAACAAGTTTATCTAAAGCCTTTTGTAATGAATTGATTTTGACCTGATAAAATTTATGTTCTCTTACATAAGATTCATTTAAAAGCATAGTTTCTTTGACTTTGTCAGCCAATTGTTAAGCATGAACCCTATATATTTCAACCTCATCAACACATAAGGAAGAACATAACCTTTCTCTTACCAGTCTGGCCATTGGAGGAACTTTGTTTTCCATATTAGCCATCAAAGCCTGATTTTCTTCTAGTACTTCCTTCTCATACATGCTCCAGTCATAGGTACCATCCTGCAAAATAATTAAACTAGTTTCTTTAGAATTACTAGTGCCTGTGAATATAGCTGAGGTTGCTTGAAGATCCTCTGGCTTGCTTGTCTTGCATCGGCTGGTGATTGCTGATTATTGTTGCATTCCCTTGAGAAGTGACCATACAAATTACATTTGTAACACCTCACCTTTGATTTATCAAAACCAATTTTTGTTGTTCCTCCTCCCACTGATAATCCCTTGTTTCTCTTCATTTACATTTTGGCTCTATAAGCAATCATGGCCATTTGCCATTACAAATCCATCTATTTTACTTCATCAGGATGAAGTTCTTCAAGGACTTGCTGACAGAAGTGGGCAGGAGTCAAGGTACTTCCCAAGTAAGCTTGAAAGCTTGAGCTGAAGGCTGCAAAGGCTGCCTTCTGTTCTTTTGATTCCAGAACCACAGTGATTGGTTCTGTTTGATTGCTACCCATAAGTCAGAATCTATATAATTAACATGTTTCCTGAATCTGATTTTCCATGTTTTGAAATCAGATTTGTTCTCCAACTTCGAAGGTTGATAAGCGCCAACCACTAAATTGCTCATGTTAATTAACTATGCTAATTATCAAAATTAACAAACCTATTTAAAATAAACACCAATTAAACAAATCAAACTGATAGATCAATTGATCTAGATCAATAAGCACTAGGCTCTGATACCACCTGTGAATCCTAGGATCGACGCAGGAATTATCAATTTAATTTTAACAAGTAATGATCGCCAAACTATCAATACTTGTTGTTTACTGGATTGTTTATAAATTGAAATTGATGAGAAAAATAAAACAACTTGAAAACACAATGTAATAATGTAACACAAAGATGTTGCTTTTCATTCACAACCAACCGATTACAATTGATGTAGATGCTCTTGAAGTTCTTATGGTTGCTATATTGTTGTTGTTCTCTGTTCTTGTTCTGTTGTCCTGTTCTTCTCTGCTGCTCTGTTCTCTGTTGTTTTTTTTATTGATATCATTTCTATCAATATATACACCTATTTGAGTATCGATATCTCTTAATCTCTCTCTATTATGTTCCTATTTTCTTGCTAATATCTCGTTATTCTGTTTCACTATTCTGTTTCTATATGTGTGCATCCTTGCCTTGTTTATCGGCATAGGAGTTCACAATTTACATTGGAAATTGTAAATTACAAAAAGAATGTTATTGATGTGATGTGGAATATTTGCTTGACTTCAATATCTTATGCCGTCATTGATTTGATGATGTTGCTTTGACATGTTGACTTGTTGAGTTTTTGATCTTCCGTAGTAATTTGTCTTCCATAGGAAGTTCTTCTTTCGCAACAATTGGTCTTCCGTAGAAACACTTAGTCTTCAACATTTGTTCTTCAGTGGTTGTACATCCGCAGGAGTTCTTGTACTTCTTCAGCAGCAAGCTCTCCTTCAGTTGCTTCACTTGATCTTTGGACTTGTTCACCAGTTGTTGTTCTTCCGTAGGAGATCTACAGAAGCACAGACTTTAGTTATGCATTGGAGAACATCTACGGAAGAACACTTATTCATCCTCAGATTGTTCTAACACTTGGTCAATTTTCCAAATTTACCAAGTTTGATGTTTCTATAATAACACATAAACCAACACACACAATTATATGGGTTAACATAAAATTCATGCAGTACATTATGTTATCAAAAAAGAATTACAATGAGTTATTACAATAGTTGATTTATAATCTAAACCTATACAAAGGATCTAGACCTAACAATAATTAATCATACGAGGCTATGGGTAGTGAGATGCAGCTAGGCGTCCGTCATTTTCTATGTTCAGGTAATTAGTCGATGAATCGTCAAAGTGGGAGTATGTTAGATATTATATGTGCGATTATTGATAATATAAATGCTACTTTCTTGGCATCATCTAAAGAGTTACACCTTGGATCACAACAAAGTAATAACATGTAATTGTTTCATGTTATGATTCACGAATCATGAATTAAGTTAATGGTGATTAATTATTTAATGAAATAATTAAAAGAGAGTGGATTAAACAATTGTTAATAAACTGTTAATTACATAGACATTTAAAGATTTAATAGGTTTATTTAATTGTAAGGCCTCTTTCCCGAGACGCTTACAGTTGGTCAATCATCGCATAAATAATATAAAACACCTCATTTTGCAGCGGAAATTTAACTTTTCACTAATAAATAAAAACATGTCAAATTATCATATCAATTCATTTACAACCCAAAATTTGTATTAATACATTAATATTTTCAAAATATGAATGTCAGACTCGAATCATCCCCAGTAGCTTATGCATCCATGCCTGCACCTCCTCAGCATCATCGATTACCTGCCAACTGATATGCATATAAAAAGTCAGCGACGCTAAGTGAGTTCTAGTTTATATAATAAAATACTTTACTTTTAATAAAAAATTCCCTTTACTTTCATTCGTGACCACACATCATACGTACATCTTGTTAATAATCATTTATTATCTTTCATCATCGTTCATAATCGTTCGTTTCGTACTTTATTATCTTTCACTTCTATCTAGATCTTGCCATATGCTATGCCCCATCATTGGTGCACGAAGAGACTACAGTCTTGGGGTCAAGTGGAAAGGATCCCATTTCGTACGTTTCTATCAATCACAAAGACTGACCTTTATGTGTGTACACAACACACTGTCGAGGTGGCAACCCATAATGTGTTATGAACCCCTTTTATTATTCTTGCAAGACTTGAATTCATTCATTATGTTCCATTTTTCATTATCTTTATCTTTCACTATTATTACAATAATCCTGTAAGTACATAAGCACATATCACACCATGTAAAGTCATATTATAATACATAATATGGAACATCAACAACAGCCCTCAAGCATACATAACTTCAACAGGCATAAACCATCATAAAACGTCAAGACTTAACACTAATCTATCTCCCAAAATTTCAGAAAAATTCCAAGTGTCTACAGCGCCTGAACAAACATACAGCGGATGGCTTAAAATTCCTAAGTGTCCACAGCGAACATCCAAAGTCCACAGCGCACGGCCAAAATATTCTAAGTATCCACAGCGGATAAACAAAGTCCACAGTGGACAGTTCATAAAATTTACTAAGTGTCCATAGCGGATGAACGAAGTCCACAGCGGATGAATAAAGTCCACAGCGGATGACCAAAGTCCACAGCGAATGAACAAAGTCCACAGCGGATGAACAAACCCATAGCGGACAATCATAAAAATTCCTAAGTGTTCACAGAGGACGTGTAAAGTCCACAGCGGATAGAATGCAAAATTTGTCTAAGTGTCCACAACGGACGTGTAAAGTCCACAGCGGACACATGCATGATTTTTTTTCTAAGTGTCCACACTGGCCGTGTAAAGTCCACAGCAGACACATGCATGATTTTTTTCTAAGTGTCCACAGCGGATGTGTAAAGTCCACAGTGGACACATGCATGATTTTTTTCCTAATTGTCCACAGCGGACGTGTAAAGTCCGCAGCGGACACATGAATGATTTTTTTCTAAGTGTCCACAGTGGATGTATAAAGTCCATAGTGACACATGCATGATTTTTTTCTAAGTGTCCACAACGGATGTACCAAGTCCACAACGCACACCATGCAAATCCTAAGTGTCCATAGCGGACACTATAATTATCACCTGCAATGCATCATACGTATTTTCCAGTCCCCAAACATCATTCTAACTTGTACTTAGCATAGATCTAACATGTTACACACTTAAAACATACTAAACATCTACCCAACATCACAGAGTCATATAAACACACATACATAAATTTTCAGTCATACATTCATGGAAAAACATAGTTTGAGCAGAAAACAACAGTTTAATATGCATACCAGCCCTAAACAGATAGAAACATGTAAAAGAGGGGATCTAGAACTCACCTCTAACAGCTTTCGAGTGAAAACTCTTCAAATCTGAGAGCTACCTGGAGTTCTATCACTAAAACACACAAAAACAAGTTGCCAAACACAAAGAAAACACATAAAGATCGGTCCAGAAGTTCAAACCCACTGAAAACCGAGAAGAAAACAGTAGGAAACGTCACCTTCTTGAAGATCTTCTTCTTTCTCTCTCTAGAACAGGTTGAGAGCTTCTTCTATCCTTTTTGCAGCCGAAGTGTGGTTGAGAAAAGGAGATGTGGGCTGCCATACTCCTTTTTGCAGCCCCTTGCACACTTTTAACCCCTTGCTTTTAAGTAAAACACATTTTCTCCCTTACTTTCTTTTCTCTCTCTCTCTTCTTTTTTTGCTAAATTTTCCGGGTGTTACATTAATTAATAAATCATAAAAGCTTTAGTAATTGTGACATTTGATACACCCCCCACGCCCCCTTTGTATCCTCGACCACCATACCACCATAAACTGCCGCTGCCATGGAACACCTCCAACATCATTGGCCAAAATCCCAATATATCAATATATATTAGTTCAAAAGGCTTAGTAGTAGACTTTTATCTATGAAGAAAGGGTAGATAATGTTGTCTTGCCTCAAAAACTATTACAAGGTGAGATAGAATCCATATGTGTATGAGAAAGAACATTAAATTGCATATGTTTGTAAAAATGCAAATGCCTAAGCCTCTTTTCATTCAACAATCTAGACATAAAATATTGTTTGAAATATAGAACATAAAGAACATGTGAAAGGGTAGTAAGACATTTCCTTTAGGTAAACCAATATGAATAGGTTGAGAAAGTAACAAATGTTTGATAAAAGGGTAAAGTCCCCATCACGATCGATTCCATATAATGTTGCACTTGATAATCAAATTAAGACGGATATGTGCTTGTATGATATCAATGAACATCAAACAAACTCAATCGAATATTATTAATCAAATGATTAAAATACCAAAGGAGTATACATCATTTAAGCTCGATCCACCCGAGGTGAGCTCCCCTCGGGCGGCCTATCACACAACCCTCTGCTCTTTCACCCTCAGAGCACTTTTACAAATGAACACACACAATGAAATACAAAGGAAAAACATCTATATATACTATGCAGATGTTCTCACGTGAGAACTTGATGTTCTCGTGCAGCAACTCCATGTTTTCATGTGATGTGATCTTTATCATTCATCTTGGAGTTCTCGCATCCTTGTATTTCTCGTATGATTTGTGTTTTTTCCTTTCACTTGATATTGTAATCCATAAAGGCTAGGTCCTTACAATTTCCCCCTATGGATTATGATATCAAGTTATTTCTGACTTAAGTCACTTATCTTCATGATTTATCTGATCCTTGGGTATCTTTCACTTTAGTTTTCCCCCAAAGTTGTAACCTCCTCCTAATGTATAGCCTCATAAAGGATATCACATCTAAATCAAGATTAAACTGTTCTATCTTGATTACTTACGACTTAAGATGTATTAGTCATATGACAAAGAGGTCCAACTTCCATTATGGATTCACGAAGAACCCGATTCTTCAATCCGATGACAAGATTTTGTGACGACAAACTTGATCATATAAAGTATTCTTACCCCTATGTAAGATGTAATAAGCCCATATTTTCAAAGCAAGAATACCAAACAATCTTGATCCTTCACTGAATTAACCCGTTCGATCATTGTCCCCATGAGTAAGATAAGATAAGCCCATATTGTCAAGTTTCAATTCATGAATGACTTGAATCAAATGTTGTAGATATAGAATCTTGAACTTGATCAAACAACACAAAAACCCTTGATTAAGTACCAAACTTCAAATCATCCAACATCTTCCAGATTTAGAGACAAAAATGCTTGTTTTAAACCTTCAAATACTAACAAGTTTTTGCATCTGGATCATGTTTTTGCATTTTGCAAAGTTTTTGCAAAAATTGAAATCAGTCATAGTTTTTGTATGGATGACGATGTTTTCACATGGTGATGTTTTTGCATGAGAAAATTTTCGCAAATAAAGGTTACTGCCGCCAAGATTTTGCATGAAATTTTTCTCATGAAAAGTTTTCTCATCAAAAAGTTTTCTCATCAAAAAGTTTTCTCAAGGAAAAGTTTTCTCATGGAAAAGTTTTCTCATGGAAAAGTTCTCTCATGAAAAAGTTTCTCATGGAAACATTCTCTCATGAAAAGTTCCCGCATGGAAGTTCTCCCATGAAAGTTCTCACTTGGAAAAGTTCTCTCATGAAAAAGTTTTCACAAAATAGGGTTATTTTTGCAAATTTCTCGTACGATGAAGTTACCCCAGCGAAAACTTTGACTAAAATCGACTTTTATGAGTTTGAATCGCTGGAATGGTCTCAAATCTTCATTTTCCACCAAAATTCGAATATACCAAGTGTAATGATGTAAGAAAGCCGATTACACATGTGTTCACCCTAGGTTTCACCTTATTCTCCTTCGAAACCGGTCCAAACTCGATCTAAACATTTTAGATCTTCAACCTCCATGTCTAACATCTTAATACGGATGATTGCGGAATGAAAATCTATGTATCAAGAGCAACACCTTGCTCTGATACCAAATGTAAAGTCCTCATCACGATCGATTCCACATATTGTTGCACTTGATAATCAAATTAAGATGGATGTGTGCTTGTATGATATCAACGAACATTAAACAATCTCAATCAAATATTATTAATCAAATGATTACAATACGAAAGGAGTATACATCATTTAAGCTCGATCCACCCTAGGTGAGCTCCCCTCAGACAGCCTATCACACAACTCTCTACTCTCTCACCCTCAGAGCACTTTCACAAAGTGAACACATATAATGAAATACAAAAGAAAAACATCTATATATACTATGAAGATGTTCTCGTGCGAGAACTTGATGTTCTTGCAAGACAACTCCAAGTTTTCGCGCGATGAGATCTATATCATTCATCTTGGAGTTCTTGCATCCTTGTATTTCTCGTATGATTTGAGTTTTTGCTTTTCACTTGATATTGTAATCCATAAAGGCTAGGTCCTTACAAAAAGAGTTTCATCATAACACATATGATCACTAGCACGAGTATCTATTATCCATGTTGAGTTTGTGTCTTGAGTTGAGGAGAAATAAGCCATAGTACCTGCAAAGTTGGCATGGCTCAACTTAGTAGAATTAGAAAATGTGCATCATAGGTAGACTAATGCATAATGATTCTTTGCAAAAGCCTAAGATGAAGTCTAACTTGTTCACTAGATAAAGCAATATTATTGTTGAGAATTGTACTATTGTCATTGACTTGATCTTTTTGCTCTTTCATATCAACAAATGACATTCCTTGCCATTTTCTTGTTCCTTGAGAACTTATAATCTTTTAGAAATCCAACTATTTGATATAATTTGCTAACATGATGCCCACTATTTTCACCATTATTGAAAATAATAGTTTTATTCATATCAAATTTGTTTTGTGGTTGAGAAATAGGATGCCAATTAACATTTGTTGAAGAAGAATCTTGTGTAAAATGATTAGGAACAAGAATTTTTTGGTGCTTCTCATCTACAATCAATAGTGCATAAGCTTGAGAAATTGAGGGGAGATATTTCATCATTAAAATAGTACCCTTTATATTGTCATATTTGGAATTCAATCTTATTAGAAAATGTATTAAACATTGATCTTCTCCTTTTTGAGAACTAAATGAGCTGCTCCACATGAGCAAGAAGGAACATGATTTAAATCACTTAGCTCATCCCACATGCTTTTGAGTTTGGTAAAGAATGTTGCAGTGTTATCATTTCCTTGAAAAATTTCATATGAACTTTTATGTAGCTAATACAACTTTGCTCCCTTAGCTTTACCAAAAGAACCATTGAGCTCCGCCCTCAAAGTAGTTCAACGGTCTAAACTTAAAAGATATTTTTACTTATGTCTCGTGAAAATGTGTTTAGAATCCATAAAATAACCACACATTGTAACATTTCCAAATAGCAGATTGAGTAGAATTTGAAGACTCAAAATTACACCATCAATGAAACCTAACTTGTTCTTTGGAGATAATGCAATAGTCACCCCATGTTTCCATTCTCCAAATCCATTAACATCCAATGATTTTAAAACAATGATCATACCAGAAAGATCAAAAGGATGAACATATAGTGGATTTGACGGATTAGTTGATGAAGTAGTTGTGATGGTGGATGAACTAGATGTGTTAGACATGATTGAAAGAACTAATTAAATAATTGATTTTAACAAAAGAGGTATTTAAAGAATCAAATGCAAAACAAATGATAAGAAGTGAACTAAGAATTCTATTAAAAAAGAATCATGTTGGAGAAGATGACCGAAAGATCGGAGAAAATGACCAGAAGATTGGAGTATTCAGCTCTAATACAAGCTTATTTTGATTCAGACCAATTTAATAAGTGGAAGAAAAACTGATTCCTTTCCATTTATCAAAAGATATTAACAACAAACTATATATCTTAACGTCCTAACTAACAAACTAACTACCTAAACTAACATTGGTACAAGAAACTAAGCCATATGCACAAGTATTAGAACAACACATTAAAGAACTTTCTTGCCTCATTTTGCATTGCCTTCCTTTCTCTTTATGAATACTTTCCCCTATGAATACTTCCCCTTTTTCTTCCTCTTTAGGCCCACAGGCAAAGGGGTTGCTCCTTTACTCGAAACACGACTCTAAAATGTGTCACCTTCTCTCCTACATCTCAGCCGCCACACCCATCTCCTTTGACCATCCCATCACTGCCAATAACCTTGTCGACAACCTCACTACAAGAAAAGTGACCATCAGGGACTAAATTTATTAGAGATTGATCTATCAGTTTCAAATATATAGCATCATAGACTAACATATCAGTTAGTAATGATATTAAGGATTATTTTTTATGACTCATGTAAGTGACTGATAATTTGTCCCTAATGCTTTACCATGTTATTTAAGACTAAACTTCAATCACCAATACATTTGCATAATTAAAAGTTTTGGAGGGAAACTCTTTAGTACCTAAATTTCAATCCTAACTAAGTGTCCTCATAAATCAAAAATGACATTGTATGAGTGAATGCATCAGCGACTAAAAATCAGTTATAAACACTCCCAAAGTATACTGAATTAGGGAATGATGTTTAGTTTAAAATGAATTTTGTGTATGAATGGATTAATAACTTATTTATATTATCTAATTTTTCCGCAATTAAACATTTTATAGATTAAACATGTAGAGACTAACATTTAGTCTCTAATAACAAAGATACATTTACTATTTTATGGGAACACATTAGATACTGAAAATTTGTTTTTAAATTTCTCAGCGAGATCAAATAAAGGACTGGTGTTCAATCATGAATGCCTTTGTATAAAAATTTATTAATAATGGATTTATACTCTCTGATTATTTGATGTAAGTTTTACATTTAAAAAAGGTATCAAATACTGAAAGATAGTTTAAAGACTTTGCAAGTGATCTTATACAAAGGAATAGTTAGTGCCTAAAGACTAGTTTATAGATGAAATATCTAGGGAGTAATATTCAATCTTCACTAATGAACACACTTTCTACTACTTCAAGTGACCATTTGAAAGACTAAAACTTTGTTATTATGTAAGGCCCCGTCTCCGGAGACCCCACAGTTGGTCATTCATAGCATCATTCATTATTAAAAACACCTTAAATTACATTATTATTAGAAAACAATCGCAGTGAAATAATTTAACCAAAAACCATTCCTTGCATTAATGATTACTTTTGCCAAATAATACATCATTGTTTAGAGTTACAAAAGAATATTTAGTTGCATTAAAAGACAAAATTATCATAATTGCATAAATGGATGCCAGTCTTAATCCACTAAGTAGCTTCAGTCCCATGCCATCCTCAGCAACGTCCTTACCTGCCAACTGATATGCATATAAAAAGTCAATGTTGCTGAGTGAGTCCTCGTTTAATAAAATATAAAATACACTTTTGTAAACTTCATTTGGCGATCATTCATCAATATACAGAATCCAACATTTAAAGATTTATTATCTTTCTTTCTTTATCTTTCTCTTTCATTAACTAGGATTGCACAAAGCAAGAGCCTACATTGTTGGTTGGCAACAGATGCCGAACCCCTGTCAGCAAACATTTATCATGGTAGCTAACCCGTTGAAAGTTGATCCACACTGCTAGGCATGAAGCCTGCTCATGAACTAGGATCCCATTCATTCATTGGTCAATCCCCAGGACTAGACCCCTGATGTACATCCTCATGGCTGATACAACCGTACCTCAGTTGAGCAAACGACCTCCTGGTCGTGAACCTCAATTCATTTGCTTGCAAGGCTTTTCATTCATCATAAGGGCCCGAGGGTAACATTCATTAAGTTCCACTATTCTTCTTTAATTCCTTTGTGTCCACTTATTATGGATAATACTTATTAAGATGCTCATTACTTTAATCACATAACATGAAAATATAATTGACATAGTAAAAGCACATATAAGAAAGAACCAAGCAAAATAATCCTTAAACAAGAATAATCATCCCTTATACAAAAGTTTTCCTCACTTAAATTCAATTCCCAAAATTTTAAAAAATCCTAAGTCTCAAAAGAAATATGGATGAGCTTAGACAAATGTGGATGAACAAATGTGGATGAACAAATATGGATGAACATTCTCATGAAATATTCTAAGTTTCAGGAAGTGCGCATGAACCAAATACGGATGACTAAGGCAAATATGCATGGACACTGTAGCAAATGCGCATGGTCAAAACAAATGCGGATGAACACTTGGCTGTACTAAGGCAAATGCGGATGAACATAGCAAATGCGGATGAACAAAACTTAAGCGAATATTCAAGTCTAAATGCGGATGAACTAAACCAACCTGTAGTTGTCACCTCTGCTATAATCAGTTCCAACTCCTCATTCTTATACATTCACAGCACCAATCTAACATGCTAAACTCTCAGAACAAGCATACAACCACACAAATCGTTCAAGCATTCGAAACATACATTCACACACACACAACAAGTGCAAAGCACACAGAGCAGT
Organism: Flaveria sonorensis; assembly: GCA_025506505.1. Lineage (NCBI taxonomy): Eukaryota > Viridiplantae > Streptophyta > Magnoliopsida > Asterales > Asteraceae > Flaveria > Flaveria sonorensis. The sequence continues at coordinate 37,305,800 of CM046435.1, read as the reverse complement.
TTATATTTTCAGTTGTAAAGCAGTAGGTAATATGCATTTCAGCCCCAAACAGGTTAAAAACATGTAAAACCAGGGATCTAGAACTCACCTATTGCAGCCTTCAAGCAAAACTCCACCAAACATGAGGGCACAAAGAGTTCAAAAGCCTAAACACACCAAAACACAAAACCCTACACAAAAGAACACATAAGAATCGGTCCCGAAGCTGAAAACTCAGCTGAAACTGAACAAAACACACAAAAACTCACATTCAAGCCGAATCTTCTTCTTCTTCTCTCTAGAACCGATGGAAATTCTGTTTTTCTTCTTTCTAGCACTTGAAGCAGTTGGTGAAGCAGTGTAGTGGGTGTTTATTCCCCTTTAAACATAAAATTATAATGTTTTGTCCTTATGTATAATTTAGCCCCTCCACTTATGCAACTTCTCCTTTTGTCTTTATTCTTTTCTTAATAAATTTTTGGGTGTTACAAGTCCACCCCCCTTATAGAGGTTTCGTCCCTGAAACCTGTCTTTCTTCGAACAGTTATGGGTAATGTTGTCTCATCTCCTCCTTGGTCTCACACGTAGACTCAGATCCCTTCCTTTGCCTCTACTGTACTTGCACCAGTAGAACCACTTTTTTCTATACTCTCTCCTCCTTTCGGTTAATGATTGCCAGTGGTTTCTCTACATAATTTAGCCATTCATCCACTTCAATGTCCTCCGGTGGTACAATCATATCTTCATCAGCTAGGCATTTGCTCTACAAAATTGAGCCGTTCATCCACTTCAATGTCCTTCACTCATCGGGTAGCTCCAACCTATAGGCCACCTCTCCTACTCGTGTAATGATTCGGAAAGGTCCTATATACCTTGGGCTCAGCTTACCCCTCTTTCTATAATGAATGATCCCCTTCTAAGGTGAAACCTTCAGCATCACTTTATCACCGACGTTAAACACGATCGGTCTTTGATGTTTGTCAGCATAGGATTTCTGCCTATCTTTAGCGGCATTCATATAAGCTTTAATTCTGCCTAACTTCTCATTGGTTATTTCGATAACCTTGATACTCCCCAACTCCTTCTGTCTGATTTCCTTCCAACAAACAGGGGTTCTACATTTCTGGCCATAGAGCATCTCATACGAGGGCATACCAATACTGGCATGGTAGTTGTTATTGTATGAGAACTCTGCTAACGGTAGGTGACTATCCCAGCTTCCACCAAAGTCTATGATACATGCCCGAAGCATGTCCTCTAAGGTCTGGATAGTTCATTCAGATTGGCCGTGCGTCTGTGGGTGGTATGCGGTACTAATGTACAGTTTGGTTCCCATCGCATCATTGAACTTCTTCCAAAATTTGGATGTAAACCGCGTATCTCTTTTCGAGACAACCGACACCAGCATACCATGACGGGTAACTATCTCATTGATGAACAATTCAGCTAGCCGTTCCGAGTTATACGTCTCTTGGATCGGTATAAAGTGAGCACTCTTCGTCAGTCTATCTACTATGACCCATATGGCATCATAACCTTTAGCTATACGAGGTAGCTTCATTATGAAATCCATAGTAATATGCTCCTACTTCCATTCAGGAATTTCCAGGGTTGGATTATCCCGTATGGATTCTGATGCTCGGCCTTAACCTGGAGACAGGTCAAGCATCTTTCTACATACCTCGCTACATCAGCTTTCATTCCTGGCCACCAAAAATTCTTCTTTAGATCCTGGTACATCTTGTTTGTTCCTGGGTGAATGGAGTAGTGAGTCTTGTGAGCTTCATCCAACACTTTGTCTCGCCGACCTCCACATTTAGGAATCCACATGCGCCCAAACCTCGTTTTGACACCATTGAAGTTTTCTTCCAGGCACACAATCTGTCCTTTCATCCATTCTTCATTAGCATGCTCATGCTTTAGAGCCTCTCCCTGAGCTTCACCCACTTGCTTTATCATATCAGGAGTCACGATCAACTGGTAAGATCCCACGTTAGCTTTACCCGGGTGATAATGAATCTCACAGTTGTAGTCTTTTATGAGTTCCAACCATCATCCCTGCCTCATATTAAGATCCCTCTGCTCGAAGAAATACTTTAAGCTTTTGTGGTCTGTAAAAATTGTACATTTGGCACCATATAAGTTGTGTCTCCATATTTTTAACGCGAATACCACAGCAGCCAGCTCCAGATCATGAGTAGGGTAGTTCACTTCATAAATATTTAACTGTCGAGATGCGTATGCTATGACTTTGCCTCGCTACATTAGTACGCACCCTAACCCTTGATAAGAGGCATCGGAATAGACAACCAAGTCTTCATTACCTTCTAGTAGCATTAACACTGGAGCTTGTGTCAATCTTCTCTTTAACTCCATGAACGCATTTTCTTGGCGGTCATCCCATTCAAACTTCACATCCTTCCTCGTCAACTTGGTCAATGGCGAGGCAATCTTGGAAAAATCCTGAATGAATCTCCTGTAATAACCCGCCAATCCGAGGAAGCTTTGGATTTCAGATGCATTTTGGGTGAATTTCACTTCATCACCGCCTCCACTTTGGCGGGATCAACTGTGATTCCTTCTGGGTTAATCACATGGCCCAGAAACTGCACCTCGCGCAACCAAAAGGCACACTTAGAGAATTTCGCATACAACTTCTCCCTTCTTAGAGTTTCCAGCACCTCACGGAGGTGACAGGCATGGTCTCCCTCATTCTTTGAATATATCAAGATATCATCTATGAACACTACGACTGATTTGTCGAGCATCAGGCGGCAACTCTATTCATCAGGTCCATGTGTTGGTCCTTCTGATCGATATAACAGTGCACTTGATTGATAAACACAATCAAATCCCACTGATAACACAGATATCAATGATATTTGTGTGAAAAGTAGATCAAACAAATATAAAATGGATGAATATATGAAGAACACTCAAGAACACCAAATAAAACTCTTGTTTGATCTGAATTGATTGCTAAATGATATTACAAAGTGAAAGCTCCTCAATCAATGGCTCATTCAAGCCTGCTAAACCTAATTGTCACTAATCTATATATCGTGATAATATTCACTAATGACATATTAAGCCCCTAGATTTAGACAATTAGATAAATTACATATAAAACATAAAAAATACTTAAACATAAATAAATATATTTTACTGACACAAAATATATTTATTAACAATAAACTCCTAGTCATTTAAATCTTCAACATCTTGTCTCGATTCTTTGTTTCGAACGCATCTGTTTGCCGTTTCCGATGACTTTAACAGTGACGTTGACCTTTGTTGACTTTGACTGTGTTGATAATATAGACTATCCTTATCAGACCCAACACCATGCATGTTGCAGGAGCATTGGTTAGACCAAACGACATCACTAGAAATTCATAATGCCCATATCGCGACAGAAACGCAGTCTTTGGGATATCCTATTCTTTAACCTTTAGCTAGTGGTAACCCGACCGAAGATCGATCCTCGAGAACCAATTTGCACCATGGAGTTGATCAAACAAGTCATCAATCCTCGGTAACGGATACCGGTTCTTCAAGGTCAACTTGTTCAGTTCACGGTAGTCGATGCATATCCTCATACTACCGTCTTTCTTCTTTACAAATAGAACTGGAGCACCCCATAGAGAGACACTTGGCTTAATAAAGCCCTTATCTAGAAGATCTTGCAGTTGTGTCATCAGCTCCTTGAGTTCGGATGCAGCTAACCAGTAAGGTGCCTTGGCTATGGGTTGCGCTCCAAGTATCAAGTCAATCTGAAACTCGATCTCTCTATCAGGTGGGACACCTGGTAGGTCTTCGGGAAACACATCGGGGAAAGCGCATACTACTGGCACATCAGACAGCTGAGGCATAGTAGCATCCACCTTATTCACATAAGCGAAGTAAGCACCACACCCGCGTCTCATAAACTTCTCTGTCGTGATCATCAAGATTACTCGCGGTGTAATGCACTCCTTATCTCCATGTATCGTCACCAAACTGCCATCTGGCACAGTCAGCCAAATCGTCTTCTTTCGGCACATGATGTTCGCTTCGTAGGCCGCCAACCAATCCATCCCTAACACCACATCAAAACCTTCTAGGGCCATCACATACAGTCTGGCGGGAAACTTATAACCTTCCAATTCTATGAGACAATCGTCTATCACATGAGTCACCTTGGTAGACTTTCCTATCGCTGTCTCTACATGGAAGGGCATGTCTATCTTCTTATTCTTACCATGCATTACATGACAAAATTTGGCAGATACAAAACTCATACTAGCACCTGAATCAAAGAGCATAGAAGCATACAATTGGTTTACCAAAAACATACCTGAAACTACTTCAGGGTCCACTCTGGCTTCTTCCCGGGTCATGTTAAATGCCCTTGCCTTGGCTTTGGTGCTCTCACTTTTCCCTTTCTCACCCATAGTCTGGGTCCCTGAGCTCTCTGCACCACCTTTCTTGCAATCTCGGCCCGTGTGGGCTACTTCCTCTCACTGATAGCATCGCGGTACCCTGCACTCTTTAGCATAGTGGCCTTCGCCCCCACACTTAAAACACTAATTTGTCCCCACTCTACACTCGCCCATGTGAACCTTCCCACACTTCTTACATTCCCCTTGTTGGTCCCCTTACTCAATCCTGGGCGGCGATTGTCAATCCTCATTTTCTTTTCCCCAATCCCATAGTGGTCACCCCTGAATCTCTTCCTATTACCATTCTTGTTCCAACTCTTCTCAACCTTGCTCAGAATTGGCACCGGGTCTCTCTCGTCATACAACCTTCCGGCCAAATCTACCGCTAACCTGAAAGAGTTTAGCCTAGCAGCTATCATGTTCCTCCTAATATCCATGGGCAAACCCTGCATGCACCTCTTAATCTTCTTGGACTCTGGAGTTACTAGATCCGGCACAAGTCTTGCAAGTTCATTGAACTTGGAGTTATACTCCTGATGAGTCATATTTCCAGCCTCCAAATGCAAGAACTCCTTCTCAATTTTGTCCAACTCCCGATGTGGACAATACTCCTCCAATACCAGTTCCTTCAAATTCCACCACCTCATCCTTACGACAGATCGTTTCCCCTTGGCTTGGATAATGTTGTCCTACCAGCTTAAGGCCAAGTCAATGAAAGAATGGAGGCAAACTTCATCTTTTGGTCCTTTCGGCACTCACTGATATCTAAAACCGCCTCCATCTCTCGAACCCAAGGATGAGCAGCAGTAGCATAGCCATTACCATCAAAGGTCGGGGGTTTGCACCTTTGAAATGCCCCATAGGTGCACCCCTAAGCGATCTCCTTCTCCCCCTCACTATCATTGTTATGAATTAGCACCTTGGGACTAGATTGCTCTTCATCATCTTTCTCCTTCTCCCCTGCATCTTCAGTTCTTTCACCCTCTTTTACAGCCCTTAACACTTCAGTCACTACTGAGGGCAACACATTTTGCATGACGTTGTAGACCTCGTCAGCAATAGCTTCCTTTACCGTAGACTTGAGGGTAGCCGGTCCTGCACCCTCTTGGTGGCTATGGAGGTATGTGTCCTCGTGAGTCGTCTCAAGAGCCTTAGCCTTGCTTTGGGGGATACGTGGCCCAGTAGTACGCCCGCCATGAGCACCGCCTCGGGTTGCCTTCCCAGATTTCCTACCCGCCATAAGATCTACCTCCTATAAGATTCAAACACTAACAAGGTCATTCAAGGTAATATCTCGGATTATATCAAGTATAGTAAGTCCCTAATTACAGTGGCCAGTTGTGATTAACCACTTACTTTACTCTTCATCCCCCAAGCATTCCCTATCCAGACTACATTAGTATCCAAATCTACTAAGCACATAAACCAAATAGCACACACACGTAATACTGGTTAACTTATGAAAAATTACCTGATGGCACGTACCTACTTGGGCTGGCATCCCTCCATTTGGTCCCAATTTCAGATTAAGTTTAGGTTTACCCAATTCTCTTAAACTTTAGCTCTGATACCAACTTGTAAGGCCCCATCCCCAGAGACCCTACAGTTGGGCATTAATAGCATCATTCATTATTAAAAACACCTTAAATCACATTATTATTAGAAAACAATCGCAGCGGAATAGTTTAACCAAAAACCATTTCTTGCATTAATGATTAGTTTTGCCAAATAATACATTGTTGTTTAGAGTTACAAAAGAATATTTAGTTGCATTACAAGACAAAAATATCATAATTGTATAAATGGATGCCAGTCTTAATCCACCAAGTAGCTTCAGTCCCGTGCCATCCTCAGCAACGTCCTTACCTGCCAAATGATATGCATATAAAAAGTCAGCGTTGCTGAGTGAGTCCTAGTTTAATAAAATAGAAAATACACTTTTGTAAACTTCATTCGGTGATCATTCATTAATATACATAATCCAACATTTAGAGATTTATTATCATTCTTTCTTTATCTTTCTCTTTCATTAACTAGGATTGCACAAAGCAAGAGCCTACATTGTTGGTTGGCAACGGATGCCGAACCCCTGTCGGCAAACGTTTATCATGGTAGCTAACCCATCGACAGTTGATCCACACTGCTAGGTACGAAGCCTGCTCATGAACAAGGATCCCATTCATTAATTAGTCAATCTCGAGGACTAGACCCCTAATGTACATCCTCATGGGCTGATACAGCTGTACATCAGTTGACCAAACGACTTCCTGGTTGTGAACCTCCATTCATTTGCTTGCAAGGCTTTTCATTCATCATAAGGGTCTGGAGGTAACATTCATTAAGTTCCACTATTCTTCTTTTATTCCTTTGTGTCCACTTATTATGGATAATACTTATTAAGATGCTCATTACTTTAATCACATAACATGAAAATATAATTGACATAGTAAAAACACATATAAGAAAGAACCAAGCATAATAATCCTTAAACAAGCATAATCATCCCTTATACAGAAGTTTTTCTCATTTAAATTCTATTCCCAAAATTTTAGAAAATCCTAAGTCTCAAAAGACATGCGGATGAGCTTAGACAAATGCAGAAGGACTAGAAAAATGCGGACGAACAAATGCGAATGAACAAATATGGATGATCATTCTCAGGAAATATTCTAAGTGTTAGGAGGTGTGACTGGGTTTGAGAATAATATTCTCTATTGATGTGAATCAACCCAGGACCGAATATGATGATTGAGTCAATGATTGTATGGCGGAATCAAACAATCACAGAACATTGAATGCTGAATAATACTCATAAATGCTCTTTGTATTAAAGAAGGTGAAAAACGGTTACAATGAATGCTAGGGTTTTTCAGCATGAACAGTAACAGTACACCTTGAACTTATTACAAAGCAAAATATTCTGATTGTCTAATGTCTAACAACAGTCAGTCTCTCTCACCTCTCATGCGAGGATTTCTATTCTATTTATAGGCTGACACATGCCTGAACAAAAGACTAAATTAACCCTGACCTATACATCAGAACTAGTCCAAGTACAAAAGTCTTCATCAGCATTTCTTCTTGGTCATCCATATTGACAAATGCAAATGATGAGTTGTTCAACAGCATTGGTGTTTGGTCATCAGCATTGACAAATGCGGATGAACAAACACTGTGCATTTGTTGCTGAACATCCGTATTTGTTAATGCGGAAGAACAAACACTTGGGCGCATTTGTTCTATGGTCATCCGCATATACAAATGCGGATAGCCGACACGGCTTCAATTGTTGATGCAGATTCTTCATCTGTATTAGATCTTGGACTTGGGGAGATTTCAACATAACAACTATCAATCCACCACTTGAATTGGCATGTATGATCCTTTCAGGGTCCAACAATACTCCCCCTAAGGATTATACAGCCTATGTACTTCAAGGTTTTGATGGTGGATGAGGTTGTGAGGATTCTGCTGGGTCTTGAGCAGCTTGAGGAGGGATGAGAGGTTCTGCCTATGAGGGATCCAAAATTGCCTTTATCATGTTGAAAAAGTCATTGGCTTCAGTCATCTTTTCTCTGTTTAGCACATGTATCTTCATTTGGCTCATTGTGTAGATGGCTTCCATAGGCAGCTTCTTCAAAGAAATGGGTTCCCATATTGACACTATGGACAACCCATCTCTATGGATAAGCAAAGCTCCATCAACATCCACTTCTAGCTTCACTATGTTCCCCAATTGCAACGGAGTCTTCTTCTTTCTTCTCAGCTGTCTTTTAGCTTTGATTCTATCAAAGGCCATCTTCAGAATCTTTATGCATTTTAAGAAGAAGTACATGTCTTCCTCACCCAACTTATTATTTAACTTTCTGAAGTGCCTTGTGTATATGTAGTGGATATAAGATTCATCTAGAAATCTCACCTCATATCCACTAAACAATCTAATTTCTGCACCTTCTTTCCGTCCCCATTTTCTTTCAATAACCAACTCATATGTCTTTTCATCATAATAGACATTTGAGATTGGATTGGAGTAATGAGTTCCAGCTACCATCTTTCTCTTTAAAGATTTAGTTGGCTTCACCTTGAGCTTAGGAAACACAACCTCTTCAGCTGGTTTTGTCTTTTTCTTCTCTAGAGGGTTAAAAAAGGATCTATCTTTCCTCATACAGATAGCCTTGAGAGATTTGAAGTTTTTTTTCTTTTGAACATTCTCAAAATATCTTCAAACTCATAACCTCTGAACATAGCCTGATGATTGATGAGCTCCAGTTCAGCTAGTTCTTTCAGATCATGAATCTGCAGGGAGTTCACTAAAGTAGTATACTCAGTGAAGAATTGAACTAACCCTGAGATCCGTTTGACCATAAACATATTCCAGTCACTATCATACTTCCAGGCAATAAATTTCTGATCAGTCTTGCCATGTCAAGTAGATACACCTATAATCATTTCAGTAGTAGTGAGCCCCTCTTGAAGTATTAACTAGGAAGGCTCAGCAAACCACTCTGGATTTTTTTGTAGAATAGGTGCCAAGAGTCATGATCTCTGTGGGAGAGCTAGATATCTTGTGCAGATAATCTTGTTTTAGGATTTTTGATGATCTCTTCTTCCATTTTCTTCATTCTTTCTTTCTTTTCATTTATCATCCTAAGGATGGCATCCCTTAGGGAATTAGTCTTCATATTGGCCAATTTTCTTTTAGTATACCCTTAAGCAGACAGATAATCCTTCATTTCCCTGTCAGTCATGGAATAGGGATCAGGATATAATGATTGAGAGGCTTCAGTCTGCTTGGCTTTTGAAGTGGGTTTATCAGCTTGAGTTTTGGGAGAATGAGTCTTTTCATACTCAGTTTCAACAGTAGGGTCCAACAGTTTGTTTAGCTTTTCTTCTTCTGCTATCATCCCCTCATATGTCATCCCAAAGACTTCATCTGGATCATAGCCATGATTGATGAGAAACAAGGCTTTGGTCATCAAATCATCTGTTTGGCCTTAATCTACCATTTCTTGGACAAAGGGTTCAGGCTTTTCAGGGCTTTCTCTGTCTATGTGTTCATCAATCACATATCCACCCTCTATCTCTCCTTCTTCGAGGTCTATGCCCACTGACCTCATTTTCAGTTGCCCTCAGGCTTTTCATGTTCTTCTAAAAATTAAGCAATAACAGCTAGGCTCCAAGGATCATCTTGATGCTTTTTCTTTGGAGGATCTTCTTCTATAGTCCTTTTACCCTTGCCTTTTCAGACAGGTATTTTCTCTTTCTGGTATATGTTTGTACTCTTGGACCAGAAGAGGGTTCAGCTATTTCAGCTTCTTTAGGCAATTTTTCAGCTTCCTTTTCTTCCGCAGCTGATGGGATTTTCTTTATTGACTCTAGTTCTGATTCTTCCTTTTGTTGTTGTTGTTCACAGAGCCTTTTGATCAAATCTTTTTGCTCCTCAGTGAGAGTCACAACAGGTACAAGCTGAAGGCTCAATTCCTTCTCAAGAGGGACAGGAGATTGAGATATCACTACAATGGGCTCAGAAACTTGACCTTGATTTCTAATAAATTCCCAGAATTCATCATCAATGATGAAATCTTCAGCAGTGAAGCTATCAAGAGCCTTGATCATATCACTGAACTCTGATTCTTCAGTATGTGTTTCTTCATGATCTTTGCTGGTGTATAGTACCATAGCCAAACTTTGTTCTTGTAGCTTGGATCTACTTGATTCAGCTTCTTTTTTAGGCTCAGAAGATCTCAATTTCTTAGTAGGAGGAGAATCATCATCACTCTCTTCTGAGGAACTTTCACCTCCTTCTTCTTTGTCATCATCTTTCTTCTTGTCACCCTTATCTTTATCACCTTCATCATCCTATCTTTTCTTTTCAACCTCCTGATTTATCATGTTTATCAGCTCCAACTCAGAAACTCTTTTGTTCAAAGTTTCTATCTAATTTTGCATAGACATTATTATATCAGTTTGCTCTTCCAGCAGGCTTTCTTGTTCCTCCATTGCAATGGTTTGGATGGTCAAAGTGTCCACATGACCACTGACTTCATCCTTTGAATGTTAAAGAGCAGCCTTTAGGCTTTCTATCTCTTTATCTTTCTCTTTCTTTTCAGTCTCGTACTTCTCTTTCATCTCTTTTAACTCTTTTTCCTTTTCATCTAACTCTAGAAGTCTGTCTTGAATGATACTAGATCTTCTATTTAGGAGTTTCTCTGTCTTAGCTACTTTTGGATCATGACATCAGCACTATGTACTTCTTTCTTCGGGTCTTTGCTAAGCAAAACAAATAAGAAACTAATGCAGGTGAATGAGATTCATAGTTCATCATTATCTGGTGTGTTTGAGTTGCTACACACACATACACTTGAATAAGCTGATACTTACCAGTACTCTGAGATGAGTGTTTCACAGTTGAATATGATTATTTAGTTCATCACAGCGTGTATCTTCCTTTCCAAGTTGAGCCTACCTACATATCAGGTAAGTCATGACAGTCTTTTAAATTTTGAATTAAGCACAGTGAATGATATAACGACTGTAATTATATCATTTCCCATAAAGTATAAGACACAAACTTCAAGAAAAAGACTTCTTTTTGTGATTTTTGATAATTTCTGAATTTTTTACTCTAGGTTAATCATGCCAATTGATTGAACAAGGAATTCAAACCTATTAGGTTGAAATGCCTTGGTAAATAGATCAACCAATTGATTATCAGTATGAACTTGAATCAATTTGATTAACCCTTTTTCAGCACAATCTCTCAAAAAGTCTGATTTCAATGTGTTTTGTTTTTGAGTGTTGAACTGGATTATTAGTAATAAACATTGCAGTTGTGTTCTCAATGCGAATTGGGGAGTGCAGGAAGTTAAAACCATAGTCAAGCATCTGGATTTGAATCCAGAGAACTTGAGAGCAACAAGCTGATGCTGCTATGTACTCAGCTTCAGCCATCGATACTGAAACATTCGTCTGTTTCTTGCACTGCCATGACACCAGTCTGGGACCAAGAAATTGACAACCGCCAGATGTGGATTTTCTTTTGAAATTGCATCCCCCATAGTCACTGTAGGTGTATGCATAGAGATTGAAGTCTCCATCCTTTGGATACCACATACCAAGAGCAGGTTTGCCCTTAAGATATCTGAATATCCTCTTGACTGCATGCACGTGAGATTCCTTGGGATCTGCTTGATATCTGGCACATACACAAACACCAAACATAACATCAGGTCTACTGGCTGTTAAATACATAAGTGAACCAATCATGGATCGATAAAGAGTCTGATCCACAGATTTTCCTTCTATGTCTTGGCCAATCTTCACTTTTGTATCAACCGGTGTTCTGATGGACTGACAGTCTGTAAAGTGAAACTTCTTCAACATTGATTCCACATATTTTGACTGGTTGATGAAGATTCCACTTGATGTTTGTTGTACTTGAAGACCTAGAAAGAATGTGAGTTCTCCCATAGCACTCATCTGAAATTTTGAATGCATAAGATCTTCAAAGTCTTTGCATAGTTGTTTGTTAGTGGAGCCAAATATGATATCATCCACATAAATCTAGACCAGCAGCATGTCATTCCTTTTCTCTTTCTGAATAAAGTCTGGTCAATCTTCCCTCTTTCATAACCATGGTTAAGAAGAAGTGATGACAGAGTCTCATACCATTTTCGAGGGGCTTGATGTAAGCCATACAAAGCTTTATCAAGCTTGTATACCCTGTGAGGGAAATCAGGATCCTCAAAGCCTGGAGGTTGACTCACGTAGACTTCTTCAGAGATCTTTCCATACAAAAATTCACACTTTACATCCATTTGATAAACTGTGAATTTCATGGATGCAGAGTACGCAAGAAAGAGTCGTATGACTTCTAGTCTAGCAACAGGAGCAAACACCTCGTCATAATCTATTCCTTCTTCTTGTGTATAGCCCTGTGCTACCAATCTTGCTTTGTTTCTGATGACGATCCCTCTGTCATCAGTCTTGTTTCGGTACAGCCATCTGGTGCCGATAGGGTATTGTCCTACGGGGAGGTCTACCAGTTGCCATACTTCTTGTTTCTTGAATTATAGCAACTCTTCCTGTATTGCCTCAATCCAACTATTGTCTTGAAGAGCCTCTTTGATTTTTTAGGTACTGTTTGACAGAGAAAACAAGAGAACAAACAGATGTTTGCTATGCTCGACTTGCTTCTTATCACCCGTTCATTGAGATCACCAATGATGCTTTCAACTGGATGATTCTTGTGTGTTCTGGTGGTTGGAATTGATTCACCAGCAATAGTTACATCAAGATTGGAGACATTTAGATCATCTTGGTGAGAGGCCAATTCATCTTGAACTTTGGAATAGTTATGAAAATAATCCAAACCGGTTTCAGTTCCTGCTTCAACATCAGCAGCACTTTGATTACTTCCATCATTTGAGGTTCTTTTAGTTTCAACTGGAGGAGTAGCTTGATTTTGATCTCTGACTTCAGTTGAAGGATCTTCTGAAGGAGATGGTAGTGTGCTTGGACCAGCTTCAGTTGAAACACATTGATTTTGAGATGGTTGTCTGATAGGGTCAGCTTGTAGTGGATCATCTTCAGTTAGTTGATCAATAGAAGTTGGAGGAATCATTGGAAATTCATCTCTTCTTTCTACTCCTGAAGAGGGTTCTGCTGAATGTAGATTTCCTGCATCAGACAAATGAAATTGATCAAAAGATTTTGTAAAAGAGTCAATATCAAACAACCAGTCATGACCATTTGTAGATTTAGGAAATGAATGTTCCTTGAATTGAACATTTGTTGATTCATCAATAATATTTAATCTAGGATTAAATACTCTGTAAGCCTTTGAAACAGAAGAATAACCTACAAAGAATCCTTCATTAGACTTAGATGAAAATTTTCCCAAATAGTCTCGGGTGTTTAATATTGAGACAGGACAACCAAATGACTTTAAAAATCCAATAAATGGTTTTCTGTGAAAGAGAAGTTCATAAGGCGTCTTGTTGGTTTCTTTTACAATCAAGGTTCGATTTTGCACAAAGCACGATGTATTAACTGCTTCTGCCCAGAAGGTGATTGGCAGTTTAGCATCAGCTAGCATGGTTCTTGCTGCATCAATCAGTGTTCTATTTCTTCTTTCAGCTACCCCATTTTGTTGAGGAGTTCTAGTTGAACTAAATTGATGAGCAATGGCTTTGGTTGTACAAAATGAACTCAGATCTTCATTCTTAAATTCAGTCCCATTATCACTTCTAATTGTTTTGACCTTATTATCAAGTTGGTTTTCAATTTTTGTGATAAAATCTTTTATCAATTGGGACGCTTTGTTTTTATGAAGAAGGAAGAAGACCCATGTAAATCTGGAAAAGTCATCAATGATCACCAAACAATACTGTTTCTTTCCAATACTTTAGTTGGTCCAAAAAGATCCATATGAAGCAGCTTCAATGGAGAGTTGTTTGTGTTCATCAGTTTTGGCTTGTGGGAAGACTTATGTTGTTTCCCTTTGAGACACGCTGAACAGTGATCAATAAAATGGAATTCTTTTTGAGGTAAACCAATGACATGGTTTTCCTTGACTAATCTGTTCATGTTTTTGAAATTTGTGTGTCCCAATCGTCTGTGCCAAAGCTGTGACTCATCAAAGGATGCTTTAGACAGAAGACATGTTTCTTCTTTTGGTGTGGCAGAATTGAGGTTTAAGACATAGGTGTTATTCTTCCTTGGGGTTTTTAAGACAACCCATTCTTCAGGAACTTGAAATCCTGGTTTCAGAATATAGCAATGAGTGTCAGTAAAGTGAGTAGAATATTTCTTGTCACAGATCTGAGACACACTGAGCAGATTGAAATTCAGTTGTTCACAGTAATTCACTCGATCAAAGCTCAACATCCCATTTGTCACAGATCCTTCACCCGTGAATCTGCCACCTTGTGAATCTCCACCGAATGCCACAGAAGTTCCTTGAATATGCTTGAAATCATGAAGGAGGGAATGATCTCCAGTCATGTGTAGGGAGCATCCACTGTCCACGTACCATAAACTATTGGACCTGTATGAATGACCCTGCAAGCATAACAGAACTTAGTTAGAATGTGGAACCCAAGCCATGATGGTCTTGGGTTTCTCGTTCCTATCCATGATAGTAACTTCTTGGTACTTTTCCCTAAATAGTGACTTTGAGTGAGGTGTTCTGGGAGATTGATGATATTTTGCATGTTTCATCTTATCAATTTCAGTTGAAGAGTCAGAAGAATAATGAAACCTTTGATCCCTGTTTCTTTTAAGAAACCTGACCCGTTTTTGATTATTAAACATCATTTTTGAATTATAAAAATCATGTGTTTGGTTGATGTTATGACATATGTTTCCTCTAATTTTCCTTGACTCTTTTGTGTTACCCTTATCCCGATCAGAAATGACAGTCCTAAATTGAGTATTATGAAAGTGATTTCTGATTTTAGGTTTCACAGATGAGATTGGTGAGATGTGCTTGTGTTGAGGATATCTCAACCCTTTTTGTTTGAAGAAACAATCAGATGTATTGTGGTTGGTCATATCACAAACTGAACAATATTTATTAAAATAGCAGTTTCTGGTGGAATGATTGTTCATGTCATAGATTGAGCAATATTGATTGAAAAAGCATTTATCTGTACTGTGATTAGACATTTCACACACATCACAATACATGTGTTTGTCTCTTGAATCTGATCTTGATGTTGAAACCTCAGTAGATTTACTAGTTTTTGACTGAGTTTCAACCTTTGATTTTGGTGAGGAAGCAGAATCAGCCTTTTTAGTAGCTTGTTTCACAACTCTACTAGGTTTGTTCTTCCTAGATTGTTTCTGCTTTCTTTCCATTCGCTTCAATTCCCTCTCGAATTGATCTACATGTTCTTTATTAAAAATATCAAAACCAACTCCTTGCTTTGGTTTTGACGATTGAGGGTCAGCCTTGATTTTGGTTTTTGAAGCTTTTGGAGTTTTGGTGTTCTTTGGAAGTGAAACTGTGTCTGATTTGATTAAATTGTTTGGAGATTTGATCTCACAATCAGAACTGCTTTCAGCAGAAGGTTTCACTAAAATCTCAGCTTTCTGCTTTTCTTTCGAAATAACAGGAACAAATTTCACAAAAGGCACTATGGCTTTGACAGGGCTTCTTGATTTAATGACATTCACTGTGTTGTCTGAGTACTCTTTGATTTTGATAGGATGACCTAACTTAATTTTCTCCTCATTTGTTTCAATGTAAACATTTGGTTTAATTTGAGGATTAGTGATTTGTGTTATTATTGTTTTAACTTTACTAGTTTTAGGTTCAATTTAATCAAACAAAGTGACAGATTCAGGCATGACAGTGTAATTGTCATTATATGGTGGAGGACATGAATTGTATCCAATCCCAGTCAAATCATTGTGCTCCTTCTGTGAATCAAGCATCTCTTGCAGCTTAGCTGAAGATAGTTGAAACTTTTCAAGTTTCACTTCAGTAACTGATTGCTCAGCTCTGGATTGTGTTAATTTTTCAGTTAACTCTTCATTCTCAGCTGAAAGAGTGTACTTTTCACCATGTAGTTTTTCAATATCAGAAATGAGAGATTTGATTTTTATTTCAAAACTTTTGATTTCTCTTTTAAGCATCTCAGATTTTACTTTTTCTTCTTTGATTTTATCAGCCAATTTGTGATTGTGCTCACGATATCCTTGTAGTTCAGCTATGCATTTATCACTACAAAGATTAGATTTTACCTCAGATGGCATTGGATTTGGGCCATCATTGATGTGAGCCATAAGAGCATGATTCTGAAATTGAGGCTTTACTTCTTCAACATATAGACTCCAATCACATACTCCATCTTGTCTGATGACAAGTGCATTTGAAGTAGTTTGGCTGTTTCCATGAGCTAGGTTAGTCAGTTATGACTGACTTTTATAGGGTTGTTGATAGTGATGCAGCTGTTGATGATTGCTGGAGTGGTAGCTTGCGCTTGGTTGTGGGGATGATTGGCCCTGTGAATTTCATTGAATACAGTGGTTGTTCCTTTTTGGAGCATTACATTCCCTTGAGAAGTGGCCAGTCATACCACAATTGAAACATTTGACTTTGGATTTGTCGTATCCAAGTTTTGTATTTTCATTCAGACTCAGCTTTCTCCCATTTTTGAAAAACTTCTTGGCTCTCATTGCAATCATAGCCATTTGCCACTGCAGATGCATTTCTTCCACATCATCTGGATCCATTTCTTCCAAGTCTTCTTGAATCAAATGAGCAAAAATGAGTCTTCCTCCAAGATAAGCTTCAAAACTTGCAACAAAGGTATTGTAAGTAGCCTTTTGCTCTTCAGTTCTCTTATCTTCAGATATACTTGTCGGAGTGGCAGCAAATCCAGTTGACTGAATTGAAGGAGATGGCTTGGTTGTTGAGGGTGTGGCAATGAATCCTGTTGTTTTTAATTGATCTCTTGATGAGAGGAAGTCATCATTTTCAGTGATGAATGCATTTTCCACAGAATGAGTTTCTGATGGAAATTTATATGCCTCAATGACTTTAGGTCCACCTAGATTTCTGCTCTTTTCATCAAGTTCAAGAGCTTCAATTTTAGCAATCATAATATCCAAGGTGGTGCTCTCCAAATCAAGAGTGTTTTTCAGCATGGTTACATTTTGTTTCCAACTTTCTGGAAGACTATGAAGCATCTTTTTGTTCAGTTCTTTGACTTTATATGTAACCCCCATAATCTCTAAATCATTCACGAGCTACACAAATCAATGCAGTTGTTTAGAGATTGACTCCCCCTTAAAGTGATGAAAGGTTTCATATTGATTAACAAGCTTATCCTTGTTAATTTGAGCTACTTCACTACTTCCTTCACACATTATTAACAGTGCATCCAACACAGCTTTAGTTGTTCCATACTTCTCAAGTCTTTTCAGCACATCCATCTTCAATGCTTGTGTTAGAATGGAATAAGCTTTGAGATCAATTTTGATCTTCTTGTAGTCATCATCATCAAGAGTGAGCTCCTCAATAGGTATTCTTGAGGTTTTGTACAGTGCAGCCTAATCAGCAGAGAGTGTTACTGGGATGTGAGGCCCTTTACATATGGATATCCAATAGTCTGGATCTACACCTGTAATGTAATTCATGAACCTGATTTTCCATTGCTTAAACTCAGATTTGTGTTTAAGCATAGGGGGTTTAGGAGTGTGACCAAGTTCAGAAAAATTATGTGAATCCATGTTAATAAGCTGTTTTTAACTAGTTTAATTATGGATTAAATTGATTGTTATGTTCAACAAGTCCAAGTAGTCCAAATAGTCCAAAACAGGCTTATGTAGATAGATCTGTCTATGTTACCGATCTGATTTTATGGATGAGAAACTGTTCACAGATTAGTTTTTAGATGGAGAATGCCGATGAACAGTGACTGTCAATGAGTTTCAGTGGATATTCAGTTTGTATACTGAATAGAGGTAGTTGAACACTCTATCAGCAACTCAATCACCAGATCTATCGAGTTCAGCTCAGATCTGAGCAGATCTGAAGAAGAACCGAGAGCCAAGGCTCTGATACCAATTGACTGGGTTTGAGAATAATATTCTCTGTTGATGTGAATCAACAAGGACCGAATATGATGATTGAGTCAATGATTGTAAGGCGGAATCAAACAATCACAGAACATTGAATGCTGAATAATACTCATAAATGCTCTTGGTATTAAAGAAGGTGAAAAACGGTTACAATGAATGTTAGGGTTTTCAGCATGAACAGTAACAGTACACCTTGAACTTATTACAAAGCAAAATATTCTGATTGTCTAATGTCTAACAACAGTCAGTCTCTCTCACCTCTCATGCGAGGATTTCTATTCTATTTATAGGCTGACACATGCGTGAACAAAAGACTAAATTAACTCTGACCTATACATCAGAACTAGTCCAAGTACAAAAGTCTTCATCAGCATTCTTCTTGGTCATCCACATTGACAAATGCGAATGATGAGTTGTTCAACAACATTGGTGTTTGGTCATCAGCATTGACAAATGCGGATTAACAAACACTGCGCATTTGTTGCTGAACATCCACATTTGTTAATGCAGAAGAACAAACACTTGGGCGCATTTGTTCTATGGTCATCCGCATATACAAATGCGGATAGCCGACACGGCTTCAATTGTTGATGAAGATTCTTCATCCGCATTAGATCTTGGACTTGGGGAGATTTCAGCAGAGCAACTATCAATCCACCACTTGAATTGGCATGTATGATCCTTTTAGGGTCCAACAAGGTACGCATGAACCAAATGCGGATGACTAAGGCAAATACGCATGGACACTGTAGCAAATGCGCATGGTCAAAACAAATACGGATGAACACTTGGTTGTACAAAGGCAAATGCGGATAAACAACACATAAGCGAATATTCAAGTCTAAATGCAGATGAACTAAACCAACCTGTAGTTGTCACCTCTACTATAATAAGTTCCAAATCCTCATTCTTATACATTCACAGCACCGATCTAACATGCTAAACTCTTAGAACAAGCATACAACCACACAAATCGATCAAGCATTCGAAACACACACTCACACGCACAACAAGTGCAAAGCACACCGATCAGTTTATATTTTCGGTTGTAAAGCAGTAGGTAATATGCATTTAAGCTCCAAACAAGTTAAAAACAAGTAAAACCAGGGGTCTAGAACTCACCTATTGCAGCCTTCAAGCAAAACTCTACAAAACTTGAGGGCACAAAGAATTCAAATGCCTAAACACACCAAAACACAAAACCGAACACAAAAGAACACACAAGAATTGGTCCCGAAGCTGAAAACTCAGCTGAAACTGAACAAAACACACAAAAACTCACCTTCAAGCCAAATCTTCTTCTTCTTCTCTCCAGAACCGATGGAAGTTCTGCTTTTCTTCTTTCTAGCAGTCAAAGCAGTTGGTGAAGTAGCATAGTGGGCGGCCATGCCCACTTTAAACAAAAATAATAATGTTTTGTCCTTATGTACAATTTAGCCCCTCCACTTATGCAACTTCTCCTTTTGTCTTTATTCTTTTCTTAATAAATTTCCGGGTGTTACATATTAATAACCCTATAACAGACCAAATTGAGGACTGATATTTAGTATTCAGTGTCTTTTGTATAAAAATATAAATGATTGATTTTTTGTTTCTAATTATTTGTCGCAATTAAACCTGTATACTAAAATTTATCAAAGACTGAAAATCTGTCTTGTAGATCTTGTATACGAGATAGTTAGGGACTGATATAAATTCTCAACTATGTAACAAAAGTTCTAGTATTGATTAGCAAATTTTTAAATAAATAGTTTCATTATTAGTCAATTAAGATAAATTAAGTTCATAATTGATCATTTACAATTAATTGAGGTTATTATTTGTTAATAAGGATATATCATGGTCAACTAAGGTAGCTAGTGGTTAAGTGATCGAGCTATGGTCAATTAGAGCCAATGATGACCAATTACATCTAATTAATTTTAGTTAGGATCATTTTTTCTAAATTAGTTAATTTCTCATAATATATGGTCGGTATTGGTCAATTAGTACGGTTAGTTAGGGTTATTATTGATGAATTACAATTAGAGCCAATAATGGCCAATTATATCATGATGTCTCCTCATTCTAATACTTCCCTGGTATAGTGGAACTGTCTGAGTATGTGCTTTGCTCTATGATTTAACCTTGGTTCCTTCGCCTGAGCTATGTCACTAGTGTTTTGACATGATATCACGATAGTTTTTCGTATATTGGGCACCACATCAAGATCAACTATGATCTTCTTCATACAAGCACCTTCTTTTGTGGCATCTGATGTTGATATTTGTGACATCCGGTAATTTTCCGTTACCAAACTCCGTTAGTTCCGTTAGGTCTTGCATACACGTGTCGTGAGCACACACTAGTTGTCGTTGAATGTTGGTGACTTAATAACAATTATCTATGATAAACAGATAATAATTTAACTAATAGTGTGATTATTAAGTTGTGCTTATGTGCTTATGTGCTTATGTGATTTTAAATATTATTTGTGAATTTTTCTTGTAACGTGACGACATGTTATATGTATTTCGTGTGTTTTGTAGCAAGTGAAAATTATGCATGCTGATTATTGATAATCAATAATATTTGTGTTTAGTAGTTAAAACCTTTTAAAAAGTGTTAAAAAGATTAGTTTTTATAAAATATCAACAATAAGGGTTAGGTTTGTAATTGTCTAAAAACAAAATATTTCCTAAAATCAAACCCTAATCCCTCCCACAACCCCCACAATCGGCCATGACCTCCCACCCTCTCTCCTTTGTGATTTCAACCAAGAACAACAATCAAGCTTCTGTTTTGATCAAGTTTCAAGCATTACAACACGTTAGCAAGTTCAATTCTTGGCCATTACACGATTAAAGGTTAGATTTTTATTGTTTTTCATGGTTTTTGGGTGTTGGCCAAAACCCTAGTTCGAATGGATGCTAGATGTCGAATTTTGTGATGTTTGATGATTGTATGATGTTAGTTAGATTGTATTGATGTTGGTTTACGTGGATTATACAAGAAATTCGTGGTTTAGATGCGTTGTTCATACCTTACTAATAATAGTAACTTTTATGCATGAACTTGATGAATTGATGATAGATTGATGATGTTGTGATGTTAATGATGTGTTATGAACGTTGGGTTATGATTATTATGCAAGAAATCCATGAATTGATCATGTAGTTCATATCTTACTATAAGTAGAAACTTTTGGATATAAGATTTATGAATTATGATGATTTGATAATGTTGGTCATGTCTAGATGATAGCATGGACTTGATTAGGTATGATGTTGATGAATTCATGAATGAATTGGGTGCTAGATTTATTTTGGGATATTACTTTCCCAAAAGGGAAACTTTAATTTTGAAGATAATTGGATATTGTGAGTTAGACTTGTTTATGATATTAGGATCATGTTAGAATGGTTCTGGATGATTTAATGTGTTGGATTGTAATGATTGAGTCATATAATTAGTTGGTGCAACTATGGGGACATATGGGCTTTCTTGGAAAATGTGCAAGTATACATGTTATATGTTAGGATGAATTGTCATTATCGATTATTATAATGTTAATGTCTTGCTTGCATGGGTTACATGTGGTATATTGCTGATGGGTATCATACACATGTGAGAATCTGAGGCCCCTACTTTGTAGGATTGGTAGGTTTTAGAGTGTGTAGCCATGAGTGGCTTCACATGGCATGTTGTGAGTGACTAAACCCAATGTGCATTGTAAAGGAATATAAATTAGAATATGTGTTGTTTGATGAATTGGATTACGTGTGTTGTATGGTAACTTGATTTAGCATGAAAAACATGATAAGCCTTATGTGTTACAATGTGGCTTATGAGAATAACTTGCATAGTAATTTGGAATGGTTTGTTTAATTATTGGTTGTTATGTTTGATCAAACAAGAACTTAATTTGACATGTCACCAACGGGTCAAACGGGTCAACTGGGTCTAATGTGTCTTGTTTTCCAAAACCTTGAGTCAATGTGTTTATTAAGCACTTAGGGTTATTAAAGATTCTGTATATACGTACTTATGTACTTGCATGTTCTAGGTGACCTCTGAAGGTTGTCTTTCCGCTCACTGTTAGCTTTTACTATTGTTCGCTTGCGCATCAGGTGAGTTCATGCCCCACTTTCGTATACACTCTCTTTTGGGGGAGATAACATACTGGTTTATAAACGCTTTATTATAGTAAGTTATGTATAGTGTAACATAGTGGGTTATACCATGGAAGTCCTCACACTTTCAGAACGTTAATATTGGTATATAGCGGGAAATCTTGGGTAGTACTACTGGGTCTGACAAGCCCCACCTGTGCGACTCGAGGTCAAATGGGTGCAATATTGTCCTAAACTACTAACATCGTCACCACCTGGAATGTCATGACGGGAGGCAAACAACGAACACAGTCAGCTTCGATCGCGAAATCACTATGGTTACTACTTGTGAATATAGACTAGCTATCTATTTCAATGCACTTCTTATGTTTTACAACTGTACTGATTTATGATTAACGCAAAGTCTTGAACTCACCAACCATCGTGTTGACACTTTTAGTATGCTTTTTTCAGGTCGTTTCTAGCAGCTGCCCATAGGAGCACGCAAGTGCCAAGCATCTTTTATTCAAACATTGTTTACTTTTAATTTAGCATTTACTTTCGTACTTTGGTTTGGGCGCGTGTTTTGCGCAGTTTACCTTTAGTACCTTGTGTTTCGGTTATTTACAAAAAGCTTCCGCAAATATTTTAAAGTTTTAAACTCTAATTTGTTTAAATGTTGCCTGTAGAGTCGTTTTGAGTAACTAATGACTGAGATCCTAGTTTGTTCACTCGCATCACGGTAAAACATCGCTCGTGTAGATTAAGCTACTACACCTTACTTTGAACTTCTCCAAATTATAACTCAACCATATAAAGTGAATACATATCTCTTTTTGATCGAGAATCATCTTATTTTGTTTGGATCCTCAAAACCTTATTAAGATCTTTGAATCCTCAAAACCTTCTTGTTTTACAATATTACTGAATCAATATTTTAGATTCGTTGAGCTTGAATCTTAGGATTCATCAGTTTCAGATCTGAGAATTCAAAATTAAAGACGGGTGGAAGTGTGTGAATCGAAGAACAAGGATGTGTGTGTAATGTATAATGTTATGATTTCGTTGATATCGAATAACAAATTACAATGAAGAAACATATACAAAGATGGATGAACATCAAACCTACCCAAAGGAGAGAATTTCTCCTTGGGTGGTGATTTACACCATGAAAAACACACACTTAAGAACTACAAGCCACTCACACACTTTGCAAAAACCACCCTTTACAAAGTAGCACTAGTGGTTCTATTTATAAAGTTTTTACATCATGACCTAAATTTGACTTTTCTTGTGGTCTTGATGTTGACTTTGTCATGTTGACTTTGTCTTGTGTTTGTTTTGTTCTGTTTATCAACTTGGTCTCTGAGCTTGTATAATGAGATCTTCAGTTGGCTTTCATTGTGGTTTGGAAAGCTTCAGTTTATCAATTGTTGAACCCAAAAATACTCCCCTATACTGATGCTTGCCAAACTTTGACTTGAAGATCTTCTCTGTCACATGTCTTCTTGATCAACTGATGTTCTGACACAGTTCACTGTAGTTCTCCCCCTCAGATTAAGCTTCTCCTAATGTATTTCTGATAAAGGATATAATCTCTTTGTGAATACCTAACGTATTGGATATGAGGTGTGTCACTTTTGGATTACTTTTTGTTCATATCACACTCAAAGGATTAGAATGTATTAGATATATGATGAGGCTTTGAACTTCAATAAACAGTATCAGGAACATAAGTCAGTCTTGAAGACACTTCAACTCATTGAATCTATGAATTAACTTGGTAATGGATGGTTCGAAGTACTTCATAAAGAGTTTCTAACAGTTGTACAAATCCTTGATTGGATCAGTGATTATGTGACCAAGGTTGATTTCTTCAATTCTGTTGAATCTGAAAATGGATGTGCCTGTTGCAATCATCCGTATTCATCATGTTTCTTGTTTTCTTCTTTGTTGTAGGCATCTGTACATCATCTTTCTTGTATTTCTTGGTTGTTATTGTCAACTGTTCATCATCTGTTCATTGATATTGTTGTTGTTGATAATGTTGTTGTTGATGTTGATGTTGTTGATGTTGATTTTGATGTTGTGGATGTTGTTGTTGATGTTGTTGTTGTTGATGGATGTGTATTTTGTTGATAGCATCAGCATTGTTTAAAAACAAAGGCTGAAATTGGATATGACATCCGCATTTGTTGAATCATCATAAGCATTGGTTGCCTTAACATCCATATTTCAACACAACTTTATCCGCATTTGTTAAGTCAATACCCGCATTTGTTAGTTCAACAACCGCATTTGTTAATTCAACAGCCGCATTGGTTAAGACAACAGCCTTATTTGTTAACTTAAACATCAACATTTGATTTCCACTATCCGCATTAGTGCATAAGTTAGCCGTATTTCTTTAAGTTAACATCAGCATTTGTTTGTTCTTCAACATCATTTGTTAACATCACATCCGTATTGTGGCACATAACAGCCGCATTTCTTTGTGAATTCTTGAACTCAGCCGCATTGGGCACAAGTCAGCTGCATTTGTTTTGTCAAAACAGGAACTCATCCGCATTGATGTAACAAACAACCGCATTTGTTTAGTTCTCAGCTGCATTTGTATGCCCTTTATCAGCATTAGTTCTGTTTGAACATCCATATTTGGTTGCCTTAGTGATAAATGCGGATGGCTTCAGTAGGAAATGCGGATGCAAGAGAGAAATGCGGATGGCTTGTGTTTCATCCGCATTTGTCTTTCCTGTTCATCATCAATCTGAGAATATTGAATTCAGGTTCAATCCGAATCATTTCTGTTCGAGATCTTTGTAGTTAGCCTCGAAATCATGTTAATTATACACTGGTGGTCTCGGATTTGTGGTTGGATTTCATTCAACAACCCATTGATTAACCACCAGTTCGAGATCTTTGTATTTTGAATCAACCTGTTCGAGATCTGAATGTTCTTCTCAAATAAATGTTCGAATTGAATCTCTTCTGTTGATTGCTTTATCATCTTTAATTCGAACCCATTTTGAACATATTTGTTGATGTTTTGTGTATTTTGTTGATGAACAGATGATGGTTTGATGAACAGATGCTTGTTCTTCAATTTTTTGTGATTTTATTCTTTGTTGTAATCATCTTTAAAGATGAAAACAGATCAGAAACATACTTGAACCCAGCAACCAACAGCTCTGAAACCATTTTGCTGAATCAATATTTCAGATTCGTTGAGCTTGGATCTTAGGATTCATGTATTTTTCAGATCTGAGAATTCAAAATTAAAGATGGGTGGAAGTGTGTGAATCGAAGAACAAGGATGTGTGTGTAATGTATAATGTTATGATTTCATTGATATTGAATAACAAATTACAATGAAGAAACATATACAAAGATGGATGTGCATCAAACCCACCCAAAGGAGAGAAATTCTCGTTGGGTGGTGATTTACACCATGAAAAACACACACTTAAGAACTACCAGCCACTCCCACACTTTGCAACAACCACCCTTTTACAAAGTAGCACTAGTGGTTCTATTTATAATGTTATTACATCATGACCTAATTTTGACTTTTCTTGTGGTCTTGATGTTTACTTTGTCTACAGTTTACTAAAGCATGGACCCAAGACCATAATCTAAAAGGTACAAAGTAGGAAGATACAGACCCAAGACCATAATCTACAGTTTACTAAAGCATGGACCTTTTCACCAACTCATGCAAGTTGGTGAGTCTTCAGAGTTGTAGCGAAAAGTAACTCAACTTTATGAAAAAGTAAAACAGAGAAAGCATGTCCTCTCTGTCATCGGAAGAAATCAGTCTTCACTTCATTTGGCTTCGGAAGACTTTGTCTTTGAAGCTTCGGATGACATCATCTTTGGTTTCCGAAGATTTGGTCTTTGGCTTTGGAAGATTTTACACTTAGAATAATTTTTGTGATGAGTGAAAAACTTCCGAAGCAACTTCTACTTTGTACATTAGTGCATACATACAGGAAGCTCCTTGGTTGTTTTGGCTTCTTTGGTTGCATCAGCTTTTTAATATAACCTTACAGAAAACAATTGGGTTGAGGCTATGCAAGACGAACTGATGCAATTCAAGAACAAAATGGATGAAAAAGATGTGATTGTTCGCAACAAGACCAGACTTGTTGTTCAAGGATTCTTTCAAATTTAAGGACTTGATTATGAAGAAGTATACACTTCTGTTACACAACTTAAAGCTATAAGCATTTTTCTGGCTTATGCTTCATACAAGAACTTCAAGGTGTATCAAATGGATGTCAAAACTACATTCAAGCATGGAGAGATGAAAGAAGAAAACTATGTTTGTCAACCACCTGGTTTTGAAGATCCAGATCATCTAGAGTATGTTTATAAGTTTTACAAAGTACTCTATGGCCAATATCAAGCACCTCGAGCTTGGTATGCCGTCATCATTTAACATTTTCTTGCAAATGGTTATACACAGGGTGCTATTGATCAAACTTTATTCTTACGAAAGACTGGTGATTATCTTATTCTTGTTCAAGTTTTTGTCGATGACATTGTCTTTCGATCTACCAATGATTATTTTTGCAAGGAATTTGAAGTTGTGATGAAAAAGAAATTTAAGTTCTCTTGGGGAAATGTTGTTTTTCTTGGGTATCTAAGTTAAATAAGATGAGAAGGGAATACTGATACATCAAGAAAAATATGTTCACAACATCCTGAACGAGTACAAATTTCAGGACTCCAAGATTGCTCCCACTCCAATGGCTTCTCGTCCAACTTTAACTCCTGATCTCATGGATGAAGACGTTCATCAGCATTTGTATCGATCAATGATTGTATCTCTGATGTATCTCACTGCCAGCAGGCCAGACATCATGTTTCTTGCCCGTCAGTGTGCACGTTATCAAAGTAATCTGATGGAATCTTACATGAAACCCGTCAAGCGGATTTTCAAATACCTTAAGGGTGAACCAACACTCGCCTTTGGTATCCTCAAAATACCAATTTCAATTTATATGCTTATACTAACAGTGATTATTGGTGGCTGTCAATTTCTAGGAAGTAGGTTGATTTCTTGGCAATGCAAGAAGCAGCTGATTGTATCCACATCCACTACAGAGGCGGAATATATGGCTGTATCAAGTTGTTGTTCTTAGATTGTTGGGATTCAGCAACAACTTCTTGACTATGGCCTTAATCTTTATGACACCAACATTTTCTGTTACAACACTATAGTGTTAAACATAGTGAAGAATCTGATCCAACATTCAAAGACAAAACACATCAACACTCGCATGCACTTTATTCGTGACTGTTTTGATCGAAAACTAATCCATTTGAAATCTATCTCATAAGATGACAACATTGCTGATTTGTTTACTAACGTGTTCGATCATCCCTGATTTGACTTTTTAGTCCAATCTCTGGGAATGATTAACTTTGGTTAATAATTATCCATACACCCTTTCAAAAATATTTTCCTTCATTTTAGTTAAAATTGTTATTTTCTTTGCAGATACTCACAATTTTAGAGGGAGAAAATTTAAAAAAAATGTCTCAAAAAAGATTTTTGTTTTTAGGGGAGTAAAAGAAAATTTACAAAAACATTTTGTTTTACACTTTGAGAAAATTAAAATTTTCAAGGATTTATAGGAAATGATAGTACATTTCTTGATTTTGATACATTTCATCCTAAGGCTTAAAAGAAACTGACTTGGATTATGTTTGATATGTTGATGAGCTTGACTTTCAAGGCTGAAAAGCACTATGATCTGTGATACATTGGAAGTTAATTCTTTATGACTGAAGTGGATTACTCATCGAGGTTTTGTGGTGACTCTGACTCCATGCTAAAACAGACTGCAAGTTATAGTTAGTCATACTCAAGCAAGTTATTATCTAATTCAGTATGTTTCAGAAGAAATATGAAACATGTATATATAAATATCAATAGAAGAAAAATATATGAAAAGCAAAGACAAAAAGAGAAAATGATTATTATCAAAAGGGCAAAAAGACGACAAAAGGCCATATAGGATTAAAAGATGCCAATATGCATAATAATAAAAGATATGTCATAGACATACATACTATATGATAAATATTTTCCTTTTTGAGGATATGTTCTGACACAGAAGGCAAAATCAAAAGATGGGGCATGTAAGTCCGACTTGGCATGTAAGTCCTAAGCGTCTTGCGAGGGCAAAACATAAGTCCGACTGGCAGTTAATAAGTCCTTACATGTTAATATTCTGTGTTCTGAAAAGTTTCTCATGCTAGTTAGGCTTTAAATAGATATTATAATAAGGAAACATAATTCTAAAAAGGCTGATCAGAGGTAAAAGGTTAAACTCAAGTTACGGTGACTTGAATTCTCAAAAGTGTTTTGAAGCTGGATAAGAGTTCTACAGGTTTTTTGATTATGAGATTCACAGATTTCATACAACTCAATCTAACATGATAAAAATTACAGAACATGTGTCCAAGTAAATATTGAAGTCTAAATTTAAAAGTGGACACAACATATTGACAATCAACTTAACTAGTCTTATTTAAATAAAGCTGGATCATTTTAATGATTGATTTTATAAGAAATATGATCCTATACTTGAAAAATTATCAAAAACATTTAAGTTATAAGTATAAAAAAAATATCAGTTTCTTTTTATGTTAATGTTTGTTTTTGTTACACTTGTTTTTTGTTTACAAAATTAAGGGTTCTTGGATAATTGTAAACACTTAGTTAAACATACTTTTACTCATAACAAATCAAATGGTTTAACAAGATAAATAACTTTGAAAAAATGAAAATTTTTAGAAGTTCAAAGGAAATTGAACTTCTCGCGTGCGAGAAGTTCAAATTGTGCGAAATGTTATGCGACTAGTTGAACTAGTCGCATGTGAAAAGTACAAAGAAGCGAAAAGTCTGTAAGTCCGAAAACTCTGACTTCTCGCATGAGAAGTCAGATGGCTATAAAAGGTACAGTTTTGCGAGAAGTGCATCATTCGCATGAAAACTCTCTGTCATTCAATCTCTCAAAATTCTAAGTGTTTGAACGTTATTTGTCTTGATATTATTGGTCATTGTGGTCGCACATTTATTCTAAAGTGATTGATAAGGTATTTTGATGATAATAGATTATATTTAAGTGTGTTTGATTCATAATCGAAAGTTCAAGAACTCATACACTTAAAATTTAACAAAATTAAACATCTTAAACCTTAATAATGACTTAATTGACACCTAATGAACATGTATTGACTGTTGAAACACTTTGAAAAGGCCTAATTTGAAAAACTAAAATCACAGAACTATTCGCATGCGAAAAGTTTCAGAAAATGAACAGACGTGTGAAACGTTGACTAGTTGCGTGGACTAGTCGTGTGAAATGTTGACTTCTGGTCAATTTCAGTTTCATGCGAATACCTATCTTGTCATGCCAGAAGTTTAGGTTTTTCAAAATATTTCTAAGTCTGAAAATTTTGTTGTGTACTTATACAAGTTTGTCTAATTTTTCACATGACAAGACCAATGGTTTTCAACAAGAACCACAATACAGTAGCTTATCTTACAGACATTCCAGAGGATGAGGCTTTATTTAGATCATTGATAGATGGACTTAAGACATCTAGGATCCATCACGCTGTTACTGCTAATCCCACTATCTACACAGATGTGGTTGATCAGTTTTGGCTAACAGCATCCAATGAGAGGGATGAGCAGGATGAACCGTGTATAGCTGCTGCAGTGAAGGGAAAGAGAGTAGTTATTACAGCTGAGGTGATAAACAATGTTTTACTATTGGAAGATCAGCCTACTATGCCAGTCAAGATAGATGATGATGTGGCAACAGATTGTTTGAAGAAAATGGGCTACGATCACCGATATCCGTCACTCGAGAAGAAGTACTTACCTCCGTTGTGGAGGTACTTATACCATGTGGTGATTCACTGCCTCAGTAACTTAAAGGCTTTAATGGATAGCCTTAGTACAGCGTTTCGATCCCTGCTGATATCACTAGTTGATGATATACCATAAAGCATATCCAAAGCTATCTTCTCAGAGATGCAGAAGAATGTTATAGCTACTATAGGGAAGAAGTTCATTATGTACCCCCAGTTCATACAGCTGATAGTGAATGTTGCTCACCCTATGCTAGTAGTGTCTGATTCATCTACCTATGTCATTATGGTGATGAAGAAAGATATATTCACTTACTTATTGGGAGCTAGAGGGAATGTTTAGGATAGTAATCATTTTTCTAAGCTAGGGAGATTTGTTGAGGGTTATCAGGGAGAAGCACAACAACCTAAAGAAGTTGCTCCTCAAGCTGAGCAAGCTGGTCCATCGACTAGTGTTCCTGAAGATACTCCTGGTAGCTCTTAATCAATAGGCATATCAATAGATTCTAAGATTGGCTCATGGTTCAGTTCTAGGAGTGAAACAGATAGTGACAAGATAGGGAAGGTGCCATATGTATTGCAAGAACATCCCAGAGTGCAAGAAATACCTGCTAAACGCACTGTTAAGGAACGTGATACTGATTTTGCTCCTAAGGATTCACCGACAACTCGAGGAAGGAAGAAACAAATGGCTAGGAAAACTTCTAAAAGTCCACATGGGATGGGTAGAGGACGAGGTGTGTTGTGTAAGCATCGGACCCCAATGACCACAATGTCGACTGATTCTGATATGCCTATATCTGATACTCCAATCACAGCTAGTGAGGCTACACCTATAGAGACCTTAGTGATTGTTACATAGTCGACTACTGTAACGTCATCTGCCATGCCCACTGCTGATGATGTGTTGAGCAATCCTCCCAGAGATCAAGGATTTGATGAGATGATAGGGATGGAAGATTTTCTCAGTATTCCTCCTGCATAAAGACAAGGTGCTAGTGCTTCAACTGGTTCACCTACATTTGCTACTCTTGAGCAAAGAGTAAGTACTTTAGAGAAGGGGATGTTGGAGAAAACCCAAACGATTGATGATCTACAAAGACAGATGTTTGAGAAAGATGAGAGGATCAAGAATCTTGAACATCAGCAACAATTCATATTCAGCTATGTACAGATTCTAGAGCAGAACATCAGAGATCTCACTTCCCGTGTTCCATTTTAGTTTACCCATCAATGAAAAATGGAAGTTGGAGTATCTAGTGGACAGCAAGCTGCTAATCCTGAAGTTGCTCAAAATCTTAGAGATACTACAGAGCAAAATGTTGATCCTGTGGTTACAGAAAGGATAATAGAGACTGCCGATATTGATCAAGAGCCATCTACCATTGTTCATACTATGACTAATGAGGATCAACCTATAGTTTATACTGGCGAGGTATTTGTAGAGCCAGTGCATTACATACCAATCCCTAAGCCTACTAATGATGATAATGACCTAGGATCATAGATTTTAGTTGTGATGAGGAGGATTATCTTGATGAGGAGGATGATCTTGATGATGATGATGATGATGATGGAGATGATGGTGATGATAATGAGGGTGGTGATAAAGATGATAAGATGGATGATGATGATGATCAGGGTAGAGATATAGGTTCAGCTGCTGGTCCTTCTAGTTGTCGGGTACTGCTAATTTCTCTGGACCAAGTCCCGATGACTTAGTTGACTACACCTTTGGATCCCGCTACTAAAGATGCTTATGGAAGAGAATTCTACACTTTCCAGCAAAAGATTATTGCTGAGGAGTCAGATGAAGACTTTGGTCCATTTGATGATTTAGAGGAAAGCATAGACTACATAGACATGTTTGGGAATAGTCTTAAGGACTTATTCTTAGGTATATTGATTGAAGAAAATGAGATTATTGGAGAGTTGAGTACTCAAGAAACGACTGACATGACAGCTGATTTAACTGGTCAAAGTGTTGTACGTCAGGTCGGAGATCTTATGGTTGCCGCTCTTCCTCTGCCAGTTTATGTTCACATGCTGAGACATTCCAAACCTTTCACAAGGTACAGAAACTCAGAACCTATTATTAGTTGGGAGTAGAATGCTAAAAAGAAGATGTATATGATAAAGAGAAGGGGTGGAGCTAAAGAGTATTATCAGGACGAACACGACTTCCATACACTCGGAGCATCAGATTTATATGCTATGGGTCGTGTTCTGTTTATTAACCCAAGTAATTATGGAAAAGGAAACTTGATAAGAAATATGATTTGGAGGCAGAGTAAGACAGATTTCAAAGATTTCAAGACTGCCAAATATAAAGTGATAGAAGATAAGATGCGTATAGATCCTAATACGAATAAGCCAATGAATATTAGAGTCTATAAGCATCCAAGGTACGCGAGGAAGATCCCTATACACACTCTTGTGCTAGTTAACAACTTGTTTAAGCTAATATGGTGGAGTTGTGAGAAGGAGACGGGACACGTGTTGATACACTATGTTGACAAAGATTACCGTATCTTCGACCCTGCGGATTTGCTCAAGTTTGGAAGAGAAGATTTGATGAGGTTGAAGGCTTGTCCGATTACAGCTGTTGAATCTGTTCATTTCATAACAGCACAGTTCGGTTGGTCGGTTACGAAGGGCCTGGACAACAAGATGTATGCTTATGAGGGCAGTTACAAGGTTGTAGACGTGGACTTCTGAAGGCATTGATTCTCTGAGCCTAAGGGGAGATTGTAGGGATTGAACCTAGAGGGTCGAAAAACAAATCAAGATTATGAATATCATGTCGCGTGTGAACCTAAAGTTGCCGATGAGAACTTGCATTTCGTGTGAGAACTTGGAAGTCGTGCGAGAACTATGCGACAACTTCCTAGTTTAGTATAAATAGATGTTTTGTAATGTAACTTATAGAGCTTTTGTAATTTCCTTGTTTCACACTTACTGTAAACATTCAAAGTCAGAGAGCTATAGAATTGAGAAGTTTATTAACTCTTGTGTTCTTCATTTGTCTGTTCAATCTTATATTCCGTGATGATTACATTCCACATTATCGTCATGAGATCGATCTTATTTGTATTGTGCTGATCCTTACACACTATCAAGATGTTGGCATTCTTATGAATTCCAATATATCTAACGGGTTCATATCGATCTCTAGTACTTCTTCGGACACCAGAAATAATAGTGGATTTTTGAATAATCTTATGATCAGGTTGATTGGTAGCTTGAGTCTATTATTCGGGTACAAATGTTTTTGGGATTTCCTTTAAATCCACATGATTTTCTCCTATCCCTCTTGTGAGGAGTTCCTTATCTAAGAAGAAAAGTTTGGATTTTATGAATACATGGTTTTTAGTGGGATTTTATGACAGCTTCCTGGTTCTAGCTTATCCAGAGATTCATATATTAGATAACGTTACATCCCATACCATGTGGTCAGACACTTTAGGTTTGACCATATTCCAGATCTCATAAGACATTTTGTTCACCTTTTTTGTTAGTGCTAGATTATTTATTTTAGCGGTAGTCTCAATAAGAAAACTCCAAAAGGGGTGAGGCAAGTTTGTACGACATATTATTGATCAAACCATATCTAATACTGTTCAATTTCTCTTTTTAGATATATCATTATGTTGTGGTGTTTGGGTGGAGTGAGTTGTGAGACGATCCCACATTTACTTTATTTGTTCATCAGATTCATAACTAAGATATTCGCTACCTCGATCTGACTGAAGTATCTTTATCATTTTACCTAGATGGTCTTGCACTTCATTCAAGTATTGTTTAAACGTTTTAGATGTTTAATGTTTATTCTTCAAAAGATAAGCATAATCATATACTAAATGGACCATATACATTTGTATATACAAATCCTAACACATCCGTAAACCTTTGACCAATACTAGTAAAATGAGCTATAGTCAACATTCCACTTAAGCATGATTCTCAATCATTAAAAGACTCTTGACCCATGGAATCTAAACTTTCTACAATGTCGAGTTTTATCCATGTGATTCTTATTTATATTTCCAAGTTAACTGCCACAAATACGCATAATTGAATTCTAATTTAATACATTCATTAGAGATATTGTATATATCATTATTGTTATAGAGTTTTATCTCATAGATTCCATCTTATGGTTTTGTGTTAAAAAATAGGAATCATTCCAATATGAAAAAATATAATCACCATTAAAAGCATACTTAAAACCTTGTCCCCACAAACCAGAATCTAAAATAATATTCCTAGGAAAACTTAGTATGTAACAAACATTGTTAAAAACAAGTTTTGTCAATTGCCAACATTGAGTTCCACGTCTTCTTGTTTCTTCATTCTTACCTTCCTTAGTCCCTTCAAATCAATACCTATGTGAGAACCATATCTAGTCTTAAACACCTAAGATTTGCTAAAAAA
The DNA here is from genome assembly GCA_025506505.1 of Flaveria sonorensis. Classification (NCBI taxonomy): domain Eukaryota; kingdom Viridiplantae; phylum Streptophyta; class Magnoliopsida; order Asterales; family Asteraceae; genus Flaveria; species Flaveria sonorensis. The sequence goes on along the minus strand of CM046435.1, from coordinate 37,271,395 downwards.
GAAAGAGTTCCAATAACGAATATACTTAAGGGTCTTGCTTTAGAAGACTTTTTCTGTTTTAGCTTCGCCACGTATTTAGGGCAGTTTCTCTTCCAGTATGAAACTTCATCACAATGAAAGCATTTTGCATCCTTCAAATGATTATTCTTTGTTGTACAAGTTTACCTTTACCCTTGGTTTTCATGCTCTTTCTACTCTTTTCCCTTGGCATTAGGCTTCCTAACTCAACCCTTGTTGGTCATCAGTACTATACTAGGGTTACTAGAACCTAATATCTAAGTAGTTATAAGCATCAATGCAACTTTGAGGAAGTCTTGTCCCAAGCATTCATATTATAGTTCATAAAGAACTAGTCATATGACTTTGGCAGTTAGTTGATAATGATATCCCCGACCAGCTCATTGCTCAATAAGGCCTTAAGATGTGCTAAGTGATAAACATAACCCCTCGTTATCAATACACGAGTGTTACAAAAGAACCCTCTTGCATTTTGGTATTAATAAGTCATTTGATCACTTTAAATGCTCATAACGAGCTTGATGTTGTAACATTTTCTTTAGCTGGTAAATCATGTCTAATGTAAGGATATTTTCAAGATTCTTCTAAAGTTCAAGAATCATGTAGGCTCGCATGATACAAGAGAGTTTTATGGAATTATTCACATTCCGTTACTAGTTCCTACGAGAAGCTCCCGTTTGGGTAGTTAGTTCTTTGTCCTGAGAACTATTTGTAGGTTTCAAAACAAATCCATAAAGTTAGAGTCATTGAGTTTGGCCTTTCCAAGATTTGTCTTATGATATGAAGGAGTAACAAGATTTGTTTCACTAGACATCTACAAAATTCAAAGAAAATCATTTAGTATTTTCATGCTTAATTTTCTTATTATTTTTAAGAACCAACTGAAATATATATATATATAGGAGAGCGATCAAATGAAAACCATGTTTATAATTAAAAACATGAAAACCACCACTACCCACTCATATAATTTATAATTGATTTAACTTTTTAATTATTTAATGTATACTGGAGTAAACTTCAAACTTATTTTTTAGGTCATTATATATTTTATTAATATAAACTCCAAGGAACATCGATGATGACGAAATAACTTACATATACGTAACTTGTATGAGGTATATATATGTAACTCTTAGTTGTACACTTTGTAACACGAACTTAAATATACATAACTTCTACATATATGTAACTCTTAGTTGTATGCTTTGTAACATGTACTTACATATATGTAACCCCTGGTTTTCATAGTCTTCTTTTTAACATGGTTTTCGAGGGATCGCTCCCCTATATATATATATGTGTGTGTGTATATATATATATATATATATATATATATATATATTTTGTCCTCGTGATCGATATAATAGTGCAATTGGTGAATAAACATAGAAATCCCACAGAATCAACACAATACTCATAATAACATAAGGGATAAGTTTTAAATCTATTCAATAATCAATGAACAAAGGCTCAAAATTAATAACAATAGGCTTCCAGCCAAAAACACAGAGTTGCAACAATAATATTTCAGTATTAGGGTTTAACAAAACATGCTTACAATATTAGAACATGATAATATATAAGCAGTGTTAGTTTCGCTGACATAGCGAAACTGTCTTGACCATCAACTAGATTCACCCGGCAGCAAAATACAGTTTCACCGGGTGACCTAGGACAGCTGACTACGAGCGAAACTGCAATTTCGCTCGTAGTTTCGCCGGGTCAGTAAAACTAAACAAATACAAAATACATGGAAATAAACAAACATTCATCCTATTACATAAAAGACAAAATAATCCTAACAACTATGGTGAGTCCAACCTATACTAAATCATCAATACGTGATCGATATAACAGTGCAATTGATGAATAAACATAGAAATCCCACTGAATCCACATAATACTCATAATAACATAATGGATAAGTTTTGACTCTATTTAATAATCAATAAACAAAGGCTTAAAAGTAATAAAATAGGCTTCGAGCCGAAAATACAGAGTTGCAACAATAATATTTCAGTATTAGGGTTTTGTAAAACTTGCTTACAATGATAGAACATGACAATATATAAGCAGTGTTAGTTTCGCTGACAGTTTCGCTGGAATCCAGTGAAACTGTCTTGACCATCAAATAGATTCACCCTACAGCGAAATACAATTTCGCTGGGTGACCTAGGACAGCTGACTACGAGCGAAACTGTAGTTTCGCTGGGTCGGTGAAACTAAACAAATACAAAATACATGAAAATACACTAACATTGATCCTATTACATAAAAGAAAAAACAATCCTAACAACTATGGTGAGTCCAACCTATACTAAATCATCAATACTCCCCCCAGGTTGGACCTCACCCTTGATCTTCTCCTTCATCTTCCACTTCTTCAGCAGCTTTATCTGAAGTTTCCTGATTAGCTCCAGCTGTACTCTCCTCCACTCCCCTTGCACTAGCCTTTTCAAATTATCTTGTTAGCTCCTACACATCCATCCTTAGCTCATCAGCTTGAAGTATTTTCTCGGTAAGCACCCTGACCTCAGCCCTTACACCGCGAGACTAGTTAGCTACCCTCATGAATAGGCTAGCTTCATTTCTTGTTTCAGCTCTGGCTCCGGCTTTAATGTGATTCTCACACAAAATCACCAAACCTTCATCTCAGAAGGAGAATACTTCCAAATGATCAAACAATTTAATTTCTTCTCCACCTTTTAGTTTGATCATAGCTTCCCCCGTATTATTGTCATAGAACCACTTCTCAAACTTTTGTAATCTTGGGGGAAGTGGATTGGGCACTCTTACTCTATTAACAGTTTTGGCTGGCTTGAGCTTCAACACAATCTTGCCCTTGCCAGTAGCCCAATCCAAATCTTTTTTTGATATCCTACTCTCAATTTTCATATACCCAAATGCCTCAAAGTTGTCCTTAAGCCCCTTCGTATCTCATTCTCTAGCACAATTGCCCTCTCGCTTAGGCTTGAGTCTATCAAGGGAATCTCAGCCAACCTTCTCAAATCCCATCTCGGCAAGGTCTTGAATGCCTTCCTTTTTATGTAGATATGAGATTTCCCCTCCTCTTCTTTTAATCATAAACATTTTCAATTCATGATTATATTTCTAACTAACTATCTTCTTGTCAAATTTCTTCCTACTTAGTTCACTTATGTTTTGAAATAATGGAGTCAGTTGTTCTGGTTCTGTCTCCTTGGCAAACCAATCCTCCTTGTTCAACTCAAACAAATCTCCTTTAATAGAACTCCTCTGAGCCACATAAGTCATTGGATACTCATCTAGTTCATAGAATTCAGGCTCAGAGTCGTAATCAAGCAACTGTTCCTCATACTCGTCTTCTTCATCTATCAGATTAATCTTGGCTCCTTTCTTGCCTGCTCCGTCTACTTCTTCTCTAAATACCTCATCACCAGTCAAATCAGTATGTATATCAAGCCCCAAATCTATAAGCCCTGCTTCTACAACCCTTGACTCATCTCCTTCAACACCTCTTGCATCACTTCCTTTCTCAACTCCAGATCCAACAGTATTATCAACTCCAACATCAGGACAACCATCACCACTGCCACTAGCACCCGCTTTACCAACACAGCATCACTTGCATCAACTCTAGCGTCACTTGTGTCTCCTCCCATCCAAATTGAACTCCCCACTTTTAAAAACGAATACTTAGACGTATCTGTAAGATCATCTATCTCAGCTTGAGTTAACTGGTTAGGCAGACCAGCATTGGCTTTCAGCTCATTTACCTCCTTAAGTAGTCTTTTGATTAAGTCTTGTTGATCTACCAACATTTTCTTCATGCTCTCCATCTCCTTATCTTTCTCTTGCTGTCTCAATTCTTGATTCACCAACGTTTTCTTAATCATCCCCAATTCATTTGCCAACAATGTATTCAAGTTTTGAATAACATCTTGATCTAGCTCTGACCTTGCATCCCTTCTTTTAGGGGATTCAGAAAAAGTTTGCTGGTTGTGTTTGGTTCTTCTTTCAGCAACATTTGCTGGCTCACCTTGATCAGCTTTCTTTTTAGTTTTCCTCTCCCTTTGAGTCCTTAATTCCTCCTCTACTTCATCAATTTCCGCTTTAAAATCATACTCTTTCTCCTTTGCATATCTTTTTCTTTTCTTTATTGCTTCATCCTGCTTCTCCCTGTTCTCTTCAACATTCTTATTTTCATTTTCAATTAATCTCTTGATTGAATTCCATCTCTCAGCAGAGTACATATTTTCCAAAAGGTATGTTATCTTCCCGTTAAAGTCATGTCTCACTGCTGAGCAATCGGTAAATATTCTTGTATTCATTTGCACCTGTCTTTTAATTTCTCTATGTCTAGGTATAGGTAGATCTAGCTTAAAATCATTAATCAGCATCTTTACAAACCTAGGATATAGCAACCACTTATCCTTTTTCAAAGCCATTATATTTTCAGTCATGCAATCAAAGATCAACTTAGCAATATTGGCTTTCTGTCCCTTGCAACATACAATCATAGCCTTTGTCCAGTGCTGATTTAGACCATCTGACCCTCCTTTCCTATGATCAAGGCATATAATGAATACGTAGGCAATGTATCTCCACTCCTTAGATAGGGGGGACTTCTTGATTTCTTTCTTTGAGCCAAAAGAGGGTCCCTCATACCCAATGCTTTTAAATGCATTTAATACTTCTTCATCAGACATTACCACCTCATCCCCACAATCTTCCTCCAGCTTTAATACTCTTGCCATAGTCTCAACAGTAATAACAAAGTCATGCTCAAGAACTCTAGCAGTAATCCGATGCGCATTAGACCCAAGGTCATACTCTACAGTTCTCCAAAAGTCTCTTACATAAAGATCATAGATCGTGGGCATGTGTGATATAGCATAAGTGATTGGGGACTGCTTTAGCCGCTTAATACAATCTCTAAAGCCAAAGGTCTTCGGGTTGCTATCATTCAGTAATACAACAATGTTTGTTCTCTCATCAAACTTTAGATTTGCCATCTTAACTTAAAATTAAACAAAAATAGGTTAGTTAAAACATTGAGGTATGAATAAACAATGATATAAACAAAGTACAAGACAAAAGCAGAAAGTTTAACAGTTTTGCTGAGCGAAACTGTAGTTTCGTTGAAAAGCGAAACTGTAGTTTCGCTTGAGGCACATATGAACAGTTTCGCTGTTGTTTAAACTGTAATTTTGTTCAAGCAAAAGTATAGATTTGCTGTGACACAGGAACAAACTCATGTGCCTGAGTGATTTATAGTTTCGTGGAGGACGAAATTATAGTTTTTACAACAGAGAAATTGTAAGTTCGCTGAGACCCAGACATAGAATCATGTGCCTGAGCGAATCTATAGTTTTGCTACAACTATTCGGGCGAAACTGTCAAGTACGTTTGAACAGCATGACTGGAAAATTTCGCTCGGAACACTTGAACTTTCGTTCAGATTCGCTGGTTAGTTTCCCAGTTTCGCTGAAAGAATCTGCATAACTACAGACCCAGAGAATCAACCTAAAACTAAGGACCAATGTTTAAAACCTCAATTAATGCATATGAACAGGTTCGAAACACCCACCTAAGCACTTAGAAACAAATAAACGCTATGAAAATCAATTTAGAAGAATATGGGTGTGAATGCACAGAGAAACTAGGGTTTACTTTTGCCAACAAGTGTGTGAAACTGATTTCACATTGTGCAATATATAGACACTAGTTTCGCTGGCAGCTGAACTCTCGGCATCACAAAAGAAATCATGTATCCCAATGTAGAGCTAGTTTGTCGACGAATATATAGATTCGCTTAGCGAAACAACTAGCGAAACTTAGTTTCCCTGACTTAACACATAGTAAATTTGAATTTTTTTTTAAATTTTATATATTAAAAAAAAAAATATTTAAGTCTTATATTTACAAAAACTTTTGAAAAACTTCTTCACCCCATAATACCAACGCTAACAAAAATAAGAATAACAGAAGATTAAAATGAAATAAAATAAAAATAATAAAATAAGAAATAAGAGAAAAATTAAGAATAAAAGGATATAGACATTTTCTTGTCAAGAAATTGTTCCAAAGAGTCAAAGATTGGCGGGATTGCTGATATGTTTGTCCTTTTAAGCCCATGCCTTATTCTTTTCAAGATGTAATCTGCAGCTGTCTTTATCATGTTTTGGTTTAATTTTAGAAACTCTCATGAATTGGTTCCCATAGACATTTGGCAAAGTACTTATCTTGTCATCATGGTTTATTGAGTAATATGATTAACTCAGCTTGAATTTTCTTTAAAGTTTTCAATAATGATCTTAATTTAAGAATCACTGTGCCTTTATTTAGGGAACCGATGATGAGAACTCCAGGTCTATACTTACGTATAACAGAGGAGATGACCACCTGAACTTGCTAATGAGAGCTTCAGGTCTATACTTACATATAACAGAGAAGATCATCAGAACATGCTAATGAGAGCTCCAGGTCTATACTCACGTATAACAAAGGAGATCATCACTCCAGGTCAATGTTCACACATAGCAGAGGAGATAAGCACGAGATATATCTCTGAAGAGCTAACAAAAAGCTTCAATTCAGAGACTAGGTGATAGGGAGATTTTTGGGAATATCAAAGCAGAGATTTGAAACTCTCAACCCATTTTTAACAAGAACTTGTAACTTTGTGCAGGCCAAAATGTCAGGAGGATAATCCTTATCACCGAGTTCTTAACTTTAATTTAGCTACACGATCACTATTTACTTCATTTTCATGCTTAGCCTACCATGCATATCCCAACACAAGGCTGTTGACCTCCTTCAAATTTCTTTTCCCGGGGTTCCTGAAAAGACAAAATTGAAAAACTTAAGAGTTTAATCTTTATTCTCCCTCGAAATTTCTTTTTAATTACTATGTAATAGAAAATTTTGTTTTTAAATTTTGTTAAAGATCAAAGATGTGAAGGAATACGGGACTCAGAAGTTTATCAGAAAAAAAATTATATATAAAAAAAATAAACAAGAGTTATTTACAGCTATTTACACACTTTGTTAAGAAAAGAGGTTTCAAAAAGATATTAAACCTAGCATTGAGATCAATTCATAAAAACGTGGTTTATCAAATGTTTTTGTGAAAAGATCTGCCCTTTGATTTTTTGTGTCAATTGGAATAATATCTATAAAACCCTTTTCCAGAGCATCTTGGATTGCATGAATCCTTGTTTCATTGTGCTTGGTGCGAGTATGATGAATTGGAATTTTGGCAATTCCGATAGCAGCTTCATTATCACAGAAAAGTGGTGTATGAATAAAATTGAATCCGTAATCCATCATCTGGTGTTGTATCCAAAGCACTTGGCAGCAGCAACTGGATGCAGCAACATATTCAGCCTCTCCTATAGATAGAGATATTGTTGTTTGCTTCTTGCTTTGCCATGAAACAAGACAATCCCTGAGATATTGACATCCGCCAGTGATGGATTTTCTATTGATCCTGCAACCACCATGATCACTGTCTGAATAAGCATGTAAATAAAAGTTCCCTCCTTTTGGGTAGCAAAGACCCAAACAAGAAGAACCCTTTAAGTAACGAAAGATGCGTTTAACAGCTTTTTCATGAGATTCTTTTGGGTTGGCTTGAAAACAGGCACAGTAACACACGGCGAATGTAATATCAGGATGGCTAGCTATGAGATACATGAGAGATCCAATACTAGAACGATAGCAATGATCATCCATGGATTTTCCATTATCATCTGGAGATAAACAGCTTTGAGCAGTGAATAGAGTGAGTTCTGGAGAAGCATCAACCATCTTGAACTTTTTGAGAATCTCCAGAACATACTTTTCTTGGTGAATCAGAATACCATCAGGCTTTTGTTCAAACTACAACCCCAAGAAAAAGCACAGCTCCCCCATCATGCTCATTTTGAAGCGATCCTTTATTACATCTTCAAACTCTCTACATAGTTTCTCATTTGTTGACTCAAAAATGATATCATCAACATACACTTAAACAATCAGCATTTCACCATCAACTTCCTTCTTGAATAGAGTTATGTCTATGGATCAACGAGAGAAACCCTTGCTGAGCAGATATTGTGTGAAAGTTTCATACCAGATACGAGGTGCTTGATGTAATCCATATAAGGATTTATCAAGTTTATATACTTTGTCCGGGAAATCTGGATCCTCAAAATCTGGTGGTTGACAAACATAAGTCTCCTCATCAATGTTCCCGTAGAGAAATGCACACTTCACGTCCGTTTGAAAGACTTTAAAGTTTTTGTGAGCAGCGTGAGCAAGAATGATTCTGATAGCTTCAATGCGAGCACCTGGAGCAAACACTTCAGTATGGTCAATTCCCTCCTCCTAAGCAAATCCCTAAACAACTAGCCTTGATTTGTTCCTTATAACAACTCCTCGATCATCTGGTTTGTTCCGGTATACCCATTTGCTACCAATGGGAAACTTTTTTGGAGGAAGATCAACTAATTGCCAAACTTTCAGTTTCCTGAACTGAAGCTCCATCTGCATAGATTCAACCCAACTTGGGTCTTGAAGTGCTGCTGAGATATTTTTCGAAACGATTTGAGATAATAAACATGCATAGAGACATTCATTTATGAATCCAGATTGAATCCATGTTCTCACACCATCTGTAATGGAACCAATAATGTAATCATATGGATGGTCTTTTAAGGTTTTAAAGTTGGTGTTAAGGGTTAATGGATTGGAATGAGATAAAGATGTGGTTTTTGATGATTGTGAAGGGGATGTTGGTTGGGATAGAGGAATCGGTTATGGTGGAGGTGTGGGTGGAACATCAAGCGGAGGTTGAGGTGGAGGGTCAATTGGTTATTATGGATGAGGTTCAGGTGGAAGAGCTTCGGTTGGAAGAATGATTTGCGTATTGGTTTGATGAACAACATCATCACCAAATACTAGAATGTTGAAAGATTTGAAGACAGTATTGGAGTCATAAACCCATGCTAGGTCTGACCCCGTGTTTGGTGAAATAGACTCCTGCCAATCAACATAGAATGATTCCTACACAATACGTGTTCTTTTGTTGTACACTCTATATGCCTTTTGTGAGGAAGAATAGCCAACAAAGAAACATTCATTAGAGACTACTCCAAACCTTGACTTCTGAGCTTGAGTGTTTAGCAAAGTACATGAGCAACCAAATGGACGAAAGAAGTCAATCAAGGGTTTTCATTTATGAAGAAGCTCATAAGGAGTCTTCATTTTGTCTTTCAGAATAAGAACCCTGTTTAGTACATAGGAAGCATAATTAATAGCTTCTACCCAGAAATAATTAGAAGCTTTGACTGAATCAACATAGTTCTTACTGCTTCGATAAGGGTCCGATTCTTCCTTTCAACAACACCATTTTGTTGAGGTGTCCTGGCAACACTAAACTGTTTGAGAATCCCTTTGCTCATACAGAAAGAGTCAAAGATATGGTTTCTGAATTCAGTTCCATTATCACTTTGGATGGCCATTACTTTATTTTTGTTGATGGTTTCAAGTGAGAGGATCAGCTTCTGAAGCTCTTCTATAGTGTCTCCTTTGTTTGCTAGAAATCTTACCCAAGAGTATCTTGAATAATCATCTGTAACAAGCAAACAATATGATTTCTTAGCAGTATATTTAACACTAATAGGACCAAATAAATCAGTACGTAACAATTCAAGGGGTTTTGAAAATGTATTTTCAAGCTTAATCTTATGTGGCCTTTTGTGTTGTTTTCCTTGAGCACATGCCATGCACTTTTCTACCACTGAAAAATATTTAAGTGGTAGCCCCCTCATAAGATTGTTCTTAACCAATTTATTTATATTTTTTAAATTAACATGGCCTAATCGTCTATGCCACAGAAAGGATTCAGAAGAAGAAGCTTTGGATAGGATACATGTCACAGTGGAGGTAGATTCTTATGATCCTATGTCCAAAAGATAAGTATCATTCTTTTTTGGAGCATACATGATCACTAAATCTTCTGGAATAATAAACTCTGGTTTGAGAAACAAGCATTCATTTAACATAAACAACACTTGAATGTCTTTATCACAGATATATGATACAATTAACAGATTGAATGCCAATTCTGGGACATAGTTCACTTTCTCCTGAGTCAAGGAACCATTTGATAATTCTCCCTGACCAATCATCTTTCCACCCTTCTTGTCTCCAGCAAAAGCAACATATCCTCCATTTATTATATGATAATTTGAAAGTAGGTTCTTCAACCCGGTCATATGTCTTGAACATCCATTATCAACGTCCCAGAAGCTATTGATAGCTTTTCTGGAATGATCCTGGCATATAAACAAAAAATTGTTAAGATTTGGAAATTGGGACCTAAGTCGTGACTAACTTAGGTCTCGGAATAAAGAATTTTTTACAGAAAAAATTATTTATAAAATGATTTAATCTACTTCCTAATGAACTATTATTTACATTTCTACTAACAAGCTCAGGACAAACTTTAATTACGTGATCATCCTTCCCACATCTAAAACACAGGGACTTTAAACCTTTCTTCTTACATTTTGAAACAGGAGCTTGACCTATTAATATCTCTACCTCACATTCAGACATGTGTGAATCAGAATTGCTATAAGAGTCATATGATTCTTTTAAATTTTCTTTTGTGACCTTAATTTTAGCAGATTCTGATTCATTTACAATAATGTTTCTAACTTTTGAGAAAGTTGTCTTCGTTTCTTTAGGTTTAGAGATCCATTGTCTATTGTCTACTGAAGACTTTTTGGAATCTGAAATGCTAAGAATAGAGCTGCCCAGACCACTACTTGCACCATAATCATATTCCTCTCGAATCTCCTTATGATTCACTCCATCTAAACCTGCATACAAACTGTTAATATCTTTCTGAATTAATTCATTAGTTGGATGAGGTATAGGCATAGGAGAATGACAATAAGTACTTGGAGGAGGATCAACATGAGTGGTTTCTTCGCTTCCCAAACCAGTCTTAATTCTAGCCCCCGTTGTTTCTTGCAAAGCTCCTCATGTTTCATTCCAGAAATTGTCCACTTTTTAAGTTTGGTTTTTAATTTGCTTGTTTCAAATTCAGCAAGTGCCACACCTTCAGTTAAAGCATTTATTTCAACGTTTATTTCCAAAAGATTTCTTTTTAAATGCTCATTTTCCTTTAAAGATTCATTTAACTTGACAAAGTATTTAGACTCATTTGTTTTAAGTTCCTTAATTATTTGTTTTAATTCTTTTTCATTTTCTAACAATAATCTGTTAGCTTTATAAACCCTAAATAAATAGATTTTGTATGGAGGAGAACACATGTCTTGAATTACCTCATAAGGGAGACCCATAACTACTTTTTCAACAGCTAAGGCCTTTTCGCATTGACAGACCAGAGTGTTCTTCATGAATTCTTCCTCATCTAATGCTTTCTTCCTGGTTTCCTCAGCTTCACTTTCCTCTTTCTTTTCTTGATTACAGACATCCAACTTCACTCCATTTTCTTCAACTTGTTGTTTCCCGAACTCCTTAGCTTCACAAACTGTCACTTTCTCTTCAGCATACTCATAATCATCTTTTTCTTCCTTGACTTTCTCAATCTTCACCCTTTCAACTTGAACCTGTTGCTTGCCACCTTCACCAATAGCTTCTGAATCTCACTCTTGAACTCCCTGAAAGGATCAAAGTCCTTAATAGATTTGACATCACTGTTCACCAACTTAGCCACTAGAGCATGATTGATTTCTTCTTCAGTGATGATAGGAGATGGACATTCTCTTTTAAAGTGCCCCAACTGTTTGCAATTAAAGCATCTCAATTTTGACTTATCAAAACCAAGTTTAGAGTTTTGATTTTGATTTCCAATGTTCTTCCTTCCAGTTCATTCCATGAATCTTCTTGCATGCAAAGTGAGCATGGCCATTTTCCATTGGATATCAGTTTCCTCTAAGTCATCAGGATCTACCTGATACATGTCTTCAACAGTTATTCCTTTTCCTTTCAGCTTTCCCGCAACCAAAGCTTCATAGCTATGTACAAACATTCCAAATAATGCTATTGTGTTAGATGGAATTTGAGTAGTGACAAATGTCTTTGGGCTTGAACCAACACTCGTAGATCCACCACCAGACTTGTAACGCCCAGAAATTTCAAGAAAGTAAAGCAGAGAAAGTTTTTGCTCGAATCGAGGATCTCGCACGAGAACCTCATGCGAAATGTTTGAGCTGGGTATAAATAGCTGAGAACACCTAGCCTGACCCTATTTTCGTGGGCGAGAAGTGCTGCTGTTAGAGAGAGAAAGCGGCTGCGTAGAAAGAGAAGGTGAAGAATCCATGTGTTTGAGGTATGTAACTCGTGTACCAACTCGTATTATGTACTAAGAATGTAGTATTGATGAATATAACGCATGGTTATGTAGTTTTCGTTCGGCAAAAGCTTCGAAAAGGTTGTGTTTGAACTAGAACTTCAGGAGATGAGTTTGTAGTCACCTTTTTTTTGGCAAGTTTTACGTTTTAGGGCTATTATGCATACTAAATGCGTGTTTATGCTTGTGATGATGTTGTTTATGATGTTAAGAATGTTAGAACAGCCTTAGACGTGATAAGTTATGACTGGGCGGGAAAAACCTGCAGTTTTCGCACAAGCAGTTAAGTTGTACTTTATGAAATTTGAATCTGCAAAGTTCTCACAAGAAAGGGGATAGTTCTTACACGACACGTAGTTCTCACGCGATAGGAAGTTCTCGCGCGATGTATATCTTTTCGCGCGACATGAAGTTTTCGTGCGACTCGTAGTTTTCACGCAACAGTGATGATTGGATGTGTAGGATTTGAATGGGGTGAGGTTCTCTGACGAAAGGCTACTTCTTGCGCGAGATGATGCCGATGTATGACTATATTTTCGCATGGTATGTTGTGATGTGTGATGTGTTATCTTTTCACGTTAAAATGATTTTTAAAAAATTATGTTTATGATGTGACTTTACATGGTATTTACGTATACGTAAGTAAAGTATTATGTAATGAAAGTGAAAGATAACGATGATGAAAATGGAGAGCGAAAACGAATGATGAATGATGACGAATGATAATGAACTTAATGCTAAAGAGTTAAAGTACGTATATATATATATATATATATATATATATATATATATATATATATATATATATATATATGTATATATATATATATATGTATATATATATATATATATATATATATATATATATATATATATATATATATATCATTGCAGTTAAAGGTTAAAGAACGATGAAAATTCACATGTGAAATGCTAAAGAACAGTTACCCTGTTACCCGGTAAAGTCACAAGTGAAAACGTTAAAGTGCGCTAAAGAAGTCTTGCAATCACTACTAAAGGAGATATGCTTGGTGCATTCTCGCATAGGAACTACACATCGGTGTGCTCACATAGGGGCTATACTTTGGGTATGCCCGTGCCGATAAAGGAGATATGCTTGGTGCATTCTCGCATAGGAGCTACACATTGGTGTGCTCAGATAGGGGCGATACTTTGGGTATGCCCATGCCGATAAAGGAGATATGCTTGGTGCATTATTGCATAGGAGCTACACATCGGTATGCTCACATAAGGGCTATACTTTGGGTATGCCCGTGCTGATAAAGGAGATATGCTTGGTGCATTCTCGCATAGGAGCTACACATCGGTGTGCTCACATAGGGCTATACTTTGGGCATGCCCGTGCCGATAAAGGAGATATGCTTGGTGCGTTCTCGCATAGGAGCTACACATCGGTGTGCTCAGATAGGGGCTATACTTTGGGTATGCCCATGCCGATAAAGGAGATATGCTTGGTGCATTCTCGCATAGGAGCTACATATCGGTGTGCTCACATAGGGGCTATACTTTGGGTATGCCCGTGCCGATAAAGGAGATATTCTTGGTGCATTCTCGCATAGGAGCTACACATCGGTGTGCTCACATAGGGCTATACTTTGGGTATGCCCGCCTTCTAAAGGAGAATAGCATTTGTTGCGTTCTCACCTGATAAATGAGCTAAGCTTTGTACTAAATTAAAAGATAAAGTAAACGATTAAAGCTAAAGTAAAAAGATAAAGTATGGGTAACGTGATGATAAAGTAAAGATAAAGTATCTATAACATGATGCTAAAGTAAACGATAAAGTAAATGTTATGTAAAAGCTAAGGTATAGTTAGCGAACGAGTTCGATAAAGATGATGAATAAAGTTAAAGTTTATGCGATGTTAAAGTATGACAAAGTGTGTGATCATGATAAATTTTTGTTAAAGTAAAACTAGAACTCACTCAGCGACGCTGACTTTTGTATGCATAATAGTTGGCAGGTAATCATTGATGCTGAGGAGGTGCAGGCATGGATGCATAAGCTACTGGGGGATGATTTGAGTCTGGCATCCATATTTTTGAGAATGTTATTGCGTAAATACAATTTTTGAGATGTAAATGAAACGATGTGATGATTTGACATGATTTAATTAATTAATGTAAAGTTATAGTTCCGCTGCAAAATGATGTGTTTTAAATGTTTTATGCGATGATTGACCAATTATAAGTGTCTCGGAGCGGGGCCTTAAAGTTGGTATCAGCCAAAGTTTAAGAGAATTAGGTTAAATATTTTCAAAACCTAAACTTAAACTGAGAATGGGAATAGAGGGAAGGGATGCCAGTCCTAGTAGTTACATGCCTGCAGGTAAACGTTTTATGAACGTTAATGGAAAAGGAACTATGTGCGCATGTTATGTGGTTTATGTGCTCTTGGTAGATTTGGATACCGATGTAGTCAGGATAGGAAATGCTTGGGGAATGAAGAGTAAAGTAAGTGGCTAACACAATTGGCCACTGTAATTAGAGACTTACTATACTTGATATAATCTGAGCTAGTACCTTGAATGATCGCGTTGGTGTTTGAATCTTATTGTGCTTAGAGGATGGTGTGTTAGAATTAGGAAGTCATAGGTTTCCTGCTAGACTGTTGGTGTTGCCCTTTGGAGGATTTGATGTTGTCCTTGGGATGGATTAGCTGGTAGCCTATGAGTCAAGTATTATGTGTCGCAAGAAGATGATTATATTGACCGCGCCCGATGGGAGTTCAGCGATCATTTATGGTGATAGAGTTAGTACGGTCCCGAAAGTAATTTTGATGGTTATGGCGGGGAAGTGTATGAGGCATGGATGTGGTGCTTATCTAGTCTATGTGAAGGATGTGGATGCGTCAGTACCACGATTGACAGACGTACCAGTCGTGTGTGACTTCCCTGACGTGTTCCCGAAGGATCGATCAGGTGTGCCACTTGATCGTGAGATCGAGTTCCAGATCGATCTAATACCTGGTGTGCGACCTGTTGCTAAGGCGCTGTATCGCTTAGCTCCCTCTGAGAGAAAGTAACTGATGACTCAACTGTAAGAGTTGCTGAATATGGGGTTCATTCGACTGAGTATCTCTCCATGGGGTGCTCCGGTCTTATTTGTGAAGAAGAAGAACGGTAGCCCGAGGATGTGCATCGACTACCGTGAGTTGAACAAGTTGACCCGTAAGGATGTGAAGTTCATATGGGGTCTAGAGCATGAAATGCTTTCGAAGAGCTAAAGATGAGATTGACTCAAGCTCCTGTTTTGACACTGCCCGAAGGGAGCGAAGACTTGGTGGACTACTCGGATGCTTCTTATGCGGGATTGGGTTTCATGTTGATTCAACGAGGGAGAGTTATAGCCTATGCATCCTGACAGTTGAGGATCCATGAGGTTAACTACCCTACCCGTGATTTGGAGTTTGCGGTTGTGGTCTTTGCATTGAAGATTTGGAGGCACTACTTGTATGGGATGAGGTGCACTATCTTCACTGACCACAAGAGCTTAAAGTACTTCTTCGTGCAAAAGGATCTCAATATGAGGCAACAAAGATGGTTGGAGCTTATCAAGGACTATGATTGTGAGATCCACTACCATCCGGGCAAGGCCAACGTGGTGACCGATGCCCTTAGCCGAAAAGAGAGACCCAAGTCGATTCGGGTGAAGGCTTAGCAGTTGGTTATGACCTCTGATATGATCAAGCAGGTCAAGGAATTTTAGGAAGAAGCTCTGAAAGAGGATCGGATTAACTCTGAGCGGATGAGGGGTCTAGTCACAGAGTTGGGTGAGAACACTCTCGGTGTTAGAACCCGATTTAGGCGGATGTGGATTTCTGGTTATCGAGGTCTACTAGGAAAGATCATGGATGAGGCTCATAAGACTCGATACTCGATTCACCCCGATGCCACAAAGATGTATCAGGATATGAAGAAAGATTACTAGTGGCCGGGAATGAAGCGCGACATAACGGAGTATATGAGTAAGTGCCTTACTTGTCTGCAAGTGAAGGCGGAGCATCAAAAGCCATACAGAAAGAATCAACCTTTGGACATTCCCATGTGGAAATGGGAGCACATCACTATGGACTTCATTACAGAGTTACCGCGTACAGTAAGGGAGTACGATGCCATATGGGTGATCGTTGATCGTCTGACGAAGAGTGTTGGACCAAAAGAACCAATGAGCCTGATCAGAAAACCCTTTAAGTCCCACAGACATTACAACAACTGAAGTAGTCTGCAACAGCTAAAGACATCAACTGATAACATGGTCTGAAGACAAAGTCTGAAGTGAAAGAGCTGAAGACAAAGTCTGAAGTGAAAAAGCTGAAGACAAAGTCTGAAGCTAAAGAACTGAAGACAAAGTCTGAAGACAAAAGCTGAAGACAAAGACTGAAGACCAAGTTTCAGATGTTGTCACAACAGCTGAAGAAGACCTCTTCAGTAGTTGTGATGGTTTCCTTTCAGTAGTTTTATGTTTCTTGTATTCAGTACTTGTAGTTTCAGTAGTTTTAGTTTCATCTTGTACTTAGCATACTCTGAGATGTTCTCAGTTGTTGTGAACATTCTCAGTAGTTTGCTTACTTTCAGTTGTTTGTAATAATTCTGTTAGATGTCACTATCATGTGACATCAGCAGACGTCACTATCAAGTGACATCAGCAGACGTCACATTCCTTTATATAAGGAATGTTGACCTAATTGTAAGGTGCGCAGCTATAGCGAAACTTAGCGAAGCTTAGCGGCCGCCATACCGAAGCATTTGTGCATGAATGATATTATCCCTTTTGTAGAAAACCCTCTTTCTCTATAACTGTGTACTGTTCCATTGAATATCTATTGTGTTTTTGCTATATTTGTCTAATTCTTGTTCTAATTCCGCTGCGATTCAACTCTAATTGATCAAACTTAGAATCACTGATCCTGTCAAAGAGTGCTTATTTCTTGCCAATCCGTGAGACGTATTCATCTGAGAGGTTGGCGGATCTGTTCATCAAGGAGATGGTGACTCATCATGGTGTGCCAGTGTCTATCGTGTTTGACCGTGACACTCGGTTTACATCAAGGTTTTGAAAGAGATTTCATGATGCCATGGGGACGAGGTTACACATCAGTATGACTTTCGATCCTCAGACAGATGGTCAGTCAGAAAGAACCATTTAGACGCTTGAGGATATGCTTCAGACATGCGTCATTGATTTTGGTGGAAGTTGAGACGCACACTTACCGTTAGCTGAGTTCTCATATAACAACAGTTATCATGCCAGCATTGGTATTCCCCTTATGAGATGCTATATGGTAGAAAGTGTAGGACACCCGTGTGTTGGGGAGAGTTCGGGCAGAAGGAGTTGGGGAGCATTGAGGTGATCGAGGCTACGATCGAAAAATTGGAGAAGACCAAGGCCTTTATTGTAACACCCAGAAAATTTCAGCATGAAGAAAAGAAAAGAATGCAAGGGAGAAAAAGAGAATTATTGTAAAACAAGGGGTTAAAATCAGGCAAGGGCCAAACTTGCCTATAATGGGTTCAAAAAGGTGTTAAGGCCGCCCATACTTCTCTCTCTCATACAAAAAGTTTCGACTGGAAAAAGAATAAGAAGTTTCACCCAGTTTTAGAGAGAGAATGTCTTCAAAAGGTAAGATTCTATGGTGTGCTTCTTGGTTTCAGTTGGGTTTTAAGCTTCTGGACCGATCCTTAAGTGTTTCTATGTGTTTGGTTGTGTGTTTTCGTGTGTTTAGGTGCTAGAACTATAGGTTGCTCTCTGGTTTGGAGGAGTTTTACTTAAAAAAAGTTAGAGGTGAGTTCTAGATCCCCTGTTTTAAATGTTCTCTGCTTATTTGGTGCTGGTATGCATATTAAACTGATGTTTTGAAGAAAATTATGATTTTCCATGTATGGTACGGTTGTTTTTGATGATATAGTCATGGTTTATGATTTTCTTGATGATTGTATAAATGTTTAAGATGTTCTAAGTGTTAGACCAATAGATCTAAGCTAATAATATGCTTAAAATGATGTATGGAGACCGGAAATTAAGTAGGTTGAATTGCAGGTGATAGACTTGGTATCCGCTGTCGATACTAGCCGTCCGCTGTGGACACTACCTTCCGCTGTGGACACTACCTTCCGTTGTGGACACTTAGGGATTAGACTATCCACTGTGGACTTGCATGTCCGCTATGGAGTTTGCATGTTCGCTATGGACACTTAGGCATTTTGACTGTCCGCTGTGACTTGATTATCTACTGTGGACTTTGGCTGTCCGCTGTGGGCATTTGTTCATCTGCATTTGTTAAGTGTTCATCTGCATTTATTAAGTGTTCATCCGCATTTGTTAAGTTTTCAACCGCATTTGTTAAGTGTTCACCCACATTTGCTGGTCTTCATTCGCATTTAATGTGCATTTAACCGCATTGGTTTTATGTTCCATAAGTCAAGTATTTTGTTCATCCGCAGTGGACTTGTTCATCCGCGTTGGACTTGTTCATCCGCATTTGGTTCACCCGCATACTTTTAGACACTTAGAATATATTCTAAAGACTTTCATCCGTATTTGTTCATCCGCATTAGTATACATTCATCCGCATTTCTTTGGGGACTTAGAATTATTCTAAAATTTTGGGAGTAGAATTTAAGTGTTAAGTACTTACGTATAAGGAAAGATTATGCTTGTTTAATATTTCTAATCTTTGATTCTCTTCTTATGGGCTGCTTGTTACGTATAGTTCTTATTATACTTCTGGATAAGTGATTATTAAAACAGTGAATATTTTAAAAGTATTATTCATAACCAAGTGGACACAAAGAAATAAAAGAACGCAGTGGAACTTAATGAATGTTACCCCGGGTCCTTATAATCAATGGAAAGCCTTATAAGCATAATGGAATGAGGTGCACGACCTGGTTGTCGTTAGCTCAACTGATGTGTGACTGATTCAGGATGCACATCTGGGGTCTAATCCTGGGGATTGACCAAATCAATAGGACCCGTATTCATGAGCAGGATTCGTGCCTAGCAGTGTGGGTCAACTATCGAATGGATTAGCTACCAAAAAATCATTTGCAGATAGGGGTTCGGCATTTGTTGCCAACCAAAAATATAGGCTCTTGCTTTGTGCAAACCTAGACAATGAAAGTGAAAGATAATGAAAGAAAGAAAGATAAAGAATCTCTTAATGATTGATTATGTATAGTGATGAATGATCACAAAGTGAAGTTTACAAAAGTATATTTTGTATATTATTAAACTAGAACACACTCAGTAACGCTGACTTTTTATATGCATATCAGTTGGCAGGTAATGGTGTTGTTGGGAATGGCACGAGGTTGAAGCTACCTGGCAAATAAAGACTGGCATCCATGACACGCTGAAAAGTTATTTTTGTTTTGAAATGCAACTAGATGTTCTTTTTGTAACTAGCAACAACAATGTATTTCTTGGCAAAAGTAATGGTTAATGAATGCTATAGTTTTTATTAAATTATTCTGCTGCAAAGTTTTCTCGCTTTTATGAATCCGAATGTGTTTTAATATGAAAAGTGCTATGAATGACCAACTGTGGGGTTTCCCGATAACGGGGCTTTACAAGTTGGTATCAGAGCCAAAGTTTAAGAGAATTGGGTAACTTATTTTTCAAAACCTAAACTTAAACTGAAAATGGGACCCAATGGAAGGAAGCTAGCCCAAGTTGCTATGTGCCATCATGTCGTTTTTTCATAAAGTTAAGCGGTATTACGTGCTTGTGCTATTTGATTTTTGTGCTTAGTAGATATGGATACTGATGTAGTCTGGATAGGGAATGCTTGGGGGATGAAGAGTAAAGTAAGTGGCTAATCACAACTGGCCACTGTAATTAGGGACATACTATACTTGATATAATCTGAGCTATTACCTTGAATGACCTTATTAATGTTTGAATCTTATAGGAAGTAGATCTTATGACGGGTAGGAAATCTTGAAAGGCAACCCGAGGCGGTGCTCATGGCAGGTGAAATACTGGGCCACGTGTCACCAGGAGCAAGGCTAAGGCTCCTGAAACGATTCACGAGGACAAAGACCTCCATTGCCACCAAGAGGGTGCAGGATCAGCTACCCTCAAGTCTATGGTAAAGGAAGCTATTGCTGACGTGGTCAACAACGTCATGCAAAATGTGTTTCCCTCAGTAGTGACTGAAGTGTTAAGGGCTGTAAAGGAGGGTGAAAGAACTTGTGATGCTGGGAAGAAGGAGAAAACAGAGGAAGAGCCATCTAGCCCAAAGGTGGTAATTCATGATGATGATAGTGAGGAGGAGAAGGAGACCGCTAAGGGTGCACCTATAGGGTGTTTCAGAGGTACAAACCCCCGACCATTGACGGTAACGGCAATGCTACTGCTACTCACCGTTGGGTTCGAGAGATGGAGGCAGTCCAAGACATCAGTGAGTACTGGGAGGATCAAAAGGTGAAGTTTGCCTCCCATTCTTTTGTTGACTCGGTATTATGCTGGTGGGACAACATTGTCCAAGCCGAGGAAAACGGTCTATAGTAAGGATGAGGTGGTCGGATTTGAAGGAACTGGTACTGGAGGAGTATTGTCCATATCGGGAGTTGGACAAAATTGAGAAGGAGTTATTGCATTTGGAGGCTGGAAACATGACTCATCAACAGTATAACTCTAAGTTCAATGAACTTGCAAGACTTCTGCCGGAACTAGTAACACCCGGAAATTTATTAAAAGGAAAAGAAAAGAAAAGTATAAAGAAAGAAAGGTGAAGTAACTCAAGTTGAGGGGCTAAAGTTGTGCAAATGGCAAAATTTATTATAATTGTGTTTAAAAAGGAGGGTATGGCCGCCCATGCCCCTACTTACTACCTGTTCTCGGCTGCAAAGAAGAAAGAAGAAGAGTTTCACCGGTTTTAGAGAGAGAATAAGAAGAAGAATCTGCAAAAGTTGAGCTTTCTTAGGTAATTGTTCGGTTTCAGCTGGATTTTCGAGTTCTGGACCGAGTTTTTTGGTGTTTAGCACTCATTTTTGTGGATTTTAGGTGTGAATTGCAGGTGGGTCTCGGGTTTGAAGTGCCCTACTCAATGGCTATTCATGGTGAGTTTCTAGATCCCCTTGTTTTATTGGTTTTCTAAGTGATTGGGGCTATTATGTATACTGAACATAAGTTTTTAAAGCAACTATGAGTTTTTATCATGATGTTCGACTATGCCTTGTTGATGCTTGTTTTAGAGGTGGTTCTTCGGTTATGTATGATGTTTAGCATGTTTTAGTGTTGTAGCATGGTAGATTTATGTTAGGATGTGTTAGAATGATGTTCAGGTGTTGTTTGTAACATAGGTTATATTTCCAGATTGTTCCCAT
Source organism: Flaveria sonorensis (assembly GCA_025506505.1). Lineage (NCBI taxonomy): Eukaryota > Viridiplantae > Streptophyta > Magnoliopsida > Asterales > Asteraceae > Flaveria > Flaveria sonorensis. The sequence goes on along the minus strand of CM046435.1, from coordinate 37,249,672 downwards.
GCGCCCAGATTCTTTCCATGCGCCCAGAGTTGCCCATGTGCCTGAGTGTTGGTCATGCGACCAAATAGTGCCCATGCATCCAGAGTTGCCCATGCGCCTAAGTTTTGGTCATGCAACCAAATAGTGCCCATGCGTCCAGATTGTTTCCATGTGCCCAGAGTTGCCCATGCGCTTAAGTGTTGCACATGCGACGAACTAGTGCCCATGCACCCAGAGTTGCCCAGGCGCCCAGGTACCTCATGCGCCCCAGTAGTTCCCATGCGCCCAGAGTTGCCCAGGCGCCCAAGTACCCCATGCGCCCACTGCTCATACGCCTAATTGTGGCTCATGCGCCCAAGCAGTATTCATGTGCCTGCATAGTGTTCAAGCGCTCGCATAGTGCTCATGCGCTTAGACTGTTTTCAGCCGAATTTAGATGCTCTTGCACCTAAGATGGTCATCCGCATTTCTTATTAGACTTGGGCATTTCTGGGAGGTTTGGGAGGTAGATGGTTGTGCTAAGTTCTGTTGTGTTGGTTATGCCGGTTGTGTTATGCATGTTTGTGTGTTGTTGATGATGTTCGTGTTGTGTATGTTGTGGATTTACCTATTATGTACGAGTGCATATGTAAAGTATTATGTAACGAAAGTGAAGATGACAAGAATAGAGGTAATGAACGATGAGACCTTTGATGCCCGCCCCGGTACTGTGTCAGCCTTCGGGCATGAGTCAGGGGTGTTGCATATGAGATGGAATCCTTGTTGCGTACCCAGGTACTATGTTAGCTTTAGAGCATGAGTCGGGGGTTTGTTTACAGGCCCAGGCACAGTATCAGCTTTCGAGCATGAGTTGGGGGTATTGCATGAGACAGGATTACGGGCCCCGGCACAGTATCAAATTTCGAGCATGAGTCGATGGTGTGGCGTGTGAGAGTGATGAGATCTTTGTCGCTCACCCTGATATTGTGTCATCCTTCGGGCATGAGTCGGGGATTTTTTTTCAGGCCCCAGGCACAGTATCAGCTTTCGAACATGAGACGGGGGTGTTGCATATGAGATGGGATCCTTGTCGCATACCCCGGTACTGTGTCAGCTTTCGAGCATGAGTCGGGGGTATTGCATGAGACAAGATCTGGATGATGGTGAGAGATGTAATGAATGTATGATGATGAACGATGATGAAGATTATAATAATTATTATCAATGTGTACGTATGATGTGTGATCACGAACGAATGTTAAGGTTATGTTTTAACGAAAGTAAAGTATTTTATTTATAAAACTAGAACTCACTTAGCAAAGCTGACTTTTATGCATTTTCAGTTGGCAGGTAACTTGTTGCTGGGGATGGCACGCGGGTGAGGCTACTTGGAGGGCAAAGACTGGCTTCCATTCCTGCATAATGATATTGTTGTTTTGTAATACAACTGAATGATTCCTTTTTTGTAACTTTTAAAATACAATGATTTATTATTTAGCAACATGAAATACTAATGCATGAATGGTTTTTGATAACATAATCCGCTATGATGTTTTAATGAAATGTATTTATTTTATATAAAAAATGTTGTGATTGTCCATGTGAGGTCTCCGGGAGCGGGGCCTTACAACTTTAAGGTATATGGTAGATTTGGCCAGAAGATTGTATGATGAGAGAGACCCGGTGCCAATTCAGAGGAAGGTTGAGAAGAGTTGGAAAAAGAATGGTAATGGGAAGAGGTTCAGTGGTGACAACTATGGGATCGGGGAATATAAGATGAGGATTGACGATCGTCGCCCAGGATTGAGTAAGGGGAACAACAGGAGCGAATGTAAGAAGTATGGGAAGGTTTACATGGGTGATTGTAGAGTGGGGACAAACTAGTGTTTTAAGTGTGGAGGCGAAGGACATTATGCTAAAGAGTGCAGGGTACCGTGATGTTATCAATGCGAGGAAGTAGGCCACTCAGGCAGAGATTGCAAGAAGGGTGGAGTAGGGAGCTCAGGGACCCAGACTATGTGTGAGAAAGAGAGAAGTAAGAGCACCAAAGCCAAGGCAAGGGCATTCAACATGACCTGGAAAGAAGCCAGAGTGGACCCTGAAGTAGTTTCAGGTATGTTTTTGGTAAACCAATTGTATGTTTCTGTGCTTTTCAATTCGGGTGCTAGTAGAAGTTTTGTATCGGGTACCTTTTGTCGTGTAATGCATGGTAAGAATAAGAAGATAGACGTGCCCTTCCATGTAGAGATAGCGATAGGAAAATCTACCGAAGTGACTGATGTGATAGATGATTGTCTCGTAGAGTTAGACGGTCATAAGTTTCCTGCTAGATTGTATGTGATGGCCCTAGGAGGTTTTGATGTGGTGTTAGGGATGGATTGGTTGGCGGCCTACGTAGTGAACATCGTGTGCTGAAAGAACATGATTTGTTTGACTGCGCCTGATGGTAGCTTGGTTACGGTACATGGAGACAAGGAGTACATTACACCATGAGTAATCTCGATGATCATGACAGAGAAGTTTATGAGATGAGGGTGTGGTGCATACCTGGCCTATGTGAAGGATGTGGATGCTACTATGCCTCAGCTGTCAGGCGTGCCGGTAGTATGCGATTTCCCAGATGTGTTTCCCGAAGACCTACCAGGGGTGCAACCTGACTGCGAGATCAAGTTCCAGATTGATCTGATACCTGGTGCCCAACCTGTTGCAAAGGCGTCGTATCATCTCGCTCCCTCTGAGATGAAGGAATTGATGACTCAGCTGTAAGATTTGTTAGATAAGGGGTTCATACGACCAAGTATCTCTCCCTAGGGTGCTCCGGTCTTGTTTGTAAAGAAGAAGGACGGTAGTATGAGGATGTACGTCGACTACCGTGACTTGTTTGATCAGCTCCAAGGTGCCAGCTGGTTCTCAAGGATTGATCTCCAATCAGGTTATCATCAGCTAAAATTTAAAGAATAAGATATCCCGAAGACCGCGTTTTGAATGAGATATGGGCATTATGAATTCCTCGTTATGTCTTTTGGTTTAACCAACCCGTCAGTTGCTTTTATGGATTTGATGAATCAGGTATGTCGGGCAATGTTGGATAAATCAGTGATTGTTTTTATCGTTGATATTCTAATTTATTCGAAGAGTGAAGACGAGCATGCCGGTCACATTCGCGAGGTATTGGAGACGCTTAAAAGAGAGAAGTTGTATGCTAAGTTCTCCAAATACACATTCTGGTTGCGAGAAGTTTAGTTTTTGGGTCATGTGGTCAATTCTGAAGGGATTATGGTGGACCCGGCAAAGGTGGAGGCAGTAATGCAATGGAAGACTCCAAAGACGCCATCCGAGATCCGCAGTTTCTTGGGTTTAGCGGGTTATTACCGGAGATTCATCCAAGACTTTTCCAAGATAGCCTCACCATTGACCAAATTGACCCGTAAGGATGTGAAGTTTGTATGGGGTCAAGAGCAGGAGAATGCTTTTGAAGAGTTAAAGACAAGATTGACTCAAGCTGCTGTCTTGACGTTACCCAAAGGGAATGAAGACTTGGTGGTCTATTCAGATGCTTCTTATTCGGGATTGGGTTGCGTGCTGTTGCAACGGGGAAGGGTTATAGCCAATGCGTCCCGACAGTTGAAGATCCATGACTTGGAGTTGGCGGTTGTGGTCTTTGCATTGAAGATTTGGAGGCACTACCTGTACGGGACGAAGTGCACCATCTTCACTAATCACAAAGTTTGAAGTACTTTTTCAAGGATCTCAATATGAGGTAGAGGAGATGGTTAGAGTTGATCAAAGACTATGATTGTGAGATCCATTACCATCCGGGCAAGGCCAACATGGTGGCGGATGCCCTTAGCTGAAAACAGAATCCCGAGTCGATTCGGGTGAAAGCTTATCAGTTGGTTATGACCCCCGATGTGATGAAGCAGATTAAGGTATTTCAGAATGAAGCGCTAAAAGAAGATTAGATTAACTTCGAAAGGATGAATGGTCTAGTGGCCGAGTTGGGGAAGAACACTCTTGGAGTCTGGACTCGATCGGGGCGGATGTGGATTCCTCGTTATGGGGGTCTGCGTGTGAAGATCATGGATGAGGCTCACAAGACTCGATACTTAATTCGTCCTGGTGCTACAAAGATGTATCATGATATGAAGAAAGATTACTGGTGGCCGGGAATGAAGCGCGATGTGGCGGGGTATGTGAGTAAGTACCTTACTTGTTTACAAGTGAAGGCGGAGCACCAGAAGCCATACGGGAAGATCCAACCCTTGGATGTACCCGAGTGGAAATGGGAGCACATCACCATGGACTTCATTATGAAGTTATCGCGTACGGAAAGGGGATACGATGCCATATTGATGATAGTTGACCGTCTAACGAAGAGTTCTCACTTTCTATCGATACGTGAGACGTATTCATCTAAGAGGTTGGCAGATCTTTTCATCAAAGAGATAGTGACTAGTCATGGCGTACCGATGTCTATCGTGTCTGACCGTGACACTCGGTTTACATCTAAGTTTTGGAAAAGATTTCATGATGCGATGGGGATGAAGTTACATATCAGTACGACTTACCATCCTCAGACAGACGGTCAGTCGGAGAGGACGATTCAGAAGTTGAAGGATATGCTATGAGCATGCGTCATTGATTTTGAAGGAAGTTGGGACGAACACTTACCGATAGCCGAATTCTCATATAATAATAGTTATCATGCCACCATTGGTATGCCTCCATATGATATGCTATATGGTAGGAAGTGTAGAATGCCTGTTTGTTGGGGTGACATCAGGCAGAAGGAGATAGGGAGCATTGAGGTGATCGAGGCTACGATCGAAAAGATGGAAAAGATTAAGGCCTTTATGAAGGCGACAAAGGATAGACAGAAGTCGTATGCCGATAAGAGACGTAGACCGATTGAATTCAAGGTGGATGATAGAGTCATGCTGAAGGTCTTGCCTTGGAAAGGGATCATCCGGTTTAGAAAGCGAGGAAAGTTAAGTCCGAGGTACATAGGGCCATTCAAAATCATTGCCCGAGTAGAAGAGGTGGCCTATCGACTGGAGCTACCCGATGAGTTAAATGGAATTCATCCAACATTCCATGTATTTCATCTAAGAAAGTGCTTGGCCGATGATGATATGATCATGCCACTGGAAGATATCGAGGTGGACGAACGGCTAAATTATGTGGAGCAGCCAGTGGCCATCATTGACAGAAAATAGAAGAGGCTTCGGAATAAAGTGGTTCCACTTGTGCGAGTACAGTGGAGACACATGAAGGGGTCCGAGTCTACGTGGGAGACTGAGGAGGAAATGAGACAGCATTACCCACAGCTGTTCGAGGAGTGACAGGTTTCGGGGACGAAACCTATATAAGGGGGGTGGACTTGTAACACCCGGAAAACTTCAGCATGAAGAAAAGAAAAGAAAGCAAGGGAGAATAAGAGAATTATTGTAAAACAAGGGGTTAAAAGCAGGCAAGGGCCAAACTTTCCCATAATGGGTTCAAAAAGCTGTTAAGGCCGCCCATACTTCTCTCTCTCATGCAAGAAGTCTCAGCTGAAGAAAGAAGAAGAAGTTTCACCTGGTTTTAGAGAGAGAAAGTCTTCAAAAGGTTAGATTCTATGGTGTTCTTCTCAGTTTTAGTTGGGTTTTCAACTTCTTGACCGATCCTTAAGTGTCTCTATGTGTTTGGTTGTGTGTTTTTGTGTGTTTAGGTGCTAGAACTCAAGGTTGCTCTCGGGTTTGGAGGAGTTTTACTCGAAAGCAGTTAGAGGTGAGTTCTAGATCCCCTCTTTTAAATGTTGTCTGCTTATTTGGGGCTGGTATGCATATTAAAAACTAATGTTTTTGAAGCAAATTATGATTTTCCATGTATTGTACGATTGTTTATGATGATATAGTTATGTTTTATGATTTTCTTGATGATTGTATAAATGTTTAAGATGTTCTAAGTGTTAGACCGATAGACCTAAGCTAAGAATATGCTTAAAATGATGTATGGAGACTGGAAATTGAGAAGGTCGAATTGCAGGTGACAGACTTGGTGTCCGCTGTGGATACAAGCCGTCTGCTGTGGACAGTAGCCGTCCGCTGTGGACACTTAGGCATTAGACTGTCCGCTGTGGACTTGCATGTCCGTTGTGGACTTTGCATGTCCGCTGTGGACTTTGCATGTCCGCTGTGGACACTTAGACATTTTGACTGTCCGCTGTGGGCTTGGTCATCTGCTGTGGACTTTGGCTATCCGCTGTGAGCATTTGTTCCTCTGCATTTGTTAAGTGTTCATCCACATTTATTAAGTGTTCATCCGCATTTGTTAAGTGTTCAACCGCATTTGTTAAGTGTTCACCCGCATTTGCTGGTCTTCATCCGCATTTACTGAGCATTTAACCGCATTGCTTTTATGTTCCATAAGTCAAGTATTTTGTTCATCCGCAGTGGACTTGTTCATCCGCATTGGACTTGTTCATCCGCATTTGGTTCACCCGCATACTTTTAGACACTTAGAATATTTTCTGAAGACTTTCATCTGCATTTGTTCATCCGCATTAGTATACATTCATTCGTATTTCATTGGGGACTTAGAACTATTCTGAAATTGTAGGAGTAGAATTTAAGTGTTAAGTACTTACGTATAAGGAAAGATTATGCTTGTTTAATATTTCTAATGTTTGATTCTCTTCTTATGGGCTGCATGTAACGGATAGTTCTTATTATACTTCTGGATAAGTGATTATTAAAACAGCGAATATTTTAAAAGTATTATTCATAACCAAGTGGACACAAAGAAATAAAAGAACGCAGTGGAACTTAATGAATGTTACCCCGGGTCCTTATAATCAATGGAAAGCCTTGCAAGCACAATGGAATGAGGTGCACGACCTGGTTGTCGTTAGCTCAACTGATGTGTGACTGATTCAGGATGAACATCTGGGGTCTAATCCTGAGGATTGACCAAATCAATGGGACCCGTATTCATGAGCAGGCTTCGTGCCTAGCAGTGTGGGTCAACTGTCTAATGGGTTAGCTACCAAAAAATCATTTGCAGATAGGGGTTCGGCATTTGTTGCCAACCAAAAATATAGGCTCTTGCTTTGTGTAAACCTAGAAAATGAAAGTGAAAGATAATGAAAGAAAGAAAGATAAAGAATCTCTTAATGATTGATTATGTATAGTGATGAATGATCACAAAGTGAAGTTTACAAAAGTATATTTTGTATATTATTAAACTTGAACACACTCAGCAACGTTGACTTTTATATGCATATCAGTTGGTAGGTAATGGTGTTGCTGGTAATGGTACGAGGTTGAAGCTACCTGGAAAATAAAGACTAGCATCCATGACACGCTGAAAAGTTATTTTTGTTTTGAAATGCAACTAGATGTTCTTTTTGTAACTAGCAACAACAATGTATTTCTTGGCAAAAGTAATGGATAATGAATGTTATGGTTTTTTTTAAATTATTTTGCTGCAAAGTTTTCTCGCTTTGATGAATCTGAATGTGTTTTAATATGAAAAATGCTATGAATGACCAACTGTGGGGTTTTCCGGGAACAGGGCCTTACATTTATGAAAGCAGCAAAGGATAGACAAAAGTCGTATGCCGACAGGATACGTAGACCGATCGAATTCAAGGTGGGTGATAGAGTTATGTTGAAGGTCTCACCTTGGAAAGGGACCATCCTATTCAAAAAGCAAGGGAAGCAAAGCCTGAGGTATATAGGTCCTTTTCGAATCATCACGCAAGTACAAGACGTTGCTTACAAGTTAGAGCTACCCGATGAGTTAAGTGGAATTCATCCGATGTTCCATGTATCTCATCTGAGAAAGTGCTTAACCGATGATGATATGATCATGTGACTTAAGGATATCGAGGTAGATGAACGGCTCAATTATGTGGAGCAACCAATGGCCATCATTGATAGACAGGAGACAAGGTTAAGGAATAAAGTGGTTCCACTTGTGCAAGTACTGTGGAGGCACAGAAAGGGGTCCGAGTCTACATAGGAGACTGAGGAGAAGATGAAACAACATTATCCGCAGCTGTTCGACGACTAACAGGTTTCAAGGACGAAACGTAAATAAGGGGGTTGACTTATACCCGGAAATATCAAGAAAGTAAAACAGAGAAAGTTTTCACGCGAAAGGAGGTTCTCATGCTAGAACCTCGTGCGAGAAGTTTGAGCTGGGTATAAATAGCTGAGAACACCTAGTCTGACCCCATTTTCATGCGAGAAGTGCTACTGTTAGAGAGAGAATACGGCTGCGTAGAGAGAGAAGGTGAAGAATCCACATGTTTGAGGTATGTAACTCGTGTAGCAACTAGTGTTATGTACTAAGAATGTATTATTGATGAATATAACGCATGGTTATGTAGTTTTCATTTGGAAAAAGCTTCGGGAATGTTGTGTTTGAGCTAGAACTTCGTGCGGCTATTATGCATACTAAATGCGTGTTTATGCTTGTGATGATGTTGTTTATGAAGTTAAGCATGTTAGAATAGCCTTAGACGCGATAAGTTATGACTGGGTGGGAAAAACCCGTAGTTTTCGTGCGAGCAGTTAAGTTGTACTTTATGAAATTTGAATCTGCGAAGTTCTCGCGCGAAAGGGGATAGTTCTCGCGTGACATGTAGTTCTCGCGTGAAAGGAGGTTCTCGCGCGATGTGTATGTTTTTGCATGACTCATAGTTTTCGCACAACAGTGATTATTGGATGTGCAGGATTTGAATGGGGTGTGGTTCTCGCGAAAGGCTAGTTCTCGCGCGAGATGATGCTGATGTATGACTAAGTTTTCGCATGGTATGTTATGATGTGTGATGTGTTATCTTTTCACGTTAAAACGATTTTTAAAACATTATGTTTATGATGTGACTTTACTTGTTATGTATGTATACGTAAGTAAAGTATTATGTAATGAAACTGAAAGATAACAATGATGAAAATGGAGAGCGAAAACGAATGATGAATGATGACGAATCATGATGAACTTAATGCTAAAGAGTTAAAGTACATACATATATATATATATATATATGTATATATATATATATATATATATCATTGCAGTTAATGGATAAAGAACGATGATAATTCACATGTGAAACGCTAAAGAACAGTTACCCTGTTACCCGATAAAGTCACATGTGAAAACGTTAAAGCGCGCTAAAGAAGACATGCAAGCACTGCTAAAGGAGATATGCTTGGTGATTCCCGCATAGGAGTTACACATCGGTGTGCTCACATAGGTGCTATACTTTTGGTATGCCCGTGCCGATAAAGGAGATATGCTTGGTGCATTATCGCATAGGAGCTACACATCGGTGTGCTCACATAGGGTCTATACTTTGGGTATGCCCGTGCCGATAGAGGAGATATGCTTGGTGCATTCTTGCATAGGAGCTACATATCGGTGTGCTCACATAGGGGCTATACTTTGGGTATGCCCATGCCGATAAACTAGATATGCTTGGTGCATTCTCGTATAGGGCTACACATCAGTGTGTTCACAAAGGGGCTATACTTTGGGTAAGCCCGCCTGCTAAAGGAGAATGGCATTTGTTGCGTTCTCACCTGATAAAGGAGCTAAGCTTTGTGCTAAGTTCAAAGATAAAGTAAATGATTAAAGCTAAAGTAAAAAGATAAAGTATGGGTAACGTGACGATAAAGTAAACGATAAATTAAATGTTAAGTAAAAGCTAAGGTAATGTTAGCGAACGAGTTCGATAAAGATGATGAATAGAGTTAAAGTTTATGGTATGTTAAAGTTTGAAAATATGTGTCATCATGATAAAGTTTTGTTAAAGTAAAACTAGAACTCACTCAGCGTCGCTGACTTTTGTATGCATAATAGTTGGCAGGTAATCGTTGATGCTGAGGAGGTGCAGGCATGGATGCATAAGCTATTGGGGGATGATTTGAGTCTGGAATCCATATGTTTTTAGAATGTTATTGTATAAATACAATTTTTGAGATGTAAACGAAATGATGTGGTGATTTGACATGATTTAATCTATTAATGAAAAGTAATAGTTCCGCTGCAAAATGATGTCTTTTAAATGTTTTATGCGATGATTGACCAATTGTAAGTGTCTCGGGGACGGGGCCTTTTTGTTTGATATGCCATATCCCGTAGAACCACCATAAGCTAAACCATACATGGACGAGTTTGCAGCGGATGAGATCAATGCACTATTTTGTGGATATACGGTGGCTGGCATCATGGATTGATTGTATTCCCTCCTTTTTACATCTAAATCAAAAGATTTCAGTTTGTTGATGACATCCATGAGTTTATAGTCAGCAAAGTTTCTTTCCTGCTTCAACATCCAGACTTGCAAGCTCCATTGCGTTGGAAGAGAGTCCAAGAGCTTAGTAACTTGTTCATGGTTACCCAACTGTTCATCATATTTCTTTAGAGTGCTTGAGATAGACCAAAATCAATTGGTAATATCTGTAAGGCTTTCATTCTTGTGTCCTACGAATGAATTAAACTCCTTTTCAACTTGGGCTTTCTTGTCCTTCTTCAGATCTTCATTTCCATCATAAAATTCACACAAAGAATCATACAGTGATTTTGCATTCTTGTGTTCAGCAAAACAATTGTAGATGTCTTGTGATAAACATAAGGTTAAAGCACCGAAAGCTTTCTTATCACGATCGATTAGCTTGAGGACTCTTTCGATAAAGGTTGATGGATCAGTGTTTGGTGAAGTAACTTGACCAACTGTGACAATTAGAGTGTGTGGACCATTTACTATTGACTCCCATTGATTATGATCAGTATAATAAAAGAAGGCTTTTAAACATCGTTTCCAGTCCTTAAAGTTATCACCATTTATAAGCCTCGGTGGCCTATTGGGTGCAACACTCTCCAAGTCAGAAATGGTGATATTGGTGGATGTCAATTTTTAAACAATATTAATTTCGGTAAAGAATCACTAAATTCACTGATAAATTCGTTAGTAGATTCGCTTGGAAGATGAACAACAGTTTAACTCGAATGAGTGCTTAGAAACTCTAGTTTCGGTGACAGTTTCGCTGAAAGTAGTAGAACTTACGTTATGAGGACAATTTCGGAAGCACTTTCGCTTGCTTTGGCAATCAAAGAAGGTGAACTTTCGTTCAATAAGAGGTACTTTCACTGAGGCAAAGAAACCAGATCCAAAAACCACAAATTACGTAGTTTCACTGAATCAAGGGCTGTTTCGCTGGAAGAACTCTAGTTTCGCCCAACGTATCTGAAAACCTTTTTCAGCACTAAATCATCTCAAACTCATCCAAATCTCAATGAATTTGAGATCTAATGATTTCTATAGCTTGCCACACCAAATACAAACAAGCCTCAATCAATTTCCGTATCCAAAACACACATATCAGAACAGTATTGAATGGAACAATTACTTTAAGCTCGAAATACACAAAACTCAACCAATCAAGAGCATAATGGCTCTGATACCATATTGTTGGTCCTCGTGATCGATATAACAGTACAATTGATGAATAAACATAGAAATCCCACTGAATCAACAAAATACTCACAATAACATAATGGATAAGTTTTGAATCTATTCAATAATCAATAAACAAAGGCTCAAAAGTAATAACAATAGGCTTCCAGCCAAAAACATAGAGTTGTAACAATAATATTTCAGTATTAGGGTTTTGCAAAACATGCTTACAATGATATAACATGACAATATATAAGCAATGTTAGTTTCACTGACAGTTTCGATGTATAGCGAAAATGTCTTGACCATCAACTAGATTCACCCGGCAACGAAATACAGTTTTGCCGGGTGACCTAGGACAGCTGACTATGAGCGAAACAGTAGTTTCGCTCGTAGTTTCGCTCGTAGTTTCCCTGGGTCAGTGAAACTAAACAAACACAAAATACATGGAAATAAACTAATATTCATCCTATTACATAAAAGACAAAATAATCCTAACAACTATGGTGAGTCCAACCTATACTAAATCATATATATATATATATATATATATATATATATATATATATATATATATATATATATATATATAGTTAGGATCATTACAGAACCACGTTTTATTTTCAGAATCACAGAACCATTGATTTACATAAGTATAAATTAAGTTTAGTGATAATTAATCTATTTTACATATGTGTATATCAGACATGAACAATAAACTATGTAAAACAACTAAATATCATCAGCTTTAACTTACATTTATGTAAATCAATAATTCGTAATTTACATTTATATAAATCAATGGTTCTTTTGGTTCTGAAAATAAAAAGTGGTCCTGTAATGATTTTAACCTATATATATATATATATATATATATATATATATATATATATATATATGTGTGTGTGTGTATGTGCGCGCGTTGCAGTTATTGAGTTTGGCCTTTCAAGGTTTGGCTTATGGTATGAAGGAGTAATGAAAGTTATTTTATTCGAAATCTACAAAATTCAAAAGAAATCATTTAATATTTGCATGGTTAATTTTCTAATCATTTTTAAGAACCAACCGGAATATATAATATATATATATATATATATATATATATATATATATATATATAATAGTAGGATGAGATATCATTTCACCAAAACTCAGTGAATGGCTAAAGCACCCTCTCCTAGCATGGTTACGTGGGTAGGTAAGGATTACTAAATCTTGTCAACTACAGAACTCTCGGTTTGGGGTCGCATGTCAAGCACTGGTACGTTTGACCCCAAATATGCCAACTTAAATGCTTTAAGTAATATTAACCCTTAATTCGTAGTTGTAGAACCATCCTAAATGACTTAGATAACATGATTGTACTTTTCGCCAAAACCATAGAACCGGATGTAGGCTAAACACTAACACTAGGGGTTCGGATAGATTGGATGGCTTGTAGTGTGAGGCAAGTCGTGCAATTTTGATAAATCCAATTTTAAGTTTGGTTTGTGATGGTAGTTTGAAACTCTTTTCAACAATCTGACACGATCCAGTTTCAAATACCCTATTTAAATTGTACCAGTCATTTATCGCAAACCAATTTTATACTAATAAACTCTTTTATTAATTTGATGTTTAAAATAAATGGTTTATTTTACACCCGTTTTACTTTTAAAGAAAACTCCTTTTCTTTAAATTACGTTTCCAAGTATTTAAACCGTTTATTTACTTGTTGTCTTGATTGTGCAAATTAGTTTTAAATAGTTTACGGTTTTTAACTATTTTCTAAAATAATTGCTCACAACCACAAACATAATATAAAACTTACAAATTGAGCAACTAGTAAATATTGTTTGCTTTTATTTGAGCCACGAAACGAACATGCACAAGTCTATGGTCACAACCATTTGCAAGCTCCCACTAGTTTCAAGATCTCCCATCTTGACTCGTCCGTGTCTCCGTCTTTGGTCTTCTAATCTTTGCCCTCCACTTTACCAAATTTTTGAATATACAAAATTTAAAACAAAAAGAGAATAAACCTATCTATTACATAAGGGTTCCAAAACACCCGAAAATAAATACAAAGATTAGACCTTGAAAAATAACCAAATAAACAACCAAATATACATTCAAAAACGTTTTACTAGTGCTTGATGTCAATCACAATTAACCACAAACGTAAATATACAACTTTGATTAAAAGATTCAAACTTTTGTCAAAGTTTGAAGCTTTTTGTAAAAAAGATCTAATCTTTTATTAACACTTCAATCTTTTAATCAAACTTACTTACGATCTTTTTCCACACTAAAGCCTTTATGACAAATGAAATGCTATATTGCTAAAAGAAATGTTTAAGCGTGCGTAAAAGTGACTCTGATACTAGTGTTAGGTATCGGTAGTGAACTTTAACATTTAAAGTTGCGATCTTTTTCTAAAAATAGAAACTTTTATTAAACTTAGGAAAATATTTTGTCAATCTAATCTTATTAATTGAATACTCAAATCCAACATCCAGTTGCACATAATTACATTATTTATTCGTAGATTGGCGAAAAGCATATACCTTAACAATCAAAACCCAAACTTTGCACCTTCAATCAACAACAATCATGCTAGATGACCGGATTTAAGAAAACTACGGGCTTTGCAACATTGCACCTCGAAGCAAGTATCATCGGCATTGGTGGTGTTCTAGAGAAGCTAGCAGCATTTTATGATGGGATGGTTGTCACGGCTCCAAAGGGGGACGGGGGTTTGACGACCACAAGGTAATTAAGGATTAAGATTCCTTAATCACTATTTTATTTAAAAACTACTTATGTTTTGGACACTCGTAGTTATGTTTTGGGTCCCCCCATTTATTAATATTTAATAATCATGGTTTATTTAATTTTTTACATAAATCCTTATGGTTTATTAATTAACGTTTAGTTAATAAACATTTAAATCTTTTATATCCTTAAATGTTTAATTATTTAACTATCAATTAACAAATGTTTAATCCCTTTTCTTTTAATTAATTCACTAAATAATTAATCACCATCAACTTAATTTGTGGTTCGTGAGTCAAAACATGAAACAATTACATATTATATTTGTCATTGTCCAACGTGTTACTCTTTGGATCATACACCGATAGTAACTTTGATATTATCGATGATCGGACATCTAGTATCCAATAGGAGACCATAGTGTATAGTGTACATCTACTTATAGTGGTCAGAAGTATTTTCTTACTATAATAGATGATTTTAGCTTTACTACGTAGACTTATTTATTATCAACCAAGAGCAATGATTTTGATCTTCTTTAGGGTTTCATTGCAATTTTAGAAACTCAATTTGATACAAAAGTTAAATGTATATGTTCTGTTAATGCTTTTGAAATTAGTTTCGGTACGATGCAAAGTGTTTTTTATTAAGTAAAGGAATTTTACAGCAAACGGCTTGTGCAAATGTTCCTCAATGAAATGGTATAGTAAAACAAAAGTATAAACATCTTTTGGAAACTGCATGAGCTATTCTTTTTTAGTGTAATCTTTCAACTGTGTTTTGGGGAGATTATGTATCGACAACTACACATTTCATCGATCTATTTCCAACAAAAATTTTGTGTGGTAAAACTCATTTTGAATTATTTGTTACAAACCATGTTATTATGATCGTTTGAGAAGCTTTGGTTGTTTGTTTTATGCGTCATCTTAAGTTTCAACCTTGGGCTCTACTTCGCTTACAAACCATGTTATTACATGTGCAGCAATGTGTCTTTTTCACCATAATTTGATTGTCATGATACTTTTACTAATTTTGGTTTCTCATCTTGGTTTGCACGAGTTGGCTATCTAGAGTCAACCAAATTTCACTTTTGGTATTACTTAACTAACCTCCAATCAAGAGGCTACTGGTATTCTTGCTTGGCAAGAACTAGTGTCTAAAGAGCTTGAAACCATTGAATCCAATCACACTTGGGACATTGTTAACATTCCTATTCACTAAAAATCCATTAATTGCAAAAGGGTGTGATAGTTACGTTAGAGGTTGATGCAAACCAAGGTTCTCTCAGCAAGCATTCTAAAGTACAAAGGAAGTTACGGAAGATTAACAAAGCACAATGAAATCCACTAAGTGTCAAATCTTCTTAAGCCAAAGACCAATTATTCTGAAGCTAAAGATGAAGTCTTCCGAAGCTTCAAGACAAAGTCTTCCAAAGCCAAGAGACTGATTTCTTCTGAAGACAGGGAAGACATGCTTTCTCTAACATGCTTTTGATAAAAACTGAACCACTTTTCGTTGCCATCTCTAAAGACTCACCAACTTATAAAAGTTGGTGATATATCCATACTTTTATCAACTGTAGATTAAAGTCTTAGAGTCTGTAAATTTCTACTCTTGTACTTTTATCCTTTTTGTAATAGGTTAGAATGTGAGTTATGACATGTCAGAGTCACTAGTCAAAAGGCAAGCTGCCTTTTGACTTTACATTGATCTTGTTGTCCAGATTAGTGTTCCAGCTGGCCTTCAATGTATGGTTGACTGTAGTATAAAGAGTCTCATGTACCAGTCCTTAGGAGTAAGCCTTGAAACAATTGTAAAAACACTTGCAAACCTTTACTTGTGTTTTGCTTGTGTTCTTTACTCTTGTTCTTTGTTTTATTTTTCAGTTCCTTATTTGACCCGTTAAGTGTTTGATCTCTCCAACTTTGTGAAACTGTTGCATCACCCTTAACTGGTTCTGCAATGGGTTTACAAGGTTAAGTATCATGCTAACAGTACTATCGAATAACGCAAATCTCGATTAGTAGTTCATGGTGATACTCAAAGAGCTAGGATTGATTACACTAAAACCATTTCACCTAGAGTGATAAATTTCTCAATAAGATGTCAACAATGTTTTTTCACATGAGGATCTTGATGATAACATTTATTTGTAGCCTCCTCCTCGCATGGCCATTCAATCTTCCAAGTGTCTCAAGATTAAGAAATCCCTTTATGGCTTGAAACAACCTTAGTCGAGGTATGGTAAGCTTTCAGATACTCTTAAATCTAAGGGCTACATCTGTTCTATAAATGTCTATTATTTGTTATTGGTCACTTTGTTGTTTATGTTGTACATGTGAATGATATTTTGATCACTAGTAATGCTTCTGATGAGATTCACGGTCTCAAGTTCTTTATTGATTATACTTTTCATATCAAGGATTCAAGTTCTCTCAATTACTTTCTTAGTATCAAAGTAGTGCATCATTTAGATGGTGTCACTATGACTCAACGATCTATTATTCGAATATTAACTCCGTGATGATCATTCTACAAATTCCCCTTTACCTCCTTATTTTAAACAAAAAGCTCATAATGGACCTGTTTTTCATGACCAGTTGTTACATCACCGTCTTTGGTGCAAGTTGAATAATCTTACTCACAGTCAGCCTGATTTGGCTTTTGTGATTCAATTCCACAGCCAATCTATACAAGATCCTTGTATTGTTCATTAGGAGGATGCTTTATACACTTTAGCTTACATGTATGCAACCATTTTTAAGGTCTTTTCTTCAAAAACACTAATGATTTTTGATTTTTAGCTCACCGCAATATGGATTGGGCATCTTGTCCAAGTACCTAATGTTTAGTTATGGGTATTTGGTTGCCTTTGGAGGCAGTCTAATCTCTTGGACATCTAAGAAACAATGCATGATATCTTTAAGTTCTGCCAAGGCCAAATATTGATATCTTTAAGTTCTCCCACAATTACTCCAGTTCTAATTAAGTGTGATAGTCAGGCTACGATTCACATTGTGAAGAATCAGGTTTTTAAAGAACAAACAAAACACATTAAATATGATTCTCAATTTGTTCATGACAAACTATAAAGATGGTCTAATTACCTTGATTCACACGCCTTCTCTTGTTCAACCTGCGGATATCCTGACAAAGAGTCTTCCTACTCCTCAACTTCGTCTTGTACTTTCCAAGTTGGGAGTTTCACCACTACCAACTTGAGAGGGGGGGAGGTGTTATTCAAATACTTGTACATATGTACACATACACACACATACACACACACACACAAACACACACACACACACACACACACACACACACACACACACACATATATATATATATATATATATATATATATATATATATATGGTTAAGATTCATGGTTTCAGTTTTTTTAATAAGAAAGTATAGATTTGTAGTTTTGTGTGACCCTTTCCAACATCATTCACAACCATAGAATTTAACCAACCAATGGCTTAGATTTAGTTTAAGAATTTTCTGAATATTCTTAGTATGCATTTGAACTTTTTCCAATATATATTTTACATACATATGTATATATATATATATATATATATATATATATATATACATATATATATATATACATATATATATATATATATATATATATATATATATATATATATATATATATATATATATATATATATATATATATATATATATATATTTGTGTATATATATACATATAGGGTAAAGTTCATTTGTCAACCTTTGTTTATTGTGATAACCAATAAACTCTATTGTAGCGAACACTTATACCATAATTATACAATGTAACTAACATTTACATCGTGTTACACCACTAATGTAACGATTTCCCCCCAAATTTTAAAATTTCCCTCCCTTTTTACAAAAAACTTCACCTTTTTTTGAAAACCTTATTAACTTTTTTGTATGATATTATTTTTATACAAATTTTACCATTAAATAGATTGTTTTAATATCTTTAATTCAAGTATAGTCTTTCTATATTTTTATAAAATTTATAATATTCTTTGTGGGACATTAGTTTATCACTGTAATTCTAACTTACAGTGACGACATGGCGTGCTGGGTACCACTAGTTGGGTTAATGGGTTATCGTAATAAACAAGGGTTAATATTTAATCCCTATCCTACATATATAGACGAGAGATCCTAAGAAAAAAGAAAAAAACCAACATTTACTATATTTATTCAACTTACATAACTCTAAAATGAACAAACAATTACATAACAATCACACAAATTACAACTTGCTTACACATATGTACCCAGATTGTGTTTAATTTTTTCCCTAACACTTTATAAGACATAAGATACACACATGTAGACAATCCTTTTACTCATTATTTACTCCCCACCAAAAAACTTTTACATATTTACTAATACTTTCCTTCTTTCCATTGAATACATATTAAACTGTTATGCTCACTTACGTATACGTATCTACAAAAAACAACCCCAATTTTCCATTCTCTGTATCTACATTCCAAAACAAAAAAAACCCTAATCTTTATGGTTCATGTCTACATAACCAAAATAACGGTAATGGTTAATATTAATACTCAGTCGATTTCATATCAGTATCACATTTACGATTTCATATCCATCGACTATGATTCAACCCATTACATAATATATGGAACTTATATTGTGAAATAACCCAGCTTTCATTGCCGTAATCTCAAATGACTCACAATTAAATCAAAATGAATATGTAATCAATTTTATAGAACCGTAAGCTACCACATACCTTATTTTCTTTCTTCTTTGCCGATGACCTAGTTCACAAGAAGCACACCCTCAATCTTTCTTGATTTTTATAATATTAATCAAAATTTATTCTTTTTTTTCAAAATATCTACTCCTAGTTAGAAGTGATTGAGAGATTTTGGTGGGATTTTGTTATGATTATTGCAGGATTGGTGTTTGTCTCACAACACAAGATTATCATACAAACTCACTTAATATCACTCGGGTTGATGAATCAGAATCCTAACCAAGTTCACAAATAATATAATAAGTTTAAATAGAAAATATAAGAACAGAAGAGTGGTTTTCAAGATACTTGTATACATTACTTCTTAACTTAGTATTACAAGACTCTTTCAGGCATAGTTACCAAGTTACATGGAGAAACTATATATACTACTATCTACAGCCAGTTATACTTGGAAAACCAGCTGAAACGTACAACTAAACAAATACTACATCGTTTAGAAGTAAGGAATCTAAGATAAAATAATAATATCTTAGATTAGGTAGACATGACATCTCCATGACTTACCTTTTGTCACCAACCAAAAATGGCAATTGTAGTAAGCTGGGAATGGTTGAACAGTGGATTAAAGTAAGGTCAATTACATGTGCTGAATCAATATATCAGATTCGTTGAGCTTGGATCTTAGGATTCATGTATTTTTCAGATCCGAAAATTCAAAATTAAAGATGGGTGGAAGTGTGTGAATCGAAGAACAAGGACGTGTGTGTAATGTATAATGTTATGATTTCATTGATGTTGAATAACAAATTACAATAAAGAAACATATACAAAGATAGATGAACATCAAACTCACCCAAAGGAGAGAAATTCTCCATGGGTGGTGATTTACACAATGAAAAACACACACTTAAGAACTACAAGCCACTCACACACTTTGCAATAACCACACATTACAAGTGGCAGTAGTTGCTCTATTTATAATGTTATTACATCATGACCTAATTTTGACTATTCTTGTGGTCTTGATGTTGACTTTGTCTTGTTGACTTTGTCTTGTATTTGTTTTATTCTGTTTATCAACTTGGTCTCTGAACTTGTATAATGAGATCTTCAGTTGGCTTTGATTGTGGTTTGGAAAGCTTCAGTTTATCAATTGTTGAACCCAACAATACTCCCCCTAAACTGATGCTTGCCTAACATTGACTTGAAGATCTTCTGTGTCACATGTCTTCTCGATCAACTGATGCTCTGACACAGTTCACTGTAGTTTTCAACGGTTGTTTTGACTTTTAGCACGTCGGAAACGGAGGCTCGTAGCCCAGGTTATGCCTATTTTATTGATCAAGTAGCCGTATTTGGGTGATTAACATCCGCATTTGTTGAGATAAGCATCTGAATTCTTATGTTAAAACAACTGCATTTTGCATGTTCAACAGCCGCATTTGTTTAATCAACATCAGCATTTGTGAGCTAACTCATCCGCATTTATGGACCACTGGAACTCAGCCGCATTGGCACAAGACAACCGCATTTGTTGTTCCAATCATCCGTATTAGTTGTTCAACAACAGCATTTGTTCATCCGCATTAACACTGTAACATCCGCATTGGATGAATCAACATCCGCATTGGTTGTCTTAATGCTGCAGAACATCCGTATTTCTATTGTCACATCCGCATTTCTTTAAAACAAATGCCAATGCATTAAAATTTAGTCGCATTTCTTGTTCAACACCCGCATTTGGAATTCACCATCATCTGCATTTGTATGTTCAACATCAGCATTTGTTAACCAACATCCGCATTAGTTGTCTTTATCAACCGCATTTGGAACTCATCCGCATTGGTTAAGTTACACAACCGCATTGGTTGTCTAACATCAGCATTTGTTCGGATCTCATCCGCATTTCTTTGAAGAAATGCGGATGCATTATGTTCCATCCGTATTTGTTCTTTACCTTGAACTAATTTCTGCCAAGTATACCAACGAAATGCGGATGAAGTCCAGCAACAGTTGTTCTTGTAAATCTATGATCTGATTTTCAAATTTATTCGAATCGTTTCCACACATTCAATTGAATATGAGAATAGTTATTGAATCCTTTTTTAAGGCTTGTATCTTGATGTAGGTAGCTTCAATTGATCACATCTGTTCGAGATTTTGACATCATTGAAGCAAGATGTTCAATTTTGGATGTTCTGTACAAATACATGTTCTTCGTTGATTTTGCTTTGGATCTGTTACACTTGCTCTGAAATTGAAGTGATAATGTGAAGACTGATTTATCAACTTCAATTTGAAGCAAACAAGAACAGATTTGCTGATTTTGTTTGTGTTTTGCTGAAGAACAGATGATGATGAAGATGAACAGAGACATGTTCTTTATTTTTCTAATTTTCTTCTTTGTTGTAATCATCTTTAAAGATGAAAACAGATCTGAAACATACATGAACCCAGTAACCAACAGCTCTGATACCATTTTTCTGAATCAATATTTCAGATTCATTGAGCCTGGATCTTAGGATTCATCAGTTTCAGATTTGAAAATTTCAAAATTAAAGATGGGTGGAAGTGTGTGAATCGAAGAACAGGGATGTGTGTGTGTAATGTATAATGTTATGATTTCATTGATGTTGAATAACAAATTACAATAAAGAAACATATACAAAGATGGATGAACATCAAACCCACCCAAAGGAGAGAATTTCTCCTTGGGTGGTGATTTACACCATTAAAAACACACACTTAAGAACTACAAGCCACTCACACACTTTGTAACAACCACACATTACAAGTGGCACTAGTTGTTCTATTTATAATGTTATTACATCATGACCTAATTTTGACTTTTCTTGTGGTCTTGATGTTGACTTTGTCATGTTGACTTTGTCTTGTGTTTGTTTTGTTCTGTTTATCAACTTGGTCTCTGAACTTGTACAATGAGATCTTCAGTTGGCTTTGATTGTGGTTTGGAAAGCTTTAGTTTATCAATTGTTGAACCCAACAAGATGGGAGTGGGAAAGCGCCATGCAGTCTATCAGAGTTGCAGCAGGTTGTCAGACAGACCACACTTATGTCCACTGGTTCATAGTTAGTTTTTTCGAAGGTAAATGGCTTCGGAAGAATAAATTCTTCCGAGGCCATTTATACTTCAGAAGAATCAACTTCTTTCGAGTATTTGCAAGTCTTCAGTACTTTATTCTTTAAAAGACTTTGTCTTTGAATCTTCTAAGTTGCATACTTCGGAGAGTAAGAACTTAGTCTCGAAAAACTTAGTTCTTCCTTCGGAAGTTCATTACACTTAAGCTTCGGAAGATCTTTGACTTAGCTTTGGAAGTGCAGCTTGTTCCTTTGGAAGACCATTTGTTTAGTACATCAAAATATGTTTAAAGGTGGTTTTGGTTGCACCGGCCTCATTAGATCCAACAGTACTCCCCCTAGGCTAATGCTACCAAAACTTCCCTTATTTCTTCTCCTTAAAGTCTTCAGCACCAAAGAAAGAAGATATTTGTCTGTCTCAGAGTTCCTTCTTGATGCAGTGGAGAGGATGTTGTACAAGTCATCCGTGGAAGTAGATTCCGTTGGTCACTTTGGATGACATGTCTCCTCTGTTGTGCCCTTCTGAAAAGAGTTAGTTGATGAGAACCATAGTCATATTCCCATCTGACTATTGGTTCTGAAGTTGGTCCCTCAACCATTTGCAGAAATGTTCTTCCTTTGATGGTTTCTCTTTCCTCTTTAGCTTAAGCTTTCAGTTTCATCTCATTGACATGAATGCTACTCAAATGATTTCTTATATTAGTAGCAATCTAAAAGGTGGAGGCGTTAGAGAATGGTCTCTCTACTAACTCAACAATATCATATCTGCTTGAGTCTAGTAGAGTGGATGCGTCAAGTCTAGGTACTTGACCATTCTCCCTCTGAATTATGAACCTTTGTGTAGTTTCATCGAACCTCCACTGGACAATTGAGCTTCTGGGAACGGAGGGGCTGGTTAGCAGTATATTCCCTTTTCTGGTGTCCAATAGAGTCACCAACCTTCTCCTTAAATTCTTCTTCTTTTCATCAAGAGAATCATTGTTAATGACTAGAAGCTGGAGAGCTTGGTCAAGTGTTCCTCTAGGTAGATCAAGGAATGCATCTCTTTTGAGGGAACAGGAAGAGCCATCAATGTATTTCAATTTAATTGACTCTTCCTCACAAGAGATGTTGCTCAGGGTTGTGCAGTTGATGAGGTTCCTTTTGATCTCCTTAAATTCCTCTAAGGACAGGGGCTTGAATGGTTTAGAAGATGGTTTAGGTTGAGGTTGGGTTCTGGGTTGTGTTTTGGGTTTAAGGACAGGTGGAAGTGAAGGTTGTTTAGAGATATGGGATAAAGATGTGGGGATGGCAGATGGTGTGGGTTTGGGAGTTGAGGGTTAAGTGGTTGGTTTTGTTTTGATAGGGAAGGTTGAAGGTGTGGGAAGTGGCTTTGTTGGCTGTGGTTTGGGTTTGGGTTCTATCTTCTGAATGCTTTGTTTCCAAGGCACCTTCTGCCTTCTTCCTAAGCGAATGTCAACCTTTATGTCGCTGACATGTCGCTGTAGGGTCTTCTCAAACATGGGCCCCACTTGCCTGCCAGTGAAGCATGGGCTCTAAGGTAGGCTTTCATCCATTCCTTATCACCCTCCTTCTTGGCAGAAGCAAGTATTGCTTCTTCTCCTTTCTTCTTCTTCTCCCTTAGCTTTTCTCTTACAGCCTTCTTTCTTTCTTTGTTGATCTCCTCAGTCTCTTTGTAGAAAAGATACATGTGGAAATTCGATTAATGATGGATCGAATATTGCAATCGTATTATTTCTGTTTATCAGATCTGTGATGCGGAATCTCATAGACCCGTTGATGATTTCAAGTGAAGATCTATACAAGATTTAGTGTATGATGATGAATGAATGATGAACAATCAAGAACACATATTCATAAATATTTCATTCATTCACAAATGGAGTTTGTAAGAAAATTCTCACTCACACACACTCAACCTAATTATTTCTCTCACTAGCCTAATTCTCAGCAATGCTTGCTTAGAGAATGCTTGCTTACTTAGAGTATAAATGACTACACTTGGTCTATTTATACTCTTTACATAAATATACAAAATTACATTTAAGCCCTAATGATTACACAAATATTGTTCTAAGACTGATAAATTCTCTATTGCTGATGCGTGACTACCAGGTGCTGACGTCTTCAAATAGTCCAACAATACTCCCACTAAGATGATGCTGCCAAAACCTCATGATTATCAAAACCTTGGATGTTGATTGATGTTCAGTCTTGGAGTGTAGTCTTCTCCCCCTTTCTGGTAGCATCTTCTTAGAAGCTTTAGATCAGGAAGTTTTTAGATGATTAACATTTTATCTTTATGTGTTTTTTGTCATAGAGTAGGGACTTATTTTGTAAATATATGTTCCTTAGTTTCTTGATAGTATAAATAGGATATTTTATGTAGTGTGCAGGGTAGAAAAGGAGTCAGTGAAAGAGAGTCAGTCAGTGAGTTAGTTAACAAACTGCAACCCTTACACATTGTATCCTGTGCATTTGCTATAAATGAAATCTATGAATTTTTGATGTAATTGCATGTGTTTGATTACTTTGTGTTTTAATTGATCATTGCATTATGATATCATCACAAATTCGATCCTTTTGAACCTATCAATTGGTATCTGAGCCTTCAATTCAGTGATCAGAGCTTATCTAAAATTTTGAGCTCTTTGAATCACTTGAAATCTGTGATTGATTGCAATTTGATCGATTGTTGTTTTCAGTTGTGTTTCATCTATAGAAACATGATTTGAATCAAAATTCGTGTTCAATTCGTTCAGATATGAGGAATTGATCAAATTTGTGTACGAACTGTGTTCTTCAGTTTTGGACTTCAATTCAATCAGAAAACTGATTTGTAGTTGTTGTTTGATCAAATTGATGATTGAGGATTGTTAATTGACCTAATTACTAACTAATTGAAAGTTTTTAGATCAATTGAACAAGTTTTGAAGATTTTCATAAGATCTAAGTTCATTGGAGAAGATGAATTAGGCGCATGTGGTGAAAATCTGCTGAAAATTGACCAAGTGTCTAGACGCGTTACCACTATTTGGGCGTTTTAGCACTGTGTAGGCATTTTCAGTACATGCGTTTTACCACTGTTGGGACGCATTGTAACTGTTTGGACACATTGTGACTTTGCTGGAACAAAGTAATTCTGGGCGTTTTACAACTGTTCAGGCATTTCTCAACTGTTTGGGCGCATCACCAGTTGGGCGTTTTACCTCAAAGTTAGGTGTTTCAGAACTATTCAGGCATTTCACAACTGTTTGGGCGCTTGATAACTATTTAGGCGCTTGAGCCCTCAGACTTATCAGTAAACACTTAAAATTTTTTTTCAAAAACTAAAATCCAGAAGTATTTTCATTTCATAGTTTTATTTCAAATCTTAAAAGCAACAAAAACAAGTTATTTTCTTAAATTCAAAAATACAAAATGGTTAAGTCTAAAGATTCTGAGAACAAGCTTCCAAAGCTAAAGAACAGAACTGGTTTCAAGAACTGGTCTTTAAGGTTGAAGCATCATCTAAACTCTATTGATACTGACTTGTGGAAGTCAATAGAGAAAGGACCTTATATTCTAATCACATCTGATGGTCCTGACAAAGAATTTGTTTATACAAAAGACTCTCTAGAACCTTATCCAGAGGATGGTCTGTAAGATGATGACTTAAGAAAGGTGAAGAATGACATCAAAGCTTATTCACTGATGTGTAAGGGATTACCATTGGAAGTCATGACTAGACTTGATGGTTATCAAACTGGGTACACTATGTACAAGGCTTTGATGATCATTTGTGAAGGTGGTAAAGAGATATAAGATCTCAAAAAGCAGAAACTCAAGAGGCAATTGGAGTTATTTGAGCATCTTTCTGGGGAAACAGTTAATCAAAAATGATGAACAGATTTGTGCAACTAACTACTGAGATGTCAATTGCTGGTATAAAAAATGATCTCAAGATCTAAATTACAGACTTCTCAATGCTCTTCCATCTTCATGGAAACAGACAGTTACTCTGTTAAAGCATACTAAAAAGTTTCCTATGGATCTAGATCTTTTGATTGCCAAGATTGAATCAGTTGAGATTGATGAGAGCTCCAGAAACAACGATAGAGCTGCTTCAATGTCTCATTATAAGTATGTTGCATCTCCAGCTAACACAGTGGAGAATGCATTTATGGCCAAAGATGATAATACTCCAGAATATGAGGGTGATTTGTTCATTTGAGTTGGTTTCTTTACAGATTCTTCTTACACAAATGCTCCTATTTATACAACTCAACATCAACCTCAGTCTCCTCCTAAAACTCAAACTCCTAAACCTCAAACTGAGACTTCATCTTTTAACTCTATTAAAACTAGCAAAGTTAAAGATGTTATTAACATCCTCTTACAGGATGATAGTCAAAATATGCTTTTACTGCTTTTATGGCAAGTTTTCAAGCTTATTAGGGTAGTCATTTAACATAATTAGATCTTGTTTTGCAGGATTTGTTTGAGTTATATTCTGATGATGTGGAAGAAATGGACTTGAATTGCCAGATGGTGATGATTGCTTACAAAACACAGAAACACTCTTATGTTAACAGGAACTACAAGCCAAGTGCTGACAAAACTATTGGCTTTGACAAATCAAAGTCAAGGTGTTTCAACTGCAACAGTTATAGTCATTTCTCAAGGGAATGTAAAGCTCCCAAAAACCAAGGAGAAAATGGTCAAGCAGGTTCTAGCAGTCAAAGATACCAACAACCATCTCAGAAGACCTTTCAAAAGCCTTATCAAAGTCTTCCCATGATAGAACTTAAAGACGAATCAAAATCATCTGAAGAGCCAAAGAAAGCTCTTGTTGTTAGCATCAAAGATGGATATGACTGGTGTGCTTATGCTGAACAATTTACAGCTGATCTTACCTCTAGTTTATCTCTTGTTGCAGATATTCAAAATGAAGACTGGTCTGAAGATAATGATCCTAAGGCTGATAGTGATTCAGAAAATGATGATGAAGACTATGACTGGAGTGACAAATCCGACCCAAAAGAGGTTTCAGAAGAGATTGCACTTATGGCTCAGTTTAACCAACCAAAGGTTGAGAATCCATCATCTGACTCTGAGACTTCATCTTCAAGTTATCCTGAAATTCTTGTTGAAGTCAGAGAGAAAATGTCACAAAAGCATGTTTTGATCAAGTTGAGCATTACAGAACATATTCATATAAGATCTGTGATAAACTTAAACTAGAATAAGTAATGCATCAAAAATTGAAAAATGATCACAAAGTCTCTGATGAAAAGATCCTATCTCTGCAAACCACATGAAACAAAACTCTAAAAGAACTTAAACTTGTTAAAAAACAACTTGAGGAGATGACTAAAAATTTAGAAGAGGAAAAAATAGCTCATGCTGCAACTCAGGTGGATCTAGCTAAATTAAAAGTTCTAAAACTATTGTAGAACAGCTGGTAAGTGAGAGAAAAGACAAAAACAAAACAGGTCTAGGTTTTACACATGAACCAATGCCTGAATATAGCACAAACACTCTACCAGAAAACATTAGCACACATGATCACTCACCTGAAAACAAAGCTAAGCTAAAAGCCTTTCAAAACAAGAAAAAGATTTCTGAAAGTGATGAAGAGAAAACAAATGTTGAGATATTTGAGGAACAAGATTCTGAAAAGATTAAAAATTGTAATCCAGTGAAAGTTAAATCTTACGAACCACGACCAAAGAATAAGAAAACGTTTGTTCCCAAAAAGCATGTTGTTGAAAAAATCATTGTTATGAACGACAAACAAAACTCAAATAATAAAGAGAATGCAAAACCAGATGAAGTAACATCTGAAGATTCATTTTCTAACGGATTAAACAATCCAGACTTAATCAAATGGCAGAAAGAACAAAAAGATAAAGAAAATGCAATAGAGACTTCTACTGAAGATGTTCAATCCCAAAGCAAACAAAGATCATCAAGATCAAGAAATCAAAGAAGGAGAAGGAAAAATGCTAAATCTAACTCCTCTCAGAACAAAAATCAAAACAATCAATATCAAAATTCCAGTTTAAACCAGTGAAATTTGTGTCTGCGGGTACTTTTGACATGAACAAAATTCCAGAAAACTCAAAGAACAAATCTAACTCTGATCTGAAAACAGGTACAGGTCCTAAGTCTTCTGCTGTCAATAAAAGATTTGTATCTAAAGAGTCAAGAAATGGTGTTAATGAGCAAAAGTCAAAACCCAAATTTCAAAAGAACAAACTTTTAAATCAAAAACAACATATTAACTTTTTAACTCCTAAATCAAAACAATGATCAAATGTGGCCTCCACATCAAAAGTTAATCAACAGTTGTTTAAATCACAACAAAGGTATTGTGAAATATGTGATATGTACAATCATAAGACTGAAGAATATTTCTTTAACAGGTATTGTCACATATGTGATATGAAAAACCATTCAACAACTGATTGTTATTTTAATAAATATTGTACCTATTGTGATGAAATAATTCACAAAACTGAGAATTGCTACTTCAGAAAGAACTCGCCGAGGAATGGATATGTTAATCCACAGTTAAGGAATGGATATGTCAATCCATAATTTCAAAGAAATCAAAGTGCTGGTTTTCAATGATTGACAAAACAACCTTCCTTAAGCTTGAGATCCTTTTGAAGAATTAATTCTAAATATGATGATTCTTATGCTGTGAAATGTAACAACCGGCTTTTAGGTCCTACTTTAAACCTTAATGTAATCTAGTTGTATTCCATTTTATTATTAATATTATTTTGTCTTCCATGCTAATTGTCTTCATGCTTGATTTCCTTAGAAGATTCTTTTATGACTTGCCTTAGTCTAGAAATTATTGAGCGATGGTAGAGAGTACAAAATGATCATCCGCATATGCTAGAGTGTTTATCCGTATTTGCTACAGTTTAAGTCTTTTGTTCATCCACATTTGCTACAGTGTTAATCCGCTGTGGACCATTAGTCATCCGCTAAGGACCATTAGTCATCCGCTGTGGACCATTAGTCATCCGTTGTGGGCAATGGTTATCCATTGTGAACACTTAGCATTTAAGATGTCCACTGTATACTTTATTCATGCGTTGTGGACACTTAGGTTATTTCTGAAATTTTGGGTGTAGAATCTAAGTGATCTTAGAAAAAAATTTGAGTTATAATTTAACTAATATATATATATATATATATATATATATATATATATATATATATATACACACTACTCTCATTCGGCTGCCCCCACCCACCATACACACCTCTCCCTTGACTATTTCAAAACCACACCCACACACAACCCCTCTCTTCTCCCCATACATGCAAACTTACACTCTTCTCTCCATCTCTCTCTAACTCTCAAAGCAGCCATCTCTCCCAAGAAATCCAGCACTCACTTCTACTTTCTGACAAGATTTCATAGATAACTTCATCAACATCCGACCAAGACCCAAACAAAGCTGGAAGGTGGACTCAAGTGGGTTTTTTTACGCGAGGTTCTTGAAGTTTTGTGGTGTTCCAACTCCAACTCGTGAAGTATCAACCCTCATACTCTTCAATCATCCCAAACACATGAAGTTTCTGGAGTAATCTTACGGCCATACAACTATTTTAGAAGAACTCACAACTTCACACAAGGTATCTTTCGAAGATCGAACGTAAACCAAGGTTGGTGCACAGGTTTGCACCCCTGAAAACCCTATTTCTCACTAGTTTAAGCACCAAAAACCTCACTGCTTTGAAAACCTCTCCACCTATTCTTAAGATATACTCTAAAATAGTAAAGGAACCTTCACACAAACATGTTTCAAAAGCTACAAAAAGATTTGATAACATTTATGCTCAAATTATAGGGGTTACATAAGTGTAAATGTTGTACTTCACCCTTGGATGCAACATAAGGTGCCATGTATGTTAAACATATATAATTCGTGGTAGATGTTGAATAGGGAAAATGGTGTGGTATTATGGACTTAATGGGTGAAATTAAAAACCCGAAAAGTGGTAAAATTCTCAAATATGGTCAAATCCTTGAAAAACATCTTTAAACAGATTATAGAGATCACTAGAAGTCCTTAAAAAGTAATACTTGTGTGTTATGGGTTGAAGTTAAAAGATTCAAAACTAGAAGCTTAGATTGTCGGTTTTTCCGTAACCGGTAACTCAAATTTTGTGTTTTAAATCCCTCAAGCTAAATTCTGAAATATTAAGTTTTAACAGGCCTAAAAGTAATATAAAAACACCTAGGAACTAATAAGGGCCATAGTGGGTCAAGAAATGGAAAGAAAGCAACTTTTTGGTCAAAATTGTAAATTTTGAAACTTGAGGGACCAAAGTGTAAATTTTGTAAATATAACTAAATTTTAGTAACCATATGACCAGCAACCCTTATCAAACTTATTATCATAAAAAAAAAATTCATAAGATTCGTATAACTTGTCATCCATGTATCAAAAACCCTAACTTTCCTAAAAAGGAAACTTTTTGACGCAACTCCTAAGAAACGAAGCCACATGAACTTATGACCATCAAATGCACTTAGTTACACATTCAATAGTCTAAGAACATATAGCTTACTACTTGTATCATGATAATAGGGTGCTAGGACTCGGACTTGTTGGTACTTGAAGGACTTTTATTTGATTCTAAGGTGAGTTTTAGTGTTCCCTTTTGTTGGTCCTGTTGATCGAATCAACAGTATGCTTGACAATGATTTCCCACCAAATACACACTTGCAAACTCAATAACATAATGAATTAGATTGAATCTAAACAATAATAAACAATAACAAAGGCTTAATGATGTTGAAAATGAACTTCCAGCCGAACACACAATTGCAACAACAATATTCTGTATTAGGGTTTTGCAAAAGGTTCCTTACAAAGATAGAAAAATTACAATATATAAGCAACCTGCCTGTCTAACTACTAGATTCACCCGGCAGCAAACTACAGATTCGCCGGGTGATTAGAAGCAGCTGACTCCGGGCGAAACTATAGTTTCGCCCGTAGTTTCGCTGAAATACAAAAATACATAAGAAATACAAATTACAAAATAAAATT
Source organism: Flaveria sonorensis (assembly GCA_025506505.1). Lineage (NCBI taxonomy): Eukaryota > Viridiplantae > Streptophyta > Magnoliopsida > Asterales > Asteraceae > Flaveria > Flaveria sonorensis. Next base: position 37,218,612 of record CM046435.1, on the reverse strand, counting down.
AACATTTAGCCTATTACATAAGAAAGTAAACCTATCAACTATAGTGAGTCTAACCTATGTAAGATTATCAATTCTCCCCCTAGGTTGGACCTCACTCTCGGTCTACTGGCTCTTCTCTTACTCCCTCTTTAGCATTATCAAATGTTTCTTGTTCTGCTCCTGCTGCACTCTCCTCTTCAGCCCTTTCACTTGCCCTTGCGAACTGTCATGTAAGATCCTGCATGTCCAACCTTAACTCGTAAGCCTTGGATATTTTCTCAGCTAGCTCCCTGACCTCTTCCCTTACTCTATGAGCTTTATTCGCCACGTTCATAAACAAACTGGCTTCTTTCCTCGTTTCAGTTCCAGTTCCCGCTTTGATGTGATTTTCACTTAGAATCACTAAGTCTTCATCATAAAAAGAGAACACCTCCATTGGATCAAAAAGTTTAATCTCAACTTCATCTTTCACTCTAATTACTGCTTCCCTAGTATTGTTGTCATAGAACCATTTCTCGAACTTTTGTAGTCTAGGGGGAAGTGGATTGGGCACTCCTACCCTATTCACAGTTTTAGCTGGCTTTTGCTTTAAAACAATCTTTCCATTTCCAGTAGCCCCATCCATGTCTTTCTTCGACCTTCTTCTTTCTCTCCTCATAAACCCAAAAGCTTTAAAATTATCATTCATGCCTGCCTTGATTTCCTTCTCCAGCATCATGGCACGTTCACTCAAATGGGCATCCAACAGTGGAATTTCAGCTAATCTCCTCAAGTCCCACCTAGGCAAGGTCTTGAATGCCTTCCTTTTATGCATGTATGATATTTCCCCGCCCCTTCGTTTAATCTTAAACATTTTCATTTCAGAATTATATTTCCAATTCATAATTTTCTTATCAGATTTCTTCTTGCTTGGTTCACTGATGTTTTGGAACAGTGGTGTTAACTGTTCTGGTTCTTTCTCTTTCACAAACCAGTCTTCTTTGCTTAATTCAATTACATCTCCTTCATCAGAACCCCTGTGTGCCATATAAGTCATTGGACGCTCCTCCACTTCATAATATTCGGGTTCTTAGTCATAGTCAACCAGCTGTTCCTTGTATTCTTCCTCTTTATCAATAAGGCTCTTTCCTGTATCCTTCTTGTTACCTTCAGTAGTTTCTTCTCTAAACACCTCAGCACCCGTCAAGTCTGTTTCTGTATCAAATCCCAGATCAACAAATTCAGCCTCAACAATCACAGGCTCCTCTCTCACATCACTTCCTTCATTAACTCTCTTCTCAGCTTTTGTCTCAGCAACCTTTGGACCTCCATCACCACTGCCACTTGCACCACCTCTAGTTGTACTTCCTTCTCCCCCCATCCCAGATGACTTTCCTACTTTCAGGAACGAATACTTAGATGTGTCGGTCGGTTCATCTAGCTCCTCTTGTGATAGCTGGTTTGGCAGACCAACTTTGCTCTTATTCACCTCCTTCAATAGTCTTTTGATTAATTCCTGCTGGTCAACCATCATTACTTTCATACTCTCTATTTACTCATATTTCTCCTTTTCTCTAAACTCTTGATTGACCAACTTAGTTTTTATCATGCTTAGTTCATTGGCCAACGAAACATTCATATTTCTGATGACATCTTGGTCCAATTCAGATCGGGAATCCCTCCTTTCTTCGAACACTGGCTGTTGATGCTTGGTTCTCCTTTCAGTTTCATGAGCCGGTTCCCCTTGACCAGACTTCCTTTTGGACCTTCTCTCTCTTTGAGGTCATAGCTCCTCTTCAACCTCATCAATCTCAGCTTCTAAATCTTATTCTTTCTCTTTTGCATACCTCTTTCTCTTCTTTATTGCTTCAGCTTGTTTTTCTCGATTTTCTTCAGTATTCTTGTTTTCATTTTCAATCAGCCTTTTTATGTAGTTTCATCTTTCAGCTGGGTACATGTTTTCTAGTAAATAAGTTATTTTACCACTGAAGTTGTGTCTAACTGCTGAGCAATCTGCAAATATTATTGTATTCATCTGCATCAGCCTCTTAACTTCCCCATGTATTGGCAAATTGGGTTTCTCATTATTAATGATCATCTGGATAAATCTTGGATATAACAGCCATTTGTCCTTCTTTAGAGCCATAACATTCTCAGTCAAACAGTCAAATATTAATCTAGCAATGTTGGACTTTTGTCCTTTATAGAATACACTTATGGCCTTAGCCCACTGTGCATTTAACCCATCTGATCCTCCCTTTCGGTGATTCAAATACATAATAAACACGTGAGCAATGTATCTTCATTCCTTGGACAAGAAAGACTTTTTGATTTCCTTCTTGGATCCAAAAGATGGTCCTTCATACCCAATGCTTCGATAAGCGTTAAGAACTTCAGCATCAGTTATAGCAACCTCATCTCCCCAGTCTTCTACTAACCTCAACACCCTCGCAACCATCTCAGCACTAACAACTATATTCTCCCCAAGAACTCTGGAAGTAATTATGTGTGGAGTAGATCCGAAATCACATTCTGCATTTACCCAGAAATCTCTTATGTGAATGTCATAGATCGTGGGTAAATGAGATATGGCATAGAGAATAGTAGACTGCTTCAGCCATCTAAGACAATCTCTGAATCCAATAGTCTTTGGATTACTGTCGTCTAATAATGCCACTAGATTTGTCTTCTCGTCGAACTTTAAGTTAGCCATGAACTGCAAAATATAGAAATAGGTAAGTTAGAGAACACATAAAGACAATTAAACAAACAAAAAAAAAACAAAAAAAAACTAAAAAAAAGGTAGTTTCGCTGTCATGGCAAAACTGTAGTTTTGCCATGCACAGCAAGACAGCTTCGCTGAGGATTGAAATTAAGTTCAACAGTTTCACTGACAGACGAAACAATAATTTCGCCAGGCACACCTTAATAGATTCCTGTTGATTGAACCTAAGTTTTGATCAATCAAAAGTGTACATTCTCTGTAACTCAGCCCTAGACCATGAGTTTAAGCGATTCTACACATTCGCTGAGGACTAACTTATGATTCATATGACAGTGAAGTTGTAAGTTCGTTGAGCCCAACAAGATAGATTAAGTGTTGAGCGAATGTATAGTTTCGCTGGAATTGCTCTAGCGAAAGTATCAAATATGCTTGGACAGCATAACAAGATAGATTCGCCCGCAATCAGTGAACTTTAGTTCAGTTTCGCTGGTTAGTTTGGTAGATTCGCTGAACGAGTCAGGCGAACTTATGAACCAACGAATCAATACAAAACCACTGAATAAGCATTAAAACCGTGATTGAACCAGAGAAGCAGGGTCGCAATGCCTACCAGATAGATCAGAATCGAACAAACTCGATGGAAATCACACAAACGAGATCAAGTAGGTTCGGACACAGAGAAACTAGGGTTTAGTTTCGCACAGAATTGTGTGAAACGAATTTCACACTGTGCAATATATAGCTCGTAGTTTCGCTGGCAGCAAAACTACAGTTTCGCTTGGCATAACAAAAGAAATCAGGTGTATAGAGAACAACGATACTGCCGAGTAAATCTATAGATTCGCTTTGCGAAACTGCCAGCGAAACTGTAGTTTCGCTGCAACCAAAAAAAATAAAAAAAATAAATAAATTTTTGTATTTAAAAAACCTTTATGAGAAACATTTTTCATCCCACAACATCAGCTCAAAAAAAAATAAAACAAATAAGAAAGAAAAGTAAAAGGATATAGAGACTTCTTTTTCAAGAAAATGATCTAGAGAGTCAAAGATTTGCGGGATTGCTGATATGTTTGTCCTTTTAAACCCATGCCTTCCTCTTTTCAACAAGCAATCTGCATCTATTTTATCATGTATTAGATTCATTTGATAAACTCAGATGACTTGGATCCCGTAGATATTCAGCAAAGTACTAATCCTATTCTTCATGGTTTATTGAGCAATAAAATTCACTTTGCTTGAAATCTTAAATATTTCAACAATGATTCTTAATTTTTAAGAATCGTTGTGTCTTTATTTTAGGGCCAGATGATAAGAGCTCCAGGTCTATACTTATGTATAATAGAGGAGGTGATCTTTTTATCTCGCTGATGAGAGCTTCAGGTCTATATTTACGTATAACAGAGAAGATCATCAGAATGTGCTGATGAGAGCTCCATGTCTATACTCATGTATAACAGAGGAGATCATCACTCCAGGTCCATGTTCACACATAGCAGAGGAGATAAGCACGAGATATGTCACCCATTTTATTTTAATATTTTTGCATCAAAGCAAAGATTTGAAACTCTCAACCCATTTTAGACAAGGCCTTGTAGCTTTGTGCAGGCTGAGATATCATGAGGATAATCCTTGTCGTCAAGTTCTTAGACTTTAATTAAGCTACACGTTCACTGTTTACTTTGATATCGGGCTGAGCTACCATGCATATCCCAAACAATGCTATTGATTTTCCTTCAAACTTCTTTTCCATGAAGTTCCTAAAAAAACAAAATAACCTTAGACAAAAAGTAAATTTTTATTCTCCCCTAAAATTTCTTTTTAGCAGACACGAAACAAAAAGGAATTTTCTTCTCCCTTTTTGATGTTTTTAATGTAAGCTGAAACAAACAAAATAAAGATGTGAAGACATATGAGACCCAGAAGTTTATCAGTAAAAGTTTATAAACAAAAAGAAAACTTATTTATAGACCAATACACATTATGATAAGAAAACAGATTTTAAAAAGATATTAGACCCAGAATTGAGATCAATTCATAAAAACATGGTTTATCAAATATTTTTGTGAAAAGATCTGCTCGTTGATTTTTTGTGTCAATCGGAATAATATATATAAAACCCTTTTCCAGAACGTCCCGGATGGCATGAATTCTCGTTTCAATGTGCTTGGTACGAGTATGATGAATTGGATTTTTGGAAATCCCAATGGCACTTCATTATTATAGAAAAGTGGTGTATGAAGAAAATTTATCCCATAATCCATCATTTGATGTTGTATCCACAGCACTTGGCAACAGCAACTGGAGGCAGCAACATATTCAGCTTCTCCTGTAGACAAAGATACTGTAGTGTGCTTCTTACTTTGCCAAGAAACGAGACAATCTCCCAGATATTGACATCCACCGGTGACGGATTTCCAGTTGACCCTGCAATCACCATGATCACTGTCAGAATATGCATGTAAGTCAAAGTTACCTCCTTTTGGGTACCAAAGGCCTAAACGGGAGGAACCCTTTAAGTAACGAAAAATTCTTTTAACAGCTTTTTCATGAGATTATTTTGGGTTGGCCTGAAAACGAGCACAATAGTACACAGCGAATGTAATATCAGGACGACTGGCCGTATGATACATGAGGGATCCGATCATAGAACGATAGCGATGAGCATCCACAGATTTCCCATTATCATCTGGAGTTAAGCAAGTCTGAGCAGTGAATGGAGTAAGTTCTGGAGAAGAATCATCCATTTTGAACTTTTTGAGAATCTTGAGAATGTATTTTTCTTGATGAATCAAAATACCAGACTGCTTTTGTTCAACTTGTAATCCCAAGAAAAAGCATAACTCCCCCATCATGCTCATTTCGAAATGATACTTCATGACCTCTTCAAATTCTCTGCATAGTTTCTCATTTGTTGACCAGAAAATGATGTCATCAACATATACTTGAACAATCAACATTTCACCATCAACTTCTTTCTTGAACAGACTCATGTCTATCGAACCATGAGAGAAACCTTTACTTAGCAGATACTGTATCAAAGTTTCACACTAGATTCGTGGGGCTTGATGTAATCCATATAAGGATTTGTCAAGTTTATACACTTTGTCTAGAAAATCTAGATCCTCGAAACCTGGAGGTTGACAAACATAAATATCCTCATCGATGTTCCCATAGAGAAATGCGCATTTACGTCCATCTGAAAAACTTTAAAGTTTTTGTGAGCCGCATGAGCAAGAAAGATTATGATGGCTTCAATGCGAGCAACTGGAGCAAACAATTCAGTATAGTCAATTCCTTCCTCCTGAGCAAAACCAACCTGGATTTGTTTTGAATTATTACTCCCCGGTCATCTGGTTTGTTCCTGAATACCCATTTAGTACCAATAGGAAACTTGTTTGGAGGAAGATCAACTAATTGCCAAACTTTTAGTTTCCTGAACCGCTGAAGCTCCATTTGCATAGATTCAACCCAACTTGGGTCTTGAAGTGCTACTGAGATGTTTTTAGGAACAGTTTGAGACAAGAAAAAAGCATAGAGACATTCATTTATCAATCCAGATTGACTCCGTGTCTTCACTCCATTAGTAATAGAACCAATGATGTAATCTTGTGGGTGGTCTTTTAAGGTTTTAAAATTAGTGTTAACTGTTAACAGATTTGATGAAGATGAGGAGGTGGTTGGTGATGGTTGTGAAGGCTATGATGAGGAAATGGGTTGTGAAGGCTATGATGAGGATGTGGGTTGTGAAGGCTGTGATGGGGATGTGGGTTATGAAGGCTGTGATGGGGAAGTGGGTGGTTGTGAATGAGGTGCAGGTGGAACAGGTTCAGTTGGAGGTATGATTTCTACATTGGTTTGAGGAACAACATCATCATCAAAAACTGGAAGATTGAAAGATTTGAAGATGGTATTTGAGTCATAGAACCATGCAGGATCAGATCCCATGTTAGGAGAATTTGACTCTTGCCAATCAACATAGAATGATTCCTGCACAATACGCGTTCTTTTGTTGTAGACCCGATACGCTTTTTGTGAGGAAGAATAGCCAACAAAGAAACATTCATCAGAAACTGCACCAAACTTTGACTTCTGAGCGTGAGTGTTTAGCAAGGTACATGAGCAACCAAATGGGCGAAAGAAGTTAATCAAGGGTTTTCGTTTATGAAGAAGCTCATAGGGAGTCTTCATTTTGTCTTTCACAATAAGAACCCTGTTAAGTACATAAGAAGCACAGTTGACAGCTTCAACCCAGAAAATTATTGGAAGCTTTGACTCAATCAGCATAGTTCTTGCTACTTGGATGAGTGTCCTATTCTTTCGCTCAACAACTAAAACATCTAGTCTTTAAACCTTTCCACATCTAAAACATCGAGACTTTAAACCTTTCTTACTACATTTTGAAATTGATGCTTGATCAGTTAAGATTTCTTCCTCATATTCAGACGTGTGAGAATCTGAATTGCTACACGAGTCATATGATTATTTTAATATTTCCTTTGTGACCTTTATTTTAGCAAATCCTGATTCATTTTCGTTAATATTGTTAATGTTTGAGGAAGTTGTCTCAATATCTTCAGGGCTAGAAATCCAAATTGGTGTGAAAGATGGGATAGGATGAGAAAGAAATTTTTCAAAATAATTTGGGTGAGAATGTCTGTTTGAACCTTTACTTAAACAATTATCATTACCATTAACAAGAGAACTTAAAACATCATCGTTTGATTCATCAACATCTGAGGATAAACAAGACGAACTAGAACTAGAACTACATAAACTATTGTCTGTAACAGACGTTTAGAAAACAAATCTACTTAAACTATTCTCTATGGAAGACTTTTTGGAGTCTGAAATGTTAAAACTAGAGCTGCCAGACCACTACTTGCACCATAATCATGTTCCTCTCGAATCTCCTTATGATTAACTCCTTCTAAACCTGCATACAAACTGTCAATATCTTTTTGAATTAATTCATTAGTTGGATGAGGTGTAGGCATATGAGAATAACAATAAGTGCTAGGTGGAGGATAAACATGAGTGGATTCTTTGCTTCCCAAACCAGTCTTAGTTTTTGTTTTTAATTAGTCTCAAGTTTCATCCTAGAGATTGTCCATTTTTCAAGTTTAGTTTTTAATTTGCTTGTTTCAAATTCAGCAAGTGCTACACGTTCAGTTAAAGCATTTATTTCAACGTTTCTTTCCAAAAGATTTCTTTTTAAATGCTCATTTTCTTTTAATACTTCATTTAACTTAACAAAATATTTAGACTCATTTGTTTTAAGTTCCTTATTAATTTACTTCAATTCCTTTTCATTATCTAATAACAGTCTGTTTTCCTTATAAACCCCAAATAAATGAATTTTGCAAGGAGGAGAGCACATGTCTTGAATTACCTCATAAGGTAGACCTATAACTACCTTTTCAGCAGCCAGGGCCTTGTCACACTTATAAACCGGAGTATTCTTCTTGTCTTCTTCAACCTCCATTGCTTTCCTGCTATTCTTCTCAGCCTCACTATCCTCTTTCAATTCTTCTTTTGACTCACTTGTCTTCTTTTCATAATCTTCACCAATAGTCACCTTCTTTTCAACTTCAACACCAGCTTTCTCATATCCACCCTCTTCAACAATAGCTTTCTCAACCTTTTTCTCTTCAACCTGAACCCTTTTCTCATTACTTTCACCAATGACCTCTTGAGTCTCACTCTTGAACTCTCTAAAAGGTTCAAAGTAGTCAATAGAATCCACATCACTATTCACTAACTCAGCCACTAGTGCATGATTGATTTCTTCTTCAGTTTCCTTAATCTCAACGCTCCAATCAAAATTTGAGATGGGAGCTATTTCCTTCTTTGACTTGACTTCTTCCTTGTCAGTGATTGGGGTAACTTTAGAAGTTCCTGGTTCAGTAATGATAGGATTTGGACATTCTTTTTTAAAGTGCCCCAGCTGTTTGCAATTGAAGCATCTTAATTTCAACTTATCAAAACCAAGCTTAGAATTCTGATTCTGATTTTCGAAGCTCCTTCTACCAGTTCGTTCCATGAATCTTCTTGCACGTAGTGTGAGCATGGCCATTTTCCATTAGATGTCTGTTTCTTCTAAGTAATCTGGATTGACTTGATACATGTCTTCAATGGTCATTCCTTTTCCCTTTAACTCCCCAGCAACTAGAGCCTCATAACTATGCACAAACATCCCTATAGATGGCTTTGAGCTTGAACCAACACCTGTAGCCCCCCACTGGACATATTTGAAGCTCCAAATCCTGTAGAACCACCATAAGCTAAACCATACATAGATGAGTTTGCAGCGGATGACATTAATGCAGCATTTTGTGGATATACAGTGGTTGGCATCATGGATTGATTGTATTCTCTCCTCTGTAATCAGCAAAGATTCTTTCCTGCTTCAATATCCTAACTTGCAGGCTCCATAGTTTAAGGGAGTGAGTCCAATAGTTTAGAGACTTGTTCATGATTTCCCAACAGCTCATCATATTTCTTTAAGGTGCTTGAGATGGACAAAAGTCGATTTGTTATGTCAGTAAGGCTTTCATTTTTGTGTCCTACAAATGAATTAAACTCCTTTTCAGCTTGAGCTTTCCTGTCTTTCCTCAAATCCTCATTTCCATCATAGAATTCACACAAGGAGTCATACAAAGATTTTTCATTCTTATGTTCAGCAAAGCGGTTATAGATATCTTGAGATACGCAGAGAGTTAAAGCTCCAAAAGCTTTCTGATCACGATCAATTAGCTTGAGATCTCTTTCAGTGAAGGTAGATGGATCGGTGGTTGGTGAAGTAACTTGACCGACCGTGACAGTTAGGAGTGAGCACCAATTACAATTGATTCCCATTGATTATGATCAGTGTAGTAGAAGAAGGCTTTTAAACATCTTTTCCAATCCTCAAAGTTATCACCATTTATAAGCCTCGGTGGTCTAATAGGAGCAACACTCTCCAAGTCAGATATGGTGATATTGCTGGATGTCATTTATTAAAGTGATAGTTTTGCTGATAACACACAGTTTTGCTACTAACTTCACTGACAGATTCGCTTGTAGAATCGCTAGAAACTTCGCTGAAAAATTCGCTCCTAGATTCGCTGGCAAACAAGCAGCAGTTTTGCTCGAACAATGATCAGAAACTCTAGTTTCGGCGATAGGTTCGCTGAGACTAGAAGAACTTTCATTCTAAAATGAATTCTCCAGCACTTTTGCTTGTAATGACTAGCAGGAAGTTGAAATTTTGTTCAAAAATGGGCTAATTTCCCTGACAATAACACCTGAGTAGAAAATCACCAAATCCTTAGATTCGCTGGTACATTCGCTACGAATTGTAAATTCTCCCAAAATCTGAATTTTGAACAAATAGAAAAAAATCACAAATTTGATTCGCTGGTACATTCGCTGGACGAATTGTAAATTCTCCCAATGAATCTGAAAAACCTTTTTAGAACAGAATCAACTAATCTCATCCAAAAAACCAACAAATTTGAAATCTGATGATTACAGTAGCTTTGCACATCCAAAACGTATTGTTGGTCCTGTTGATCGATTCAACAGTGCACTTGATGCTTGACAATGATTTCCCACCGAATGCACACTTACAAACTCAATAACATAATGAATTAGATTGAATCTAACAATAAAAACAATAACAAAGGCTTAATGATGTTGAAAATGAACTTCCAGCCAAACACACAATTGTAACAACAATATTCTGTATTAGGGTTTTGCAAAAGGTTCCTTCCAAAGATAGAAAATTACAATATCTAAGCAACCTTAGATTCGCTGGCGACTAGCGAAACTACCTGTCTAACTACTAGATTTACCCGGCAGCGAACTACAGATTCGCCGGGTGATCAGAAGCAGCTGACTCCGGGCGAAACTATAGTTTCGCCCGTAGTTTCGCTGAAATACAAAAATACATAAGAAATACAAACTACAAGATAAAACTAACATTTAGCCTATTACATAAGAAAGTAAACCTATCAACTATAGTGAGTCCAACCTATGTAAGATTATCACCTTTTTTCTACTGTTTTCGGATGAAGCATGCTATGATTAAACTAAATTATTCATGAGCTATCCTGAGATACTTACATGTTGTGGTTATTGTTAGAACCTGCTCTTATATTGTATCACTATCAATAATTCCTGGTGAACCGCTTGTTCTATATGGGTATATCTACATAGGGAATCCCCCACACACAGTGCCTTCCATTATAACCCAATGACATAATAGGAAGGGTACCACACTAAGATCCTGCAGGTTCATTTATGGTATGTGATAGGTTTTTTAAGATACTATGGTGTACCACTCGGCAGGTATGGTATAGTGTTTGAGGCTCAGTTCTCCCTATGGGTTAACCGGTAATAACACAAGTTTAGAAGAGGCTAGCCGGGACTGAGTGCAGGGTTGATTATGATCCCAAAACACTGATACTTACATTTTAAACCTAACTTATGGATTCTACAAAGACTTTTGGTTTTAAACTTTAAGCACTTGAACTCACCAACTTTATAGTTGACACCCAATCTATTTTTGAGCATGTTTCAGGTAACCCTTGATGGAAGCTTGGATTACGTTGGAAACCTTTTAAGGATGGCCTAGCACCGTGACTACTAATGACATTACTTGACCTTGAAACAATTTGGACAATTTAATTTGATGTCTGTTAAACATTTGAATTTTCTATGATAAATTGATGCTTTTGTATTGGGTCAGTCTGCTATGGCCCTGTGATGTACTTTAATGCAATGCCATCTGATTTCTCTCCTTGTGTGCTCTTTAATGGTTGGTTTCTGCTGCCATGTATTTTACCAGTCTGTGACGTCCCACCCCCCTTTGGGCCCGGGGTGTGACTGATTGGTATTAGAGCCAGGTTTTGTAGAGAAGTCGGGAATACCTTAGTAGAACCAAGGCTACAACCCTGATACCTTAGGACTGTCCTTGTTTTGGAATGTGTTGGAATAAGCGGGTTGGGTAAATTGATAATTACACTTGATCAACGTAATCATGAATTTACCGGACGCGTGAATTCCGGCACGATCCCTTAAGTGACCTTAAAAACCTTTATTTCAAGGTATAAAAATTTGGAAAATATCTTTTGTAGTTTAAACTTTATAAACTAACTTTCATGCTTGTTGTAACCTATATTGTTACTGATTATAGATACTACTGCCATTACTACTACTATTATTACTATTATTAGATGCTATCATTATTATTGTCATGAGCTATGAGAAACCAAATTACTCATGATAATTTTACAGGATTTCAAGACTATGGCGGACAATGGAAAAGCGCCTGCATACCCAGCCGATGAGACTGCCCCAGTGGGAAGGCTTAGGAGGGCAACATCCCCGTCGCAATATGAGGAGTACCTGTGGAGATGCAGTCATCCTGGATGGATCTCGGTGACATCCGATGTCACGGAACCCTCGGAGGACTCTTCACCAACCCCAGGATAGGAGCAGGACCCGCTCCCACTCACCGCACGTCACTACACCAAATCACTCACCTATCCCCCCTATCGGGAATAGGGGTGTGCATGTCATTACACGACCACGTAAGAGCACTAAGCCAGGAGCATCTGTTTCCTTTAGGATGCCGCCCCCTCCACCTCCTCCTGCGATGGCCCCCGCATCTGCACCTCCGGTGATTAACCCGTCCTGACGCCAACCGCGTGACGAGTATTGAATGCCTCCTAGGCGCAACATGTATGATGGGCCGAGTGTCTTTTCTGAGACCCCTACTCCCAGTCCAGCCGTTGGGCTTGCGATATCGGTTCGTCAGACCCCACGCTGAGTGATATACTCAGGACTATTCAGCATCACGAGGTTACTCTTCAGCATGCCACGCGGACCTCACAGTCCACCCAGTTCCAGGCAATGATGGCATCTCAGGGTGTTCAAGGCTTGGAGCAGGAGCAGAAGAAGAAGGGTTCGGGCTGGTTTGGGTGGCTAAAGAAAGGTGGCAGTGATGATAGGGATGATATCAGATTGTTGGGCTTTGGTTTAGAACTATTTGAAGAAACAATTTTATTTATCTCAGACACTATTATTTATCTTATGCGGGTGATGACACCTTCCAAATTGTGATATTATGATACTACTACTATTTTGCTTGATTGATGCTATAATTAAATACTTATGAATTTTCTCTTATGATACTAACTTTTGCAAGGTGCCTAAAATGGGAATATGCAATAGTATATTTCCAAGAATTTAGTCTTGTTGCCTTATGAAATTTGTTAACTCCATGCTACTCGTATGACACAACTATACATGTCTTGTAGTGTGTTATAGGAATTTCATGTGTTTGGTGATGTGACTAATAGGAGTAAAAATCAAGGTAATGAGATACTTGAAACCAATTTATAAGACACTAAATGACTTTATCTATGTTGACACCAGAATGCTACCTAGACGAGGAACTCGTGGTGGAAGGAGAGGAGCAACCAGGGGAAGAAATGAGGAAGCTGGACGAACTGGGAACCAAGGTGGAAATCGACCACCTACTCCACCAGAAACCCCACGTGAGAAAATGTCAACCACGAGAATGAAGAGAAAATTGCAAACCTGGTGGCTCAACAAACCGCTACTGCTATTCCAACCATTACCGCCTAGATCAATGCAGACTGGGGACTCATAACCGGAAGCGGAGGACCTGGAAATGACGAAGGCAACACTGATGATACTGAGGGGATAATGATTGGATGTTCCTACAAAACCTTTATGGCTTGCAAACCAAAGGAATTCTATGGCACTGAGGGTGCAATTGAAACTTACCAGTGGTTAGACGAGATTGAAGTCGTATTGGACATCAGTGAGTGCAAGACCGAGCACATGATAAGGTTTGCCTCTCAATCTCTTAAAGGACCAGATTGGAGTGGTGGAAGACTATCATTCAGCCCTGAGATAGGAATGCTGCAGGCCGAATGAAATTGTCTGAATTCAGAGAGCTGATGACCAGCAAGTACTGTCCAATCAATCAATTAGAGAAACTGGAGGCCGAATTCCTGAATTTGGAAATGAAAAGCTCAAATTACATCGAGTTCATCCACCGGTTCTCTGCTCTATCTCGACTGGTGCCCCACCTGGTGACACCAGAAACTAAAGGTGTAGCCTGTTTCATCTGGGTATTACATCCTAGAGTTAGAGACATGGTCCGGTCTTCCAGGCCTACAACCCTCCAAGCAGCGGTAGATCTCACTAGTAGCTTGACGGATGACTTGATTAGAGCTGGTTGGACAGAACATGGGAAAACTATGGACAAGAAAAAGGCGATGGGTGAGAAAAGGAAGTAGTGTGATGCTATGAAGACGATCAGAGATAGTGGTAGCTCAAGCAAGAAAACTGGCGAAGGTGTAAGGTGTAATAATCATGGTAAAAGGGCTTGAAAGTTTTATTTAGGTACAAGCCCCTTTTGCAACAAGTGTAAACTATATCACCAAGGCGAGTGCAACCCAATGCCTTGCTTTAGGTGTAAACGAGCTAGTCCTTTGAATAAGCATTGTACGTATGAGCCGGGTAAGCAATGTTACGCGTGTAGAGATCCAGGACACATGAGGGACAAATGTCCTAAGTTGGCAAGAGATAAGGATGCCAGATCTAACAAACCCAAGGGAAGAGCGTTCATGATGGATCCAAATGGTGCTCTTAAGGAATCCGATGTGGTTAACGGTACGTTTCTCATAAACAACCATCCTGTTACCTTTCTATTTGATACTGAAGCAAAAGGAAGTTTTGTTTCTACTACCTTTAGGCCTTTTATTGATTTGAAAGCTCACATCCTAATCGATGCATACACCATAGAATTAGCTGACGGTAAGATAATAGAAACCAATGAAATCATCAGGACTGCATGATAGAATTAATGGGTAATCCATTTAAGATAGACTTGATGCCCATAATGTTAGGAGGATTTTATGTGGTCGTGGGGATGGATTGGTTAGCTAGGAATAAGGCTGAAATCGTGTGTGATGAGCATTTGCTTAAAATACATTTAATTGACGAAAAGACACTAGTTGTCCATGGTGATAGGAGCAATACGCTATACCCCATGATAACCCACCTAAAGGCTACCAAGAGTCTCCACAAGGGATGCTCAGCTTTCTTAGTCTACGTAAAAAGCGAGAGAAAAAAAGAAAATTGAAGATATACCGGTGGTGTCTGAGTACCTGGAGGTATTTCTCGAGGATCTGCCGAGACTCCCTCCAACTAGACAGGTCGAGTTCCAGATAGATTTAGTGCCTGGTGCCGCACCAGTGGCCAAGGCACCTTACCGACTCGCTCCACCCGAGATGAAAGAACTAATGCTACAAATCCAAGAGTTGTTGGACAAAGGATTTATAAGACCAATTGTTTCTCCATAGGGTGCACGAGTACTGTTTGTTAAAAAGAAGGATGGAACCCTACAGATGTGTATTGATTATCGAGACTTGAACAAGCTTACAATAAAGAACCGTTATCCTCTCCCGAGAATCGATGACTTATTCGATAAACTATAAGGAGCCAGCTATTTTTCCAATATAGATTTAAGATCGGGATACCATCAACTAAAGATAAGGGAAGAGGACATACCCAAGACAGCCTTTAGAACTAGATATGGACACTATGAGTACTTAGTCATGCCCTTCGGACTGACTAATGCACCTGCGGCATTTATGGATCTTATGAACCGAGTATGCCGCCCATATCTAGACAAATTTGTGATTGTGTTTATTGACGATATTTTGATCTACTCCCGTAGCAAGGAAGAGCATGAGACACACCTTAGACTGATTCTTGAATTGCTCAAGAACGAGCAATTGTACGTGAAGTTCTCTAAATGTGAGTTTTGGATGCGCAAAATCCAGTTTCTAGGGCATGTGGTGAATAAAGATGGGATTCAAGTAGATCCATCAAAAATAGAAGCTATTAAAAACTAGAAAATTCCTGAAACTCCTACTGAGATAAGGCAATTCCTTGGTTTGGCTGGATACTATCGGAGGTTTATCAAAGACTTCTCACGAATTGTGCAGCCACTAACCGCTCTAACCAAAAAGAATACAGCCTTCATATAGGAAAAGGAATAGAATGAAGCATTTGAATTACTCAAGGAGAAGTTGTGCAGTGCACCTATCCTTGCCCTAACAGAAGGCGTTGAGGATTTCATAGTCTATTGTGACCCCTCGCGTCAGGGGCTGGGATGTGTGTTAATGCAACGAGACAAGGTGATTGCTTATGCATCTAGATTGTTAAATGAGCATGAGTGAAACTACACTACTCACTATCTAGAACTAGGTGCAATGGTGTTTGCGCTAAAAATGTGGATACACTATCTCTACGGTACCAAATGCATTATTTACACTGACCATAAAAGTCTGCAACACATTCTTGATCAGAAAATGTTAAATATGCACCAGAGAAGATGGGTAGAATTGTTAAGCGATTATGAATGTGAGATCCGGTACCATCCCGGCAAGGAAAATGTGGTGGCAGATGCCTTGAGTAGGAAGGAAAGGGAAAAGCCCCTTCGCGTTCGTGCCTTGAGAATGAGCATGTATACTAGCCTTACCGCTAGATTAAAAGAAGCACAAAGGGAAGCTCTAAAGGAGGACACACTAACTGAGGAGATGTTAATAGGAATGGAAAAACATTTATAAGTGAGTAATGATGTGTTATTTAAGTATGAAGGAAGAACTTGGGTACCGAAATATGGCGGATTAGAGAAATAGTTCTAGTTGAAGCTCACAAATCTAGATACTCGGTACACCCAGGGAGTGACAAGATGTACCAGGAATTAAGGCACTTTTCTGGTGGCCTGGATTGAAGAGGTCCATTGCCACCTATGTGGGACAGTGTTTGACATGCGCAATGCTAAAGGCTAAAAACCAAAAACCAAAAACCGTCAGGAACGTTACAACAACCCGAAATCCAAGAGTGAAAATGGGATAACATCACGATGGATTTTGTCATAAAATTACCAAGGACATTTCACAGACATGATGCTATTTGGGTAATTGTGGATAGACTTACCAAGTCGGCTCACTTCTTGCTGATTCGAGAAGACTATGACTTATTGAAGCTAGCACAAATATATATCAATGAAATAGTAACCAGGCATGGAGTGCCACTATTGATTATCTCAGACCGTGATAGTCGCTTCACTTCATGATTTTGGAGATCTCCCTAACAGACTTTGGGGACCAGACTTGACTTAAGCACTGCATACCACCCTCAAATCGAAGGCAAAGTGAAAGAACCATTCATACTCTGGAGGACATGTTAAGAGCTTGGGTGGAAGTTGGGATAACCACCTTCCCCTAGTAGAGTTCTCTTACAATAATAGTTTCCATGCAAGTATAAAAGCAGCTCCGTATGAAGCCCTATATGGTATAAAGTGTAGATCACCATTAAACTGGAATGAGATTGGGGATAGCCAAATAATAGGACCTGATATCGTAATGGAAACCACATATAAGGTATTTAAAATTAAGGTACGATTGAGAGCAGCAGACATCGTCAGAAGAAATACGCAGACAGAAGACGAAAGCCCCTGGAATTTCAAGTGGGTGATAAAGTGATGTTAAAAGTCGCACCATGGAAGGGCGCAGTCAGATTTGGAAAGAAAGGCAAGCTAAGCCCAAGATACATTGGACCATTTGAAATTTTGTCAAGGGTTGGCTCGGTAGCATATCAATTAAGGCTACCGCAAGAGTTGAGCTACATACATGACACTTTTCATGTGTCTAACTTGAAGAAGTGTTTCGCCGACAAAGCCTTGGAATTACCATTAAAGGATGCCAGAATTAATATCGAGTTGAAATTTGTGGAGGAGCCTATAGAGATTACTGACTGAATGGTCAAGAAACTTAGGCGAAGTCGTATACCCGGGATGGAACTCTAGGCGAGGACCCGAGTTCACATGAGAACGAGAAGACGAGATGAGAAAGGAGTATTCGCATCTCTTTAAACCCACCTATCCAGAATCTAATCAAAACTACAATTTCGGGACGAAATTTCCCAAACAGTGGTGTAACAACCAGGTTTTAGGTCCTACATTAAACCTTAATGTAATCTAGCTGTATTCCATTTTATTATTGATATTATTTTGTCCTCCATGAATTGACTTCATGCTTGATTTCCTTAGAAGATTCTTTTACGACTTACCTTAGTCTAGAAATTATTGAGCGATGGCAGAGAGTACAAAATGATGATCCGCATTTGCTACAGTGTTCATCCGCATTTGCTACAGTTTAAGTCTTTTGTTCATCCGCATTTGCTACAGTGTTCATCCACTGTGGACCATTAGTCATCCGTTCTGGGAAATGGCTGTCCGCTGTAAACACTTAGCCTTTAAGTTATCCACTGTATACTTTATTCATGCGTTGTGAACACTTAGGTAATTTCTGAAATTTTGGGTGTAGAATCTAAGTGATCATAGAAAAAAATTTGAGTTATAATTTAACTAATATATATATATATATATAACTAACACACTCCTCTCATTCGGCTGCCCCCACCCACCATACACACCTCTCCCTTGACTATTTCAAAACCACACCCACACTCAACCCTTCTCTTCTCCCCATACATGCAAACTTCCACTCTTCTCTCCATCTC
This sequence comes from Flaveria sonorensis, assembly GCA_025506505.1. Lineage (NCBI taxonomy): Eukaryota > Viridiplantae > Streptophyta > Magnoliopsida > Asterales > Asteraceae > Flaveria > Flaveria sonorensis. Next base: position 37,200,317 of record CM046435.1, on the reverse strand, counting down.
TCTCTAACTCTCGAGCAGCCATTTCTCCCAAGAAATCCAGCACTCACTTCTTCTTTGCAACAAGATTTCAAAGATAACCTCATCAATATCCAACCAAGACCCAAACAAAGCTGGAAGGTGGATGAAAATGGGTTTTTTAACGTAAGGTTCTTCAAGTTTTGTGGTGTTCCAGCTCCAACTCGTGAAGCATCAGCCCTCACACTCTTTAATCATCCCAAACACACGAAGCTTCTGGAGTAATCTTGCGGCCATACCACTGTTTTTAAAGAACTCACAACTTCACACAAGGTATCTTTCGAAGTTCGAATGTAAACCAAGGTTGGTGCACACGTTTGCACCCCCGAAAACCCCATTTCTCATGAGTTTAAGCACTAAAAACCTCACTGCTTTGAAAAACTCTCCACCTATTGTTAAGATCTACTCTAAAATAGTAAAGGAACCTTCACAAAAACATGTTTCAAAAGCTACAAAAAGATTTGATAACATTTATGCTCAAATTATAGGGGTTACATAAGATTAAATGTGGTACTTCACCCTTGGATGCAACATAAGGTGCCATGTATGTTATGACCCATGAACTAGTGTTTTGTTATAAGTAACTTGGTGATGTTAAACATATATAATTCATGGTAGATGTTGAATAGGGAAAATGGTGTGGTATTATGGACTTAATGGGTGAAATTAAAACACGAAAAGTGGTAAAATTCTCAAATATGGTCAAATCCTTGAAAAAATTCATTAAACAGATTATAGAGCTCACTATAAGTCCTTAAAAAGTAATACTTGTGTGTTATGGGTTGAAGTTAAAAGATTTAAAACTAGAAGCTTAGATTGTCGGTTTTGCCGTAACCGGTAACTCAAATTTTGTGTTTTAAATCCATCAAGATAAATTCTAGAAATATTAAGTTTTAACAGGCCTAAAATTAATATAAAAATCCCTAGGAACTAATAAGGGCCATAGTGGGTAAAGAAATGGAAAGAAAGCAACTTTTGGGTCAAAATTGTAAATTTTGAACTTAAGGGACCAAAGTGTAAATTCTGTAAATATAACTAAATTTCAGTAACCATATGACCAGCAACCCATATCAAACTTATTATCATAAAAAAAAATCATAAGAGTCGTATAACTTGTTATCCATGTATCAAAAACCCTAACTTTCCTAAAAAGGAAACTTTTTGAAGCAACTCCTAAGAAACGAAGCCACATAAACTTATGACCATCAAATGCACTTAGTTACACTTTCAATAGTCTAAGAACATATAGCTTACTACTTATATCATGATAATAGGGTGCTAGGACTCGAACTTGTTGGTACTTGAAGGACTTTTATTTGATTCTAAGGTGAGTTTTAGTGTTTCCTTTTTTCTACTGTTTTGGGATGAAGCATGCTATGATTAAACTAAAATTATTCATGCACTATCATGAGATACTTACATGTTGTGGTTATTGTTAGAACCTGCTCTTATATTGTATCACTATCATTAATTCTTGGTGAACCGCTTGTTCTATATGGGTAGATCTACTTGGGGAATCCCCCACACACAGTGCCTTCCATCATAACCCAATGACATAATATGAAGGGTACCACACTGAGATTCTACGAGGTCATTTGTGGCATGTGACAGGTTTTATAGATACTATGGTGTACCACTCGGCAGGTATGGTACACTATTTGAGGCTCAGTTCTCCCTATGGGTTAACCGGTAATAACACAAGTTTAGAAAAGGCTAGCCGGGACTGAGTGCAGGGTTGAATGTGATCCCACAACACTGATACTTACATTTTAAAACTAACTTATGGATTCTATATAGACTTTTGGTTTTAAACTTTAAGCACTTGAACTCACCAACTTTATAGTGACACCCAATCTATTTTTGAGCATGTTTCATGTAACCCTTGATGGAAGCTTGGATTACGTTGGAAACCTTTTAAGGATGGCATAGCACCATGACTACTAATGGCATTACTTGACCTTGAAACATTTTGGACAATTTAATTTGATGTCTGTTAAACATTTGAATTTTCTGTTATGAATTGATACTTTTGTATTGGGTCAGTCTGCTATGGCCCTGTGATGTACTTTAATGTAATACCATGTGATTTCTCTCCTTGTGTGCTCTTTAATAGTTGGTTTCCACTGCCATGTATTTTACCAGTCTGTAACGTCCCACCCCCCTTTGGGCCCGGGGTGTGACATGAAAAAAAAGAGTTATAATCAAGGAAAATTCATTCCACGATCTATGAGAATGAACAATGCAAAATTTGTTAATAAAAATTTTTCAAAAAATGTTTTTACTAATGGTTTAAATAACCTTGATGATGATCTTGAAAAACAAATCAAAGATAATCAAAAATTTGTTAAAAATGGAATTGGTAAATTTAAACAGCAAAAGAAGCCTGATGTGAATACACTTCATTTTGAAGAATTTACCATTGTTGATAAATTTGGCAAGCCCAAGACCATATCGGCTTGGGTTGATAACTCAACTTAATTCTTTTTGAAATGCAGGTACGCCCGAGAAGACCTCTTAACACGTGGTATGTTGATAGTGGGTGTAGCTGGCATATGATAGGCAACCATGCCTTGCTGCTAGAATTTAAGTTAAAAGATGGCACTCATGTTGCATTCGGAGGTGATGCAGGTGGAAAAATAACAGGAGAAGGAACAGTGTCCAATGGGATTATTAGCTTTGATAAAATTAACTATTGCTCACAGTTGAACTTTAATCTTTTAAGTGTTTCTCAAATTTTTGACAAATCTTACTCTGTTCTATTTGATGATTTCTTTTGTTATATTTTGAAGCCAGGTTTTCAGATAAGCAAAGAATGGGTAGCTGTTAAAGCTGTCAGGACGCATAGCCTATTACTCTTCCCCTTTGCATTAGCATGCAACACAATCCCGAATAAGAAGCATCCGAATAGACTACTAAGTCTTCGTTCCCTTCGGGCAACGTCAAGACAGGAGCTTGGGTCAATATTGTCTTTAACTCCTCAAAAGCATACTCCTATTCTAGACCCCATACAAACTTCATGTCCTTGCGGGTCAACTTGGTCAATGGTGAGGCTATCTTGGAAAAGTCTTGGATGAATATCCTGTAGTAGCCCGCGAAACCCAAGAAACTACGGATCTCGGATGGCGTCTTTGGAATCTTCCATTGCATCACCGCCTCAACCTTTGTCGGGTCTACCATGATCCCTTCTGAATTTACCACGTGACCCAAAAACTAAACCTCGCGTAACTAGAACGCGCACTTGGAGAACTTAGCATACAGCTTCTCTCTTCTGAGTGTCTCCAACACTTCACGAATGTGAATGACATGTTCTTCTTCGTTCTTCGAATAAATCAGAATATCATCAATAAACACAATCACTTATTTATCCAACATCGGCCGACACACCCGATTCATCAAATCCATGAAAGCAGCTGGCGCGTTAGTTAGACCAAAGGTCATAACGAGAAACTCGTAGTGTCCATAACGCGTGCGAAAAGCTGTTTTGGGGATATCCTGCTCCTTCATCTTCAATTGATGGTAGTCAGATCAGAGATCTATTCTTGAGAACCAACTGGCACCTTGGGGCTTATCAAAAAAGTCATCTATTCTCGGTAGCGGATATCGGTTCTTCACCGTCAATTTGTTCAACTCACGGTAGTCAATGCACATTCTCATAATACCGTCCGTCTTCTTAACAAACAAGACCGGAGCACCCCAGGGAGAGATACTCGGTCAGATGAAACCCTTGTCCATCAACTCTTGTAACTAAACCATCACTTCCTTCATTTCAGACGGAGCCAATCGGTATGGTGCCTTGGCAACAGGTTGAGCACCAGGTATCAAATCGATCTGAAACTCGATCTCACGGTCCGATGGCACACCTGGTAAATCTTCTGGGAATACATCTGGAAAGTCACACACAACTGGTACGTCGGACAATTGTGGTACTGACGCATCCACATCCTTCACGTAAGCCAGGTAGGCACTGCATCCACGTTTCATGCACTTCTCTGCCATCACCATTGAAATCACCTTTGGAACTATAGTAACTCGATCACCGTAGATCGTTACCGAAATCCCATCAGGCGCTGTCAATAGAATCATCTTCTTACGACACACAATATTTGCCTCATAAGCTGCTAACCAATCCATCCCTTGAACTACATCAAATCTGCCTACGGGCATCACAAATAGTTTAGCAGAGAACCTATGGCCTTCCAGTTCTATGTCATAATCCTCTATCAAGTCGGAAACCCTGGTAGACTTACCAATGGCAGTTTCTACATCGAAGGGCTCATCAATGCTTCTACTACTAACGGGAAACTCAGCACAGAAAGCAGCAGAAATGAAACTCCTACTAGCACTAGAATCAAATAACACAAAGGCACAAGTTTGGTTTACAAGAAATGTACCTGACACGACATCAGGATCCACCTTGGCCTCTTCCCTGGTCATCGTAAATGCTCTGGGGCTTGCCCTTTGCCCTTCATTCTCGATCCCCTTCTTCGCCTTAGAACTTTCAGCCCTCGGCTTCTTGCAATCCCTGCTCCTATGGCCTTCTTCACCGCAGTTATAGCACCTCATCACCCCATAATCTTTTGCAGATCTTCGACCCCCACTTACACTCCCCCATATGGTCTCTCCCGCACTTACCATATTTCCTTGCACCCGTACTCGCCGACACTACCCGTCGGTCATCCGTTCTGGCCTTCTTGTTATTCAGAGTGAAACCACAACGTCCAAATCGCTTCCCACTCCAGTTCCTGTTGCCACCATCCTTCTTATTCACCTCAACCACAGCCACCTCTCTGTCATCATACAATCTCCCTACCAAATCCACCACCAACTTGAAGGTACTCGGCCGGGAAGCAATCCTGTGCCTGCGGAAATCTGCTGGCAATCCCTGTATGTACCTCTTAATCTTTCTCGACACCGGTATCACCTGGTCTGGCACCAGCCTCGCCATCTCATTAAACTTAGTAGTGTATTGCTGGTGTGTCAAGCTCCCGGTGAGGACAAAATTCCTCGATCACCATTTTCTTCAGTTCTACTTACCTAATCTTCCTAATAGCCCTGCTGCCCTCGGCATGGACAATATTATCCCACAAGCATAAAGCCGAGTCCACGAATGAGTGAGTGGCAAACTTCACCTTTTGGTCCTCCCTACATTCACTGATCTCCAACACTGCCTCCATATCTCTCACCCATCGTTGAGCAGCAGCAGCATTACCATTGCCATCAAACGTTGGAGGCTTGCATCTCTGGAATGCCCTATAACTACACCCCTTGGCGGTCTCCTGCACTGCTTCCTCCTCATCGCTGGAGACAAACATCTTAGTGTCTAGTTGTTCCCATTCATCAGGACCCCTATCATCCCTCCTTCTCCCAGCATTTTTCTTTCTCTCCTCCTCCTCCTTCTTTTCATCTTCTCTCACTGCACGAATGACCTCGGCCACCACAGACGGTAGGATCGTGTACATGACCTGATGCACTTCCTCTACAACTGACTCCTTTACTGAGGCTCGGGCTCAGCTGGAGCCGTCTTAGCAGTCTTAGTCTTGTTCCTCGTGACACATTGTCCAGCACCACGGCCATCATGTACTCCTCCTCGAGAAGCTTTCGATGATCTACCACCAGCCATCTTCAAAACATTATAATATTCAAACACCAACATGATCATTCAAGGTAATAGCTCAGTTGATGTCAAGTATAGTAAGTCCCTAATTACAGTGGCCAGTTGTGATTAGCCACTTACTTTACTCTTCATCATCGAGCATTTCCTATACTGACTACATCAGTATTCAAATCGACTAAGGACACTTAAATCAGATAGCACACGCACATAATACCGGCTAACATTTAGGAAAAGAAATACCTGATGGCACTAGCTACTTGGGCTGGCATCCCTCCATTCGGTCCCATTCTCAGTTTAAGTTTAGGTTCTTTTAAAATACTTTACCCATTTCTCTTAAACTTTGGCTCTGATACCAACTTCTAAGGCCCCGTTCCCGGAGACCTCACAATTGGACAATCACAACATTTTTCATATAAAATTGTTGGGTTCAACAATTGATAAACTGAAGCTTTCCAAACCATAATAAAAGCCAACTGAAGATCTCATTGTACATGTTTAGAGACCAAGTTGATAAACAGAACAAAACAAACAAAAGACAAAGTCAACATGACAAAGTCAACATCAAGACCACAAGAAAAGTCAAAATTAGGTCATGATGTAAAACCATTATAAATAGAACAACTAGTGCCACTTGTAATGTGTGGTTTTTTGAAAAGTGTGTGAGTGGCTTGTAATTCTTAAGTGTGTGTTTTTCATGGTGTAAATCACCACCCAAGGAGAAATTCTCTCCTTTGGGTGGGTTTGATGTTCATCCATCTTTGTATATGTTTCTTCATTGTAATTTGTTATTCAATATCAATGAAATCATAACATTATACATTACACACACGTCCATGTTCTTCGATTCACACACTTCCACCCATCTTTAATTTTGAATTTTCGGATTTGAAAAATGCATGAATCCTAAGGTCCAAGCACAACGAATCTGAAATAGTGATTCAGCAAAATGGTATCAGAGCTGTTGGTTGCTGGGTTCATGTATGTTTCAGATCTGTTTTCATCTTTAAAGATGTTTACAACAAAGAAGAAAATAAAAAAAAATAAAGAACATGTCTCTATTCATCTTCATCATCATATGATCTTCAGCAAAACACAAACAAAATCTGCAAATCTGTTTTTGTTTGCTTCGAATTGAAGTTGATAAATCATTCCTCACATTATCACTTCAATTTCGAAGCAATTATTACAGATCCAAATCAAAATTAACGAAGAACATGTATTTGTGCAGAACATCCAAAATCGAACATCTTGCTTCGATGATGTCAAAATCTCGAACAGATGTGATCAATTGAAGCTGTTTACATCAAGATACAAGCCTTCTAAAAGGATTCAACAACTATTTGTATATTCAATTGAATGTGTGGAAACGATTCGAATAAATCTGAAACTCAGATCACAGATTTACAAGAACAACTGTTGCTGGACTTCATCCGCATTTCATTGGTATACTTTGTGGAAATTTGTTCAAGGTAAAGAACAAATGCGGATGGAACTTAATGCATCCGCATTTATTCAAAGAAATGCGGATGAGATCGAACAAATGCTGATGTTACACAACCAATGCGGTTGTGTAACTCAACCAATGCGGATGAGTTCCAAATGCGGCTGATAATGACAACTAATGCGGATGTTGGTTAACAAATGCTGATGTTGAACATACAAATGCGAATGATGATGAATTTCAAATGCGGGTGTTGAACAAGAAATGCGACTAACTTTTAACACATCCGCATTTGTTTTAAAGAAATGCGGATTTGACAATAGAAATGCGGATGTTATGTAGCATTAAGACAACCGATGCGGCTGTCTTGTGCAAATGCGGCTGAGTTCCAGTGGTCCACAAATGCGGATGTTACATCAAATGTGGATGAGTTAGCTCACAAATGCTAATATTGATTAAACAAATGCGGCCGTTGAACATGCAAAATGCTGCTGTTTAACATACAAATGCGGATGCTTATCTCAACAAATGCAGATGATAATCACCCAAATACAGCTGCCTGGTCAACAAAATGGGCAAAACCTTGGCTACGAGCCTCCGTTTCCGACGTGCTACCGGTCAAAACGACCGTGGAAACCAGGGGTTTTGGGTTTTTGGGCCACTTTTATGTTTTTGAGCTTTGATTTCATTCTGTGCACTGCTTCACAAATGCTCATGTTTTGAGTCACTAATGCAAATGTTAGCTTACTTCAAACGAATGAACATCCAACATCAACAACATCAACATCAACAACAACATCATCAACAACATCAACATCAACAACAACATCACCAACAACAACAATATCAACAAAAACAGATGATGAACAGTTGACAATAACAAACAAGAAATACAAGAAAGATGATCAACAGATGACTACAACAAACAAGAAAACAAGAAACATGATGAATACGGATGATTGCAACCAACAGGCACATCCAATTTCACATTCAACAGAAAAGAAGAATCAAACTTTGTCACATAATCACTGATCCAATCAAGGATTTATACAACTATTAGAAACTCTTTCTGAAGTAGTTGGAAGCATCCATTATCATGTTAATTCAGAGATTCAAAGAGTTGAAGTGTCTTTAAGACTGACTTATGTTCCTAATGCTGTTTATTGAAGTTCAAAGCCTTATCATATGCCTAATACATTCTAATCCTTTGAGTGTGATATGAACAAACAGTAATCCAAAAGTGTTACACCTCATATCCAATACGTTAAGTATTCTCAAAGAGATTCTATCCTTTATCAGAAATACATTAGGAGAAGCTTAATCTGAAGGGGAGAACTACAATGAACTGTGTCAGAACATCAGTTGATCAAGAAGACATGTAACAGAGAAGATCTTCAAGTCAAAGTTTGGCAAGCATCAATTTAGGGGGAGTATTGTTGGGTTCAATAATTGATAAATTGAAGCTTTCCAAACCACAATCAAAGCCAACTGAAGATCTCATTGTACAAGTTCTGAGACCAAGTTGATAAACAGAACAAAACAAACACAAGACAAAGTCAACATGACAAAGTCAACATCAAGACCACAAGAATAGTCAAAATTAGGTCATGATGTAAAAACATTATAAATAGAACCACTAGTGCCACTTGTAATGTGTGGTTTTTGCAAAGTGTGAGTGGCTTGTAGTTCTTAAGTGTGTGTTTTTCATGGTGTAAATCACCATCCAAGGAGAATATCTCTCCTTTCGGTGGGTTTGATGTTCATCCATCTTTGTATATGTTTCTTCATTGTAATTTGTTATTCAATATCAATGAAATCATAGCATTATACGTTACACACACGTCCTTGTTCTTCGATTCACACACTTGCACCCGTCTTTAATTTTGAATTTTCGTATCTGAAAATGATGAATCCTAAGATCCAAGCTCAACGAATCTGAAACATTGATTCAGCAAAATGGTATCAGAGTTGTTGGTTGCTGGGTTCATGTATGTTTCAGATCTGTATTCATCTTTAAAGATGTTTACAACAAAGAAGAAAATCAGAAAAATAAAGAACACATCTTTGTTCATCTTCATCATCATCTGTTCTTCAGCAAAACACAAACAAAATCTACAAATCCGTTCTTGTTTGCTTGGAATTGAAGTTGATAAATCATTCCTCATATTATCACTTCAATTTCGGAGCAATTGTAACATATCCAAAGCAAAATCAACGAAGAACATGTATTTGGGCAGAACATCCAAATTCGAACATCTTGCTTCGATGATGTCAAAATCTCGAACAGATGTGATCAATTGAAGCTGCTTACATCAAGATACAAGCCTTCGAAAAGGATTCAACAACTATTCGTATATTCAATTGAATGTGTGGAAACGATTTAAATAAATCTGAAACTCAGATCACAGATTTACAAGAACAACTGTTGTTGGACTTCATCCGTATTTCATTGGTATACTTGGCGGAAATTTGTTCAAGGTAAAGAACAAATGCGGATGGAACTTAATGCATCCGAATTTCTTCAAAGAAATGCGGATGAGATCCGAACAAATGCTGATGTTACACAACCAATGCGATTGTGTAACTCAACCAATACGGATGAGAACCAAATGCGGCTGATAAAGACAACTAATACGGATGTTGGTTAACAAATGCTGATGTTGAACATACAAATGCGGATGATGATGAATTCCAAATGCGGGTGTTGAGCAAGAAATGCGACTAACTTTTAACACATCCGCATTTGTTTTAAAGAAATGCGGATGTGACAATAGAAATGCGGATGTTATGTAGCATTAAGACAACCAAAGCGGATGTTGATTCATCCAATGCGGATGTTACAGAGTTAATGCGGATGAACAAATGCTGTTGTTGAACAACTTATGTGGATGATTGGAACAACAAATGCGGCTGTCTTGTGCAAATGCGGTTGAGTTCCAGTGGTCCACAAATGCGGATGTTACATCAAATGCGGATGAGTTAGCACACAAATGCTAATATTGATTAAACAAATGCGGCCGTTGAACTTGCAAAATGCTGCTGTTTTAACATACAAATGCGGATGCTTATCTCAACAAATGCGGAAGATAATCACCCAAATACAGCTGCATGATCAACAAAATAGGCAAAACCTGGGCTACGAGCCTCCGTTTCCGACGTGCTACCGGTCAAAACGACCGTGGAAACCAGGGGTTTTGGGTTTTTGGGCCACTTTTATGTTTTTGAGCTTTGATTTCATTCCGTGCACAGCTTCACAAATGCTCATGTTTTGAGTAACTAATGCAAATGTTAGCTTACTTTAAACAAATGAACATCCAACATCAACAACATCAATAACATCAACATCAAAAACAACATCATCAACAACATCAACATCAATAACAACATCACCAACAACAACAATATCAACAAAAACAGATGATGAACAGTTGACAATAACAAACAAGAAATACAAGAAAGATGATCAACAGATGACTACAACAAACAAGAAAACAAGAAACATGATGAATACGGATGATTGCAACCAACAGGCACATCCAATTTCACATTCAACAGAAAAGAAGAATCAACCTTGGTCACATAATCACTGATCCAATCAAGGATTTGTACAACCGTTAGAAACTCTTTCTGAAGTACTTGGAACCATCCATTATCAAGTTAATTTAGAGATTCAAATAGTTGAAGTGTCTTCAAGACTGACTTATGTTCCTGATGCTGTTTATTGAAGTTCAAAGCCTCATCATATGCCTAATACATTCTAATCCTTTGAGTGTGATATGAACAAACAGTAATCCAAAAGTGATACACCTCATATCCAATACGTTAAGTATTCTCAAAGAGATTCTATCCTTTATCAGAAATACATTAGGAGAAGCTTAATCTGAGGGGGAGAACTACAGTGAACTGTGTCAGAACATCAGTTGATCAAGAAGACATGTGACAGAGAAGATCTTCAAGTCAAAGTTTGGCAAGCATCAGTTTAGGGGGAGTATTGTTGGGTTCAATAATTGATAAACTGAAGCTTTCTTAACCACAATCGAAGCCAACTGAAGATCTCATTGTACAAGTTCTGAGACCAAGTTGATAAACAGAACAAAACAAACACAAGACAAAGTCAACATGACAAAGTCAACATCAAGACCACAAGAATAGTCAAAATTAGGTCATGATGTAAAAACATTATAAATAGAACCACTAGTGCCACTTGTAATGTGTGGTTTTTGCAAAGTGTGAGTGGCTTGTAGTTCTTAAGTGTGTGTTTTTCATGGTGTAAATCACCACCCAAGGAGAATATCTCTCCTATCGGTGGGTTTGATGTTCATCCATCTTTGTATATGTTTCTTCATTGTAATTTGTTATTCAATATCAATGAAATTATAACATTATACGTTACACACACGTCCTTGTTCTTAGATTCACACACTTGCACCCGTCTTTAATTTTGAATTTTCAGATCTGAAAATGATGAATCCTAAGATCCAAGCTCAACGAATCTGAAATATTGATTCAGCAAAATGGTATCAGAGTTGTTGGTTGCTGGGTTCATGTATGTTTCAGATCTGTATTCATCTTTAAAGATGTTTACAACAAAGAAGAAAATCAGAAAAATAAAGAACACGTCTCTGTTCATCTTCATCATCATCTCTTCTTCAGCAAAACACAAACAAAATCTACAAATCTGTTCTTGTTTGCTTGGAATTGAAGTTGATAAATCATTCCTCATATTATCACTTCAATTTCGGAGCAATTGTAACATATCCAAAGCAAAATCAACGAAGAACATGTATTTGGGCAGAACATCCAAATTCGAACATCTTGCTTCGATGATGTCAAAATCTCGAACAGATGTGATCAATTGAAGCTGCTTACATCAAGATACAAGCCTTCGAAAAGGATTCAACAACTATTCGTATATTCAATTGAATGTGTGGAAACGATTTAAATAAATCTGAAACTCAAATCACAGATTTACAAGAACAACTGTTGTTGGACTTCATCCGTATTTCATTGGTATACTTGGCGGAAATTTGTTCAAGGTAAAGAACAAATGCGGATGGAACTTAATGCATCCGAATTTCTTCAAAGAAATGCGGATGAGATCCGAACAAATGCTGATGTTACACAACCAATGCGATTGTGTAACTCAACCAATGCGGATGAGAACCAAATGCGGCTGATAAAGACAACTAATACGGATGTTGGTTAACAAATGCTGATGTTGAACATACAAATGCGGATGATGATGAATTCCAAATGCGGGTGTTGAGCAAGAAATGCGACTAACTTTTAACACATCCGCATTTGTTTTAAAGAAATGCGGATGTGACAATAGAAATGCGGATGTTATGTAGCATTAAGACAACCAATGCGGATGTTGATTCATCCAATGCGGATGTTACAGAGTTAATGCGGATGAACAAATGCGGTTGTTGAACAACTTATGTGGATGATTGGAACAACAAATGCGGCTGTCTTGTGCAAATGCGGTTGAGTTCCAGTGGTCCACAAATGCGGATGTTACATCAAATGCGGATGAGTTAGCACACAAATGCTAATATTGATTAAACAAATGCGGCCGTTGAACTTGCAAAATGCTGCTGTTTTAACATACAAATGCGGATGCTTATCTCAACAAATGCGGAAGATAATCACCCAAATACAGCTGCTTGATCAACAAAATGGCAAAACCTGGGCTACGAGCCTCCGTTTCCGACGTGCTACCGGTCAAAACGACCGTGGAAACCAGGGGTTTTGGGTTTTTGGGCCACTTTTATGTTTTTGAGCTTTGATTTCATTCCGTGCACAGCTTCACAAATGCTCATGTTTTGAGTAACTAATGCAAATGTTAGCTTACTTCAAACAAATGAACATCCAACATCAACAACATCAATAACATCAACATCAAAAACAACATCATCAACAACATCAACATCAACAACAACATCACCAACAACACAATATCAACAAAAACAGATGATGAACAGTTGACAATAACAAACAAGAAATACAAGAAAGATGATCAACAGATGACTACAACAAACAAGAAAACAAGAAACATGATGAATACGGATGATTGCAACCAACAGGCACATCCAATTTCACATTCAACAGAAAAGAAGAATCAACCTTGGTCACATAATCACTGATCCAATCAAGGATTTGTACAACCGTTAGAAACTCTTTCTGAAGTACTTGGAACCATCCATTATCAAGTTAATTCAGAGATTCAAATAGTTGAAGTGTCTTCAAGACTGACTTATGTTCCTGATGCTGTTTATTGAAGTTCAAAGCCTCATCATATGCCTAATACATTCTAATCCTTTGAGTGTGATATGAACAAACAGTAATCCAAAAGTGATACACCTCATATCCAATACGTTAAGTATTCTCAAAGAGATTCTATCCTTTATCAGAAATACATTAGGAGAAGCTTAATCTGAGGGGGAGAACTACAGTGAACTGTGTCAGAACATCAGTTGATCAAGAAGACATGTGACAGAGAAGATCTTCAAGTCAAAGTTTGGCAAGCATCAGTTTAGGGGGAGTATTGTTGGGTTCAATAATTGATAAACTGAAGCTTTCTTAACCACAATCGAAGCCAACTGAAGATCTCATTGTACAAGTTCTGAGACCAAGTTGATAAACAGAACAAAACAAACACAAGACAAAGTCAACATGACAAAGTCAACATCAAGACCACAAGAATAGTCAAAATTAGGTCATGATGTAAAAACATTATAAATAGAACCACTAGTGCCACTTGTAATGTGTGGTTTTTGCAAAGTGTGAGTGGCTTGTAGTTCTTAAGTGTGTGTTTTTCATGGTGTAAATCACCACCCAAGGAGAATATCTCTCCTTTCGGTGGGTTTGATGTTCATCCATCTTTGTATATGTTTCTTCATTGTAATTTGTTATTCAATATCAATGAAATCATAACATTATACGTTACACACACGTCCTTGTTCTTCGATTCACACACTTGCACCCGTCTTTAATTTTGAATTTTCGGATCTGAAAATGATGAATCCTAAGATCCAAGCTCAACGAATCTGAAATATTGATTCAGCAAAATGGTATCAGAGTTGTTGGTTGCTGGGTTCATGTATGTTTCAGATCTGTATTCATCTTTAAAGATGTTTACAACAAAGAAGAAAATCAGAAAAATAAAGAACACGTCTCTGTTCATCTTCATCATCATCTTTCTTCAGCAAAACACAAACAAAATCTACAAATCTGTTCTTGTTTGCTTGGAATTGAAGTTGATAAATCATTCCTCATATTATCACTTCAATTTCGGAGCAATTGTAACATATCCAAAGCAAAATCAACGAAGAACATGTATTTGGGCAGAACATCCAAATTCGAACATCTTGCTTCGATGATGTCAAAATCTCGAACAGATGTGATCAATTGAAGCTGCTTACATCAAGATACAAGCCTTCGAAAAGGATTCAACAACTATTCGTATATTCAATTGAATGTGTGGAAACGATTTAAATAAATCTGAAACTCAGATCACAGATTTACAAGAACAACTGTTGTTGGACTTCATCCGTATTTCATTGGTATACTTGGCGGAAATTTGTTCAAGGTAAAGAACAAATGCGGATGGAACTTAATGCATCCGAATTTCTTCAAAGAAATGCGGATGAGATCCGAACAAATGCTGATGTTACACAACCAATGCGATTGTGTAACTCAACCAATACGGATGAGAACCAAATGCGGCTGATAAAGACAACTAATACGGATGTTGGTTAACAAATGCTGATGTTGAACATACAAATGCAGATGATGATGAATTCCAAATGCGGGTGTTGAGCAAGAAATGCGACTAACTTTTAACACATCCGCATTTGTTTTAAAGAAATGCGGATGTGACAATAGAAATGCGGATGTTATGTAGCATTAAGACAACCAAAGCGGATGTTGATTCATCCAATGCGGATGTTACAGAGTTAATGCGGATGAACAAATGCGTTGTTGAACAACTTATGTGGATGATTGGAACAACAAATGCGGCTGTCTTGTGCAAATGCGGTTGAGTTCCAGTGGTCCACAAATGCGGATGTTACATCAAATGCGGATGAGTTAGCACACAAATGCTAATATTGATTAAACAAATGCGGCCGTTGAACTTGCAAAATGCTGTGTTTTAACATACAAATGCGGATGCTTATCTCAACAAATGCGGAAGATAATCACCCAAATACAGCTGCTTGATCAACAAAATGGCAAAACCTGGGCTACGAGCCTCCGTTTCCGACGTGCTACCGGTCAAAACGACCGTGGAAACCAGGGGTTTTGGGTTTTTGGGCCACTTTTATGTTTTTGAGCTTTGATTTCATTCCGTGCACAGCTTCACAAATGCTCATGTTTTGAGTAACTAATGCAAATGTTAGCTTACTTTAAACAAATGAACATCCAACATCAACAACATCAATAACATCAACATCAAAAACAACATCATCAACAACATCAACATCAATAACAACATCACCAACAACAACAATATCAACAAAAACAGATGATGAACAGTTGACAATAACAAACAAGAAATACAAGAAAGATGATCAACAGATGACTACAACAAACAAGAAAACAAGAAACATGATGAATACGGATGATTGCAACCAACAGGCACATCCAATTTCACATTCAACAGAAAAGAAGAATCAACCTTGGTCACATAATCACTGATCCAATCAAGGATTTGTACAACCGTTAGAAACTCTTTCTGAAGTACTTGGAACCATCCATTATCAAGTTAATTAGAGATTCAAATAGTTGAAGTGTCTTCAAGACTGACTTATGTTCCTGATGCTGTTTATTGAAGTTCAAAGCCTCATCATATGCCTAATACATTCTAATCCTTTGAGTGTGATATGAACAAACAGTAATCCAAAAGTGATACACCTCATATCCAATACGTTAAGTATTCTCAAAGAGATTCTATCCTTTATCAGAAATACATTAGGAGAAGCTTAATCTGAGGGGGAGAACTACAGTGAACTGTGTCAGAACATCAGTTGATCAAGAAGACATGTGACAGAGAAGATCTTCAAGTCAAAGTTTGGCAAGCATCAGTTTAGGAGGAGTATTGTTGGGTTCAATAATTGATAAACTGAAGCTTTCTTAACCACAATCGAAGCCAACTGAAGATCTCATTGTACAAGTTCTGAGACCAAGTTGATAAACAGAACAAAACAAACACAAGACAAAGTCAACATGACAAAGTCAACATCAAGACCACAAGAATAGTCAAAATTAGGTCATGATGTAAAAACATTATAAATAGAACCACTAGTGCCACTTGTAATGTGTGGTTTTTGCAAAGTGTGAGTGGCTTGTAGTTCTTAAGTGTGTGTTTTTCATGGTGTAAATCACCACCCAAGGAGAATATCTCTCCTTTCGGTGGGTTTGATGTTCATCCATCTTTGTATATGTTTCTTCATTGTAATTTGTTATTCAATATCAATGAAATCATAACATTATACGTTACACACACGTCCTTGTTCTTCGATTCACACACTTGCACCCGTCTTTAATTTTGAATTTTCGGATCTGAAAATGATGAATCCTAAGATCCAAGCTCAACGAATCTGAAATATTGATTCAGCAAAATGGTATCAGAGTTGTTGGTTGCTGGGTTCATGTATGTTTCAGATCTGTATTCATCTTTAAAGATGTTTACAACAAAGAAGAAAATCAGAAAAATAAAGAACACGTCTCTGTTCATCTTCATCATCATCTTTTTTCAGCAAAACACAAACAAAATCTACAAATCTGTTCTTGTTTGCTTGGAATTGAAGTTGATAAATCATTCCTCATATTATCACTTCAATTTCGGAGCAATTGTAACATATCCAAAGCAAAATCAACGAAGAACATGTATTTAGGCAGAACATCCAAATTCGAACATCTTGCTTCGATGATGTCAAAATCTCGAACAGATGTGATCAATTGAAGCTGCTTACATCAAGATACAAGCCTTCGAAAAGGATTCAACAACTATTCGTATATTCAATTGAATGTGTGGAAACGATTTAAATAAATCTGAAACTCAGATCACAGATTTACAAGAACAACTGTTGTTGGACTTCATCCGTATTTCATTGGTATACTTGGCGGAAATTTGTTCAAGGTAAAGAACAAATGCAGATGGAACTTAATGCATCCGAATTTCTTCAAAGAAATGCGGATGAGATCCAAACAAATGCTGATGTTACACAACCAATGCGATTGTGTAACTCAACCAATACGGATGAGAACCAAATGCGGCTGATAAAGACAACTATTACGGATGTTGGTTAACAAATGCTGATGTTGAACATACAAATGCGGATGATGATGAATTCCAAATGCGGGTGTTGAGCAAGAAATGCGACTAACTTTTAACACATCCGCATTTGTTTTAAAGAAATGCGGATGTGACAATAGAAATGCGGATGTTATGTAGCATTAAGACAACCAAAGCGGATGTTGATTCATCCAATGCGGATGTTACAGAGTTAATGCGGATGAACAAATGCTGTTGTTGAACAACTTATGTGGATGATTGGAACAACAAATGCGGCTGTCTTGTGCAAATGCGGTTTCCAGTGGTCCACAAATGCGGATGTTACATCAAATGCGGATGAGTTAGCACACAAATGCTAATATTGATTAAACAAATGCGGCCGTTGAACTTGCAAAATGCTGTTGTTTTAACATACAAATGCGGATGCTTATCTCAACAAATGCGGAAGATAATCACCCAAATACAGCTGCTGATCAACAAAATAGGCAAAACCTGGGCTACGAGCCTCCGTTTCCGACGTGCTACCGGTCAAAACGACCGTGGAAACCAGGGGTTTTGGGTTTTTGGGCCACTTTTATGTTTTTGAGCTTTGATTTCATTCCGTGCATAGCTTCACAAATGCTCATGTTTTGAGTAACTAATGCAAATGTTAGCTTACTTTAAACAAATGAACATCCAACATCAACAACATCATAACATCAACATCAACATCAAAACAACATCATCAACAACATCAACATCAATAACAACATCACCAACAACAACAATATCAACAAAAACAGATGATGAACAGTTGACAATAACAAACAAGAAATACAAGAAAGATGATCAACAGATGACTACAACAAACAAGAAAACAAGAAACATGATGAATACGGATGATTGCAACCAACAGGCACATCCAATTTCACATTCAACAGAAAAGAAGAATCAACCTTGGTCACATAATCACTGATCCAATCAAGGATTTGTACAACCGTTAGAAACTCTTTCTGAAGTACTTGGAACCATCCATTATCAAGTTAATTCAGAGATTCAAATAGTTGAAGTGTCTTCAAGACTGACTTATGTTCCTGATGCTGTTTATTGAAGTTCAAAGCCTCATCATATGCCTAATACATTCTAATCCTTTGAGTGTGATATGAACAAACAGTAATCCAAAAGTGATACACCTCATATCCAATACGTTAAGTATTCTCAAAGAGATTCTATCCTTTATCAGAAATACATTAGGAGAAGCTTAATCTGAGGGGGAGAACTACAGTGAACTGTGTCAGAACATCAGTTGATCAAGAAGACATGTGACAGAGAAGATCTTCAAGTCAAAGTTTGGCAAGCATCAGTTTAGGGGAGTATTGTTGGGTTCAATAATTGATAAACTGAAGCTTTCTTAACCACAATCGAAGCCAACTGAAGATCTCATTGTACAAGTTCTGAGACCAAGTTGATAAACAGAACAAAACAAACACAAGACAAAGTCAACATGACAAAGTCAACATCAAGACCACAAGAATAGTCAAAATTAGGTCATGATGTAAAAACATTATAAATAGAACCACTAGTGCCACTTGTAATGTGTGGTTTTTGCAAAGTGTGAGTGGCTTGTAGTTCTTAAGTGTGTGTTTTTCATGGTGTAAATCACCACCCAAGGAGAATATCTCTCCTTCGGTGGGTTTGATGTTCATCCATCTTTGTATATGTTTCTTCATTGTAATTTGTTATTCAATATCAATGAAATCATAACATTATACGTTACACACACGTCCTTGTTCTTCGATTCACACACTTGCACCCGTCTTTAATTTTGAATTTTCGGATCTGAAAATGATGAATCCTAAGATCCAAGCTCAACGAATCTGAAATATTGATTCAGCAAAATGGTATCAGAGTTGTTGGTTGCTGGGTTCATGTATGTTTCAGATCTGTATTCATCTTTAAAGATGTTTACAACAAAGAAGAAAATCAGAAAAATAAAGAACACGTCTCTGTTCATCTTCATCATCATCTGTTCTTCAGCAAAACACAAACAAAATCTACAAATCTGTTCTTGTTTGCTTGGAATTGAAGTTGATAAATCATTCCTCATATTATCACTTCAATTTCGGAGCAATTGTAACATATCCAAAGCAAAATCAACGAAGAACATGTATTTGGGCAGAACATCCAAATTCGAACATCTTGCTTCGATGATGTCAAAATCTCGAACAGATGTGATCAATTGAAGCTGCTTACATCAAGATACAAGCCTTCGAAAAGGATTCAACAACTATTCGTATATTCAATTGAATGTGTGGAAACGATTTAAATAAATCTGAAACTCAGATCACAGATTTACAAGAACAACTGTTGTTGGACTTCATCCGTATTTCATTGGTATACTTGGCGGAAATTTGTTCAAGGTAAAGAACAAATGCGGATGGAACTTAATGCATCCGAATTTCTTCAAAGAAATGCGGATGAGATCCGAACAAATGCTGATGTTACACAACCAATGCGATTGTGTAACTCAACCAATGCGGATGAGAACCAAATGCGGCTGATAAAGACAACTAATACGGATGTTGGTTAACAAATGCTGATGTTGAACATACAAATGCGGATGATGATGAATTCCAAATGCGGGTGTTGAGCAAGAAATGCGACTAACTTTTAACACATCCGCATTTGTTTTAAAGAAATGCGGATGTGACAATAGAAATGCGGATGTTATGTAGCATTAAGACAACCAATGCGGATGTTGATTCATCCAATGCGGATGTTACAGAGTTAATGCGGATGAATAAATGCGGTTGTTGAACAACTTATGTGGATGATTGGAACAACAAATGCGGCTGTCTTGTGCAAATGCGGTTGAGTTCCAGTGGTCCACAAATGCGGATGTTACATCAAATGCGGATGAGTTAGCACACAAATGCTAATATTGATTAAACAAATGCGGCCGTTGAACTTGCAAAATGCTGCTGTTTTAACATACAAATGCGGATGCTTATCTCAACAAATGCGGAAGATAATCACCCAAATACAGCTGCTTGATCAACAAAATGGGCAAAACCTGGGCTACGAGCCTCCGTTTCCGACGTGCTACCGGTCAAAACGACCGTGGAAACCAGGGGTTTTGGGTTTTTGGGCCACTTTTATGTTTTTGAGCTTTGATTTCATTCCGTGCACAGCTTCACAAATGCTCATGTTTTGAGTAACTAATGCAAATGTTAGCTTACTTCAAACAAATGAACATCCAACATCAACAACATCAATAACATCAACATCAAAAACAACATCATCAACAACATCAACATCAAACAACATCACCAACAACAACAATATCAACAAAACAGATGATGAACAGTTGACAATAACAAACAAGAAATACAAGAAAGATGATCAACAGATGACTACAACAAACAAGAAAACAAGAAACATGATGAATACGGATGATTGCAACCAACAGGCACATCCAATTTCACATTCAACAGAAAAGAAGAATCAA
This sequence comes from Flaveria sonorensis, assembly GCA_025506505.1. Lineage (NCBI taxonomy): Eukaryota > Viridiplantae > Streptophyta > Magnoliopsida > Asterales > Asteraceae > Flaveria > Flaveria sonorensis. Next base: position 37,179,460 of record CM046435.1, on the reverse strand, counting down.
CCTTGGTCACATAATCACTAATCCAATCAAGGATTTGTACAACCGTTAGAAACTCTTTCTGAAGTACTTGGAACCATCCATTATCAAGTTAATTTAGAGATTCAAATAGTTGAAGTGTCTTTAAGACTGACTTATGTTCCTGATGCTGTTTATTGAAGTACAAAGCCTCATCATATGCCTAATACATTCTAATCCTTTGAGTGTGATATGAACAAACAGTAATCCAAAAGTGATGCACCTCATATCCAATACGTTAAGTATTCTCAAAGAGATTATATCCTTTATCAGAAATACATTAGGAGAAGCTTAATCTGAGGGGGAGAACTACAGTGAACTGTGTCAGAACATCAGTTGATCAAGAAGACATGTGACAGAGAAGATCTTCAAGTCAAAGTTTGGCAAGCATCAGTTTAGGAGGAGTATTGTTGGGTTCAATAATTGATAAACTGAAGCTTTCTTAACCACAATCGAAGCCAACTGAAGATCTCATTGTACAAGTTCTGAGACCAAGTTGATAAACAGAACAAAACAAACACAAGACAAAGTCAACATGACAAAGTCAACATCAAGACCACAAGAATAGTCAAAATTAGGTCATGATGTAAAAACATTATAAATAGAACCACTAGTGCCACTTGTAATGTGTGGTTTTTGCAAAGTGTGAGTGGCTTGTAGTTCTTAAGTGTGTGTTTTTCATGGTGTAAATCACCACCCAAGGAGAATATCTCTCCTTTCGGTGGGTTTGATGTTCATCCATCTTTGTATATGTTTCTTCATTGTAATTTGTTATTCAATATCAATGAAATCATAACATTATACGTTACACACACGTCCTTGTTCTTCGATTCACACACTTGCACCCGTCTTTAATTTTGAATTTTCGGATCTGAAAATGATGAATCCTAAGATCCAAGCTCAACGAATCTGAAATATTGATTCAGCAAAATGGTATCAGAGTTGTTGGTTGCTGGGTTCATGTATGTTTCAGATCTGTATTCATCTTTAAAGATGTTTACAACAAAGAAGAAAATCAGAAAAATAAAGAACACGTCTCTGTTCATCTTCATCATCATCTGTTCTTCAGCAAAACACAAACAAAATCTACAAATCTGTTCTTGTTTGCTTGGAATTGAAGTTGATAAATCATTCCTCATATTATCACTTCAATTTCGGAGCAATTGTAACATATCCAAAGCAAAATCAACGAAGAACATGTATTTGGGCAGAACATCCAAATTCGAACATCTTGCTTCGATGATGTCAAAATCTCGAACAGATGTGATCAATTGAAGCTGCTTACATCAAGATACAAGCCTTCGAAAAGGATTCAACAACTATTCGTATATTCAATTGAATGTGTGGAAACGATTTAAATAAATCTGAAACTCAGATCACAGATTTACAAGAACAACTGTTGTTGGACTTCATCCGTATTTCATTGGTATACTTGGCGGAAATTTGTTCAAGGTAAAGAACAAATGCGGATGGAACTTAATGCATCCGAATTTCTTCAAAGAAATGCGGATGAGATCCGAACAAATGCTGATGTTACACAACCAATGCGATTGTGTAACTCAACCAATGCGGATGAGAACCAAATGCGGCTGATAAAGACAACTAATACGGATGTTGGTTAACAAATGCTGATGTTGAACATACAAATGCGGATGATGATGAATTCCAAATGCGGGTGTTGAGCAAGAAATGCGACTAACTTTTAACACATCCGCATTTGTTTTAAAGAAATGCGGATGTGACAATAGAAATGCGGATGTTATGTAGCATTAAGACAACCAATGCGGATGTTGATTCATCCAATGCGGATGTTACAGAGTTAATGCGGATGAACAAATGCGGTTGTTGAACAACTTATGTGGATGATTGGAACAACAAATGCGGCTGTCTTGTGCAAATGCGGTTTTCCAGTGGTCCACAAATGCGGATGTTACATCAAATGCGGATGAGTTAGCACACAAATGCTAATATTGATTAAACAAATGCGGCCGTTGAACTTGCAAAATGCTGTTGTTTTAACATACAAATGCGGATGCTTATCTCAACAAATGCGGAAGATAATCACCCAAATACAGCTGTATGATCAACAAAATAGGCAAAACCTGGGCTACGAGCCTCCGTTTCCGACGTGCTACCGGTCAAAACGACCGTGGAAACCAGGGGTTTTGGGTTTTTGGGCCACTTTTATGTTTTTGAGCTTTGATTTCATTCCGTGCACAGCTTCACAAATGCTCATGTTTTGAGTAACTAATGCAAATGTTAGCTTACTTCAAACAAATGAACATCCAACATCAACAACATCAATAACATCAACATCAATAACATCAACATCAAAAACAACATCATCAACAACATCAACATCAATAACAACATCACCAACAACAACAATATCAACAAAAACAGATGATGAACAGTTGACATTAACAAACAAGAAATACAAGAAAGATGATCAACAGATGACTACAACAAACAAGAAAACAAGAAACATGATGAATACGGATGATTGCAACCAACAGGCACATCCAATTTCACATTCAACAGAAAAGAAGAATCAACCTTGGTCACATAATCACTGATCCAATCAAGGATTTGTACAACCGTTAGAAACTCTTTCTGAAGTACTTGGAACCATCCATTATCAAGTTAATTCAGAGATTCAAATAGTTGAAGTGTCTTCAAGACTGACTTATGTTCCTGATGCTGTTTATTGAAGTTCAAAGCCTCATCATATGCCTAATACATTATAATCCTTTGAGTGTGATATGAACAAACAGTAATCCAAAAGTGATACACCTCATATCCAATACGTTAAGTATTCTCAAAGAGATTCTATCCTTTATCAGAAATACATTAGGAGAAGCTTAATCTGAGGGGGAGAACTACAGTGAACTGTGTCAGAACATCAGTTGATCAAGAAGACATGTGACAGAGAAGATCTTCAAGTCAAAGTTTGGCAAGCATCAGTTTAGGGGGAGTATTGTTGGGTTCAATAATTGATAAACTGAAGCTTTCTTAACCACAATCGAAGCCAACTGAAGATCTCATTGTACAAGTTCTGAGACCAAGTTGATAAACAGAACAAAACAAACACAAGACAAAGTCAACATGACAAAGTCAACATCAAGACCACAAGAATAGTCAAAATTAGGTCTTGATGTAAAAACATTATAAATAGAACCACTAGTGCCACTTGTAATGTGTGGTTTTTGCAAAGTGTGAGTGGCTTGTAGTTCTTAAGTGTGTGTTTTTCATGGTGTAAATCACCACCCAAGGAGAATATCTCTCCTTCGGTGGGTTTGATGTTCATCCATCTTTGTATATGTTTCTTCATTGTAATTTGTTATTCAATATCAATGAAATCATAACATTATACGTTACACACACGTCCTTGTTCTTCGATTCACACACTTGCACCCGTCTTTAATTTTGAATTTTCGGATCTGAAAATGATGAATCCTAAGATCCAAGCTCAACGAATCTGAAATATTGATTCAGCAAAATGGTATCAGAGTTGTTGGTTGCTGGGTTCATGTATGTTTCAGATCTGTATTCAGCTTTAAAGATGTTTACAACAAAGAAGAAAATCAGAAAAATAAAGAACACGTCTCTGTTCATCTTCATCATCATCTGTTCTTCAGCAAAACACAAACAAAATCTACAAATCTGTTCTTGTTTGCTTGGAATTGAAGTTGATAAATCATTCCTCATATTATCACTTCAATTTCGGAGCAATTGTAACATATCCAAAGCAAAATCAACAAAGAACATGTATTTGGGCAGAACATCCAAATTCGAACATCTTGCTTCGATGATGTCAAAATCTCGAACAGATGTGATCAATTGAAGCTGCTTACATCAAGATACAAGCCTTCGAAAAGGATTCAACAACTATTCGTATATTCAATTGAATGTGTGGAAACGATTTAAATTAATCTGAAACTCAGATCACAGATTTACAAGAACAACTGTTGTTGGACTTCATCCGTATTTCATTGGTATACTTGGCGGAAATTTGTTCAAGGTAAAGAACAAATGCGGATGGAACTTAATGCATCCGAATTTCTTCAAAGAAATGCGGATGAGATCCGAACAAATGCTGATGTTACACAACCAATGCGATTGTGTAACTCAACCAATGCGGATGAGAACCAAATGCGGCTGATAAAGACAACTAATACGGATGTTGGTTAACAAATGCTGATGTTGAACATACAAATGCGGATGATGATGAATTCCAAATGCGGGTGTTGAGCAAGAAATGCGACTAACTTTTAACACATCCGCATTTGTTTTAAAGAAATGCGGATGTGACAATAGAAATGCGGATGTTATGTAGCATTAAGACAACCAAGCGGATGTTGATTCATCCAATGCGGATGTTACAGAGTTAATGCGGATGAACAAATGCGGTTGTTGAACAACTTATGTGGATGATTGGAACAACAAATGCGGCTGTCTTGTGCAAATGCGGTTGAGTTCCAGTGGTCCACAAATGCGGATGTTACATCAAATGCGGATGAGTTAGCACACAAATGCTAATATTGATTAAACAAATGCGGCCGTTGAACTTGCAAAATGCTGTTTTTAACATACAAATGCGGATGCTTATCTCAACAAATGCGGAAGATAATCACCCAAATACAGCTGCTTGATCAACAAAATGGGCAAAACCTGGGCTACGAGCCTCCGTTTCCGACGTGCTACCGGTCAAAACGACCGTGGAAACCAGGGGTTTTGGGTTTTTGGGCCACTTTTATGTTTTTGAGCTTTGATTTCATTCCGTGCATAGCTTCACAAATGCTCATGTTTTGAGTAACTAATGCAAATGTTAGCTTACTTCAAACAAATGAACATCCAACATCAACAACATCAATAACATCAACATCAAAAACAACATCATCAACAACATCAACATCAATAACAACATCACCAACAAACAATATCAACAAAAACAGATGATGAACAGTTGACAATAACAAACAAGAAATACAAAAAGATGATCAACAGATGACTACAACAAACAAGAAAACAAGAAACATGATGAATACGGATGATTGCAACCAACAGGCACATCCAATTTCACATTCAACAGAAAAGAAGAATCAACCTTGGTCACATAATCACTGATCCAATCAAGGATTTGTACAACCGTTAGAAACTCTTTCTGAAGTACTTGGAACCATCCATTATCAAGTTAATTCAGAGATTCAAATAGTTGAAGTGTCTTCAAGACTGACTTATGTTCCTGATGCTGTTTATTGAAGTTTAAAGCCTCATCATATGCCTAATACATTCTAATCCTTTGAGTGTGATATGAACAAACAGTAATCCAAAAGTGATACACCTCATATCCAATACGTTAAGTATTCTCAAAGAGATTCTAACCTTTATCAGAAATACATTAGGAGAAGCTTAATGTGAGGGTGAGAACTACAGTGAACTGTGTCAGAACATCAGTTGATCAAGAAGACATGTGACAGAGAAGATCTTCAAGTCAAAGTTTGGCAAGCATCAGTTTAGGGGAGTATTGTGGGTTCAATAATTGATAAACTGAAGCTTTCTTAACCACAATCGAAGCCAACTGAAGATCTCATTGTACAAGTTCTGAGACCAAGTTGATAAACAGAACAAAACAAACACAAAACAAAGTCAACATGACAAAGTCAACATCAAGACCACAAGAATAGTCAAAATTAGGTCATGATGTAAAAACATTATAAATAGAACCACTAGTGCCACTTGTAATGTGTGGTTTTTGCAAAGTGTGAGTGGCTTGTAGTTCTTAAGTGTGTGTTTTTCATGGTGTAAATCACCACCCAAGGAGAATATCTCTCCTATCGGTGGGTTGATGTTCATCCATCTTTGTATATGTTTCTTCATTGTAATTTGTTATTCAATATCAATGAAATCATAACATTATACATTACACACACGTCCTTGTTCTTCGATTCACACACTTGCACCCGTCTTTAATTTTGAATTTTCGGATCTGAAAATGATGAATCCTAAGATCCAAGCTCAACGAATCTGAAATATTGATTCAGCAAAATGGTATCAGAGTTGTTGGTTGCTGGGTTCATGTATGTTTCAGATCTGTATTCATCTTTAAATATGTTTACAACAAAGAAGAAAATCAGAAAAATAAAGGACACGTCTCTGTTCATCTTCGTCATCATCGGTTCTTCAGCAAACACACAACAAAATCTACAAATGTTCTTGTTTGCTTGGAATTGAAGTTGATAAATTATTCCTCATATTATCACTTCAATTTCGGAGCAATTGTAACATATCCAAAGCAAAATCAACGAAGAACATGTATTTGGGCAGAACATCCAAATTCGAACATCTTGCTTCGATGATGTCAAAATCTCGAACAGATGTGATCAATTGAAGCTGCTTACATCAAGATAAAAGCCTCGAAAAGGATTCAACAACTATTCATATATTCAATTGAATGCGTGGAAACGATTTAAATAAATCTGAAACTCAGATCACAGATTTACAAGAACAACTGTTGTTGGACTTCATCCGTATTTCATTGGTATACTTGGCGGAAATTTGTTCAAGGTAAAGAACAAATGCGGATGGAACTTAGTGCATCCGAAATTCTTCAAAGAAATGCGGATGAGATCCGAACAAATGCTGATGTTACACAACCAATGTGATTGTGTAACTCAACCAATGCGGATGAGAACCAAATGCGGCTAATAAAGACAACTAATACAGATGTTGGTTAACAAATGCTGATGTTGAACATACAAATGCAGATGATGATGAATTCCAAATGCGGGTGTTGAGCATGAAATGCGACTAACTATTAACACATCCGCATTTGTTTTAAAGAAATGCGGATGTGACAATAGAAATGCGGATGTTATGTAGCATTAAGACAACCAATGCGGATGTTGATTCATCCAATGCGGATGTTACAGAGTTAATGCGGATGAATAAATGCGGTTGTTGAACAACTTATGTGGATGATTGGAACAACAAATGCGGCTGTCTTGTGCAAATGCGGTTGAGTTCCAGTGGTCCACAAATGCGGATGTTACATCAAAAGCGGATGAGTTAGCACACAAATGCTAATATTGATTAAACAAATGCGGCCGTTGAACTTGCAAAATGCTGTTGTTTTAACATACAAATGCGGATGCTTATCTCAACAAATGCGGAAGATAATCACCCAAATACAGCTTCTTGATCAACAAAATGGGCAAAACCTGGGCTACGAGCCTCCGTTTCCGACGTGCTACCGGTCAAAACGACCGTGGAAAGCAGGGGTTTTGGGTTTTTGGGCCACTTTTATGTTTTTGAGCTTTGATTTCATTCCGTGCACAGCTTCACAAATGCTCATGTTTGAGTAACTAATGCAAATGTTAGCTTACTTCAAACAAATGAACATCCAACATCAACAACATCAATAACATCAACATCAAAAACAACATCATCAACAACATCAACATCAATAACAACATCACCAACAACAACAATATCAACAAAAACAGATGATGAACAGTTGACAATAACAAACAAGAAATACAAAAAAGATGATCAACAGATGACTACAACAAATAAGAAAACAAGAAACATGATGAATACGGATGATTGCAACCAACAGGCACATCCAATTTCACATTCAACAGAAAAAGAAGAATCAACCTTGGTCACATAATCACTGATCCAATCAAGGATTTGTACAACGTTAGAAACTCTTTCTGAAGTACTTGGAACCATCCATTATCAAGTTAATTCGGAGATTCAAATAGTTGAAGTGTCTTCAAGACTGACTTATGTTCCTGATGCTGTTTATTGAAGTTCAAAGCCTCATCATATGCCTAATACATTCTAATCCTTTGAGTGTGATATGAACAAACAGTAATCCAAAAGTGATACACCTCATATCCAATACGTTAAGTATTCTCAAAGAGATTCTATCCTTTATCAGAAATACATTAGGAGAAGCTTAATCTGAGGGGGAGACTACAGTGAACTCTGTCAGAACATCAGTTGATCAAGAAGACATGTGACAGAGAAGATCTTCAAGTCAAAGTTTGGCAAGCATCAGTTTAGGGGGAGTATTGTTGGGTTCAATAATTGATAAACTGAAGCTTCTTAACCACAATCGAAGCCACTGAAGATCTCATTGTACAAGTTCTGAGACCAAGTTGATAACAGAACAAAACAAACACAAGACAAAAGTCAACATGACAAAGTCAACATCAAGACCACAAGAATAGTCAAAATTAGGTCATGATGTAAAAACATTATAAATAGAACCACTAGTGCCACTTGTAATGTGTGGTTTTTGCAAAGTGTGAGTGGCTTGTAGTTCTTAAGTGTGTGTTTTTCATGGTGTAAATCACCATCAAGGAGAATATCTCTCCTTTCGGTGGGTTTGATGATCATCCATCTTGTATATGTTTCTTCATTGTAATTTGTTATTCAATATCAATGAAATCATAACATTATACGTACACACACGTCCTTGTTCTTCGATTCACACACTTGCACCCGTCTTTAATTTTGAATTTTCGGATCTGAAAATGATGAATCCTAAGGTCCAAGCTCAACGAATCTGAAATATTGATTCAGCAAAATGGTATCAGAGTTGTTGGTTGCTGGGTTCATGTATGTTTCAGATCTGTATTCATCTTTAAAGATGTTTACAACAAAGAAAGAAATCAGAAAAATAAAGAACACGTCTCTGTTCATCTTCATCATCATCTGTTCTTCAGCAAAACACAAACAAAATCTACAAATCTGTTCTTGTTTGCTTGGAATTGAAGTTGATAAATCATTCCTCATATTATCACTTCAATTTCGGAGCAATTGTAACATATCCAAAGCAAAATAACGAAGAACATGTATTTGGCAGAACATCCAAATTCGAACATCTTGCTTCGATGATGTCAAAATCTCGAAAAGATGTGATCAATTGAAGCTGCTTACATCAAGATACAAGCCTTCGAAAAGGATTCAACAAATTCGTATATTCAATTGAATGTGTGGAAACGATTTAAATAAATCTGAAACTCAGATCACAGATTTACAAGACAACTGTTGTGGACTTCATCCGTATTTCATTGGTATACTTGGCGGAAATTTGTTCAAGGTAAAGAACAAATGCGGATGGAACTTAATGCATCCGAATTTCTTCAAAGAATGCGGATGAGATCCGAACAAATGCTGATGTTACACAACCAATGCGATTGTGTAACTCAACCAATGCGGATGAGAACCAAATGCGGCTGATAAAGACAACTAATACGGATGTTGGTTAACAAATGCTGATGTTGAACATACAAATGCGGATGATGATGAATTCCAAATGCTGGTGTTGAGCAAGAAATGCGACTAACTTTAAACATCCGCATTTGTTTTAAAGAAATGCGGATATGACAATAGAAATGCGGATGATGTTATGTAGCCAAGACAACCAATGCGGATGTTGATTCATCCAATGGATGTTACAGAGTTAATGCGGATGAATAAATGCGGTTGTTGAACAACTTATGTGGATGATTGGAACAACAAAGCGGCTGTCTTGTGCAAATGCTGTTGAGTTCCAGTGGTCAACAATGCGGATGTTACATCAAATGCGGATGAGTTAGCACACAATGCTAATATTGATTAAACAAAATGCGGCCGTTGAACTTGCAAAATGCGTGTTTTAACATACAAATGCAGGATGTTATCACAAGAAATGCGGAAGATAATCACCAAATACAGCTGCTTGATCAACAAATTGGGCAAAACCTGGCTACGAGCCTCCGTTTCCGACGTGCTACCGGTCAAAACGACCGTGGAAACCAGGGGTTTGGGTTTTGGGTCACTTTTATGTTTTTGAGCTTTGATTTCATTCATGCACAGCTTCACAAATGCTCATGTTTTGAGTAACTAATGCAAATGTTAGCTTACTTCAAACAAATGAACATCCACATCAACAACATCAATACATCAAATCAAAAAACAACATCATCACAACATCAACATCAACAACAACATCACCAACAACAACAATATCAACAAAACAGATGATGAACAGTTGACAATAACAAACAAGAAATACAAGAAAGATGATCAACAGATGACTACAACAAACAAGAAAACAAGAAACATGATGAATACGGATGATTGCAACCAACAGGCACATCCAATTTCACATTCAACAGAAAAGAAGAATCAACCTTGGTCACATAATCACTGATCCAATCAAGGATTTGTACAACCGTTAGAAACTCTTTCTGAAGTACTTGGAACCATCCATTATCAAGTTAATTCAGAGATTCAAATAGTGAAGTGTCTTCAAGACTGACTTATGTTCCTGATGCTGTTTATTGAGTTCAAAGCCTCTCATATGCCTAATACATTCTAATCCTTTGAGTGTGATATGAACACAACAGTATCCAAAAGTGATACACCTCATATCCAATACGTTAAGTATTCTCAAAGAGATTCTATCCTTTATCAGAAATACATTAGGAGAAGCTTAATCTGAGGGGGAGAACTACAGTGAAACTCTGTCAGAACATCAGTTGATCAGAAGACATGTGACAGAGAAGATCTTCAAGTCAAAGTTTGGCAAGCATCAGTTTAGGGGGAGTATTGTTGGGTTCAATAATTGATAAATGAAGCTTTCTAACCACAATCGAAGCCAACTGAAGATCTCATTGTACAAGTTCTGAGACGAAGTTGATAAACAGAACAAAACAAAACAAGACAAAGTCAACTTGACAAAGTCAACATCAAGACCACAAGAATAGTCAAAATTAGGTCATGATGTAAAAACATTATAAATAGAACCACTAGTGCCACTTGTAATGTGTGGTTTTTGCAAAGTGTGAGTGGCTTTAGTTCTTAAGTGTGTGTTTTTCATGGTGTAAATCACCATCCAAGGAGAATATCTCTCCTTTCGGTGGGTTTGATGTTCATCCATCTTTGTATATGTTTCTTCATTGTAATTTGTTATTCAATATCAATGAAATCATAACATTATACGTTACACACAGTCCTTGTTCTTCGATTCACACACTTGCACCCGTCTTAATTTTGAATTTTCGGATCTGAAAATGATGAATCCTAAGATCCAAGCTCAACGAATCTAAATATTGATTCAGCAAAATGGTATTAGAGTGTTGGTTGCTGGGTCATGTATGTTTCAGATCTGTATTCATCTTTAAAGATGTTTACAACAAAGAAGAAAATCAGAAAAATAAAGAACACATCTTGTTCATCTTCATCATCTGTTCTTTAGCAAAAACACAAACAAAATCTACAAATCTGTTCTTGTTTGCTTGGAATTGAAGTTGATAAATCATTCCTCATAGTATCACTTCAATTTCGGAGCAATTGTACATATCCAAAGCAAAATCAACGAAGAACATGTATTTGGGCAGAACATCCAAATTCGAACCTCTTGCTTCGATGATGTCAAAATCTCGAACAGATGTGATCAATTGAAGCTGCTTACATCAAGATACAAGCCTTCAAAAGGATTCAACAACTATAGTATATTCAAGTTGAATGTGTGGAACGATTTAAATAAATCTGAAACTCAGATCACAGATTTACAAGAACAACTGTTGTTGGA